>CM054063.1:301695375-302397160 GCA_028641055.1 Alopecurus myosuroides | reverse complement strand
TCTAGGTATTTGGTGCCAATTATCTCTTAGCTCCCAATGAGGAGGGCACATGTAAGATGATGGTGATGGATGAAGCAAGAAGATAGATGGGCATGTTTGTAGAGTGGATTGCATCACTCAATTTGGAAGAACTTTCATGTAGCTTGGCACGAGCAATACATCGGCCATCATCGTGATCCCACTATAGTGCTTGAAGCAGTGGCTCCCCTTTGGACCCCGGCGACAGAGCATCCATTCTTCTGCTTCTTCCTTTCGAGCGAGATGTCGAGCTCCACTTCATCCTCTCGTGGCCGACCTATGGTTCAGTCCCGATGGAGCGGTGTTCGGACTGCCCATGCATTAGGCCAGTAAAGGGCTGGACTTCGGAGGAGGATAAAAATGGCAACTTTGGGCGTGAGTTCGTTAGATGCGAGAGCAGGCCAGAGGGGCAGGTAGATCTGGCTTCCTCTCGCATACTTTTGCATTGATTTTTTAGTTTCTAGATCTTGGTCCTCTTCTTGCATAAACTATTTGGGATTTATAGTTCATTTATTTCGTTTTCAGATCGTGAAAAAATGCAATCATTTCGATTGGATGGATGAGTACGTCCAGAGGCTTCAAAAGGAGGGCTTGATTGATTTCGGGGGGCTGAAACCCGTCACGCAAAATTAAGGGGATGCAGATTTGAAGGGTGCTCTGACAGTGGGGGATGCCGATTTGAAAGGTGAATTGAAGAAGATGAACAAGAACTTGAAGCGGATGATTCAAGTGAAGAAGCAAGCAAATATGATAGATTTAGGATTTTATTTTTGCATTGTTCGCTAGGATTTGTTTACCTTGTGGTCAACCCTCGTTAGAGATGTTATTACTGTTGTGTATTATTACTGTCTATCTTAAGTCCATACCATGAAACCTTAATGTGATGGATTTAAATGTGTATCTCTCGAGATAATTTCAGTTTCGTTTGTTAGTTTGTTAGCCAACCCGATGACACTTAGAAGTATTTGCGCAACACAAATCCCCCGAGATGATCTCTTCTGCAGCTGATGGATTTCTTTAGAGGAACCCTTTATTCGGTTCAGTTTAGCTTCGGTTTGTTGGTTACACCGAGTGCTAGGAAAAATCCCCCCCAACAAAACTTGCGTTGGGTCCAACCAGAATCAAGCTTTCGTTGGGCTGTCGCATGACTTTGACTGATCATCTAATAAACACGTGATGGCTCTGTTGGATGGATTTGTTTCTTTTTTTTCTTCAGGCCCACAAACACGTGATGCTATGATTTTTTTTGTTTCAACAATTCAGAGAGATTTCATTAATTTGATCGCCAAGCTCTTCTATTTGCTGGAGGTGATAGTAAAATACAAGGGTTCAAACAATGCAAAGGTTTCCGGGATGCCAAAAAAGAATGTTCTGTTATTTCTTTTCCACAAACTAGTTGCCATGCACAATGCAAAAAATACGATTTTTTTACTAGTTTGATAGTTATTTAGTTCATAAATATGTTTTGATTTTCTGTCCTTATCTTAGCATACACACTACTAGTTCATAAAACAAATTATGTTTTTAGTTTTCATTCCTTTTTCACATACTAGTTTCCCCCACGTCAATTAGTCGTGCCTAAACTTTGGGGAAATCACTTATTCCGGATAGGAGGGAGTACAAATATAACATGAATACAAATAAAAAAGAACACATCATCAATATAAGACAGCAGAGATAAATAACTTAGATAAATATATATAGATGGATACTTAGATCCTTAAATTGTACGGCGAAAACATATGATATATAAAATAGATAAAACCCTAGCACACCAGCTAGAGAAACACTACAGGCGCGCAACACCAACATTGTCTGGACTTCACCGCCATCGTCTTCACTCCTCCTCGCCGTCATCGCCTAGATAGTATGGGAGGCAATGCATGCGGTTTGGCTCGGAGAAGATGTTGTCCAAGTCGGTGAAGATATTGTAGGTGGTGAATGCGATGAACTCTCACCCACACCAGCACATGCGGCCGAGCAGGTAGTACGCATCAAACCTGTTGATGAAGTGGGCGACGAGCCTTGTCGGCGGAGCATTGACGTGGGAGCGTAGTTCCTCGAGACGGAACATCACCGGCGACCCCGCCGGGAGGTGAGAAAAACCGCACGGAGGAAGCCGCGGGCTAACTCAAAAGAGCCCTCCAGCGTGACATCGCCCACACGTTGAGCAAGGTCTCGACGACCACTCTGGCGGGGTAGTGGAAAGTGGGCACGTTGAAATCTTGACTTCGCATCGGTTGTGCTTTGGATTTGGTTGCAGAATAAATGGGGAGGCGGAGATGGAAGTGTGGAGGAGGAGCTTACGAGGTGTGGTTTAAATAGACAAGGGAGAGGAGGGGTAGAATGAATCACCTTTTTTCACACTGGATCGAAACGTGGTGGCGATCCATATGGCGTCGTGGTTTAATTAGACATGCCTTTTTCGCCCGTTTTCACATGACTCGGTCCGGCCGTGCAGTGACGCGTGGCTCGACGCATGAAATGACGCGACAACTTAATCGAGCATGTGGCTAGTGACGACTAAATCAAACCTGTATGCGGCGTGGCTAGGTGGCTAGGTGGCGACTGAATCAACCCGAGCTTGTGTGGCGGCGTGTCTAGGTGGCTGCGTGCATGCCATCGTTTGCACTGAATCGCAGCCGTGCATGGCGGCCCGTATGCATGCGAACTAGTGAACGCTACGCTCATCGATGGCAACGTCGGGAACATTCATAGCAGGCTGGAACGATGGCAACATCGGGCGCATGAATAAAAGGTTGATTGCGCGCGTGGATGATAGCATGCTCAATTTAATTATCAACAAACTGTCTCGTTCTATGATGTATGAAGGCAACCACGGCCCAACGGACAATGCGACAGAAACGTAGCTCCACTTGTCAGAGTTAACGAAAGACACAACAACATCAGGTGTGAGCATTTATGAGAGTTTAACCTAAGGAGATGGAGAAAAGTGAGAAAAACATTCAAGTGTGCGGAGAAGTGAGTGGAGCTAAGGAATCAAGGGCACATGAGTAAACCCCAAACATTATTGTCTCTAGGGAATATCTCCAGCGGTCTCCCACTTGCAATAGAGTCGATAATACTCTAGTTCGTATGATTCCATAACACCTATGGAAATCCGGTGTTACTCACACTTTTGCATGTGGTTCTTAGACCATTGTATTCACCTTTTGATGACATCAGCTTGTGATTAACTTGCATTGGATTTATTAGGATTTGAAACTTTGTGAATCTGGTTCCTTAGTAGCATTAATAATTCAAACGTCTCCGAATTGAATTATCATACCACCTTTTGAAACGTCACCAAGTCGAAAGAATTTTATCAAATAACTTGCAATTACAATGTCACACATTATGATGCAAATATCCTTAGAAATAATGTAGAGTCCACTCATAATATAACAATGTTAATAATTATACAATATCCAGTATTCTAAATTGAAAATTCATGAGCTAAATTAAATCAATAAAGATTTGATTTTGCAACTCCACCACAAATACCTATGTGTGCAAACATCTCACAATATTATTTGAAGCTTTACAAAATCTATTAAGTCATATTTCATTTTATAATACCATCGTAAATAATTATGTGAGAAACATCTCAACATAATATTCATAGTTCAATTGCAAACAGTTAACTGCCTTTGTGAGGAAAAAATTTACATAAGTTTTTCTCCTTTATACCAGTGGCTAAATAAATTTAGCATATTGGAAATCTTTGGTTCTTATGCACTATTGATGGCAACGTGATTAGTCAAATCCAAAATCGTTGAATTGAACTCAACCCATTCTAATTTCTCAACAGTGACTCTGAAGGTCATGTATCTTGTAAAATATCATGTCATGCTTATTTTTAAACAAATTGTTTGGTCTCCTATTTTTTTCAATTGGAAATCATTTCAGAATTGCTGATAGTGCCTTCATCATAGTCTTGTTGATTAAACATCTGACTATATCTCATAGATTCATTAAAATTATTTTAATTCTTTTACAAGGTATTCTTCTTTCAATTAGGCATAGCCAAATTAAAAGATCATATACAGCTCCCACTAGCTTCTAAGTCCCTTCGTTTTATATAATGAAAAAAAGTAACTTCTTATTTCATTAATACGACTGAATTAACGCTCATAATTTAATATTTCAGATTACACCGGTAATCTAAAATTAATAATTCTTAGAAAATAACTTTTCTACTATGATCCATTAACAACATCAAGCAATTGATATGACTCATTTTAACGGAAATTCCATAATGCATTTGTCTTTAGTATACTTGTTTCTCAAGATAGTTTGAAAAATGCCATCTGCATTTTAGCCATAAGAGCTTTATTCATCATTCATAAGTTGATAATTCCGAGCCCTCCCTGATCTTTGGGTTGGAAACACACATTCCATTTTACTAGATGATACAAGCATCTCCCGAAAATATCTGTCACATCAGAATAGGACACACGCACGCATGCGAATAGACACACAACCACAAATTATTGACGATAGAGTCATGGAACTTATTGAAGGAGGAGTTTCCATGAGTGACTGACTACTTTGATGGTTTGTTGAAAATCCCAAGAGGAGGGTGTGATGAGCAAGCGGCAAGAATTTCATGTGGGGATGTCAGACTAGCAGTCCGAGACCTCCAGTATGCATACAATCACGATCCCATGATCAGTTAGTCATAAACAACATACTCGAGTTGGCATTGCAGATTACAACATACACTACACGAATACACAGTTTACACAACTGGTCACATGACTCATTTGAAAACAACTGCCACGCAGGGCAGGAAAACACAATAAACAGCGGAAGTCTTCAAAACACACTCGTGGTAAACCCAACTCATGCCTTGACTATCTACAGGCTACTGACTCAGAGACGTTACTAGTTCGCAAAGTCGTCAGCGACACCATCTTCTACAGGTTCTCCGGGTTTGTGCTCAAAGTCTGGCTAAGACAATAGCTAGGGACGAAACAATTATGAGTACATTGGATTTTACTCGCAAGACACCCCAAATGAAAGCTAAACATGCCTGTATGCATATATAAAGGTAGTAGGAAGGCTGTAGTTAGGGTTGAACTAGCCATGATGAATTTAAGACCCATCATGGTTGCACAAGTTTTTGTTTTTCTTTGTTGAAGAATATACTTCAAAAGATATTTAATTACTCTTGTAGATACAACACATCCACAAGTTTTTGATAAAGCATTCCAATTGAAAGAAAAGTTTTTCTTTGCAAAACTTCTTGGAAGATCACATCGTCGGAAACATCATTTTCCAGTATCTCAAAGGTACAATCATTCCCTTTCCACGTACCTCCCAGGTACAATTTCCAAAACACTTTTCAAGCTTTTCTAAAACATTGACACAATGCTAGCTACATGGCCATTCAACTGTCCATATCCGAGGACGCGGCTATTCTGAATAATTTTACTCTATAGTGGTGTACACAATCCATACGATCCAGTACATCCGTCGTGGACAACCACGGACTGTCCAAGATAGTATGGAAAACATCAGATAACTGGTCCTAACTATCCACTATGCAAGTGCTAGTAAATGGATACCTCTTCAACTGGGTTTGTTCTCCCCGGCACCGAGTGAGTCAGCCGTATCGACCCGGTTTCCCCTGACAACACAACGCCATGGCAGGAGACCCAACTGTTGCAACCGGTTGTGAACTTAATCCCACACTCTGAATGTCCCATGTTTTCCTTTCTGGTGACAATTCAGTTCGTGGGACTCTAACCCCTATAGCACATTGAGGTAGACACGGACTAACACCGACAAGGTTTTAGCTAGACCCCGTTCTCATATTGAGGTAATGTGGTAGTACGGCTTGGTTTTCCAGCTAAGACTAGGTTATGTATCATTTTTTGGAAAACAAGTCGAAAACATTTCCTCCTTCACAAACCTCCCTCGGACAAGGTCCCACCTTTCATCGGGGTTTTTCAGAAAGCTTTTGTTTTCCAAAAACATCAAGTTAAAATGTCCACGAAGGGACTTAAGTTAATAAAGTGATGATACTAAAATATCTAATGGGATTCGTAACACCAAGATTATATAGTGGATATAGCATATTAGATACATAATAAAGATAGTGGTATAGTCCACTAAGAAAATAGTTTTTGAATCAAAATTTTGTAAAACTTCAGAAGTAAAACATGCATGATAGATAATGATAAGTAATACAATGAGAAAGCATTTAGAGTGTCTTGCCTTGGCACTGGTCTTGGTCTTGCTCTTGAAATAAACAAGAGTTGCAATAAAAACCTATCCAGGAAATAATACCGTCTTCGTTTTCTAACGTCGTAAAATAAAAAGGAAAACACCTAATCAGAACCAAACAAAGGAAATCACTTGACAAAAAGTAATCATACAGCAAGCATTTCATCAAACAAGTACACTCACAAACAATATTACTAGGGTACACACCAACGAGTAAAACATGCACAGACAACACTCATGAATAACACTAGAATAGATGCTATGGATCCTCAACCAAAATGGCATGTGTCTAGTGGGTGTGCCACTCTTATAACATGCCCAAATAAGGTTAAATGACTCTCTGGTCATTCATGAGGATGTGGAAAAAAAACAAGAAAACAACTTAGGAACACATACACATGCATAGGAAAATAATGACAAACAATACTACAAGACCATAGTAACACATGCTTTTCCAAACATGGAGAAATAAAATAACAAGTGGCTAAACAACCTAATAACAGAGACCAACCAATACCAAACAGGTCATGGCATCACTCAATACATGAAAACAATCATGGAGCAAAATACCCACTAAAACTTAGAGATGGAAAAGAGCTATTTAGACATGCATACATGCATAACAAAAGTAGATCATCGGACATGGTTTATTCTAACATGCTAGATCTGTAAGATAACATCCATATAACAGATAAAACAACACCTAGACATGCTAGTAATATCAAAATAACATTCTAAGCAATTTATAAAAAATTAAGCATGCAAATAACAACAATGGTAGAAAATACCAAAACTTAGCATGGCATGCCAAAATGATCTGGAGCTTATTTAATCATGCAAGCAAGTATAATATGCTCAAATAACAGTAGATATGCTATAACAAACAATACTAAATCAATCATTTAAGTTATTAAAATATCAGGCATAAAACAATCAATAATCCCTAAATACAGGAAACCCCTATTATGAGAGGAAAAACTCTAACACACATAGTTTTCACAGACAAATCCTAACATGCTAGTGACACACTCAAAGCACAACTCAAACATGTATTACCACCCTAAAAGTGATAGGAATCATATTTACAAGAATAACAATGTAACACAATCTTATCTTATATTTACTAATTGGAGGCACCAACGCAGCCTTCATGTTTATCCACATCATTAGAATTAATTAAGCCGTTGGATCTTGGTTTTGCGGCTAGGATGGAACGTGCAAAATAATTAACGTGTGATGCTACAAATAAGCTGTCACGATAGTTCGGACATCCAGTCGTGTACGCGGAAACAAAAGTAACAAGGCAGTTACGATATGGACTACTGAAGAAAAAACAAGAAGGCTAATACGATCCGGACTCTAGAGTTCAAATGCCATTATCCCACAAGATTGAATAGATGGTTCTTGCAGGAAAAAAAAGATGGAAAAAACAGTGCACGTCCTTTTTCACGTGAGCTTCCAGCGAGAAACAGAATCTTTGCGCCCACATGTAGATCGACTACCATATAGCATGGAAGTTTGGTAGATATAGACATCCAGAAACGTAGGCTGCTATGTGGAATTGCGTGCTTGCCGCAACGTTGGCCGGCCGCCCGGCCCGTACGGTGTCTGTTGCATCACGGTGGCAGCCTGCAGCTTATGGTCATCGAGGAAAGTCAACATGTATACATGTACGCAGCCGGCCGGCCGGAACCGTGTATTCGTACGAGTAATGGTAAATCACGGTTGTAGCATATATAGTTGATGAGCTGGGAGGAAACTTCAAGAGCAGACACTGTGTTCTTTCCCAATCGAATCCGGCTAGGTGCTTCAGGAAAGGTCAAATATATTTATTTATTGATATCGTTGTTGGCAGTAGCTCAATTAGCATATATTCCTACCTAATGTAATGGTACCTGTACTGCAGTACATTGGATCATAATTGTTTGACTGCGTGATCTCTAGAGTACTTAATCAACACACAAATAATTTAGCATCGTTATATGATATATACTGCAGTTTTACCAGAATTAGTTCATGAATCCGTTTCTAGATGCATTTACCATGAAATTATCTACTGATGTTATGACTATTGTGAGCAAGTAATTCAAACTTTATGTCTTTTTAGCATGGACATAATTGAGGAAACTTGGTTGATCTGAGTTGACATTGTTTGTTGGCTCTAAGAATATCATGGAAGATGAAAAAAAGGTACACCATCAACCCATACGTAAAGGGACTAACAGATTTTTCATATTAGATTTCAATTACGTCATCCCCTTATATGCAGATTTGATTGGGTGCTACATCATCGAAGCTGACTTATACTGATTTCATGAAGTACTTAAAAAAGCATCAGTTTCTTAGACGTAATTTCATGAAAATCAGATATTCGATACCGTTTTCTATTTATGAGCCATGATTATATGGTTGATAATTTTTTTGTTTTGATGTAGGAATTTAGATTAGTTTGTACAATAAGAAATTCAAGGTATCTCCGTTTCTTTATATAAGCTGTAGCGTAATCAGTACGGATTAAATTGTAATGCACACATATGATACTTTGTACTTCTTTACATAGGCAGCCTCTGCGTACACAATGGAGGAGAGGCTGCTATTTCTTTTATTATGACGTTGTTTCAATAATTACCTATGTGATCTTCACTTGGACACCTCGATATGTTTGTCCAGACTACGCCCTAATAGCCAGGTTAGGTTAAGAAACACATCAATGCAATCACGGGTGCCACAGCTGGCGTCACGTAGTTAGTTATTGGCGTCAAGGCGTGCAGACACCAGAATTCATTACTGACCGTGTGAGCCGATATTATGATAGGTTAAGCAGGAAGTTCAATGAAATAAAAATTTCAAAGCAAGTACATCAAATTTTGGGCAATTTCAGATTTCTTGATCTAAATTTGACAAATTTTGTGTTTCGGAATTTGTATGCTGCTTAGCTGGACCAGCAATATGTACCATAATTGTACATACCAATGCATATGTTCATGTCGATCTTGGCGTATATCATGTTGAATTTGGCTGGGACAATAGAAGTATGATTCAATGCCCTCTATTCTAATATTACTAACACAACTTTTGTTAGCCAGACGTGTGCACGTAGCCGAAAGAAATGATTTCCTCTTCTATTTTTTCACTCAATTTATTGTCCATATATCAAGATAAATCCACTAATATGTTGGTAACAAAAGTATTATTTGATTACTTTGGTTCTTCAAAATTTTGCAATCTAGATACTGAAAATTCAAACTTACAACATTTTGAATAAAAATATCTTTCAAATAATAAGATTAGACATTTGTAATAATATATGTGTAAATCCCTTTAACACTACTTTCATAAAACATTAACATTTTAGGTTTTCCAACCATATTAGTGTTTGAAGTCAGTATTAGAAAGCAAAGGTATTATACATGCTGAAGAGTCCATTTGCACCACAAAGCCCAACTCACTTTGCAAATAAAAATGGTCACATGGTACCAAGTGAACACATCCCGTGGGGTATGTCTAACCTAATATAGAACATGACGTAAATGATTGGTTTAAGTCAATTTTGTTTGTTTTATGAATTAAATCTATTCATCCAATCTACTAATGAATATGCCCCATAACCAAATTAAATAATCTATTATTAGACACTTTATATATTTTCAAATATTCATTGAGTAGAAGTTGGACAAGGAAGTAAAATAAATGCTGAAATTTTCACTCATGGATACACTAACAGAGAACAAAAACATAGTGATTATCTTAGGGTTGTAAATTAAATTATAATTTTACTCCAATGTTCAAGAATAATACCATAATGTTTTTTCTACACATTGAAGTAATAATTTTAAAACTAACCGATGTCACATAGTTTTCTCTAGCCCGTGCAAAATCACGGGTTGATGACTAGTAATTAATAAAGGCATAACAATAAATAGCAGAAAAAGACTAAACACTAAGTAATTCACTAATCCTATTCTGTAACTCCTAACATCATGCAAATCTAGTATTAGGTGCTCCTAGCCACTAGAAAAACAACACAATTGGATTCACATAAAAAATCATCACCAATAAAATTAAATAAATCACAGAAGTGCTATGTGGCCTAAAACTAACATGCATGTCATTTTGACTCAACAAATCAAGTCAACACAAGGTCAACTTCAACATATAGATATCAACAAGGGCTACTCAGAACAATTTAGTTTGCATGTTTTGGATACATAAAACCCAAGTTATGAATTTATTGGTGAAAAGGAGTGCTTCTGGCATTTATTTTGGTTCTCTTAAAATACACAACAAAACCTAGATCTACAATATGGATATGGTTTAAAATTTGCAGATATACCACTTTGAATTTTTGTTAGGCAAGATTCACTTGTTAGAATTTTTATATTGAATTAAAGCAAACAGCCAGAAATAGTCCTGTAGGGAAAATAATAAACAACCTGCATGAAAAAAGTTATGGGGCCAGATCTGCGGGAGAACGGCCCGACGCAGAGGCAGGCTGGGCAGGAAGGAGAAGCGCGGCGATGGGTCAGCCCACGCGTGTTTCCCGCGCGGAAACGAGCCAAACCCAGTGAAAGTGGGCCATGCGGGGCCCTTCTGTCAGCGAGGCAGCCGATCTGAAAGGGTACCATGCCGTCTGATTCAGATCCAACGGGCCTAATTGATCCACGTTGATAGAGGCCGGCGACGACCATTCTTTGGCGGAGGGGAACAGAGGAAGCAGCGTCCCAGGGCGGAGCTTCGCGGGAGGACTCGCCGCTGGGCGTTCGGAGGTCCGCATGGACACGCGGTCAGGTCGCCGAGAAACTGGGAGACGCCGCGGATCTGATGACCCCATCAGCGGCTGCCGAAAAGGATAGCAGCAAGGTCTGCGCTGGGTCGTGACGGCCGGCGACCCTCATCGTCGATGGTGGTTCCCCTGCAACAGATGGAAGGAGAAATTAGAGGGGGCACGAGGTGGAATAGGTCAGTAGATAGATATTGGAGAAGGCGGCAATGTAACTGACGAACTGAAGCTGCAGCCCCGATGAGAAACTCGCCGGGGGGCCCGCCGGTTGATTTCACTGATTTAGAGAGAAGTGGAGGGGGCTTTTGCTCCCAATGATCGATTGAAGAGTAGTGGAGAAGGTTTGACATGGTGGAAGGCAAGGAGGAGGCTCGGGGTGGTTTGCCTTTAGAGCTCGGTGCCCATGGTGGCCAAGGCGGGCTCGTCTGCGAGAGAGAGATAGGGGAAAATGAAGCGCACGGTGAGGGCAGTTTCAAGGACCACATGCAGGGCAAGATCGGAGAGGAAGAGGAAGCTCGGGCAAGTTGTTTTCGAGCTCTCTCCAAAAGCACCCGCAGTTGTTCGACAGTGAAGTGAGGATGAAGGAGTGCGAGTGGAGGCAAATGGAGTTCACGGGCGTGCTGGTGGATGTCCCATGATGCTAGTAGAAGAGGTGAGGGAGCAAAGAGTGGCGAGTGAGGTAGGGCTCGACGTCCACCTGTGATCAGCATTGGCTCTTTGCTGTTGGAGGAGGTGTGGAGGAGAAGGGAGGAGGTTTGGGGGGCAGGGAGGATGTCCAGGGTGTTAAGGGATAAATGTAGTGTGTCAAAGAGAAATAGATAGGTAGAGGGAGTGAAATGATTGGACAGAACATGGGTGCTCTCAACAGTGACCAGAAATGCCAGAAAGGGTTGTTGCTTGTTTTCACAAAGATTTTGAATAGAACATATGTTAAAGATCATGTCAATGTATAGAGGAAAAAAATGGAGTCTAGGGATGGTATCCCCACAATTTTTGGAAAATATCTGTTTCACAAAATTTTGGAAATTCAAAAAGTGTTGAAACTGTTTTTAAATGGTTTCTCCAACATTTTCATCACAAATTGCAAATTGTTTTTATATAAATAAGTCTCACGTGACCATAGGAATGTTGGGTAATTTTTCCATGATTTTAGGAAATACTTTTCTTCACAAAATATTTAAAAGTCCATTTCTGGCCTTTTGGAAAATGGAAAATAATAAATAGTAAAATGTTTTTAAAACAAATATTTTTTAGTTGTTATGAGAGAGTATATAATATAGGTGTAAAAAGTGATTTTTAATAAACAACTCTTTTGAAAATATATGAGGCACCAAGTGGAAAAAGGGTTAAAACAGGTTTTTTTTAATAGGCCAAAAACCATGAGAGAAGAATAATTGAATGGCCATTGAGAAATAAATGGACCACATGGAGGTGATATATAATTCATGAAGATGGAAATGGTTAGTTTATGGGGCTTGAAAACAATAAGGATTGATTTTGAGTAACATGGACAAAGTGCTTCAAGATAACAGGAATATGATCCTTATATAAGGATGCCTTCTAAAGGACTTTGAAAGAAAATGCAAAAGAGTTCCAATCTCCAGAATAACAACTTGGATAGATGGTATAGATAGGAAACATGAGATCCATGAAGGTGCATTGATGAATAGAACAATATTTGGCATAGAAACATGTCTCCAAAGTTGGAGGTTTTAAAGGAAACAAAAGATGAGATAGAAATGGAATGGAATATGATATTTTTGCTTGGTCTTGTTGTTACTAGGTTTTAAACACTTAAAACAACACACATACATGGGCAAACCAATATAATAACTTCAATGCAAACATAAGGGAAGGCCACACATAAGCAGGGTAAATAAAAAGACAAACAAGATCACTCAAGCAGCTAAGTTCTTCAATTCCATTTCGAGGATATTTTCTCAAATGTTAATTAGAGGTAGTGATCAAGCCACACCATGACAAGAGGATTTTGGTAGGAAGTTCAACTCAGATCTTTTCATTTCCAAGATAATATAACTGAGGTAAAACACAGAGGTAATATAGTCCCCACTTATAGTTTTTGCAAAAACCGAAAGTGAGATGGGTTTTTTTTGGAATACTTGCAAAATATCTTTGTTGAAAACATGTAGGAGATTATTACCTCCAAGATACTCTTCATATAGTTTTGGAAAATACCTTTTCGGTTTCTCGAAAACTTGGCTGTTGGTTTGCTTCTAAAATCAAAACATTTTCAAAAGTGTTTGCCCAAAATAAGGTGATAGAAGAAGCTGATAAGTTTTCTTGCCATGACTTGATCACAAGGGTTGTGTTTTAAGAAAGTGATGATCATTGTTTTTAATGTTAGAGGTTAACAAACTCAAACACAAACACAAGCAATAAGAAAATACAAATGAAAACACAAGCATAAGTCAAACATATCAAAAAGTTTTTGTTGGCCCTGATTTTTGGGTTATTGAAAACAAGTTTTTCCTGTCTTCTAAAAATTGGGATGTTACAGCTCTTCCCCCCTTAAAATGAATCTCGTCCCCGAGATTCATAAGTGGGTACTTATAAGAATGTGACGACAAACAAGAGTCTCGGGGTTCTTCACATTCTGTAAAAGCTGGTCCTTTGGCGAGGTGGTCTTCTGAGAACTTGATGAGCTGATGTGTCAGGATTTTGCTTGTCGAGGAGATGGATATCTTCACTTGACACTTCATGTAATTTTTGTTGATGTTGGTGGAACGACACAGGCTAATTGAAGGGTCTTGATTTTGCTGCTTCGTAGAACATCTGTCTTTGTCTTGATCTCTTCTTCTTTAGGAGTATCATAGGTAGTTACCCATGAAAACAATCGGGCCTCACAGGGCGTCTGGTTTGTTGACTTGACTCTCTTCGATTACTGTTATGAAGGTTGTTAGAAACTCCTATATGCTTCTTCGCCTTCCTTGATGGTCAGCAGCGTTGAAGTGCAGATGCTTCCCCCCTTTGATTTTCCTTGGTAGGTTATCGGGGATTATCTTCGCCTTTGTCTCATTTTTGTTTTGTGGCGATGGCAAGTCATGGAATACTTTATTGGGTCTTGATCTTCAAGGAGCTTTGCAGGCGTCTTTGTAGGTTGTTTAGAGTCATCCAGTTAGCTTTCCCTCGGGAAAACTAGCTAGTACCCTTGCAAACCTTCAGTTAGATGTTAGGCCAAAGTTAGATAGTTATGTTAGTACTGTTAGACTGGTAAGGTTTCTGTTAGAGTTGCGAGACACGTCCCGCTTTATCTCGGGCTTGAATCTGAGTTCTCTGTCCTTCTTGATGGTTCTTGATGTAGTCGCACAAAATGGCGTGTGAAGTCCGCTATCTGTCTTGAAGAATATTTCATAGTCTTGGGATCTCAAGTTGAAGTAGAGAGGGTTCCACACCTTGCACTTCTCATGAGGGGATGGGTGATAAAAAATTTTATTAAAAAAAGGGGTTTTTGGTAAGTTAGACTTTTGAAGAGGTACCAAAAGTGTAACTAAGGCCGACATGAAAAAAAGAGTTTTTGCAAACAAACAGGAATAAAGCAAGAGGTAAAAGTGTGGTGACTTTGTTTTGCCGAAAAGGCGTGCTTGTGAGACACATGAAAACAATTCAAAAACACACACACAATGAGGGAACGAGTAAAAACATTACGAAAGAGTAAAACACACAAACAACACATAAGCAAGGAACAAACAAGGTACCTTTGGTACCAGCAAACGTCTAATACCGCTGAAGAACGGGTAGCTCAAGCAAACCAGCTGAGCAAAACCTATAGAATCATATGGGTCTGGGTCGACCAAGGGTTTTTGAAGTCTTCAGGTTGTTAACGTCTTTGTAGACTGTCGTTGTCGAGCTTGACGCTTGGTAGGGTCCTCCAATCTCGAGGATTCTCTTCATCTCACTCAAGCTGGAAAAACTTGACGGTGAGATCACTTCAATGTTGGAGGTTGTAGCAGATCTTCGGTATTTGCATAGAAATCACCATGATGTTGAGGTCTTCGGAAGGAAGCTTCTTTTTCGTCGGGTTGCTAACTACTAAGGTCTTCTTGGGACATTGTAAAGTATGTAATTTTTAAAAAGAAGATAACAGAAGAAACATTTTTGTTAAACCTTTAAATAAAAACCGAAGTTTCATAAACTCATTTTTTTTCTAATTTATACAAAATATTTTGAGTCATGAAAATAAAGAGAAAAATCAGTTTTCTGTTTTTCCAATTTCTTATTTTCATAAACTAATCAATAAGTTTTGAGAAAAAATGGAAGCTATATTTAGGGTCCCTTAGATAAAAACAATTTAGGTAGTAATATAGTTTTTACCAAAATATTTTTGTTTCCTATCTGACGTCCATGCTAACTAAGGTCTCCGAAAGTCAGCCTGGCTCTAATAACAGCTCTGTGGGGACCCCAGACTAGCATTCTGAGACCTCCAGTATGCATACATTCACGATCCCATGATCAATTAGTCGTGAACAACATACTCGAGTCGGCATTGCAGATTACAACATCCACTAAACGAATACACGGTTTACCCAACTGGTCACATGACTCAGTTGAAAACAACTGCCACGCAGGGCAGGAAAACACACTAAACAGCAGAAGTCTTGAAAACACACTCGTGGTAAACCCAAGTCATGCCTTGACTACCTACAGGTTGCTGACTCGGAGACGTTACTAGTTTGCACAGTCGTCAGCGACACCATCTTCTTCTGGTTCTCCATGTTTCTGCTCAAAGTTTGGCTAAGACAATACCCAGGGACGAAACCATTATGAGTACATTGGATTGTACTCGCAAGACACCCCAAATGAAAGCTAAACATGCAAGTATGCATATATAAAGGTAGTACGAAGGCTGTAGTTAGGGTTCAACTAGCCATGATGAATTTAAGACCCATAATGGTTGCACAACTTTTAGTTTTTCTTTGTTGAAGAAGATACTTCAAAAGATATTTAATTTCTCTTTTAGATACAGCACATCCACAAGGTTTTGATAAAACATTCTAATTCAAAGAAAAGTTTTTCTTGCAAAACTTCTTGGAAGATCACATCTTCGGAAACATCATTTTCCAGTACATCAAAGGTACAATCATTCCCTTTCCACGTACCTCCCGGGTACAATTTCCAAAACACTCTTCAAGCTTTTCTAAAATATCGACACAATGCTAGCTACATGGCCATTCAACTGTCCATATCCGAGGACGCGGCTATTCTGAATAGTTTTACTCTGTTGAGGTGTACACAATCCACAAGATCCAATACATCCGCCGTGAACAACCATGGACTGTCCAAGACAGTATGCAAAATATCAGATAACTAGTCCTAACTATCCACTATGCAAGTGCTAGCAAATGGCTACCTCTTCAAATGGGTTTGTTCTCCCCGACACCGAGTGAGTCAGCCGTATCGATCCGGTTTCCCCTGACAACACACCGCCAGGGCAGGAAACCCAACTGTTGCAACCGGTGATGAACTTAATCCAACACTCTCCATTCCCATGTTTTCTTTTCTGGCGACAATTCGGTTCGGGGGACTCTAACCCCTATAGCACATTGAGGTAGACACGGACTAACACCGACAAGTTTTTAGCTAGACCCCGTTCCCATATTGAGGTAATGTGGCAGTACGGCTTGGTTATCCGGCGAAGACTAGGTTATGTGTCATTTTTGGAAAACAAGTTGAAAACATTTCCTCCTTCACAAACCTCCCTCGGACAAGGTCCCACCTTTCCTCGGGGTTTTTCCAAAAGCTTTTGTTTTCCAAACACCAAGTTAAAATGTCCACGAAGGGACTTAAGTTAATAAAGTGATGATACTAAAATATCTAAAGGGATTGGTAACACCAAGATTATATAGTGGATATAGCATATTAGATACATAATAAAGATAGTGGTACAGTCCAGTACGAAAATAGTTTTTGAATCTAACTTTTGTAAAACTTCAGAAGTAAAACATGCATGATAGATAATGATAAGTAAAACAACGAGCAAGAATTTAGAGTGGCTTGCCTTGGCACTGGTCTTGGTCTTGCTCTTGAAATAAACAAGAGTTGGAATAAAAACCTCTCCAGGAAATAATACCGTCTTTGTTATCTAACGTCGTAAAATAAAAAGGAAAACACCTAATCAGAACCAAAAAAAAGGAGTGAACTTGAAAAAAAGTAATCATACAGCAAGCATTTCATCAAACAAGTACACTCACAAACAATATTACTAGGTACACACCAACGAGTAAAACATGCACAAACAACACTCATGAATAACACTAGAATAGATGCTATGGATCCTCAACCAAAATGGCATGTGTCTAGTGGGTATGACACTCTCATAACATGCCAAAATAAGGTTAAATGACTCTCTGGTTATTCATGAGGATGTGGAAAACAACAAGAAAACAACTTAGGAACACATATACATGCATAGGAAAATAATGACAAACAATACTACAAGACCATAGTAACACATGCTTTTCCAAACATGGAGAAATAAAATAACAAGTGGCTAAACAACCTAATAACAGAGACCAACCAATACCAAACAGGTCATGGCATCACTCAATACATAAAAACAATCATGGATCAAAATACCCACTAAAACTTAGAGATGGAAAAGAGCAATTTAGACATGCATACATGCATAACAAAAATAGATCATCGGACATGGTTTATTCTAACATGCTAGATCTGTAAGATAACATCCATACAACAGATAAAACAACACCTAGACATGCTAGTAATATCAAAATAACATTCTAAGCAATTTATCAAAAATTAAGCATGCAAATAACAACTAGGGCAGAAAACACCTAAAACTAGCATGGCATGCCAAAATGATCTAGACCTTATTTAATCATGCAAGAAAGTATAATATGCTCAAATAAAAGTAGATATGCAATGACAAACAATCCTAAAGCAATCATTTAAGTTATCAAAATATCGGGCATAAAACAATCAATAATACTAGGAAACCCCTATTATGAGAGGAAAAACTCTAACACACATAGTTTTCACACACAAATCCTAACATGCTAGTGTCACAGTCAAAGCACAACTCAAACATGTATTACCACCCTAAACGTGCTAGGAATCATATTTACAAGAATAAAAATGTAACACAATAATTAATAAAGCCATAACAATAAATAGCAAAAAAGGACTAAACACTAAATAATTCCCTAAGCCTATTCTGTAACTCCTAACATCATGAAAATCTAGTATTAGGTGCTCCTAGTCACAGAAGTGCTCTCTAGCCTAAAACTAACATGCATGACATTTTCACTCAACAAATCAAGTTAACACAAGGTCAACTTCCACATATAGATATCAACAAGGGCTACTCAGAACAATTTAGTTTGCATGTTTTGGATACATAAAACCCAAGTTTATGAATTTATTGGTGAAAAGGAGTGCTTCTAGCATTTATTTTAGTTCTCTCAAAATACACAACAAAACCTAGATCTACAAGTTGGATCTGGTTAAAAATTTGTAGATATACCACTGTGAATTTTTGTTTGGCAAGATTCACTTGTTAGCATTTTTATATTGAATTAAAGCAAACAGCCAAAAATAGTCCTCCAGGGAAAATAATAAACAACCTGCAGGAAAAATGTTATCCGGCTAGATCTGCGGGAAAACGGCCCGACGCATAGGCAGGCTGGGCGGGAAGGAGCAGTGTGGCAATGGGCCAGCCCACGCGTGATTCCCGCGCGGAAACGAGTCAAACCCGCTGAAAGTGGGCCATGCGGGACCCTTATGTCAGTGAGGCAGCCGATCTGAAAGGGTACCACGCCGTCGGATTCAGATCCAACGGGCCTAACAGAGGAAGCGGCGTCCCAGGGAGGAGCTTCGACGAAGGAGTTGCCACCGGGCGTTCAGAGGTCCGCATGGACACGCAGTCAGGTCGCCGAGAACCAGGGAGACGCCACGGATTTGATGCCCCCATCAGTGGCTGCCGAAAAGCATCGGAGCAAGGTCTGCGTTGGGTCGTGGCGGCCGGCGACCCTCGTCATCGATGGCGGTTCCCCTGCAACATATGGAACGAGAAATTAGAGGGGACACGAGGTGGAATAGGTCAATAGAGGAATATTGGAGAAGGCGGCAAGGTAAGGGACAAACTGAAGCTGCGGCCCCGATAAGAAACTCGCCGGTGGACTCACCGGTTGTATTCACTGATTTAGAGAGAAGTGGAGGGGGTTTTGCTCCCAATGATCGATTGAAGTGTAGTGGAGAAGGTTTGACATGGTGGAAGGCAAGGAGGAGGTTCGGCGTGGTTTGCCTTCGGAGCTCGGCGCCCGGCGTCCATGCACTACCGAATTCCGCGCGGTCTGGGACGTTTCAATACCGTTGTGGATGGGCTCCAAACCGTCGCTAATGGCAATCCAGTACATTTTGCGCGACGGAATGAAAACGTATCACATCGACTGTCAGAGACAATTCTGCGACGTTTATATGAACACTAAACCTTTACGGCTATCCGCAACATACAGAAAATCGTCGCCACAAGCTGGGCCGTCCGGACTAGTCCCAATAAGCATTAACGTTTTTATTTTGTCGCTATGAGGCGACACGTGGCAAACGAGGTTCTAACGGCCGTTATCGTAATCAGCTGACGTGGAAAAACGTGGGAACGTTCTTTTACGTCACCAGTCTTGACCAATCAGGCGAAACCATGTGGACCAATCGAAATATGCCACATGGAAACAAAATGGTGCCACGTTGCCTTCTTCTTGGACGAAATATGTTCGTCCCGGGCTACCCAGCGACGTTTTTTTCCGTCACGAGTCTCGACCAATCAGGAGAAAGCATGTGGACCAATCAAAATACGCCACATGGAAACAAAATAGCACCACGTCGCCTTCTTCTAGGACAAAATCTGCTCGTCGCGGGCTACCCGGCGCCTTTTTTTCGTCGCTAAACTCGTGGCACGTGCACCAACCAAATGGTGCCACGCAACTTCCTTTCCATGACGTTTTTTTCCGTCTCGGATTTGGGTGATGTCATCACCGTGCCGGAACGTTATTTTTACGTCGTCTAATCGCCCACTCATAGTAGGCCACATGGGCTAGGCATACATCGCCACGTGTCGGTATTTGCCTTGACAGACTTTTACGTTATGTTACTATGATGTCGGTTTTGGTGCTATTTGGGTGGTTACATCATCGTTACAATTGCCAATTGCACACAGGCAGAAAAGGAAACCACATAATAGGCATCAAATACTTAGTTTTTCTCATAGAATATCAAACCAACATACAAAACCACAGTTTCAAGAACCACGCATCTGCTTAGCCAGCATCGCAAGTAGGGCAACTCCTTCTAGTTGAGATTTCTTTAGCGCAACTTGTTGCTTCCGAATGTCTTCCATATCAACTACAAACTTCAGCCTCGGTTTCTCGGATTCTATACTTTCTCTATCCTCATATCAGCAATTGTTCTGCGCACATTCACATCAAGCTGTCGTTCAGGCTCAGACTTTGAAAGACATGATTCCACACGGGCCTTCTTTGAGAAAATACGCTTTCCACTCTTCGGCATGACAACTTCACTATCATCCTCGTCCTCAACCTCTGAAGCAGATCGAGACATCACCCTTTTCTTGCTTGCCTATCAAGCATGTAAAGAAAATAGATGAAAATAACAGATGACAAGAATGTATAGAACGTAGATGAAAATAGCAGATGACAAGCATGTACAAAAAATTGATGAAAACTAGCAGATTATAGTCAAACAACGGTGTGTGTCATGAACTAGCAGATGAGAAGCATAGATCAAACAGCATGTGTCAAGCATGTGAGGAAGATAGATGAAAATAGCAGATGACAAGCATGTACAAAAAATTCATGAAAACTAGCAGATTATAGTCAAACAACGGTGTGTGTCATGAACTAGAAGATGAGAAGCATAGATGAAACATCAGGTGTCAAGAATGTGAGGAATATAGATGAAAATAGCAGATGACAAGCATGTACAAAAAATAGATGAAAACTAGCATATTAGAATCAACCAACTATGTGTGTAATAAACTAGCAGATGAGAAGCATAGATGGAATTGTAGGTGGCAAGCATGTGAGGAAGATAGATGGAAACCATGTTGAAATGACACCGACATCCTTAATTACTATAAGTGGATTTCACGGCATTAATTAGCTTGCCAAAACGTCTTATAGTATGGAATAGAGGAAGTAGCACAAAATATATGGCGCCACATTGATCAAACAGTTCAACACAAGATAAGCAAGTTGCACCCTAGTTGTTGCGATATCATGAAAGAATGTTGAGCTACCTGGTTAGGGAATAACCTGCAGCTCATTGTCCATGCTGGATTGTGATTGATATGACACGACTCCTTCAGTGGCATCTGATTCCTCTTCAACATCATACACAGGCATATACTGAGATCCAGAGTCTTGCTTCTTGGTCTTTTTTTTAGGAGGGGGGGTACAGTAGGACATGAAAGAAAACTTGCTGGCTTTACGCCCAGTTTATGCATCTTTGCATTGTTTGCCATGATAGTTCTGGCACGCTCTTCTTCAATGGGGTGTAGTGGCAATCCTAACATGAATAAAAAACTAAAAGTAAAGTACAAATATAACACTTCATAAGAACCTAATACAGCATAAATAATTAAGGCACTCATCTTGTAAGAACAGTCAAGTGCAAGTAATATAAATTATGATCCTAACTAAGACTGATAGGATCACAAGCAAAGTGCCATTAAACCTAATACGTAGTATACAAGCTAGATTGCTGGAAATGAGCAAAGTTTTACCAAGAAAGAGGGCCCCCCTTCCTATTTCCGTTACAAGGAACCGTTTAGAGAGATTTATTGCATCAAACATTAGCACTATAATTAGGATAATAATGAAGCATCAAACATACGATTAAACAAACAACCAATTTAGAAAGATTAACTGTATTAAACATAAGCAGGATCATAAGGAAGCATCAAACATACAATTAAATAGACAAAAGCAATTTAGAGAGAATAGTTGCCTGCATCTTTAGGGTCTTCTGTCTTGTTGCGTTTCTCGCCTTCAATCTTCACTCGTTTCAGCGTGCTTGCAGACATTGACGGTGATGTTTTGGCGAGGTTGGAGACGAGGTGGCAGATCTGGATATACGGCGAGGTCGGTGGCGAGGTGGCTGGCCAGTGAACACGGCGTTGAGGTGGCTGACCGGCGAGCACTGCACGAGGTGGAAGATAATGTACGGCGAGGTTGGAGACGATGTGGCAGACATGCGAGCACAATGACGAGGTGGCGGATCTGGACAGCGAAAAGGCTGATGGTGTGGCAGATCTGGAGGGTGATCTCGATGGCGACGAGGGAGTTCTGGCAAGCGAACTATACAGCAAGGTGTGAGACCGGTGGAATAGAGGATCTGTTTTGGGAGGACAAGGGGGAGTGGGTATTTCTAAATAGTGGCCTTCTCTTTCGGCGAGAGGGCCGGTCGAGGGGATAAGGCAGAATTTCGAAACGATTACAGAAATGCCCTCCAGGCTAAAGGTTACCAGTTGTGTGTGGGAGGGCTGAGAAGTAAAAATTTGGGCGGGTTATCCTGGCGCGAATTTTTCGGAGCGACGCGAAATTTTGGCGGAACTGCGGGAAACTTTGCTAGCCGTCTGATGATGATGGGTGGCTTACAAAAATTGAGCATTTATGCAATTATTTAGTACTAAAGCTTGTGAAAAAATCCCGAAAGTATTTTACCTAAAATCCTGGAAAGGGTCAATTATGTGGAATACTACTACATGTTGATTGGTGGCTTGAACTTTGCTAGCTGTTGGATGCTAGTAAACTTTTTTGTCTACACCTATCACCATTGTCGAAAGGGGGTAGACCACTGTTCTTTTTTGCTTGGTTCTGTTAAGTTAGGCCATAGTTACATGGATAACCCAAATCTAGATCTACTTGTATTAAAATTCCCTTCAGTTCGCCTGAAGAAACGATAGCCATGATGGGGGAAAAGACGGAACTGTCGTTCTGGCCCCTCTACGTGAGCCGGAAGGGGGTTGAAAATTGGAACCAATTTCTTGGTTTTGTTAGGTTAGGCAAAAGGAACACCCAAGACAATTGTAGCTCCCACCTCTTGGCAAGATTTCCCCAGTTCCATCAGATCGGGGACTTTCGGGCTCTAAGTAGTCCTCAGACATGCTGAGAGAATTCGACGTCGGTCAAGTGCGCCCTAACACAGAGAGCGAGGGAATCTTGCGCATCCAAGACCCATGACACACTCTAACGCACATGTTATGGCATACACTGGTATTTGGTGGCATTCGGATGATCCGGAGCCCCCTCTCCGGAGAAACCATAGCCCCGCTGGGAAAAAAGACGAAATTGCCGTTCTGGCCCCTCTACGTGAGCCGGAAGGGGATAGAAAAGTGGAACCAATTGGTTGGTTGTGTTAGGTTATGCCCAATGAACACCCAAGACAATTTTAGGTCCTACCTCTTGGCAAGATTGCCCCAGTTCCGTCAGATCTGGGAGTTTCGGGCTCTAAGTAGTCCTCGAACTCGCCAGAGAGAATCCGACGCCGGTGAATCCCTAACACTGGGAGCGAGGGAATCTTAGGCATCCAAGACCCATGCCACACTATAACACACGTGGTATGAGATACCATGGGATTTGGTGGCATTCAAACGATCCTGGGCTCCCTCTCCGGAGAAACCATGGCTCCGAAGAGGAAAAAGACGGAACTGTTGTTCTGGCCCCTCTACGTGAGCCGGAAGGGGGTAGAAAAGTGGAAACAATTGCTTTGTTGTGTTAGGTTAGACCCAAGGAACACCCAAGATAATGGTTGGGCCCACCGTTTGGCAAGATTCCACCAGTTCCATCAGTTCCGGGAGTTTCGGGCTAATCCTAGAACCCGCAGAGAGAATATGACATCGGTGGAGCCCTAACACAGAGAGCGAGGAAATGTTGGCCATCCAATACCTATGACACACTCTAACACACATGGTATGACATAACATGAGATTTGGTGTCATTCCTTGAACCCGCCAGAGAGAATCCGACGCCGGTGAAGCCCTAACAGAGAGAGAGAGGGAATCTTGGGCATCCAAGACACATGCACACTATAACACACATGGTATGGCGTACAATTGGATTTGGTGGCATTCAGACGATCTAAAGGCCCCTGTCGTGGGATAATCACGGCAGATGTTACCGGGGGGTAACTTATCTTGGGGCAAATCGACTCTGGTGTTTGGGAGAGGGTTTAGCTCGAGGGAAATCATGGTGATATGCGATCTGGTAGCCGGCAATCAAGTCGTCGAGTCTCCGATCTGAATATACTATCTCAACTCTCGTATTACAATGGATATTCGAATAGCTAATAAACTTGTACGTCTCGTCTCTAATCTAACCCTAGGGGCCGGCTTATATAATATCCGGACCCCTTGGCTTCCTGTCCAAGGCAGACTCGGAGTCCTACCCGGGTACCGCTTACAAACCCTAAGCTTCCTTATCGAAACCCACAATCCGGGTTGCGAGGCCTATACACTTGGGCCTTCTAGAAGCTCCTTTTCCTTAAGCCGGGTCTTGCGCAGCTCCCTTTGGGCCGAACTATACCTTGGCATTAGCCTACCGGGTTATCATCCCTCCGTCAGTAGTCCCCAGAATAGCTTGGGCTTCACGGAATCCTCCTTGAAGCGCATGCTATTCCCTGCAAAAATAGCAAACATACAAATTCACAAAAGGCCGGGTTAGGTTGCTTTGATAAACAGCTAGGCCTAACTCCACTGGTGGTCCATATAGCAACCCGGCTCGCTTTGCGCGCTAATTAGTCCGAATAATGCGGAAGTGATATGCTTCTGATCCTTTCCGGATATTGCGCACGGGTACTTTAATGCTCATCTGAAAAAATCCGGGCGGGTATCCCACCTCTCAAAATTTTGGCTCCCGCTCGCTCTTCTAGGTTTCCCCACCCGCACTTATAAATACGCGCCTAAGGGGGTAATCCCAAACCTAACATTCCATTTCTCCACCATCTCCTTCCTCTCCGGCGCTCCCTCACTTGAGCTCGATGCCGCGCCACCACGGAGCCCACGGACGTGCCGCCGGAACAGGGCCGCCGCCATCTGCACTCGTCCTCGATTCGCGCCGCACCGCCGTCAGCCTCCGCCGCCGCGCCCTCGAGCTGCCCGCCGGAAGATCCAGAGGGGCACCGCAACTGTGCCATCTGCCACCTCCGTGCTCTTTTTCAAACCACATCGGTAAGCTTTCTTCCTCCATGAATATCACCTTCAATCTCACCGGAATTAGTTTAAACCTAGATCCACTTCATAGATGGGTTTCTTGGTCCGCGACGGTGGGATGGACCTTGTTTAGTTCCTTCTCAAACAATGCGTAACGAGATTGACAGCGCCTCCCTATTACTAGTGACCTCCAATCTTTCTGTAAATTTCTAGGCTTAGATCCAATCTGTTAAAATTCTCCATAGCTGTTCCTCGATACCCGGATAATCCACCCTTTTAATTATTCTCTGGTTAATCGGACAATCAACCCTCTTCCATAATTGCTCACCGATACTCAGATTACCTGTAATTTCCATAACTGCTCGTTGATACTCGGATAATCCATAATTTCCGTACTGCTCGTTGATACTGGGATAACCTGTAGTTTCCGTACTGCTCATTGATACTCGGATAACCTGTAGTTTCCGGGTCTTAGTTACTTATGTACATGGCACCCAAGAACAAAGGGAAATAGCCGGCAAAGCCAAGGCCGACTCAGTCCATATCCGCCAACTGGGCGAGGTCCACCGTGACCAAGGCGAAGCTGGACGAACTTGCCGAGTCCGCCGTCCTCCCTTCCCAGGAGGACATTCTCTGGAGAGTCCCGGGTGATGAGACCCGGCCTACCACTGGCCCCAACGAGGTAATCTGCTTCGTTGAGCACGTGATCCGGGGATTTCGTCCCCCAGATCACTCCTTTTTTCGTGAACTTCTCAGCCATTATGGCCTCTGAGTCTTTGACATAGGGCCTAACTCTATATTAAACATCACCCACTTTATCGTCCTTTGCGAGTCTTATCTGTGCGTCCCTCCAAACCTTGCTCTTTTCCTAGAACTGCTGCAATGCAAACTGTGTCGCGAAAGCGGTGACGGGGCCCTTTTGGCTTGCGGCGGAGTGTCTATCCAACGGCAAAAGAATTCGCCTATGCCGATGTAAGGACCCCAGACCGGCAGTCTGAAACCCTACGTATGCATACATTCACGATCCCAGAAAGATCAGTCGTGAACAACATACACAGTTGGCACACAGAAATACATCATCCATTACACGAATACATAAAGGTATTACACACATGATCACATGATCAAGTTTAACGCAACTGCCACATGGGGCAGGCAACTTATCAAACACAGCGGAAGACAATTAAAACACAACGTAGTTGAGCCCAAGTCACGCCTTAACCTACAGGCTGCTGACCCTGAGACGATCCTAGTTCGCAAAGCCGTCAACTCCGTACTTCTCTTCATAGATCTCCTTTGGAGGTTCCTTCTCAAAATCTGATAAGTAGATACCAGGGGCGAAACCATAATGAGTACATTTGAATGTACTCAGCAAGACATCCATCATGTCACTTACCAACATGCAAGTATGCTTATATGGTGGAATAGGTAGGCTATAAATAGGGTTCACTATCAATGGTGTTCATATATGATGACACCACAGTTGCAGTCAGGTTAATCTGTATCTTCGTTGAAGAAGATACTTCAGAAGAAATAAAATAATATAGTTTTATTTCTCTTGTAGATATCACATGAACAAGAGTTTTTGTAAAACTTTGTTAAAGAATATTTTCTCTTTGCAAAACTTCTTGGAATCAGTTTCCAAAATTCTTGCTTAGAGTAGAAAAGGTTTTCTTTGCCAAACATTTTGTTTTGTATATCAGCATCTGGCTTTTCATCATCGACGATACCTCCACGGTATAAGTTTCCATTCCTTTCCGAACTTCACAAGTTCAACACTTCCTTTCCAAAAATTTCCCTTTCAAAAACATCCTTTTTGAAAACATTGACACAATGCTAGCTACATGGCCATTCAACTGTCCATATCCGAGGACGCGGCTTCTTCGAAAAAGTTATACTCTACAGAGGTGTACACATCCACCAGATCCAGTACACCTCCCGTGAAACAACCACGGACTGTAACAACAGTATGTAAACATCAGGTATCTGATCATAACCATCCACTATGTTCAAGCTAGAATATGCCTATCTCTTCAGTTGAGTTTAATCTCCTCGGCACCATGTCGCACATCGCCATGACAGGAGACTCAACCGATGCATCCGGAGGGAAAATTAATCCCACACTTTTTATGTCTCAACATTGGGAGTTTTGACGACATTCGGTTCGAGGGTACGATGTCCCTTATAGCGATTGAGATAGCACACACTAATAAGAACAAACTTCAAGTTAAGCCCCGTGCCCATGTTGGGGTAGGGTGGCAGTACGGTAAAGGTTGTCCGGCGAAGACTAGGTTATGTGTCATTTTTGAAAACACCACCTTCTCAAAAATGACCACTTCCACATTCCTCCGGAGAACAAGGATCCGCCTTTTCTCCGGGTTTTTCCGTAAAGCCTTTGTTTTGTAGAATCACAATTTTAGGGTGTCCACTTAGGGACTAGTATATTTGATGGCATTAAATACCATATGGTGGCTTATGGGCTTGGTATTACCAAGTTTAACTACTGGCATGATAGTAACCTGTAATATAGTATAGTAGTAATTTCCACATCAAAAATAGTTTTGATAATCAAGTTTTGGTAAAACTTCAGAGGTAAAACATGCATGATATATATAATGGTAAGTATTGTATCAGCAAGCAATCAGGATGGCTTGCCTGGTATCTCTTTGTGTCCCTGGTTGTTGGAGTGACTGGAACTTGAAACAGAGCTTCCCGACACTTCCTTCCTCTTCGTTTTCTAACGTCGTAAAAAGAGAATAAAGGACACACATTCAGAACCAAACAAGACAAACAAGGCTACAAGTAATACATACAGCAAGCAATCAAGAAGTACCACCCAAGTTCTCAATTTTTCCTTTAAGAAAAATTGGCATAAAACTATAGTTGAAAAGTCTGCTTTTTTCCTAGTGTTTATGTGTGGCCAATTCAATGATTTTTAGTTAAGAACACCATGGACCAGTGGGGTAGAGCACATGTTACTAGACAGTAGGGTGTCACATAAAACACATTTTTATGTCTAAAAACTTCCCCAACAATCTCTATGGCTAGCACATATAATTTGGTAAAATACTCAAGTGGTGAAAAAGGCCCATGACAACAAGTCAATCCTATTTTCCACCATGATGCAAAAGTACCAGTGGGTGTTCCACTAGCAAAAATGCTCACCCAGAGGTTAATAAGCCTCTGGTCACTTTTATAAAAGTGCTCCAAACAAACAATCTAGCATCCAAAAACTCCTACTCATACTAGTAGAAAATTTAGGAAAAATACTAGACTAGTTTAGGCTACACTAGTTAATTTTATGCACAAGTGTGCAAGCTAGCAGAGGCAAAATACTCCTCTAACTAGTACCATAAATGCTACTGGATTCCACAAAATAACATAAAAAAAACATAGCTAGGAAACAAGGAAAAACTATGCTTAAAATGCTACACATGTGAGGAGATTAATTCCTAGTCATCCAAGTGTTACTCATGCTTTTATGCTACTTAAGAGGAAACCTATCAGAGGTGAAAAACCTAAGATAATAATGCGACAAGAACATTCCATCCTCTGGTTTTCACACCAAAGATTCATAGTTTTCCCTAGGGTAAAACAAGACAAAAAGCATACATGAATATCCTAGTATGAAATTTAGACTTTAAGCATTTGCTATTTAAATCTATTTCAAACACAAGCACCAAGCATCTAGAGGTGCTATAACCAAAATAACAGTACCTACATGGTACTGTTTTCATGAGAATTAATCTAGCAATAAGCCTAAAAAGCATTTAAAGATCTACTCAAAACATATATAAAAAAAACACATCTAGTGTGGGGGAAATAATGTTTCCACCAAAAATGCTATGAAACCAGTGGGTGTTCCACTAGCATATCAAAGCATTAAGAGGTCACAAAGCCTCTGGTCATACTTGACAAAAATTAACAAACTGCAAAACTAGCTTCTAGTGCAATAACCATACTAGCAAAAAATAATAGGGTGCTTAAATAAGCAAGGCAATGCTACTCAGGTTATTGTTTTCACACAAGTGAAAACTATAGGGGTCAAGTACTCATAATAACATCATCAAAATGCTACTGGTCTTATGAACATAACACAAAAATATGTGGCCACAAAACCACAAATGATTCTGTCAAATTTCCACACATGAGGGAATTTTTCCATAACCATCCTCATAGTCATGACAAAGCTAATAATGCTTTTCTACCAACTCAAATGCAATCTAGCAGAGGTGATAACAACACCAAATCAGTACCAATATGGTACTGGATCCAATCAACAAATCCAAGTGTTTGCACATAATCTTATCACTCAAAATTATATGCAAGTATTAAACTAGAGAATAAACATATGCTACTAATATAAATCCTATTTCTTCTCCACTCAAGTCCACACATTCTAACATGCTAAAATAGCTAGGTAACACTTAGAAAACAAGTTCACACAACTTTTACATGCTAGAAAACAATAATGCAACACAAAAATATAATCACAACAATTAATTAGCTAAAATGCCAAAATGGCAGAAATATGCAAAACAAGGATCTGTCCACCAAATTTTCTAGGATGCTCTAAAATTTAAACCCTTCTAGGTTTGGATAGCCCTAAACATATACAAGACCATCCAGTTGAGTTTGCATCAAAAATCATTTTTAATTATTTTATAAAAATCACCAAAGTGCTCTCTGGTGTTTTACCAAATTGCATGCCATTTCAAAAATACAATGAATTTGGAAACGAGGTTAAATTCTCCTGTTAGGAAATTTCAAGGGCTTTCCAATGAAATTGGCCTCACTTAATTCTGAGTTGTAAAATAAAAATGGTGCTCATTTTGGTGTTTCTGGTACCTGTTGCCAAAACATTTTTCATTTCAAATCTATCTATCCAAAAGTAGATCTACAACTTGGAGATGGTTTATCATTAGTTGAGGTACCACTGTGAATTTTGGCTTGGTCAAATTCATATTTTAAGTTGCCTTTTTGACTCAAAAGTAACAAGGCACATTCTGTAAAAAAAATAAATGGAAAAAGAACATGTCACGGGCCAGATCTGCTACTGGGCCGGCCAGATCCAATCCCACCGCGGCCAGAGCTAGCCCGAGCCGCTGACGCGCGGGCCAGGCCGCCACGCGGCTGCCACGCAGGCGAGCGCTGGGGCCACCGGCCAGTTTGACTCAAGCGCGCGGGGTCAAGGCAGCAGCGTCAGCTCGACGTCATCCCGAGGTCATCGCCGGCGGGAGAATCTCCTGCGAACTCGTACAAAGCGAATCCGGCCACCAAAAGGCAAAATAAAAGCATCTAAAAAATCCTTACGGCGAGAGGAACCGAGGGGAGGTGGTATCGTTTCCATGGAGGCACCGGAGGGGCGGCGGCGACGGCGCGCACGCGGCGGCCGGACGGCGACCACGGCCCTGCGTCGTTTCGGAGGGAGAGGGAGAGGGGTAAACGGTCGGGGAGGTTCCCCTGCTCACCTTGAATGCGATGGAGGGCTCGGCTAGGTCGTAGGAGGCTTGACGCGACGGGAATGTCTCGCCGGAGCGCCGTCGGGGTCGGAGAAGAAAATGGACGGCGCGGGGTCTACGGGTCGTCCCACCTCGATTACCTTGGCACAAAGCACCACCACGACGAGGCGGAGCTGTATGTCCACTCGGCTGCCGGCGGCGAGCACGGCAACTGCCGATTCGACGGCGGCCATTTTCGGCTAGGGTTCGGTTTGGTTTTTCTTAGAGAGGAGAGAGAGAGCTTGAGTGGGGGAGAGAGAGGGGGCAGGTAGAGATTCACTTGAGGGGTTTTTATCCACGAGAAGCCTTCCTATCGAAGCTAAGGAATCATGGGCAGCCATGCCCTCTACTTCGTCATCTACAGGAAGAAGAAGGACATGTGTGACTAGGATTACATTTTGGTCCCTGCTCTTTACAAATAGGTCCTTTTCCTCTCTGTAAATTGATGTTTTCCCTAAGCAAACAAAGTTAAAATTTGAAATCCTTTTGCCCAAAATTCTTATTAGTTAAGATGTACAACATATATGAAAATTGGCTCCATTGGATAAACTTTATAATTCAAAGTTGTTCAAATTCAAATTCTTACATAAATGGACATTGAATTTATTAGACTACTTAGGAGCTTCCAAAAATGATAATTTTTGGCACACATTCCTTATTTGATGTGTTCCTTCTGTGGTAGAAAATTCAAGTCATTTTGAGTTACTTCATAGAACAAACTTGTTCAAATTTCAAAAAGGTGCTGTCAAGAAAACAGGGGTTTTTGGCAACTTAAATTATTCAAAAACTTGTGCCCTTTTGGTTTTCATCCTTATTTATGTTATAGAGCATGTGGTATTTATTTCATGGCATTTGGAAAAATTTTGTAGAACAAACTTGTTCAAAATCCCAATTGTTGCTGTGGAGAAAAACCATGTTTTCAGGACTTTAATGGATTCAATTTTTGGTCTCCTATTGTGTGTGTTCCTTATTTGATATAAGGAAGCAATGGTATGAATTTCAAATCATTTGAATCAAGTTTCCAATAGTAACTTGTTTTAGTTTTCTGTTTCTGGAAATATTGGAATTTCTATTTAATAAAGCACTAGGCTTTTCTTTATCAATCCTTTGCCAAAATATTTATGTGACTAGAGATAGCAAGTAAATGCTCTCTAATACTATTGTTTTTAATCTTGCAAGGTTGGAAAAACATTTGATAATATTTTGGTGAAGCATTTAAGAATGCCTCTTTTTCTGATAATCCTTTATGGAAATTTATTAAGTGTTTTCCTCTTTCTTAATTTAGGCCTTGGAATAATATTCAACAAGTATGAGTTTCATAAGATAGTTTTTGGAAAACTCTTTGATCAATATTTACTTTAGAAAATATTGCCAAAGTCATTGGAACAATATGTTGAATATTTTTATCATTGGAACAATATGTTGAATATTTTTATCATTGGAACAATATGTTGAATATTTTTAGTTTACTGCTTTGCTATAATTTTTAAGTTTGTTTAGTTGCACTTAAACAAACACAAACAAACACAATCAAGGTTTATTAGTAAAGCAATTAGCAAAACACTATGTTAACATGTATTCCAAAATTGGGATGTGACAGGTCTTCCCCCCTTAAAAAGAATCTCGTCCCCGAGATTCACAAGCGAGGACTAAGGGAGGGCCAACAAACACAATGTTAGTGTTAGAGTGCAGGTGCTTCCCCCCTTTGAATTTTCTTGGGAGGTGGGGTACTCCCTTAAATTAGCAAATTCACTCTAAAAAGAAGTACACCAGTACTTGTTTTTAGGTCCAAAACTTTTGTTTCAAGTTTGAACAAAAATTAAGGTTAGTGCAGAACTACCTGGAAAAATACCGTCAATTATTTACATGAGTTCCTAGGTATATCCCACATATTACATACCACATATGGAGTGGTGGACCACTCTCATAGAAAGGTATATAAGAAGCTAAAAATATAGCTTGTGGGTGCAAAGGTTAGGTTGCTAAGATAAAACAAACAGACAGAATAATACCCATGGCAGTGGATATTACTCACCACAAGCAACTATCACTTAATATGTTCATGATTTTAGTTGGATGTTTTTAGTTTAATAAGATACTCTTAATCACAATCATAACACAAGTATTAACTCATGCTAAGGTAAAAACATTTAAACAAAATCCAATAAGCAAGCAAACAACACCACAGATGAATAGACTATTTATTCACCAGGTTATTGTTTATTAGAGGTTTTGGAATCCATCAATCATGAACAATTAGCAAACAACAGTAGCTAAAAGCTAATGGATTCAATCATAAAGGTACTCTAAAATACCATATTCACACAAGATACAACTCCTATTACACAGGCATAAAAAAAAACATGACTGCACCAATAACATACCAGTATGACAAATCTACACCAGCATGCTATAAGAGATAATCATATCCTATAACCATAGAACATGCAACTAAATAATTCATGGCATCATAACAGAAGTAATAACTTCATAAATATGCTGTAATAAACTCATACACTCATAAGACAAAAGATGGCAACACTAGAGCAAAATTCACCATTTTCTAGTGGTGACACTAGTTCAACACTAGAGAAGCAAACAAGGTTACTATGATGCTTAATTCTAAACAAGCAAGTCATGATCATAAAATGTACCTAATAACAGTACACAAAACTTACACAAGTTAGTAAGCACAACCATCAAAACAATCCCATGATACAACTATTAAACATGCATAAATTAATTCTAGCAATTTATGTTTTTCTTTAACCAATTGCTAGCAAACAAGCAAGGTATAACTCACACAACCAGTAGCTATGCCATTAGTGAAAAGTTATCTAAACCTTTTCAAAAATCCATACACTCAATTTAAAATCATTCACAAACAATCTACCAATCCAGAGGAATTTATTTTATTTGCGAACAATTTAATTTCAGCACACGATAGTGAAACATTTCTTAACATGATACCCCTAAGGAATATTATGCTAACAAAAGGATCACACCTAAACATATTAGGATTTACTAATAAGAAATAGACTTCTCACTTGCATAGGTGAGAACAAACCATTTATATTTTCCATGGTGGAAAATAGAAATTAATCACATAGTGAAACATGCTATTTTTACACATGTGTATGGTTGGGGATCTTCATCCTCAAGCCAAAATACAATGGGACCAGTGGGCTATGGCCTACTAATACCAAGGCAAAAATAGATACTAAGCCTCTGGTTACTCATGAAAAACTTTGCATACAAGATAAAAATATAAGGCTATTTAATCTAGTGAGCAATACTTGTGCATACTGATAGTAATGCTTCCATAGGCTTTACTATTAAGAGACATGAAAGCTATCATAGGTACAAGCATCAAAATAACAGTACCTAAATGGTACTGGACTCAAAGAAAACATAGCACAAAATCTACTAAGAAAGTATACACAGATCTAGTTCTCACAATACTTCCAATTAATAAACTAGAAGGTGACAAATGTTATTTCATTTTTATTCGAGTTTCCAATCATGCACACACTTTCTAGGGTAGATTTATTGTAATAAAACAACATAATAACAAGTCCTAACAACTCCATATAAGTTAGGAAGCAAGATTGAATAAAACACAAATTTATTTCAATCAAGAGCACACAAAGAAACAAACACCGGAAAACTGCTGTTTTCTAGATCTATCATATCCATTCCATCGTTTACTTTATTTTCTAAACCCTGAATTTCATAGTACTACAACGCCTACCAAGTTTTGATTTCCAAAGTAGATACACACGATATCCTATTGACTAGTAAACGAATAGGTCATCATCTTATTTTCTCGTGACTTCTCTTTTTTACCAACTCGATTAAAAGGTGTCGTAAGTCACTTAATTTCTTGGTTTAGAAAGAGTTGTCAGTAGTTTGCATGCTTTGGTTAGGTGTCAACCTAAGATTAGACCAAGCATGTTAGTTTTGTTAACTTTCTATTTAATCATGTTTTTCTGACAAGATACGACTAGTGTCATCGTACGTCGAATATTGAATTGTGCTCTTTTGATTGGCTTTTTAGGGGGTTGCGCCTCATGGCATGTGAAGAATTCTTTTTCACCTTTCTCCAGAGGAGGGAGGTATATAACTTTTAAAAGGGGATTCCTCTTGTTTGGTCTTTTAAAAGGGACATAAAGAGGTGCAACATTTAGCAAACAGGGCAAAAAGAGCCTTTTGCAAACAGACAAAAACATAGAGGTTTTGGTCAGTAGTGGTTGGTGTATTCACACCTTTTCTTCTTTGAGGGTTGTCGTTGTTGGAGCTTTATTTGTTGGAGTGCATCACTGGTAGCAATGCTATCAGCTCGTGTGGCTTGATGGTCCTCTATTATTAGGTCTAAAGGTGCTTTTATTAATTGTGGGGAGATGGTGGTGGTTCATGACGGGTGGCATTTCGAAGCGAAAACAAATATAAGTCTAAGCAACAAATTCTTGTTTTTGAATGCTATACAAACATTTTTGCTTGCAAAAATTTAACACGAGGCGATTCAAAAACAAGAGCGGGGCAAGCACAAATTTGCAAAATTTGAGCACTCCGCAAACATATAGAAGCCTAGATGAATCAAAATCTACACCACACAATAGCACAAAGTCCTACGGACACACATAAGCAAGCCATAACACACAAGCAAGGCTCCATTGGAGCTACGTCGGGGGAGACGACTCATGGAGTTATCACTAAATTACTCCAAACTAGACTAATCCAAAATCCTAGAAGTGGCTGAAGAACTATATCTACTTCTGACCATCATCACTGTAGAGCTAGACAATTATTTTGGTCTTCTCGGGACATCGGCAAGTATAAAAGTTTTTGGATGGAAACAAGATAATAGAAGTAAAGTTTTGATAAAACTTTATGCAACAATCTGTTTTTGAAACTCCAACTATTTTTTTGGACAGAAAACTTCAAATACGAGAGATGTTTCAAAAACAGAGCGGAGCAGTTGCAAACCAGTAAGAAATAAACTCTTAACCGAGAGAGATACAAACTCTGTAAGGCCCGCCCTTCGAACCACTGTTCAAGGACGCCCTTGATATGCATTTAGAATCTTTTGAAAAGATAATAAGGAGGGAAAATATACTAAAATTCCCTAAGATAAAAATAATGTAGATAGTAAATAGGTTTTTACTCAAAAATACTTTTCTTTCCTATCTGACGTCCATGCTAACTAAGGTCTCCTAAGGTCAGGATGGCTCTGATACCAACTCTGTAAGGACCCCAGACCGGCAGTCTGAAACCCTACGTATGCATACATTCACGATCCCAGAAAGATCAGTCGTGAACAACATACACAGTTGGCACACAGAAATACATCATCCATTACACGAATACATAAAGGTATTACACACATGATCACATGATCAAGTTTAACGCAACTGCCACATGGGGCAGGCAACTTATCAAACACAGCGGAAGACAATTAAAACACAACGTAGTTGAGCCCAAGTCACGCCTTAACCTACAGGCTGCTGACCCGGAGACGATCCTAGTTCGCAAAGCCGTCAACTCCGTACTTCTCTTCATAGATCTCCTTTGGAGGTTCCTTCTCAAAATCTGATAAGTAGATACCAGGGGCGAAACCATAATGAGTACATTTGAATGTACTCAGCAAGACATCCATCATGTCACTTACCAACATGCAAGTATGCTTATATGGTGGAATAGGTAGGCTATAAATAGGGTTCACTATCAATGGTGTTCATATATGATGACACCACAGTTGCAGTCAGGTTAATCTGTATCTTCGTTGAAGAAGATACTTCAGAAGAAATAAAATAATATAGTTTTATTTCTCTTGTAGATATCACATGAACAAGAGTTTTTGTAAAACTTTGTTAAAGAATATTTTCTCTTTGCAAAACTTCTTGGAATCAGTTTCCAAAATTCTTGCTTAGAGTAGAAAAGGTTTTCTTTGCCAAACATTTTGTTTTGTATATCAGCATCTGGCTTTTCATCATCGACGATACCTCCACGGTATAAGTTTCCATTCCTTTCCGAACTTCACAAGTTCAACACTTCCTTTCCAAAAATTTCCCTTTCAAAAACATCCTTTTTGAAAACATTGACACAATGCTAGCTACATGGCCATTCAACTGTCCATATCCGAGGACGCGGCTTCTTCGAAAAAGTTATACTCTGCAGAGGTGTACACATCCACCAGATCCAGTACACCTCCCGTGAAACAACCACGGACTGTAACAACAGTATGTAAACATCAGGTATCTGATCATAACCATCCACTATGTTCAAGCTAGAATATGCCTATCTCTTCAGTTGAGTTTAATCTCCTCGGCACCATGTCGCACATCGCCATGACAGGAGACTCAACCAATGCATCCGGAGGGAAAATTAATCCCACACTTTTTATGTCTCAACATTGGGAGTTTTGACGACATTCGGTTCGAGGGTACGATGTCCCTTATAGCGATTGAGATAGCACACACTAATAAGAACAAACTTCAAGTTAAGCCCCGTGCCCATGTTGGGGTAGGGTGGCAGTACGGTAAAGGTTGTCCGGCGAAGACTAGGTTATGTGTCATTTTTGAAAACACCACCTTCTCAAAAATGACCACTTCCACATTCCTCCGGAGAACAAGGATCCGCCTTTTCTCCGGGTTTTTCCGTAAAGCCTTTGTTTCGTAGAATCACAATTTTAGGGTGTCCACTTAGGGACTAGTATATTTGATGGCATTAAATACCATATGGTGGCTTATGGGCTTGGTATTACCAAGTTTAACTACTGGCATGATAGTAACCTGTAATATAGTATAGTAGTAATTTCCACATCAAAAATAGTTTTGATAATCAAGTTTTGGTAAAACTTCAGAGGTAAAACATGCATGATATATATAATGGTAAGTATTGTATCAGCAAGCAATCAGGATGGCTTGCCTGGTATCTCTTTGTGTCCCTGGTTGTTGGAGTGACTGGAACTTGAAACAGAGCTTCCCGACACTTCCTTCCTCTTCGTTTTCTAACGTCGTAAAAAGAGAATAAAGGACACACATTCAGAACCAAAAAAGACAAACAAGGCTACAAGTAATACATACAGCAAGCAATCAAGAAGTACCACCCAAGTTCTCAATTTTTCCTTTAAGAAAAATTGGCATAAAACTATAGTTGAAAAGTCTGCTTTTTTCCTAGTGTTTATGTGTGGCCAATTCAATGATTTTTAGTTAAGAACACCATGGACCAGTGGGGTAGAGCACATGTTACTAGACAGTAGGGTGTCACATAAAACACATTTTTATGTCTAAAAACTTCCCCAACAATCTCTATGGCTAGCACATATAATTTGCTAAAATACTCAAGTGGTGAAAAAGGCCCATGACAACAAGTCAATCCTATTTTCCACCATGATGCAAAAGTACCAGTGGGTGTTCCACTAGCAAAAATGCTCACCCAGAGGTTAATAAGCCTCTGGTCACTTTTATAAAAGTGCTCCAAACAAACAATCTAGCATCCAAAAACTCCTACTCATACTAGTAGAAAATTTAGGAAAAATACTAGACTAGTTTAGGCTACACTAGTTAATTTTATGCACAAGTGTGCAAGCTAGCAGAGGCAAAATACTCCTCTAACCAGTACCATAAATGCTACTGGATTCCACAAAATAACATAAAAAAAACATAGCTAGGAAACAAGGAAAAACTATGCTTAAAATGCTACACATGTGAGGAGATTAATTCCTAGTCATCCAAGTGTTACTCATGCTTTTATGCTACTTAAGAGGAAACCTATCAGAGGTGAAAACCCTAAGATAATAATGCCACAAGGACATTCCATCCTCTGGTTTCCACACCAAAGATTCATAGTTTTCCCTAGGGTAAAACAAGACAAAAAGCATACATGAATATCCTAGTATGAAATTTAGACTTTAAGCATTGCTATTTAAATCTATTTCAAACACAAGCACCAAGCATCTAGAGGTGCTATAACCAAAATAACAGTACCTACATGGTACTGTTTTCATGAGAATTAATCTAGCAATAAGCCTAAAAAGCATTTAAAGATCTACTCAAAACATATATAAAAAAAACACATCTAGTGTGGGGGAAATAATGTTTCCACCAAAAATGCTATGAAACCAGTGGGTGTTCCACTAGCATATCAAAGCATTAAGAGGTCACAAAGCCTCTGGTCATACTTGACAAAAATTAACAAATTGCAAAACTAGCTTCTAGTGCAATAACCATACTAGCAAAAAAATAATAGGGTGCTTAAATAAGCAAGGCAATGCTACTCAGGTTATTGTTTTCACACAAGTGAAAACTATAGGGGTCAAGTACTCATAATAACATCATCAAAATGCTACTGGTCTTATGAACATAACACAAAAATATGTGGCCACAAAACCACAAATGATTCTGTCAAAATTCCACACATGAGGGAATTTTTCCATAACCATCCTCATAGTCATGACAAAGCTAATAATGCTTTTCTACCAACTAAAATGCAATCTAGCAGAGGTGATAACAACACCAAATCAGTACCAATATGGTACTGGATCCAATCAACAAATCCAAGTGTTTGCACATAATCTTATCACTCAAAATTATATGCAAGTATTAAACTAGAGAATAAACATATGCTACTAATATAAATCCTATTTCTTCTCCACTCAAGTCCACACATTCTAACATGCTAAAATAGATAGGTAACACTTAGAAAACAAGTTCACACAACTTTTACATGCTAGAAAACAATAATGCAACACAAAAATATAATCACAACAATTAATTAGCTAAAATGCCAAAATGGCAGAAATATGCAAAACAAGGATCTGTCCACCAAATTTTCTAGGATGCTCTAAAATTTAAACCCTTCTAGGTTTGGATAGCCCTAAACATATACAAGACCATCCAGTTGAGTTTGCATCAAAAATCATTTTTAATTATTTTATAAAAATCACCAAAGTGCTCTCTGGTGTTTTACCAAATTGCATGCCATTTAAAAAATACAATGAATTTGGAAACGAGGTTAAATTCCCCTGTTAGGAAATTTCAAGGGCTTTCCAATGCAATTGGCCTCACTTCATTCTGAGTTGTAAAATAAAAATGGTGCTCATTTTGGTGTTTCTGGTACCTGTTGCCAAAACATTTTTCATTTCAAATCTATCTATCCAAAAGTAGATCTACAACTTGGAGATGGTTTATAATTAGTTGAGGTACCACTGTGAATTTTGGCTTGGTCAAATTCATATTTTAAGTTGCCTTTTTGACTCAAAAGTAACAAGGCACATTCTGTAAAAAAAATAAATGGAAAAAGAACATGTCACGGGCCAGATCTGCTACTGGGCCGGCCAGATCCAATCCCACCGCGGCCAGAGCTAGCCCGAGCCGCTGACGCGCGGGCCAGGCCGCCACGCGGCTGCCACGCAGGCGAGCGCTGGGGCCACCGGCCAGTTTGACTCAAGCGCGCGGGGTCAAGGCAGCAGCGTCAGCTCGACGTCATCCCGAGGTCATCGCCGGCGGGAGAATCTCCGGCGAACTCGTACAAAGCGAATCCGGCCACCAAAAGGCAAAATAAAAGCATCTAAAAAATCCTTACGGCGAGAGGAACCGAGGGGAGGTGGTATCGTTTCCATGGAGGCACCGGAGGGGCGGCGGCGACGGCGCGCACGCGGCGGCCGGACGGCGACCACGGCCCTGCGTCGTTTCGGAGGGAGAGGGAGAGGGGTAAACGGTCGGGGAGGTTCCCCTGCTCACCTTGAATGCGATGGAGGGCTCGGCTAGGTCGTAGGAGGCTTGACGCGACGGGAATGTCTCGCCGGAGCGCCGTCGGGGTCGAAGAAGAAAATGGACGGCGCGGGGTCTACGGGTCGTCCCACCTCGATTACCTTGGCACAAAGCACCACCACGACGAGGCGGAGCTGTATGTCCACTCGGCTGCCGGCGGCGAGCACGGCAACTGCCGATTCGACGGCGGCCATTTTCGGCTAGGGTTCGGTTTGGTTTTTCTTAGAGAGGAGAGAGAGAGCATGAGTGGGGGAGAGAGAGGGGGCAGGTAGAGATTCACTTGAGGGGTTTTTATCCACGAGAAGCCTTCCTATCGAAGCTAAGGAATCATGGGCAGCCATGCCCTCTACTTCGTCATCTACAGGAAGAAGAAGGACATGTGTGACTAGGATTACATTTTGGTCCCTGCTCTTTACAAATAGGTCCTTTTCCTCTCTGTAAATTGATGTTTTCCCTAAGCAAACAAAGTTAAAATTTGAAATCCTTTTGCCCAAAATTCTTATTAGTTAAGATGTACAACATATATGAAAATTGGCTCCATTGGATAAACTTTATAATTCAAAGTTGTTCAAATTCAAATTCTTACATAAATGGACATTGAATTTATTAGACTACTTAGGAGCTTCCAAAAATGATAATTTTTGGCACACATTCCTTATTTGATATGTTCCTTATGTGGTAGAAAACTCAAGTCATTTTGAGTTACTTCATAGAACAAACTTGTTCAAATTTCAAAAAGGTGCTGTCAAGAAAACAGGGGTTTTTGGCAACTTAAATTATTCAAAAACTTGTGCCCTTTTGGTTTTCATCCTTATTTATGTTATAGAGCATGTGGTATTTATTTCATGGCATTTGGAAAAAGTTTGTAGAACAAACTTGTTCAAAATCCCAATTGTTGCTGTGGAGAAAAACCATGTTTTCAGGACTTTAATGGATTCAATTTTTGGTCTCCTATTGTGTGTGTTCCTTATTTGATATAAGGAAGCAATGGTATGAATTTCAAATCATTTGAATCAAGTTTCCAATAGTAACTTGTTTTAGTTTTCTGTTTCTGGAAATATTGGAATTTCTATTTAATAAAGCACTAGGCTTTTCTTTATCAATCCTTTGCCAAAATATTTATGTGACTAGAGATAGCAAGTAAATGCTCTCTAATACTATTGTTTTTAATCTTGCAAGGTTGGAAAAACATTTGATAATATTTTGGTGAAGCATTTAAGAATGCCTCTTTTTCTGATAATCCTTTATGGAAATTTATTAAGTGTTTTCCTCTTTCTTAATTTAGGCCTTGGAATAATATTCAACAAGTATGAGTTTCATAAGATAGTTTTTGGAAAACTCTTTGATCAATATTTACTTTAGAAAATATTGCCAAAGTCATTGGAACAATATGTTGAATATTTTTATCATTGGAACAATATGTTGAATATTTTTATCATTGGAACAATATGTTGAATATTTTTAGTTTACTGCTTTGCTATCCTTTTTAAGTTTGTTTAGTTGCACTTAAACAAACACAAACAAACACAATCAAGGTTTATTAGTAAAGCAATTAGCAAAACACTATGTTAACATGTATTCCAAAATTGGGATGTGACAGCCGACTCTGAGCCTTAACTCTCATGTTAAGCATTGGCAAAAATCTTTCTTTTACTGCTGGGATGCCTCCCCACCCGGCGAAAAGAGATTGCCGGGTTTCTCGGAGGGCCTCCTCGATCTCTCGGACACCTTCAATGCTTTCGCCTCTGAGTCGGATAGGGAGTCCATTCAGCCTCTCCTAGCCAAATTAGCTATCCTCTCCGCCCAGGGTCTCCTTGGGCTTAATCTAGTCAAGACTTGGGTGAATTTCCGGATCCAACCCAACTCTATCCGGCCCAAGCTGATGTGCGAGTATTTCGGACATGTCACGGATGCGCTCCGCTATTCTTCAAGGAATTACCCGGCTGGTGATACGAACAAGATCATCAAAAGCTTCCTGACTGAGAAGGTGGAAGTGATCCGTAATATAGTCGGGTTAGAGCCATACACTCGCGAAAACCCGGCTCCCGCGGTAAGATCCGGCACTTATTCTTTTACTCTTGTACTTTTACTTGATGCAAATACTAACTCTCACTTTTACGCCTTTATCTCAGGCTGATAGCGCTTTTTGGAACATCGAGACTCTCCCTACCTCCGAAAACCCGGAAGAGGAAGAAGAGTCGGCTGACACCGATGAAGGTATCATCCGGGTGTCATTCATCTTTAACTTTTGTTACTTTGCTCTCCCATATTTTCTCTTTTTCCGACTATGCATTTGTGCCTTTTAGGGATGGAGGACAAGGATGACAAGGACGACAAGGAAGACACGGAGGAGACCGAGAGCGATAAAAGCGAGGCCGAGCCGGAAGTTGAGGTCGGGGCCAAGAGGAAACCCAGAGGGGTTGTTTTCAAGGTTCCATATTCCTCCATGTCCTCCAAACCCTATTCTTTTGATAATATGCGTGAACTTAAGCGACAATTATCCAATTCTCCACACTTGAAGGACCCTCCTCCGGCCAAGCGCAGGGTAACCCGGAATTCCCCGGGTGATGATCCCCTCAACCCGGGTATTCCCACGTCCCCAACTCTCCGCACTGGTACTTCCCCATCTCATCCTTCCAACTCACCTCAAAGAAATCCTTCCCCCAATCATCCATTAGCCGGACAGTTCCGGGTCTCACTCTCGGATCCTGTAACAGCCTCGTCCGCGTCTAGCAGCGAGCTTCCGGGGACTTCGTGGTGAATGCCGGGTAAGCTATATTTATTACTACGCGATATACTGGCACTTTCGATAGCCTTCACTTATTACTACTAACCACTTCTGTTTTCTTTCCTTAGCGCCCAGGTCTCGATCAGTGACCCGGACAACATGGATATGGACAACCGGGAGACTGATGATCCGGTTGGTGATATGAATGCAGCAACTGGCGGCGCTGGAGAAGAAGACCAAGGACAAGATCCACTGACAGACTCGGCCAGGCAGGAAGCCGGGTCTCCCAAGCCATCAGATGAACCTGAAGACGACGACGTCGAGGTCCTGGGTGCAAGGATGGGCTCTCCCAATCCTGACACCCAGGCAACCCGGGTTTCGCCTCCAAAGCCGGAAAAAACTCCTCCTCCGAGTGACCAAGCTGCCGGCTCTTCCGGTACCAAACCTGAGGACAGGAGTTTTGCTGAGATGCTTGATGCTCTGCACACTTTGAGAGATGATGAAGAAAACATTCTTGAAGCCTTGATAGCCAAGCACGAGGTAAATCCGACTAATATTACCCGTATACTTGTCTAGTCCCCAAGTTCCGAGTGAACTTATTGATAATTTGCTTGGAACTTTCATAGCATGTCCAACTGATAGTTCGCTTTTATCCGACTAACCCTTCCTTGTGTGTCCATGCAGGCCTACGTAACCCACTCTGAGAAAGCGTTGGCGAAAGCCACCAAACTACTCGAGGTGGAGACGAAGCTGCGTGAGTCGGCTGAAGCTGATGCCAAGAAACTGGGAAACCTTGCGAGAAAATATAGAAAAAGATCCCATGCTGCAGAAGATGAACTGACCAAGCTATCTGCCCAGATTGCCGACACTCATAGTGCCTTGATTGGTAATGATTCCCGACTTACTTTCATAACCCGGATTTTCATTCTGATAAACAGCCGGATTTCTTTGCTTAAACCTTTATTTTTTCTGCAGGGCCGGATGACGAGACTCCGGATGAAGATGACATAGCGAAGCTGAAGATGATAAAGAGCACAATCCGGCAACTCTGTGCCGGCACCAAGTGGGTTCTACAAGCGTTGAAGTGGCCGGGTACTGGACGTGGTGGTTTGAGCACGCTGCTTGACGCGTGCTCTACCATCCCCGAGTGGATTGAACACTGGAAGCGCTCGTCATGCCGGGTTGGAGTAACCCGGGGGCTTGCGCTGGCTAAAGCATACTTTCCCAAGCTTGAGCCGACAAAGCTCGTTGGCGGGTTTCCAGAGTTCAACCATGACGGCTCCAGGTTCTCAGCCAAAAACTACAAGGCCATCCAGAAAGAGGTTCGTCACTCGGCTAGTCTGATTGCCGATAGCCTGGACGTCAGTCTAATTGTTCCACCGTACGACGCTGAAGACAAGGCAATTAAGTCGGATCCTCCAAAGCCGTATGACATGCTGGCACGGTGGAAGGCAGAAGCTACTCAGCTGAGGGAGGAGGCCGCGAAGAGGAAGGCTGAGGCCGATACTGCACCTGCTACCTCCACACCGGTTGTTCCTCCTCCCGCACGCGCCGGTACTGCTGCTGACCCGGGTGCTGCTGCCTCGAAGACCGCTGAGGAACAAGTCAAGGACCAAGACCCGGCTGCCAAGGGCAAGGGCAAGATGGACGACTCGACCCAGGAGGCCGAGTGAACTTTTATCTACTACCGTCTCAAATACTTTATTCGGCCAATGGGCCTTTAAAACAATTATTCTTTTGATAGTGCGCCTGTGCACTTTTTGATACTACTATCCCGGTTTGTAATACGTTTAAAACCTTAATATCTTTCACGGCCCTTCTGGCCTTTGCTTGAATTTGATATTTCTTAACTTTGAGCTTTTTCATTCCTAGTTTTCTGACTTTTGCTATGGTTCCTTTTGTGAGACTCGGTTTCCGGGTCTTATGGGTTTTGACAAGTGGACTTTTTCTAAGTCCCCAAGTCCCCAAGACTCGGATTTTTGGGTTTTCGAGCTGAATAGCTGGATAATTTGTTTCTTTTTGCGAATTCCCAAGTCCCCAAAGCCCGAATTTCCGAGTCTAGGGTGTTGGATTTTTTCAAAAGAACAAATTGTTTCTGCTAAAGCCCAAAACCTAGAGATGCTCACGTAGGTTTGAAGTTATGCTTAATATACTTAGAGTTTCCGGCTGTTAACCTTGTACTCTGCATAACTTGTGGTTTAGATGACCCTTTTGACCTTCTTCTACTATAAGCCGGCTTTCGCGTGGATAATCAATGTTGCTACAGCTGTACAAAGACAGGGTTAGGCAAGTCCCATTGGGCATCATGACTGATTGTAATCGTACGCTAGCAAAGCATGCCACTTTAGTGCGAGTCACATCAAGCTTAAGCAAGAAAAGTCAAGAAAGTTTGGCTCTATTGTCCGGTTATAAGCTTGCAGCCGTACTTATTACAAGTAATCGGCCCTTATAACTCAATGGCATCGTGGCCGGGTCTTTGAGTTTGCAACTGTGCTATTCAAGCAATCAGCCCCAAGACCTAGATATATGCAATCTCTTAACAAAAACTAAAATAACACTTACCTGGAAAAGAAAAAGTTAACAACAGGAATATAAAAACTTGACAAAAAATACACAGAAAAGAAACAAAATATTGTTTAACCATCTCTTTATTGATATGAGAAAAGTTAGGTCAGCAAGCCGCCTCATTAAAAACCTTCCAGTCCCCTTAGGTACCCTGGATAGGAAAAGAGTGCGTCTGAAACCTGCTGCCTGCTACATCGTGTAATTCCACTTGTGAATCTAGCCTATTCTAGGTATAGTAGGGACGCAGCTGAGCTACGTTCCATGGTCTTTCTCTTTCTTGCATAGATGAAGTTGTATGAGCGGTATCATTGACAGTAGCCGACTCTTCCCTTGCATCTATCAAGTAATAAGATCCATTGTGCAGCCGGCTTATAATGAACGGTCCTTCCCATGGTGGGGATAACTTGTGTTTTCCTTCTTTTGACTGTACCAGGCGCAGAACCAGGTCTCCATCCTGGAAAACCCGGGTTTTAACCCGCCGGCTATGGTATCTCCTCAAATCCTGCTGGTATATGGCTGATCTTTCCAAGGCTTGTTCCGTGTGTTCTTCTATCATATCCACGGCGTCCTGCCGGGTCTTCTCGTTCTCCACCTCGACGTAAGCCGAAACTCGAGGTGAGTCATGAATAATGTCACTCGGCAATACTGCCTCTGCACCATAAACCATAAAAACGGTGTCATCTGAGTAGATCTGTTAGGTGTGGTGTTGATTCCCCAAACCACTGAAGGTAACTCCTCAACCCACGCACCAGCAGCTCTGATGCACGGGACTCGCAGTCGTGGCTTTAATCCACGAAGTAACTCCTGATTTGCCCTCTCCACTTGTCCATTGGCCTGTGGATGGGCTACGGAAGCTATGTCAAGCCGGATTCCGTTGTTACCACAGAATTTCTCCATCTCACCAAGGGACATGTTGGTTCCATTTTCCGTTATTATGCTGTGAGGATACCAAACCGATAGATAATCCTTTTCAGGAACTTGACTGCCGTAACTGCTTCACAATTGGTAACTGGCATGACTTCAACCCACTTGGTAAACTTATCAACAGCCACCAAGAGATGTGTCTTTTTGCAAGGTGACATGTGAAAGGGGCCAACCATATCCATACCCCAAACAACAAACGGCCAGGTTAACGGGATAGTCCGCAATTCCATAGCCGGCACATGGGTTTGGCGAGCGTACCTTTGACATCCGTCACACCTTGCTACCAAGCGCTCCGCATCTGCTAGGGCCGTGAGCCAGAAGAACCCGTGTCTATAAGCTTTGGCCACGAGGGATCTTGTGGATGCATGATGCCCACAATCACCTTCGTGGATTTCCTTCAAGATCTGCCGGCCTTCTTCTGGTGCCACACAGCGTAAAAAGACTCCTGCAGCACTCCTTTTATATAACTCCCCATTGATGATAGAATAGCCTTTTGCTCGCCTTAGAATTTGCCTTGCTAGTACTTCCTGCTGTGGTAACTCGCCCCGTGATAGGTAGGCCAGAAACGGCTCTGTCCACTCGGGAACAGCGCGTATTGAGGCTACAAGCTCTGTATCCGGGTCTTGGTTACCCACTTCTTCCTCAGACTCGGTTGTAACTGATGGCCGCCATAGCCCGTCCAGGAAAACATTGGGTGGAACCGGCTCTCTGCGCGAGCCGAGTCTGGCGAGTGCATCTGCTGCCTCGTTCTTTCTTCTATCTATATGCTCCACCTCATACCCGGAAAAACACCCGGCAACCCTGTCCACCTCTCTGCGGTATGCTGCCATAGTTGCATCTTTTCTATCCCAAGTTCCTGAGACCTGTTGTACCACGAGGTCCGAATCTCCATAGCACCATATCCTCTTGATGTTCATCTCCTTGGCTACCTTCAGTCCGTGCAACAATGCCTCATACTCGGCCACGTTGTTAGAACAATCAAAGCGAATCTGTAACACATAGCTCAACTTGTCTCCTTTGGGTGATGTGAGCACCACTCCAGCTCCTGATCCCTCGTACTGCTTGGAACCATCAAAGTGCATTATCCAAGACTCGGAACTCGGTGTCATTGTGGGCATGCCTGTGTGAGTCCAATCGTTAACGAAATCAACTAGAGCTTGAGATTTGATTGCTGACCTGGGCTCGTAGTTGATGTGATAATCTCCCATCTCGATCGCCCACTTGGCTATTCTACCTGTTGCATCCGAGTTTCTGATGATATCCGACATTGGTATGGAGCTAACCACTGTTATGGGGTGTTATTGAAAGTATGGCTTCAATTTCCGGTTGGCCATGAAGACCCCGAAAACCAACTTCTGCCAACGTGGGTAGCGTTGTTTTGCCTCTAATAATACCTTGCTGACGTAATAAACCGGCCTCTGAACCGAGTGATCTTTCCCATCCTCCTTGCGGTCGACAACAACCACTGCGCTAACTGCCCGGGGTCCGGCGACGACGTACAGTAGCATGGGCTCTTTAGGTACCGGGGCTGCTAAAACTGGTGCCTCATATAACTGCTTTTTCAGTGCCTCGAACGCCTCATCCGCCTCTTGGTCCCAAACGAATTTGTCGGATTTCCTCAAGAGCCGGTATAAGGGTATTGATTTTTCTCCGAGTCTGGATATAAATCGGCTCAACGCTGCTACACACCCTGTAAGTTTCTGAACATGCTTCAGGTTTTCCGGCTTTTTCAGACTCTGGATAGCTTTGATTTTATCCGAGTTTGCCTCGATCCCTCTCTCTGAAACAATAAAACCGAGTAACTTTCCTGCTGGAACTCCAAATACACACTTTGTGGTGTTCAGCTTCATCTGATATCTTCTCTGGTTCTTGAACGTTTCCTTTAGATCATCCATAAATGTTTCCGTTTTCCTGGTCTTGATCACCACATCATCCACATAAGCATGAACATTGCGTCCAATTTGGTCCTCGAAGCACTTCTGTATGCACCGCTGATAAGTTGCGCCAGCGTTCTTCAATCCAAAAGTCATGGTTTTGTAACAAAAGGCCCCAAAAGGGGTTATGAACGATGTTTTCTCCTAGTCTTCCTTCTTGAGCTTGATCTGATGATACCCGGAATATGCATCCAGGAAACATAATAGGTCACTTCCAGCCACCGCGTCTATGATCTGATCTATCCTTGGAAGGGCGAACGGATCCTTTGGGCAATGCTTGTTGAGACTCGTATAATCTATGCACATCCTCCACTCGTTACTCTTTTTCAGTACTACACCCGGATTAGCCAGCCATTCCGGGTGGAATACTTCCATGATGACGCCGGCTGTCAATAGCCGAGCAATTTCTTATCCTATAGCCTTTCTTCTTTCCTCATTCATCTTTCTCGGGCCCTGCTTCACGGGCCTAGACTTGGGATCAACATGCAAGCTATGATCTGCTAACTCTGTAGGGATACCCGGCATATCGCTAGGTGTCCAAGCAAAAACGTCCTGATTCGAACGAATAAACTCCACGAGTGCTTTTTCCTTCTCATTGTCCAGGTTAGAACCTATAGCGAATTTCTTAGGTGGATCACCTTCGACAAAGGCCACCATCTTGGTATCTTGTGCTGCTTTGAACTTGGCTCTCTCATCCTCAGTGTTTGGTCTCTTCAATGCTGTTCTATCGTCCGGGTCTACTTGGGACCGGTAATATTTGAGTTCTTCCTTCCTGCAAGCCTGTTCTGCCATCGCCGCGTCTCCTTCGTCACACTCAGCTGCTATAACCCGGTTCCCATGTATGGTGATGGTTTTCTTAGGGCCCGGGATCTTTAGCTGTAGGTATACGTAACACGACCTGGCCATGAACTTAGCGTAAGCCGGCCTTCCAAATAGCGCGTGATAGGGGCTGCCAGATCTTTGACTCTCCAAAAGCAACCTCCAAAGTGATCTTTCCCTCGGGGCACGCCGAGTGACCCGGCACAATCCCGTGAAAAATTGTTGAACGTTTCTGTAGCTGAGACTCCTTGAGACCCATGCGTAAGAAAGTTTCCCAATATAAGATGTTGATGCTACTTCCACCGTCCATTAAGACCTTTTTCAGCTCATTCCGGTAACCGGGAGTAACTTATCTTGGGGCAAATCCGAGTTTAATCCACGAAGTAACTCCTGATTTGCCCTCTCCACTTGTCCATTGGCCTGTGGATGGGCTACGGAAGCTATGTCAAGCCGGATTCCGTTGTTACCACAGAATTTCTCCAACTCACCAAGGGACATGTTGGTTCCATTGTCCGTTATTATGTTGTGAGGATACCCAAACCGATAGATAATCCTTTTCAGGAACTTGACTGCCGTAACTGCTTCACAATTGGTAACTGGCATGACTTCAACCCACTTGGTAAACTTATCAACAGCCACCAAGAGATGTGTCTTTTTGCAAGGTGACATGTGAAAGGGGCCAACCATATCCATACCCCAAACAGCAAACGGCCAGGTTAACGGGATAGTCCGCAATTCCATAGACGGGACATGGGTTTGGCGAGCGTACCTTTGACATCCGTCACACCTTGCTACCAAGCGCTCCGCATCTGCTAGGGCCGTGAGCCAGAAGAACCCGTGTCTATAAGCTTTGGCCACGAGGGATCTTGTGGATGCATGATGCCCACAATCACCTTCGTGGATTTCCTTCAAGATCTGCCGGCCTTCTTCTGGTGCCGCACAGCGTAAAAAGACTCCTGCAGCACTCCTTTTATATAACTCCCCATTGATGATAGAATAGCCTTTTGCTCGCCTTAGAATTAGCCTTGCTAGTACTTCCTGCTGTGGTAACTCGCCCCGTGATAGCTAAACCCTTGGACGTAGGCCCCACGGTGGGCGCCAACTGTCGTGGGATAATCACGCCAGACGTTACCGGGGGTAACTTATCTTGGGGCAAATCGACTCTGGTGTTTGGGAGAGGGTTTAGCTCGAGGGAAATCATGGTGATATGCGATCTGGTAGCCGGCAATCAAGTCGCCGAGTCTCCGATCTGAATATACTATCTCAACTCTCGTATTACAATGGATATTCGAATAGCTAATAAACTTGTACGTCTCGTCTCTAATCTAACCCTAGGGGCCGGCTTATATAATATCCGGACCCCTTGGCTTCCTGTCTAAGGCAGACTCGGAGTCCTACCCGGGTACCGCTTACAAACCCTAAGCTTCCTTATCGAAACCCACAATCCGGGTTGCGAGGCCTATACTCTTGGGCCTTCTAGAAGCTCCTTTTCCTTAAGCCGGGTCTTGTGCAGCTCCCTTTGGGCCGAACTATACCTTGGCATTAGCCTACCGGGTTATCATCCCTCCGTCAGTCCCTCTCCGGAGAAACCATGGCCCCGCTGGGGAAAAAGACGGAACTGTCGTTCTGGCCCCTCTACGTTAGGCGCAAGGGGGTAGCAAACTGGAATCAACTTCTTGGTTGTATTAGTTAAGGCTCAAGAAACATCCAAGGCAACGGTACGGCCCACCTCCTTGCAAGATTCTCCGAGTTCCGTCAGTTCCAGGAGTTTCGGGTTCTAAGTAGTCCTGGAACCCGCCAGAGAGAATCAGACGCCGGTGAAGCCCTGACACAGAGAGAGAGAGAGAGAGAGGGAATCTTGGGCATCCAAGACCCACGACACACTATAACACACATGGTATGGAATACCATGGGATTTGGTGGCATTCAGACGATCTGGACGCCCCTCTCCGGAGAAACCATAGCCCTATTGTGGAAAAAGACGGAACTGTCTTTCCGGCCCCTCTACGTTAGGCGGAAGGGGGGTAGCAAAGTGGAACCAATTTCTTGGTTGTATTAGTTTAGGCACAAGTAACACCCAAGAAAATGGTAGGGTCCACCTCTTGGCAATATTCCTAGAGTTCCGTTAGTTCCGGGAGTTTCGGGCTCTAAGTAGTCCTGGAACCCACTAGAGAGAATCCGACGCCGGTGAAGCCCTAACATAGAGAGAGAGGGAATCTTGGGCGTCCAAGACGCACAACACACTACAACACACATGGTATGGAATACCATGGGATTCGGTGGCATTCAGACGATCTCGAGGCCCCTGATCCGGAGAAACCATAGCCCCGCTGGGGAACAATACGAAACTGCCGTTCTGGCCCCTCTACCTTAGGCAGAAGGGGGTAGCAAAGTGGAACCAATTGCTTGGTTGTATTATTATATACCCAAGGAACACCCAAGAAAATGGTAGGGCCCACCTCTTGGCAAGATTCCCCCATTTCCGTCAGATTCGGGAGTTTCGGGCTCTAAGTAGTCCTAGAACCCGCCAGGGAGGATCTGACGCCGGTGAAGCCCTAACACAGAGAGAGCGAGTGAATCTTAGGAATACAGGACGCATGCCACACTCTAAGACACATGGTATGGAATACCATGGGATTTGGTGGCATTCATACGATCCGGATTCCCGTTTCTAGAGAAAGACCATAGCCCCATTGGGAAAAAGACGGAGCTGCCGTTTTGGCCCCTCTACGTGAGCCCGAAGGGGATAGCAAAGTGGAACAAATTGCTTGGTTGTGTTATGTTAGGACCAAGACACACCCAAGACAATTTTATGTCCTACCTCTTGGATAGATTCCCCTAGTTCCGTCAGATCCATGAGTTTTAGGTTCTAAGTAATCCTGGAACTCGCCAGAGAGAATCTGACGCCGATGAAACCCTAATACAGAGAGCGAGGAAATATTTAGCATCCAATACCCATGCCACACTCTAACACACATGGTATGCCATAACTAGCCTTGGGTGGGATTCAGACGCTCTTGAGCCCCTCTCCGGAGAAACCCTATGCTCGCAGGAGAAAAAGGACGAAACTGCCGTTCTTGACCCTCTACATGAGCCGGAGGGGTAGCAAAGTCGAACTAATTTCTTGGTTGTGTTAGTTTAGGACCAAGTAACGCCCAAGACAATCGTATGTCCCACCTCCTATCAATATTTCCCCCGTTCTGTCATATCCGGGAATTTCGGGCTCTGAGTATAGTCCTCGAACCCGGCAGAGAGAATCTAACGCCGGTGAAGCCATAACAAATATACTTCGGGAATCTTGGGCGTACAAGACCCATGACACACTCTAACACACATGGTACATCATACCACAAGATTTCGTGGCATTCAGACGATCCGGAGTACCACCCCCTCCCCCTGTGGAGAAACCATAACCCTGAAGGGGGAAAAGACGGAACTGTCGTTCTGGCCCCTCTACGTGAGCAGGAAGGGGGTAGAAAATTGGAACCAATTTCTTGGTTTTGTTAGGTTAGGAACAAGGAACAACCAAGACATTGGTAGTGCCCACCTCTTGGCAAGATTTCCCCAGTTCCGTCGGATCCGGGAGTTTCGGGCTCTAAGTAGTCCTCGAACATCCGGAGAGAATCCGACGCCAGTGAAGCGCACCCTAACACAGAGAGCGAGGGAATCTTGGGCATCCAAGACCCATGCCACACTAACACACATGGTATTGCATACGCTGGGATTTGGTGGCATTCGGATGACCCGGAGCCCCCTCTCCGGAGAAACCACTTGGAAAAAAGACGAAACTGTCGTTCTGGCCCCTCTACGTGAGCCGGAAGGGGATAGAAAAGTAGAACCAATTGATTGGTTGTGTTATGTTAGGCCCAATGAACACCCAAGACAATTATAGGTCCTACCTCTTGACAAGATTCCCCAGTTCCGTCAGTTCCGAGAGTTTTCGGGCTCTCAGTAGTCCTCGAACTCGCTAGAGAGAATCCGACACCGGTGAATCCCTAACGCTAGGAGCGAGGGAATCTTGGGCATCCAAGAACCATGACACACTCTAACACACGTGGTATGCCATACGCTGGGATTTGGTAGCATTCGGATGATCCGGAGCCCCCTCTCCGGAGAAACCATAGCCCCGCTGGGAAAAAGGCAAAACTGCCGTTCTAACCCCTCTACGTGAGGCGGAAGGGGGTAGAAAAGTGGAACCAATTTCTTGGTTGTGTTAGGTTAGGAACAATGAACACCCAAGACAATTGTAGGTCCTACCTCTTGTCAAGATTCCCCTAGTTCTGTGAGATCCTGGAGTTTCGGGATTTAAGTAGTCCTCGAACTCGCTAGAGAGAATCCGACGCCGGTGAATCCCTAACACTGGGAGCGAGGGAATCTTGGGAATCCAAGACCCATGCCACACTTTAATTAACACACATGGTATGACATACCATGGGATTTGGTGGCATTCAGAAGATCCGGAGCCCCTCCCCGGAGAAACGATAGCCACGATGGGGAAAAAGACGGAATAATCGTTCTGGTGTGGCATGGGGGTAGAAAAGTGGAACCAATTGCTTGGTTGTGTTAGGTTAGGCCCAAGGAACACCCAAGACAAAGTTTGGGCCCACTTTTTTGCAAGATTTTTCCCCAGTTCCATCAGTTCCGGGAGTTTCGGGCTCTAAGTAGTCCTGGAACCCGTTAGAGAGAATTTGACGCGCCAGTGAAGCCATAACAGAGAGAGAGGGAATGTTGGGCATCCAAGACCCATGAAACACTATACAAACACATGGTGTGTCATAACATGGTGTATTTGGTGGCATTTAGACGATCTGGAGGACCCTCATTAGAGAAACCATAGCCCCGCTCGGAAAAAGACGAAACTTTCGTTTTGGCCCCTCTACGTGAGCCGGACAGGGTAGAAAAGTTGAACTAATTACTTATTTTTTTTAGTTTAGGCCCAATTAACACCCAATAAAATGGTAGGTCCCACCTCTTGGCAAGATTCCCCCCGTTCCGTGAGATCCGGGAGTTTCGGGCTAAGTAGAACCCGTGAAAGAGAATCTGACGCCGGTGAAGCCATAACACGGGGAGTAAGGGAATCTTGGGCATCAAATAACCATTACACACTCTAACACACAAGGTATGGCATACCGTGGGATTTGGTGGCATTCAGACGATCCGGAGGCCCCTCTCTAGAGAAACCATAGCCCCATTGGGAATAAGAAGGAACTGCCGTTCTGGCACCTCTACGTGAGCCGGAATTGGATAGCAAAGCGGGACCAATTTCTTGGTTGTGTTAGGCTAGGCCCAAGTAAATCCCAACACAATTTTAGGTCCCACCTCTTGGCAATATCCCCCCCCCCCCAATTCTGTGAGATCTGGGAGTTTCGGGCTCTAAGTAGTCCTTGAACCCGCGAAAGAGAATGCGGCGCCGGTGAAGCCATAACACAAAGAGTGAGGGAACCTTGGGCATCCAAGACCCATTCCACAATATAACACAGATGGTATGTCATACCATGGGATTTGGTGGCATTCAAACGACCCGGAGCCCCCTCTCCGGAGAAACCATAGCCCCACTAGGGAAAAAGACGGAACTGTCGTTATGGCCCCTCTACGTGAGCCGGAAGGGGGTAGGAAAGTGGAACAAACTGCTTGGTGTGTTATGTTAGGACCAATGAACACCCAAGACAATGTTAGGGCCCACCTCTTGGCAAGATCCCAGAGTTCCGTTAGTTCCGGGAGTTTCGGCCTCTAAGTAGTCCTGGAACCCGCCAGAGAGAATCCGACGCCGGTGACGCCCTACCACAAGGAGAGAGGGAATCTTGGGCATCCAAGACCCACGTAACACTATAACACACATGGTATGGAAGACGATGGGATTTGGTGGCATTCAGACGATCTGGAGGCCCCTCTCGGGAGAAACCATGCATAGCCCCGCTGGGAAAAAAGACGGAAAAAAGACGTTAGGCGGAAGGGGGTAGCAAAGTGGAATCAACTGCTTGGTTGTATCAATTTAGGCCCAAGGAACACCAAACAAAATGGTAGGGCCCACCTCTTGGCAAGATTCCCCAATTCGGTCAGATCCGGGAGTTTCAGGCTCTCAGTAATCCTGGAACCCGCGAGAGAGAATCTGACGCCGGTGAAGCCCTAACGCTGAGAGAGCGAGTGAATCTTGGGAATACAAGACCCATGCCACACTCTAACACACATGGTAATCCATACCATGGGATTTGGTGGCATTCAGACGATCCCTAGCTCCCTCTCCAAAGAAACCATAGCCCCGCTGGGAAAGAGACAAAACTACCATTTTGGCCCCTCTACTTGAGCCGGAAAGGGGTAGCAAAGTGGAACCAATTGCTAGTTTGTGTTAGGTTAGGCCCAAGGAACAACCAAGAAAATGGTTGGGCCCATCTGTTGGCAAGATTCCCCGAGTTCCATCAGTTTAGGGAGTTTCAGGATCTAAGTAGTCCTGGAAACCGCCAGAGAGAATCTGACGCGCCGGTGAAGCACTAACAGAGAGAGAGAGAGAGAGAGAGAGAGGGAATATTGGGAATCCAAGACCCATGAAACACTATAAACACACATGGTATGACATACCATGGTGTATTTGGTGGCATACATACAATCTGGAACCCCTCTCCAGAGAAACCATAGCCCCGTTGGGAAAAAGACGAAACTATCGTTTTGGCCCCTCTACGTGAGCCGGAAAGGGGTAGAAAAGTGGAACCAATTACTTGGGTGTGTTAGGTTAGGCCCAAGTAACACCCAATAAAATGGTAGGTCCCACCTCTTGGCAAGATTCCCTCCGTTCCGTGAGATCCGGGAGTTTCGGGTTCTAAGTAGAACCCGTGAAAGATAATCTAACGCCGGTGAAGCCATAACACACGGTGTAAGGGAATCTTGAGCATCCAATACCCATGCCACACTCTAACACACAAGGTATGAAATAACATGGGATTTGGTGGCATTTAGACGATCCGGAGGCCCCTCTCTAGAGAAACCATAGCCACACTGGTAAAAAGACGGAACTGCCGTTCTGGCCCCTCTATGTGAGCCAGAATGGGGTAGAAAAGCGGAACCAATTGATTGGTTGTGTTAGGTTATGCCCAAGTAACACCCAAGACAATGTTAGGTCCCACCTCTTGGCAATATTCCCTCCATTCCCTAAGATCTGGTAGTTTCGGGCTCTGAGTAGTCCTGGCACCCGCAAAAGAGAATGTGGCGCCGGTGAAGCCATAACACAAAGAGTGGGGGAATATTGGAAACCAAGACCCATTCCACAATCTAACACACATCGTTTGTCATACCATAGGATTGGGTGGGAATTCAGACGCTCCGGATCCCCTCCCCGGAGAAACCCTAGGTCTGCAGGAGAAAAAGAAGAAATTGCTGGTCTGGCCCCTCTAAGTGAGTCGGAAAAGGGCAGCAAAGTGGAACTAATTGATTGGTTGTGCTATTTTAGGCCCAAGTAACACCAAATAAAATGGTAGGACCCACCTATTGGCAAGATTCCCCCTATTCCGTCATACCCGGGAGTTTCAGGCTCTAAATAGTTTTGGAACCCGCTAGAGAGAATTTGACGTCGGCGAAGGCCTAACACACAAAGAGGGGGAATATTGGGCATCCAAGACCCATGACACACTATAACACACATTTTATGGAATACCATGTATTTGGTGGTATTCGGACGATCGAGAGCCCCTCTCCGGAGAAACCCTAGCCCCGCTGGGAAAAAAGAAGGAACTGTTGTTCTGGCCCGTCTACGTAGCCGGAAGGGGTAGTAAAGTGGAATTAATTGCTTGGTTGTGTTAGGTTAGGCCCAAGTAACACCCAAGACAATTGTAGGGCCCACCTCTTGGCAGGATTCCCCCTGTTTTGTCACATCCGGGAGTTTCGGGCTCTGAGTAGTCCTTGAACCCGCAAGAGAGAATCCGATGCCGGTGAAGCCATAACACACCGAGTGAGGGAATGTTGGGCATCCAAGACCCGTGGAACATTCTAACACACATGGTATGTCATACCATGGGGTTTGGTGGCATTTAGACGAGCCGGAGCCCCCTCTCCGGACAATCCATAGCCCCGCTAGGGAAAAAGACGGAACTGCAGTTCTGGCCCCTCTACGTGAGACGGAAGGGGGTAGCAAAGTGGAACCAATTGCTTGGTTGTGTTAGGTTAGGTTCAATGAACACCCAAGACAATGGTAGGGCCCACCTCTTGGCAAGATCCCCCCGCTTCGCTGGAACATTGATCTGTTGACCAGAAGTCAACCTTTTGGTCTACCCCTATGACCAGCATCGGAAGGGGGTAGACCAAATAATATTTTATTTGGTTATGTTAGGTTAGACCAAAGATACATTAATAACCAAAATCTGGCTATACTTTTAACAATATTCCCTCTGGTTAGCCCGAATGGGGGAGCATCGACGGTTCGAGACCTATAAGTGTAGTGCATAACCTTCCTATGTGATGTCGGTGAATCCAGTCACACCTATGGGTAGTATATTGGCCCCTCCCCACCTTGATCCCAGCACATGTTTATGAGTATTCTTTGTGCTCCACCATGGTTTACGTAGGATTCTGACACTTTAGAGCCCAACGCTTCATTAGAATAGTGATCTGTTGACCAGAAGTCATCCTTTTGGTCTACCCCTATGACCGCGTTGGAAGGGGGTAGAACACAATACTATTTTGCTTGGTTGTGTTAGGTTAGGACATAACTACATTAATAATGAAAATCTAGCTATACTTTTAACAATATTCCCTCCGTTTTCCCCGAAGGGGGGCATCGACGGTTTATAACTAAACTGGAGTAGTACATATATATTAGTAAGTATAGATCATTACATTCTAATTAAAAATACGGCGGGAAATATAAATTAGGCCTAAACTATCATAGACGCCGGTCCGGCCGTCCTCCTCGTCGTCGCTCGCTACCATGCTGGCCTGATCATCGTTCGGGCGCCATGGACGGGTCAGCCTCATCGTTGTTCGTTGCCAGATCGAGGCGGGCCACCTGTGCAAGACAGCGCCGCCTAGCCCAGACTTGCACCCCCATCCGGTGCAACTCCGCTGCCTGCGAGCGGGCGCGCCCACGCCTATTGTTGCGTGCGCGCGAGCGGGTAAACAGCCGCTATAGCGCCTCCGCGTCCTCTACCCGGGCGCGGTGTGCCTGAAGCGCCTCTCTTCGTGCCCATGCAGCGTTGAACTCCTCGTGCGCCGCACTCTGGGCGGCCATGAACAAGGCAGACTCGTCCTCCCTCTGCGCGATGAGGGCATGTTGCTCGCCGGACGCTGCATTGGCATTGAGCTGCTCGTAAGCCTGCCGCTCGGTGTCCATGAGGGCGCGGGCATGCTCCTCCCTCCGGGCAGTCTCGATGGTAGCCTGAATGGTAGCAGCCTCGGCGGCTGTCCCAGCCTCCTCAAACCTCGATCGGACCCGGCGAAACGCCTCCTCATTGCGCCATGTGGCGAACGAGTTGTACGCCACCACCTGGTCAGGCCACAACGGAGGGCGCTGCTCCGGTTCCTGTGCCGCCTCCTGCTGCTACAGCTCCGGCTCCTCCTCCCCATCCGCCTCCTCGTTGTACCCCCAATCGAAGGGGTCTTCGCCACTCCCGTCGTCGTCTGATGGAGGGTCTAGCCCACGGCGCACGCCTGCTGGGTGAACGTCAGCCACGAAGTACGCAGGCAGCGCGGCATGGTATCGTCGATAGAGGGGAAGCCGCGTGGCGATGGGTGAGATTATGGCGAGGACGTGTCACCAGTGGCGAAGCCAGGACTCAAACTCTGTGTAGTCGATGCGAAATTGTGTAGTCAAATACAAATTTTTAAACATTTTGTTGCATGATCTATGCTCTATACCATTGAGAAAAGATGTGTAGTCGGTGCACGATTCGGAGCTCGCGTCCTGTCGGAGTAAATGGCGGCGACATGCAAACCGCAATGACCCTAGCGCCGCTTGGGGAGCCAGGAAGGCTGCATAACGCGTTAATGCTAGGCGTGCGACAGAGGTGAAGCACCATCCCGCCCTTGGCGCAGGTCGCATCCTGTCGTCTCCATTACGCGCGGCAGGCAAACCACCACCTGCACGATGTCGTGTGCATGTCCAGGGCGTGTGAATGTAGAGGCGTGTTGGCATGTAACCACATGTTCGTCACCTTGGCTGCATACACATGGTAGTTGTGTTGGCACTTACCATTATTTCTAGTGAACTTGGCAAAGATTGGTACCACGTTTCGCAATCAAACACGTGCCATATCGTTTTGTATGTGTACACGTATAAAACGGTATCCTCTTTTCTACACGTACGATAGATCCTTTGATATTCGCTGACTTGGTGGGGTGAGCTTTGTGGTGAATTTGGGTCACTGATTGGTGGCCCCGCGACATCACAGGCCCCACTTGCCAGTGACTAAATGTCACATCATTCCATGTTGACTAAGTCAGTCGGCGCGTTCCCACGATGCATGCGCACACGACATGGCGACCAATCGAAACGGGGCGGACTCGAAACGGCACTCTATATATAAAGCTCCTGCCGCATCGCCTCTCTCCCCTTCTTCCCCATTTCTAGCAACAAACCCTACTCCGCATCGTCTCCCAGACCTCCTTCTCTCCCAACTGCCGAGCGCACAACCGCGAGGCGGTTCCGCAGAATGGAAGGTTCGCAGCAGGAGAACGACGACGTCGTTCCTTCTGTGGTCGACGCCGCAGGAGCCGCCCATGGCGGTTCCAGTTCGTCGCAGCCGCAGGATGTCGTTTGACGCCGCAGGTTCATCGGCCGGCCATGGCGCTTCAAGTGCACCGCCTGCTCCTGCCGTGATGGAGGCGCCTGCTGCTTTCCCTCTCCTGGCAGATCTGGGTGATCCCTACGGAGATCGCCAGGCGTTCGACGAGGACGTCGACGACCAGAACCCTGAGGTATCTATGTCCAGGCCGGCTTAGTTTATTGTCAGAGATCCAGGGTTTGTGCATGACTGCACGCAAGTTTGGGCTTCTAGTGTTTGTAGTTTCATGTATACTTTGGGTTTTTTTGTAAAGTTTGGGCTTCTGGTGTTTGCGGTTGCATCTGTACTTAGGGGTTCGAGGTTTTTTGTGTTCAGGATTAAAAGGTTTGTAGTTGGATCTGTACCTAGGGGTTGGAGGGTTTTTTGTACACGCAAGTTCAAGATTCAGAGGTCTGTTTGCATCTGTACTTAGGGGTTCACCGGTTTTTTGTATTCGGGATTCAGAGGTTTGTAGTTGCATCTGTAGGGGTTCGCAGGTTTCTTGTATTTTAGGGATTCAGAGGTTTGTAGTTGCATCTGTACTTAGGGGTTCGCAGGTTTTTTTTGTATTTTAGAGCATCTCCAGCAGCTCATCTATATGGACATCTGAACCAAATATGGATGACGGAGGGGTAAAAAACGTTGCCAGCAAATCATCTATAGCATCATCTATTTATACATGTCCCTAATTCTTCTACCCATCATCTACATTTGGGGGATGGCTAGATGATCATCCAAACCAAATATGGGAATATTTTATCAATTTCAACATGCACTACTCATGTTATTTTATTTTATAGAGACCAAAGGGAAAAACATTGTAGAAAAATAAACATGTACTAGACAGTAAATTTTGACATGTACTAGAACCATTTGTTGATATGAATTTATGGGCAAAAACTATTGAATTTATAGACTTGTTGAACGGAGGATTTGTTGATATGAATATTGGGGTATCACACAAAATATAGTCGTTCACAAAGTTGTTGTTCAAAATAGAGTCGTTGGAAAAAAAATTGATGAACGATAGTTATAACATTATATTGACAATATAGATGTCTTGAATATAGATGTTCTACCGTGAAACTAATAACATCTATGCATGAATCTTTTTAATTGATCTTATATATAGAGTTATGGATGATCAAATATAGATGAGCTGCTGGAGTTGATTCACAGGTTGTAGTTGCATCTGTACTTAGGGGTTCACAGATTTTTTGCATCCGTTCGTATGGCTTCAAGTTGTCTGTGTGGATGTTAGAATGCATGTGAGTTAGAGATTCTACGTTTTTTGGAAGCATTTTCAATTTGTGTAGTTATTTTGCCTCGCATACACTCTTGACACATTATGAATTTGTTGCAAAATCACATATTGTACCCCCGTGCATTATAATTACTTGATCCAGTATGCATATAATTTGTCGGGGGGTTACCCCTGAGTAGGGGTAAGGAAAGTGCTAAAGGCAAAGTCCAAGAAGAGGTTTGGCTGAGTAGCTGGCTACCCGGTACTTGCTACCCGGTCGATTGCTATCCGGCCGTACACGCCAATGGCCAGAAGGAAGAATCAAGGAAGTTGTATTCTTCCGAGTAGAGGAGGTGGTCCGAGTAGAGGGAGTGGGTTCCTACTCGGGTCAGAAGTCAATGGAGCCGTTCTGACACAGGATCCCGCGTATCCTGCGTCTGTACGGCGTGCGGTTCAACTTACGGAGCGCGTGATTATCCGTGCTACGGCGTGGCTACAGTGCGGTAGGCGCCTGTCAAGTCCTGTCACTGACAGAGGGGACAGGACAGGGCTAGGGGCCTACCCTATCTCACAGACAAGGGTGGACAGGTCCCATCTCCGAACGGCGCGACGATTTACGGTGCACTCGTCAGCGAGAAGCCGGAGGCGTGCTCTGCTCTGCAGTGCTCCTGTCACATCTCGTCGTACTTTATACTTGTTTTCTATTCGGCTGGGCACCAGTATATAAGGTGCCCAGCCCCCTCCCGTGAGAGGTTCGGAACATTAGGTCGACACTCTGGATTGCTGCACTACTCACATAGAGAACTAGAGAGAAGAGTGGCTACTCGGCTGAAGGCCTGAACTGTACTGTGGCTACTCGGTAAACACTATATAAAGAGAGAGGCAGGAGTAGGGGTGTTACCTCCACACGAGGGCCCTGAACCTGGGTAAGATCTTGTTGTTTGCAGTGTTTGTGATCTACCACACGCGGCTACTCGCCGTGTGATCCCTCCCCGAGCACCTCCAGCGTCCATCGGCCCCAACTTTAGCCATCCCATGGCATCTACCGTGATACCACCACGACATAATTAAATAACAATTCTTGTATGATATTTTTGATCTGGTAAGGTATAATAACATGTCCTGATTAGAATATTAATATGTTGAATATTATCTTAGATCATCAATGAATTCCTGATGTGTTATTATCTGTTTTTGTGCACTAGTTCACCAAATATATATAGTGGAAACTGTGATTTTGTATAAAATTTGACACATTTTTCTCTACATTGATGTCCTCTTTAGGGCGCATCTGCTAAATAAGTTACTTGATGAAGTGTATGCAAATAAATGAAGAACTATTTCTTTATGTTCTTTGTGATCTGGTTAGGTATATTACTCTTTTGCCAATAAGATTGTGTTGCTAACTTTTGTTTTATTGCAAATTTGCAGGAAGAATATCTGGAATTCGGCTCCGATGAGGACGATATGGCTGCGAAGAGCAGACATGTCATGTGGAAGCTGCAGGCGGCCACCATTCGGTACCGTCGTTACGGCAACTTGTTATGCCCTTTCTGTGTCAGAAAAATGGCCAACGATCACCACAGCTTGATCCGACATGACGACGGTGTGGGAAATGGCGCTGAGTATCGTGCGCCCCATGTTAGGGCCAAGCACACTGCCTACGGCGTCTTCCTGAAGAAGCTGATTGCGGAGGATATCCTCGCAGGTCTTGCGGAACCTCCTCCTCGGCCTTACTCCAACGAGGCCTGGAGGGCCATGAAGGCTCGGAAGCGACAGAACATGATGTAGCTGCTGTTGGTGCGCTCGTTGTTGCAGCTTGCACACTGCATTTGTGTTATTTCTTACTTCTGGTAGTGTCGTCTGGTGTGTGTGTAGTAAGAACTTTTAAAGAACCTCTATCATGTTGGTATGTTAGAACCTAATATGTATATTATATTATTATATGTTTCTTAATCCGATCATGCTTTACGGATTTCAAAAAACTTATTAGGCATGATTTAGTAATAAGTGGATGTGACAACTCACTGATCCGGTCGATCAATGAATTGTCACATCCCTTTACTACTGGATCATGCCTAATAAGCCAATAGTTGGTGCAAAATCACAAATGTCAGTAACAAGAGTCGATCTTTGGTGTGTGGAAATGAGTCATCCCCTCCCCCCACCACTAGGCACTGTCTTATTTTGCAATTATTTGCTAACTAAAATAAAGAAGAATCCGAAGAAGTAGAATAAAAATGCGATCAGATCCTAAGACTATTTACCTTTTGGTTCTTTTTTTATTTTTTTTATTTTTAATCCAAAAAACAAGAATACATTATGACTAACAGCCGCATACCAAAACTCCACGGAACCAGCCTCACGCAGGGTCCCACTTGCCAGCGTCTACGCGCCAAATCTCCACCACCCTGCGCTCTTCGACCACTCGGCTACTCCTCCACTGCAACCTCCACTAAAAGCCTCCACTTCGCCCTCCCGCTCCAAGGGCGTCTGCCACGGCTTCGCCCTGCCCCGTCCTCGGCGTCGTTCTCAAACAATGACTGGTAAGCCATGATTCCCTCCCTTCCCCATCCTCAACCAAACGATGCGATGGAGGTTAGATGCCGGCAGATCTAGTTTTGATACCGGCGGATGTAGGTTAAATGTCGGCAGATGTAGGTCACCGTTGATGTTTTAAGTTACCACCGGCCATGGATCTAGCTCACGCTACCGTTACAGGGCCCTCGGAGATTGTTTCCGCCACCCAGATGGAGATCGACCTGAACAAGTCCTCGGAGCTCGCAAAGCTCCCTGTTATTCAGATAGCCGAGGTAAATAGCATATAAATTAGTCATGTAGCCAAATGTTCTCTTAAGATTCATCTATCTCCTTTCGCCTTCGTCGATACTTCTTTGATTTTTATTCTTTTCATATTTCTCTATAGGACCACAGTGCAGGCTTTGACTTCTACAGGATGTCGCGTACTGAAATTCAGAAATTAGTGTAGCAGTCAGTTGAGACAATTCAGAATGCAGCAGTCAGTTGAGACAATTGAATCTGATCGTCTCTCTGAAGTTTGCAAGATGGCTGATGATACCAGCGCTGAGAAGCTAATCTGTTTCGTCTGCTGCGAGGACAGGCTGGACAGGGCGATGAAAGCTTCAAAAATGCTAGCACTCGAGTTGGAATTGCGGGAGCAAAAGAGAATCTATATGATCATGCATGGCTTGGTTACTAAGCTTTATTCTGAGCTGAAGAGTGCGAAAAGAACATTGAAATTGTCCGAAGAGAAGTGCGACATGCTCCAGAGGGGAAAAGACACCCTGTTGGAGAGTGCGAAGGACACCAATGTGAAGTTGAGATACATTCTAAGTTTCTTGCAAGATTATGGAATGAGGTAAAACTACTTTGCTCTTTAATTAGATTATGTCAACCTGCAATGCTTGCCAATGAGTCTAGCTGTTATTCATTTCTCTGTTTTGTTGCATGTGCCGATGATTAAACTGTGCAATGCTAAAATCCAAAGGATTACTCCCCAGTGCCTAGTAGCGTTTACACAGACATTGTTTGGTCATGCTCCCTGGTCCTGTGGAGCTTGACTCTTTGGACTTTTTTTGCAATGTATGCATGAGGCTTGCTTATATTGTGTTCATTCTCTGTTCTGTGTGCCGATGATTAAACTTTGCACCTTCTCTCAGTGAGATATTGGCACTTACCTAGTGTTGTGTACAACTACATTTGTTCTGCATCTTCCTTAGTAAGTGTTCGATGATCTCATTGATTTCTGTGTGCTTCTTTACTATGAGGCCCCAATTATGATTTTGTCTGTAATGCATTAGCCATATTGGTTCTGCATATTCCTTGTCAAGTGTTCGATAATTTCAATTATTTGTTTGTGCTTATTTACTGTGAGGCCCCTATCTAGGCTTGGTTCTCTGCCGATGATTAGTATGCAGCAATGTCTCCAACAGTTGGCATACCATAGAAAAAAGAGTTCCATATTTGTGTTTGATCAGAGTGCCGATGATTAAACTGTGCAATGTTAAAATGCAGAGGGAGACTCCTCTAGACCTAGTAGCGTTTACAAGGACCTAGTAGCTTGTTTATTCCACCGGGTCTAGCGGTTTATCATCTATGTACTTGTGTCATTTGTACATGTGAGGCAGTTTTGTCACTCATCTTTGTATGCTTGGAAGTATATTTGCTTCTATTTTGTAGATGTGCTAAACATCTATGATGCTTTTCTACTAGTGTTTCTGTGGACGCGGTTTCGGAAAGTTCCAGTGGATGATGTGAACCTATGGATATGGCTTCGGAATGCATGCTGGCATAGGAAAATATCCGTTGGATGATGTGAAACTGTGGATGTGGCTTCGGAGTGGATGTTGGCATAAAAAAAAGTTCTGGTTAACTGTGGACCTGTTGTTGAACCTTTTGTGATGCTAATTTCACTTATTATAAATCTCTTATGTTTCAGAGTGCATGTAACCGGGATGATGGCGCGGAACAGACATCGAAGAGGGCGAGGAGGCGGTATATTAGTATTAGTACTAGGGTATCCATTATTGCAAACGTAAAACCATGTCAATTCATTTCCATTTTGGCATGCATTTTATAATTTAGATCTCCTATATATTCGGTAATTTGGTTGACACTCGCCACGTGGGATAACCGGTCAGCTCTCCTCTCCACTCCCAAACTGTGGATAATGCAGCGGCTCCCCATACGAGCGCAGAACGCTCTCCTCTCTACTCCCAAATTGTCCGTCTGTGCCACACCTCTCTACTCCCCTTCATTGTGCGCAGATCCACCGGTACCATGTCTGGCCGTCGCGACGAGGGCCGCCAGCAGCAGATCCACAGGTACTTTCCCGGCGCAACGTGCAAGGCGCGGAGTGTGCGCGTACCCGCGAGGCGTACCGGGGCGAGGTGCATCAGGCCAAGTCGTCCCGCGCACAACCACCTCCGGCTCCACCCATCGCACCTTCGGACGTCGAGGAGGAAGAAGAGGAGGAGTATCTCGCCGTTGAGTTCCACAACGAGGCCCTGCAGTGGCCCCACATGCAAGCGGGGATTTTAGTGTCCTTAGAGAGTTTCGTGGCAGAAGAGCTCCGGCAAGCAAGGCTCGCCCAGCTATTCACTGTCAATCTAGAGGCCGACAATGCGGAAGCGATCCGCCATTCGATGCAGAATGAAGATGCGGCGGTGCTGGCGGAGGCGCGGCGGTGCACCCTTTGCAAGGACGCTAGGTCCGGTGTCTATCCTTTTCTTTTTGTGATTTGTTTCAGAAACGGCTTGTTCACTGTAATGTTAGCTGTGATGATTTCGAAGATTATGTGCATGCTTAATTTCGAAGATTATGTGCATGCTTATTTACCGTGGATGACAAGTGGGGTCCAGGCATCAACTGGTCGGTCGTAGCCAGTCAAAGAAGTCAAACAGGGCAGGATGTGTGGCCCCAAGAAAAATTCGCGACGCTCTACGTGACCAGGCAAGTTTCGTCGAAGGCAACTGGGCTTTGGGCCGGAGATGAAAATCCGCGACGTAAAACTAGCAAAAAGTCGAGCAAAACCAGTCTGCGCCGGACCAAACCAATACGTCAAGAGAAAACTCCACTTTTCATCCATTAGCGACGGAAACGCGCGACGTTATCAAAAAGTTCCACTCAAAATGTTCCGGATCGCACGGAATTTGGTAGTGATGGTGGCCATGGCGGGCTCGTCTGCGGGAGAGAGATGAAGGAGTGTGAGTGCACGGTGAGGGCAATGTCAAGGCCAACATGCAGGGCAAGATCGGAGAGGAAGAGGAAGCTCGGGCAAGTGGTTTTCGAGCTCTCTCAAAAAGCACCCGCAGGTGTTCGACAGTGAAGTGAGGATGAAGGAGTGTGAGTGGAGGGAAATGGAGTGCACAGGCGTCCTCCTGGATGTCCCATGATGGTAGTAGACAAGATGAGGGAGCAAAGAGTGGCGAGTGAGGCAGAGCTCGACGTCCACATATGATCTGCATTGGCTCTTTGCCGTTGGAGGAGGTGTGGAGGAGAAGGGAGGAGGTTTTGGGGACAGGGAGGAAGTCCAGGGTGTTAAGGGATAAAAGTAGCATGTCAAAGAGCAAGAGATAGGTAGAGGGAATCAAATGATTGGACAAAACATGGGTGCTCTCAACAGTGACCAGAAATACCAGAAAGGGTTTTTGCTTGTTTTCACAAAGATTTTTAAAAGAACATATGTTAAAGATCATGTCCAATGGATAGAGGATAAAAATGGAGTCTAGGGATGGTAGCCCCACAATTTTTGGAAAAGATTTGTTTCACAAAATTTTGGAAATTCAAAAAGTGCTGAAACTGTTTTTAAATGTTTTCTCCAAAATTTTCATCACAACTCGCAAAATATTTTGTATAAATAAGTCCCACATGACCACAGGAATGTTGGGTAATTTTTCCAAGATTTTAGGAAATACTTTTCTTCACAAAATATTCAAAAGTCCATTTCTGGCCTTTTGGAAAATGGAAAATAATAAATAGTAAAATGTTTTTAAAACAAATATTTTTGAGTTCGTATGAGAGGGTATGTAATATAGGTCTCAAAAGTGATTTTTAATAAGCAACTCTTTTGAAAACAAATATTTCTGATGCTCCATGATCATATTATGTCAATTGCTATTTGTTTTCTGCCTTATTTATAGCAGTTTTATACGTTTTTTGGAACTAACCTATTAACAAGATGCCAAGTGCCAGTTCCCTGTTTTCTGCTTTTTTTGGTTTCAGAAAAGTTGTTCTGGAAACATTCTCGGAATTGGACCCCACAAAGCTCGAAGTGCCAATTTTCCCCGGAAGCATCCAGAACACCGAAGGAGAGTCGAACATGGGCACCGGGGGGCCACACCATAGGGTGGCGCCCCCCTTGGCCGCGCCAGCTATGGGTGTGGGGCCCCTGGAGCTCCACCGCCTTTGCCCTTTCACCTATTTAATCCTTCCGGATAGAAAACCCTAGACACCTGATCAAAAACCTCCGAAAAATTTCCGTAGACGTCAACACCGTCAACCCTAGATCAGGGGGTTCTGAAGCTATTTCCGGCACCCTGCCGGAGAGAAGATCATCACCGGAGGCTTCTACATCACCATGCCTGCCTCCGGAGTGATGCGTGAGTATTTCATCCTTGGACTACGGGTTCGTAGCTGTACCTAGATGGTTATCTTCTCCTCATATGCCTCCATGTTTAGATCTCGTCAGCTGCCTATCATGATCAAGATTGATCTTATGTAATTCTATATGTTGTGTTTGCTGGGATCCGATAAATATTGAACTTATGCCAAGTTTATTATAGTCTTTATTTGCATATGCTATTTGTGATCTTGCATGATTTCTGTTGCTAGTGGTTGATCTTGCCAAGTAGTTGCAACTGACTCCAAGAGGGTGTATTTTTGCTCGATAGTGGGTTCATTCCTCCTCACCACCTTGCTCGAGTGACAGAAACGTGAAGGGGGAGGATGTGTTGTTGCCATTAGGGAGAAAACAACGGTGAGAGTGCCGCTGCATAATCATTTCTTACATTACACACTTTGTTTAATGCAGTTATCTGTTGCTTGCAACTTAATACCTAAGGGGGTTCGGATGATAACCTGATGGTGGATTATTAGTCATAGATGCAGATGGATTTCGGTCTATGTATATTGGTGTAATGCGCGCACTAAATATCATAGTAGTCATCATGTCATATATGTGCACTATGGTGCAACCTCTATTTGTCAATTGCCCAGCTGTAATTTGTTCTCCCAGCATGCTATCTTTTATGGAGAGACACCACTAGTGAACCTATGAACCAAGGTCCCTTTTCCTATACTGTTAAATCAACCACCACAATTTCCTGCTTTCTTTACTTACTACAAGCATACATCATTTTCCGCGCTATACGTCTAATCTTTGTTTTTAGCAAGACTAGTGAGATTGACAACCTCACTGTACCGTTGGGACAAAGTATTTTGGTTGTGTTGTGTGCAGGTTCCACGTTGTTGCTGACACCGGTGAAGCGCCAGCACCACCGTCAGTGGCATCAACCTTCCTGAGATCCTCTTCCTCCTACTAGATTGATAACCTTGGTTCTTAACTGAGGGAAATTCTTGCCGCTTGCTCATCACACCCTCCTCTTGGGGTTTCCAATACACTATCAAAGAGCATCAACAATTTCTAGCGCTGTTGCCGGGGAGGAAGAAGTCTTCTGGCAAGGGGAGTCTCTCACTCTCAACCTTTTTATTTTTGTATTGCCTTCTTTTTATTTTTGTCTTGTTTTTCTTTTCTATATTAAAAACACAAAAAAATTAGTTTACTTCATAGCTGTTATTTATTTGCTTGCTTTTATTCTGCTAAAATGAGTTCCTCTGAGAATACTAAGTTGTGTGACTTCACTAGCACAAACAACAATGATTTTATTTGTACATCTATTGCTCCACCTGCTCCTACTGCTGCTTTCTATAATATTATACATGCTTTATTAAATCTTGTGATGAAAGAGCAATTTTCTGGTATTAGTACTGATGATGTTGCTACCCACCTTAATAATTTTGTTGAACTATGTGAGATGCCAAACTATAAAGATGTGGATGGAGATATTATTAAACTAAAATTATTTCCTTTCTCTTTGAGAGGAAGACCTAAAGAATGGTTGCTATCTTTGCCTAGAAATAGTATTGATTCATGGACTAAGTGTAAAGATGTTTTCATTGGAAAATATTATCCTCCTGCTAAGATTATATCCCTGAGAAGTGACATAATGAATTTTAAACAATTTGATAATGAACATGTTGCTAAAGGTTGGGAAAGAATGAAAACTATGGTGAAGAATTGTCCCACTCATGGACTGACTACTTGGATGATTATACAAACCTTTTATGCAGGACTGAATTTCTCCTCAAGGAACCTATTGGATTCAGCTGCTGGAGGTACCATTATCAAAAGGGATTAGAACGTACACTGACTACTACAAGAAAGGGTACGAGGTATAGATAGAAATAGGGGTACTTACGAACCAAGGTAACTGATCACTTTGGTAAATGCAACAAAGATTCTTGATGATATGATGATAAATTATTCAGAGTGGCACACTGAGAGAGCTCCACAAGAAGGAGGACAAATTACCCTTGGAAGATCTCTGCTGAAGCTCTTAGGAGCAACTATTGATATGTGAAAAGGTACCATGACTTTCATCTCCAAATCATGCTTGGACCATCAGTTCACTAAAAAGAATAAGGGTAAGAAAGTTAAACTCAAGCTTCGTAACAATGTTGCTGCTTCTTCACTTGAAAATACATGAGTTTCCCTTTTATGCCTAGCTGAAAGGCGTTAAAGAAAAGCGCTACCGGGAGACAACTCGTTTTATTTCGCTATTTTCAACCCGTTTTCTTTCGTTTTCATTGGTGTGCTTTGCACCTGGGTGTTTTCTGTTTCCTTGGCAACCCTATTTTATCTTTTCTTTTGTGTTTTTGTTGAGCCAAGTAAATCCTCTAGTGGAAAGTTGAGGCTATATTTCGGATTTCTGCGCAGGAAACAGATTTGTGTTGTCCACTATTAATTCCGTAAAAAAATAACAGCAAATTCACCATGACCTAAGTTTTTTTGTGCGTAATCTTGAGTTATATATGCAACTTTTCTTAGTTTACCACTTTTTGATTTGAGCAACATAAGAGTTTTGAAAAAATCAATCTTTACCTGCTGTTCTGTTTTGACAGATTTCTGCCATTTATTGCATTTGCATCTTAATCTCTTTATTTTGGTTTTCTTTTGAGAAATAGAGTTTTAAAAGAAGTTGTGACAGTATCTAATGTGTTTTTGAGTGTTATACTTGTGTTGAAACTGAACCATGTGAATTTATTATTTCGATTGCACTAACGTTGCTAATGAAGATTGTGAGAAGTTTGGTGTGAAGGAAGTTTTCAAGTATCAAGAGAAGAGGATGATATGATGTGATCAAGAAGAGTGAAAAGCCTAAGCTTGGGGATGTCCGGTGGTACATCCCAGAAAATTCCAAGAAAACTCAAGCTTCTAAGCTTGGGGATGCCCAAGGCATCCCCTTCTTCATCAACAAATTATCAGGTCACTTCTAGTGAAACTATATTTTTATTCGGTCGCATCTTATGTGCTTTACTTGGAGAGTCTTTTATTCTTGTTTTAAGTTTTTTTTTCAGTTTTTTTTTTACTTTTTCAATAAGCTTGGATGGACCCCAGCTTTCTTTTATTGGAGAGTGACACGCTCCAATTTTTCAAGAGAATACATTGTATTCTTAATCTTGTCTTGTTGTTGCATTTATTTAGCTCCTGTTTTGCATGCATATCTTATTAGAGCTGTTAGTTTTAGTAGTGTTATGTGAGTACTCTCATGTTTTTTCTTGCTGTATCATAAGGAGTATTTTTGTTAAAGCATGTTTTGTATGGTGCTTGTTGGGAGAAGAAAAATGTTGCTTGAAGTAGAATTTATAACAGTACAAGTAGAAGCTTGTATAGACTGTGGCTAGAACTTTTTCATGCCATGCTAAATGTTATTTTAGTTTTAAAGCCTTGTGGTTATTGAGTACCATGATTAGCCTCAAATAGCTGAGAGTGTTTAATATGTCTTGAACGATTCATGAGTTGTTCTTGTCATAGTAAAGCATCAATATATGGTATTCTCTTTCGAATGTTTTATTTGGTTGACTTGGCGCATGCTCACACCATGTTTATGACTACAAACCAGTCACGAATAGCCTCCAAGACCACTTAGTTTTTAAATTTGTGATACTGCTGATGTTTTAATTAATGATGCGTATGTCGCTATGCATGATTATGGCTCTTATGCTCTCTTGATTTGTCGCTCCCAGTCTTTTGCTAGCCTCCACATGTACTGAGTATGAGCTCTACTCGTGCATCCAAACTCCCATAAACCTAATTTTTCCCCATTGTGTACACCATACCTACCTACATGTGGTATTTAACTACCACTCCAAGTAAATTGCTCATGTGTTACCTTTAAAACCTTCAAAATTATTCCTGCTTTATGTTCCTGTTTTTTCTCATGAGGACGTCAATAGAGAATCTTTATCTCACTTGTTGATTGGATTTCACACCCTGGACTAGTGGCTTCATCCGCTTATCCAAATGATAGAAGAGATGGCAGCGGGGTTCCCAGCCCCAAATTAATAAAAACTAATTATCTTCACTATTTTTGCCCTTGATTATCAATCAAAGCATAATTGTGTAAACAAAAGAGAAAGAGGGATGACCTTCTACAGCAGTTGCGTCCTTCACCATGGGAGCTGCTCTTGTGAATCCAGTTGGCTTGTGACATACTGTATTCTCTATTTACCATTCGTTGAAATTGCCATACATCTCCCAAAATATAGACACTCAGTGTCAAACTTTTAATACCTCTGTTTAATAAAATAAAAAGTTCTAGCACATGAGTGATCCATGCTTCCCTCTGCGAAGGGCCTTTCTTTTACTTTTATGTTGAGTCTCCATCTTCTAACTTTATGCACAGTTGAGAGAGAATTGTTTCCATTCTGAGTTCTATGTGCATTTGTCCCATAAACATCAATAATTACTTCATAATGTGATAGTATTTGTTCTTAAATTATTTATTCTAGTCTTCCTCATGAACTTTGAAGGTGTCCTGGCATTTATGTTTTGCCCCACTCTTAAGAACTAGCAAAATATCACATTGCCATGCTTTCTCTATACCTGAAACAAACGTCTACCTTTCTTTGCATTATTATTCATGATCCTTTATTTGAGATACTCGTCGTGATGCAAAGTAATTGCTATGCTTTATTATTAAAGTTCTATTTATCATGTTTGTGTTTCAAGTTCTATGCTCTTAGCGTGCATATTCTTTTACATTAGATTGATCAAGTTTATGTTAGTAGCATGTCACCTCAGAAATTATTGTTTTATCGTTTACCTACTCGAGGACGAGTAGGAAATAAGCTTGGGGATGCTTGATACTTCTCCAACGTATCTATAATTTCTGATGCTCCATGATCATATTATGTCAATTGCTACTTGTTTTCTCCCTTATTTAGAGAATTTTTATACGTTTTCAGGACTAACCTATTAACAAGATGCCAAGTGCCAGTTCCCTGTTTTCTGTTGTTTTTGGTTTCAAAAAAGTTGTTCTGGAAACATTCTCGGAATTGGACCCCTCAAAGCCCGAAGTGCCTATTTTCCCCGGAAGGATCCAGAACACCGAAGGAGAGTCGAAGACGGGCACCTGGGGGGTCACACCATAGGGTGGCGCGTCCCCCTGGCCGCGCCAACTATGGGTGTGGGGCCCCTGGAGCTCCACCACATTTGCCCTTTCGCCTATTTAATCCCCCTAGATGGGAAACCCTAGACACCTGATAAAAAAACCCCGAAAAGTTCCACAGCCGCCGTCACCGTCAACCCTAGATCAGTGGGGTTCTGAAGCTGTTTCCGGCACCCTACGGGAGAGGATATCATCACCGGAGGCTTCTACATCAACATGCTTGCCTCCGGAGTGATGCGTGAGTAGTTCATCCTTGGACTACGGGTTCATAGCTGTAGCCAGATGGTTGTCTTCTCCTCATATGCCTCCATGTTTAGATATCGTGAGCTGCATATCATGACTGATATTGATCTTATGTAATTCTATATGCTGTGTTTACTGGGATCCGATGGATATTGAACTTATGCCAAGTTGATTATACTCTTTATTTGCATATGCTATTTGTGATCTTGCATGCTTTCCGTTGCTAGTGGTTGCTCTGGCCAAGTAGTTGCTAGTGACTCCAAGAGGGAGTATTTATGCTCGATAGTGGGTTCATGCCTCCTCACCACCTTTCTCGAGTGACAGAAACATGAAGGGGGAGGATGTGCTGTTCCCATTAGGGAGAAAACAACGGTGAGAGTGCCCGTGTGAATAATCATTGCTTACATTACACACTTTGTATAATTGCAGTTATCTGTTGCTTGCAACTTAATACCTAAGGCGGTTTGGATGATAACCCGAGGGTGGATTATTAGTCACAGATGCAGATGGATTTCGGTCTATGTATATTGTTGTAATGACTGCACTAAATATCATAGTAGTCATCATGTCATATATGTGCACTACGGTGCAACCTCTATTTGTCAATTGCCTGGCTGTAATTTGTTCACCCAGCATGCTATCTTTTATGGAGAGACACCACTAGTGAACCTATGAACCCCGGTCCATTCTCCTATACTGTTAAATCAACCACCACAATTTCCTGATTTCTTTACTTACTACATGCATACATCATTTTCCAAGCAATACATCTAATATTTGTCTTTAGCAAGACCAGTGAGATTCACAACCTCATTGTACTGTTGGGACAAAGTATTTTGGTTGTGTTGTGTGCAGGTTCCACGTTGTTGCTGACACCGATGAAGCGCGAGCACTACCGTCAGTGGCATAAACCTTCGAGATCATCTTCCTCCTACTAGATTAATAACCTTGGTTCTTAACTGAGGGAAATTCTTTCTTCTTGCTCATCACACCCTCCTCTTGAGGTTTCCAACACACTATCAAAGAGCATCAAGGCACCAAGTGGAAAAAGGGTGAAAACAGGGGTTTATTTAATAGGCCAAAAACCATGAGAGATGAATAATTAAATGGCCATTGATAAATAAATGGACCACATGGAGGTGATATATAGTCATGAAGATGGAAAGGGTAGGTTTATGGGGCTTGAAAACAATAAGGAGTGATTTTGAGTAACATGGACAAAGTGCTTCAAGATAACAGGAATATGATCATTATATAGGGATGCCTTCTAAAGGACTTTGAAAGAAAATGCAAAATAGTTCCAATCTCCATAATAACAACTTGGATGAAGGTGCATTGATGAATAGAACATGATTTGACATAGAAACATGTCTCCAAAGTTGGACATTTTAAAGGAAACAAAAGATGAGATAGAAATGGAATGGAATATGATATTGATGCTTGGTCTTGTTGTTACTAGGTTTTAAACAGTTAAAACAACACACATACATAGGCAACCCAATATAATCACTTCAATGCAAACATAAGGGAAGGACACTCATAAGCAGGGAAAATAACAAGACAAACAAGATCACTCAAGCAGCTAAGTTCTTCAATTCCATTTCCAGGATGTTTTCTCAAATGTTAATTAGAGGTAGTGATCAAGGCACACCATGAAAAGAGGATTTTGTAAGGAAGTTCAACTCATAGCTTGTTATTTCCAAAAGAATATAATTGAGGTAAAACACAGGGGTAATATAGTCCCCACTTATAATTTTTGCAAAAAAAAATATGTGAGATGGTTTTTTTTGGGAATACTTGCAAAATATCTTGGTTGAAAACAGGTAGGAGATTATTACCTCCAAGATACTGTTCATATAGTTTTGGAAAATACCTTTTCGTTTTCTCGAAAACTTGGCTATTGGTTTGCTTCTAAACTCAAAACATTTTCAAAAGTGGTTGGCCAAAATAAGGTGATAGAAGAAGGTGATAAGTTTTCTTGTCATGACTTGATCACAAGGGTTGTGTTTAATAAAGTTATGATCATTGGTTTTAATTTTAGAGGTTAAGAAACTCAAACACAAACACAAGCAATAAGAAAAAACAAATGAAAACACAAGCATAAGTCAAACATATCAAAAAAAAATGTTGGCCCTGATTTTTGGGTTATTGAAAACAAGTTTTCTTGTCTTCCGAAAGTTGGGATGTTACATTTCCCTCAGTTGAGAACCAAGGTTATCAATCTAGTAGGAGGAAGAGGAACTCGGGAAGGTTGATGCCACTGACGGTGGTGATGGCACCTCACCGGTGTCAGCAACAACGTGGAACCTGCACACAACACAACCAAAATACTTTGTCCCAACGATACAGTGAGGTTGAAAATCTCACCGGTCTTGCTGAAAACAAAGATTAGACGTGTAGTGTGTAAAATGATGTATGCTTGCAGTAAGTAATGAAAGCAGGAAATTTTTGTGGTTTGTTTAACAGTGTGGAAAATGGACCGGGGTTCATAGGTTCACTAGTGGTGTCTCTCCATAAAGATAACATGCTGGGTGAACAAATTACAGTTGTGCAATTGACAAATAGAGGTTGCAACGTAGTGCACATTATAACATGATGACTACTGTGATATTTAGTGCGGGCATTACAAAAAAATACATAGACCGAAATCCATCTGCATCTATGACTAATAATCCACCCTCGTGTTATCATTTGAACCCCCTTAGGTATTAAGTTGCAAGCAATAGATAATTGCATTAAAAAATGTGTGTAATGTAAGCAATGATTATGCACGCGGGCACTCTCACCGTTGTTTTCTCCCTAGTGGCAACATCACATCCTCCCCCGTCACGTTTCAGTCACTCGAGCACAGGCGAAAAGGAGGCATGAACCCACTATCTAGCATAAATACTCCCTCTTGGAGTCACTAGCACCGACTTGGCCAGAGCAACCACTAGCAACGGAAAGCATGAAAGAACACTAATAACATATGCACTAAAGACTATAATCAACTTGGCATAAGTTCAATATTCATCGGATCCCAGCAAACACAACATATAGAATTACATAAGATCAATCTCGATCATGATAGGCAGCTCACGAGATCTAAACATGGAGGCATATGAGGAGGCGACAACCATCTAGCTACTGTTATGGACCTGTAGTCAAGGGATGAACTACTCACGCATCACTCCGGAGGCAGGCATGGTGATGTAGAAGCCTCTGATGATTGTTTCCTCTCCGGTAGTGTGTCGGGAGACATCTCTGGAACACCCCCTGATCTAGGGTTGATAGTGACGGTGGTTGCGGAACTTTTTGGGGATATTTAATCAGGTCCTAAGGATTTTCCATCCGGGGGGGTTAAATAGGCGAAAGGGCAAAGGCGGTGGAGCTCGAAGGGCCCCACACCCTTAGTTGGCGCGGCCAGGGGGCGCGCCACCCTATGGTGTGGGCCCCCTAATGCCCCTCTTCGACTCCTCTTCTGTCTTATGGATGCTTCGGGGGAATATAGGACTTCTGGGGTTCGAACTTTCCAATTCCAAGAATATTTCCAGAACAACTTTTCTGAAACCAAAAACAGCAGAAAATAGGGAACTGGCACTTGGCATCTTGTCAATAGGTTAGTCCCAGAAAACATATAAAAATGCTATAAATAAGGGAGAAAACATGTAGCAATTGGCATAATATGATCATGGAGCATCAAAAAATTATAGATACGTTGGAGACGTATCAAGCATCCCCAAGCTTAGTCCCTACTCGTCCTCGAGTAGGTAAACGATAAAACAATAATTTCAGAGGTGACATGCTGCTATCATAAACTTGATCATTAAAATGCAAAAGCATATGTACGTCGAGATCATAGAACTTCAAACAAAAACATGATAAATAGAACTTTAATAATAAAGAAAAGAAATCACTTTGCATCATGAAGAGTATCTTAAATAAAGGATCATGGATAATAATGCAAAGAAACATAAATGTTTGCTTCAGGTATAGAGAAACCATGGCAAAGTGGTATTTTGCTAGTCCTTAAGAGTGGGACAAAACATAAATGCAAGGACACTTTCAAAGTTCATGAGAAAGACTGGAACAAATAGTTTAAGAACAAATGATATCGCATCATGGAGTAATTATTGATGTTTATGGGACAAAGGCACATAGAACTCAGAATGGCAAAAATGCTCTTTCAACTATGCATGAAGTTAGAAGATGGAGACTTAACATAAAAGTAAAAGAAAGGCCCTTCGCAGAGGGAAGCAGGGATCACTCATGTGCTAGAGATTTTTATTTTATTAAACAGAGGTATTAAAAGTTTGACACTCCTCCCATCCATCTTTCACAAACCATGGCTAACCGAATCCTCGGGTCTCTGCTAATAATCACATACCGTGGAGGAGTGTCTATATTTTAGGAGAGATGTATGTTAATGTCAACGAATGGTAAACAGAGAATACAGTACGTCACAAGCCAACTGGATTCACAAGAACGGCTCCCATTGTGAAGGAAGCAACTGGTGTAGAAGGTCATCCCTCTTTCTCTCTTGTTTACACAATTATGCTTTGACTGATAAATCACGGGCAAAAATAGTGAAAAGAATTTGTTTGTATTAATTTGGGGCTGGGCACCCCGCTGCCAGCTCTTCTATCGTTCAGATAAGCGGATGAAGCCACTAGTCCAGGGTGCAAAATCCAATCAACAAGTGAGATAATGATTCTCTATTGACGTTCTCATGAGCAAAAACAAGAACACAAAACAGGAGTAATTTTGAAAGTTTTAAAGGTAACACATGAGCAATTTACTTGGACTGGCAGTTAAATACCAAATGTAGGTAGGTATGGTGTACAAAATAGGAAAAACTTTGGTTTAAAGAGTTTAGATGCACGAGTAGAGCTCATACTCAGTACAGGTGGAGGCTAGCAAAATACTGGGAGCGACAAATCAAGAGAGCATAAGAGCCATAATCATGCATAGCGACATAAGAATCATTAATTAAAGCATAAGAAGTATCAAAAGTTCAAAAACTAAGTGGTCATGGAGGCTATTCGCGACTGGTTTTTAGTCATAAACATGGTGTGTGTCGCACCCGGACTTCTAGAGGATACTCACCGTACGAACTGGACAGTAGTTGATTGGATTACGGGGCTTACCGGCACCCGCATCTCTTACGAGTAGGCCAACACTTATGTGTGACAACCAATCTCTACTATTCACCCTCGATGTAAACTATCCCATAGAAATCAGGACACTACCATTGACGTACTTCATACCATACACACATGGTACGTCAACGGCGTTGAACAAGATGATAACACAACAGATCTCTAAGACACAAAAGATGGAAATAAGTTGCAAATAGCTCTCACTAGAGCAGAGATAGCAAATACAATCATCCAGAGGACACATGTCCCAACATAACATCATTACATCTCAGCGGAAGCATTCAAAAGGTCTGAGTACAGACAAATCCAAATAGGCTTAAGAAGCCGGGAATGAAAAGAAAACGGAGCCCATCCACGATGTATCGGATCCTGCCCAGGTCCGCTATCTACTCGTCATCAGCCTCGTCAAACTCCACGTAGTAGCCATCACCTGGATCCTCGTAAGCGTAGTCTGCGGAAACCACAGCCCCAAAGGGGTCAGTACATAAACGTACTGGCAAGCAAGACTCACAGTTCACCAAAGTGTACCCCGTCAACACCAAGCACAGATGCTTTGGGTTCAACGAAAGGAAGGGGTATAATAAATGCTGCAACTGGCTGCTCTAACCAACTACAGAGTTACTACCACTTCCGGCTAACAGAAAGAAGATAAGATAGCGTATCGTAACCAACTATAACTAACCACCAAGCAAACCCATCCTGGATCTCGCCCCTTATCCAAAGAAGCACTCCGAGGATAACTCACACAGTTGGATTAATGATGGATCATGTTATTGTGGCAATAAGACTGTTACTAGTCAAGTTATCATTAGTTAGGTGTAAGTTGTTCTGGGTACTTGTTGGCCAGTACTTTCACCAAGTTAACCATAACCGCGGAAAACACGGCTTCTCGAGAAGATTTATCCCTGCAGGGGTGCACCAATTTGGCCGTACACGTAAGAATATCCCGCCAGACGGGAATCAAACCCACCAAGCGAGGCACTCTACACAACTCAACTCTTCTTCGCATCAAGCCCAAAGCACCACGTGCTGTGCGTGCGCGGCTAATCGAGCCCCACGAAGAAAAGGGGACCCTCATAGCACTGGAAGACCACGCCGCCCTAAATGCCGACTACAAAAGTTCCACCCTGGCCTCGGGTTCGTACCTGCATATGCGTGCATCAAATGGAAAGCCCGAACTAAGTGTGGCGATTTGGACGAGATGCGAATCGAATCAAATTGAGGGGGGCGCCCATACACGCTTCCCACATGCGGATAGTGCGCTCATCATGGATCAGTAGACAAAACCGTTTTCCTATTAGGGTCGACACTAGCAGGCCTCAAAACCACGCCGGGCCTCCTGCCGGTGCCTTATCAGCAAATTAATATTACCTCAAAATTAACAGGTTGTTGTTTATCATCGAGCCCCAGAACATAATAGAAATATAGTAACAGAAAGTAACGGGTAACAGACTCGAGCAGAAACAACCCTAAGCATGCTAGTAAGACACGGGCTCAAACAACGGGGTTGTAGGAGTGGAGGTGAGGCAATATCATGGTTAAAGGGTAACAGGTGATAGGTTCGTAACAGAAGCAACGATACATATGGCTAGCAGAAATAGGCAACGGAAAGTATCGGTAACCAAGGTTGAAAGGAACATAGTGGTTCATGTGAGTGATAACTTGCCTGCAAACTCAGCAGCCTGGTACTGAGCTAGATCCTCAGAAGGGGTGCTGTAAGTATCGTCTGTCTCAACGTCGTCGTCTATCCAAGAAGAAGCAAACAAACAACGCAGAAAGATAAACAATCAATATCATGGCATAGTGCACAATCATGGGATGATGCATGTCAAGTTAATGGATGCATCAATATAAACTAGTTGACATGGTAACACAATTTAAATGGGACCCATATGCAATTTGAGTTGCATATGAAAAGCCCATGAATTATGGTTGAAACAATTGTTTTACAACTAACCAACAGGTGAAAGTGGGTTAGTATGATGCATGCATGAAGAAAACAACAAAATAACAACAATAGAATCAATTGGAAATAAGGGTTACCCACTTTGGAATTTTATTGATTAAGTTAAGAAATTTTGGTTCCTTAAAGGTGTTACACAAGCATTTGTTGTTTTCAGCCATTTAAATTGTTCAAAACAAATAACAAAATTCATATTTGAAAAGATCACAAAATTTTAGGTGGATTACATGTTTCAAATATTGAAAAAGGAATTAGGATGAATTTATTATGAATTAAACAAGATTAAACAAGTTTTAAATGAATTTAAAACAAGCATGAATATTATTTGAATTTTAATTGTTCAAAACATAAATTCAAATTCATATTTGGAAAGGTTATGTTTTTCTAGTTTGAAAACATATTTTGCATGTTCAAAAATAATTTAATTTGAGCAAGTTATGAATTTAGCAAATTTAAATGATTTAAACAAGGTTTAAATTATTTAAGCAATTTTAATTATTCAAAACAGATTACAAATGGTTTAAATAGATAGATAATTTAATTTGGTTCAACAAACATATTTCACTTTTATTATTTGGATTTGTAAAATAAAAGTTATTAGCATTTTCAAATTTAGGACCAATCTGTAATTTAAAAGAACTGGTTTTGAAACAGAAAAAGGTTGCAAAACTTTTGTTACTCAGCAGTGGCTGGACACAGCCACTGACAGAGGGCCCAGGGGCCAACGGTGGCCCGCGTGTGCTTGCGTGGCAGCACAGCCCACTGACAGAGGGGGCCAGCCTGTCAGTGGCTCGCGCAAAATGGTGGTTTTATTCGCGGAAGAGGGGCTCGAACCCACGACCGAGCCGTGCGCGCGCAACGCTGCAACCAGTGCGCTGTGCGATCGTTTCTGTCAGTAAGGGGAACGCAGCTAGGTTGAGGTTCAGATTCGCGTAACTGAATTTTTAACAGCGCGTTGTCTGAACCCTGACAGTGAACGACGATGGACGGCGGTGATCGACGCTGCCGCAGCGCTGCTGGATGCTGCTGGCTCGCTGCTGATGCGTGATGTGGTGTGCGGTGGTGCTCGTGCAAGGCAGAGAGGAGGAGAAGGAGGCACGGTGGCGCTCACCGTGAGGAATCGAAGGGGAAGCAGGCCCGGGGCAGTGCGGTGGACGGCGACGTCGCGGACGGCGGCGGCGCTGTGGACGCCCTCCGTGCCCGCTGGGGTGTTGACGAGGACGAGGGAGCTGCGGCGGGTTGATTTCAGTGGCTAGGTGGGAAGGTGGCGTTGCGAGGTGGCGGTGGTCATGGAGGATTCAGGTAGGTGGCGCTCCGGCGAGGTTGCAGAGGTGGGGAACGGGGCAGAGATGGAGGAAACAGCGGCGATCCCGAGGGGATAGGACAGACCTAGGGTTAGGGCAGCGGCGCGGGGGTCCTAGGGGGTAGGTATAGGGGGTGCAGGGCGCTCACGGCCGTCGGCGTGGTACTGCTGCCGCCGTGGCACCTCCCGATGCGTTGCTGTACAGATAGAAGAAGGAGGGGGGCGAGCGAACCGGTACGCAGGCCAGCGGGGAAGGAAAATGGGCTGGGCCGCGCTGCTGCTCCCCTCTGCGCGCGCGTTTTCTTTTTAAAATTTTCTTCTGATTATTTTTTTTTGCTGAAAAATGAAATAGGAAGAATTTGATGGGTTTTTGAGTTAGAAAAAATTTGGAAAAATTTGGTTAAGTTAGTTAGGTCAACAACAAACAAATGCCAAGTTCTGTTTTACAATTATTTCAAAATAACTTGCTGTTTGCAAATTGGTTTAAATTTGAATTAATTTGAGTATTGATTGAATTATTGAAAACAAGAATTTAATTATTTGGAACCCTATTGTTTAATTAGAAACAATTGATTAGGATTGTTGTGTAATTTTCATAATTTGAAATTGGGTGCTGTTTGTGGTTTGATTTGAATTTTGAATAACATTGGAATTAATTGATTGATTAAAAGCCACCATTTTAAATAGTTGAACCTTATGGATTAATTGGAAACAAGTAAGGTTTTGATTTGAACTTTTTATTTGAAAAAGATTGTAACATGACAAGTATGAAACAAAGGTTGAATATTGTTTGAATTCCATTGTGAAAACAAAATAAAAACAGATGCAAACCAAATGAAAACAAGGCAGTGGGTATGATGACATGATGCAATACTTTAATAAACAATAAACAAACATTCTAAGGGGAGTTTTCATACTTGGGATGTTACAGTGTGAGCATGCGCCAAGTCAACCAAATAGAACATTCGAAAGAGAATACCACAAATTGATGCTTTACTGTGACAAGAACAACTCATGAATCTTTCAAGACATATTAAACGCTCTCAGCTATTTAATGCTATTAATGCTACTCAATAACCACAAGGATTTGAAACTAAAATAACATTTAGCATGGTATGAAAAAGTTCTAGCCACAATCTATATAAGCTTCTACTAGTACTGTTATAAATTCTACATCAAGCAGCAGTTTTCTTTTCCCAACAAGCACCATACAAGATATGCTTTAACAAAAATACTCTTTATGATACGGCAAGCAAACATGAGAGTACTCATATAACACTACTAAAACTAATAGCTCTAATAAGATATGCATGCAAAACAGGAGCTAAATAAATGCAGCAGCCAGACAGAGATTAAGAATACAACGTATTCCCATGAAAAAGTGGAGCGTGTCACTCTCCAATAAAATAATGTTGGGTTCCAACCAAGATTATTGCAAAAATAAAAACAAACTGAAATCAAAAGTAAAATACGCTCCAAGTAAAGCACATAAGGTGTGACCGAATAAAAATATAGTTTCACTAGAAGTGCCCTGATAATTTGTTGATGAAGAAGGGGATGCCTTGGGCATCCCCAAGCTTAGACGCTTGAGTCTACTTGGAATTTCCTGGTATGTACCACCGGGGAATCCCCAAGCTTAGGCTTTTCACTCTTCTTGATCACATCATATCATCCTCTTCTCTTAATCCTTGAAAACTTCCTTCACACCAAAATTCTCACAATCTTCATTAGCAACTTTAGTGCAATCGAAATAATAAATTCACATGGTTCCATTTCATCACAATACTAGTACTCAAAAACACATTAGATACTGTCACAACTTCTTTTAAAACCCTTTTTCTCAATAGAACACCAATAGAAATAGATTAAGATGCAAATGCAATAATTGGCAGAAATTTGTCAAAACAGAACAGCAGGTAAAGACCGATTTTTTCTAAAATCTTCTGTTGCTCAAATCAAAAAGTGTTCAACTAAGAAAAGTTGCGTATATATCTCAGGATTAAGCACAAAAAAGCTCATGTCATTTTAAGTTTTCTGTGTTTTTTATGTAATTAACAGTGGACAGCAGAAATCTGTTTCCTGCGCAGAAATCTGAAATATAGTCTCAACTTTCCACTAGAGGCTTTACTTGGCTCAACAAAAACACAAAAGAAGAGATACAAAGGGGTTGCTAAGGAAATAGAAAACACCCATGTCCAAAGCACACAAAAGAAAACAAAGGAAAACTGATTCAAAACAGGGAAATAAAACGGGTTGTCTCCCGGTAGCGCTTTTCTCTAACGCCTTTCAGCTAGGCATAAAGATCAACTCAAGTATTTTCAAGAGAAGAAGCATCAACATCATAACTTTCTCTAATAATAGAGTAAAAAGGTAGCTTCATACTATTTCTAGGAAAGTGTTCCATACCTTTCTTGAGGGGGAATTGATATTTAGTACTCCCCTCTTTCATATCAATAATAGCACCAACAGTTCTAAGAAAAGGTCTTCCCAAAACAATAGGAAAAGAAGCATTGCATTCAATGTTCATAACAACAAAATTAACAGGGGCAAGGTTATTGTTAACCATAATAAGAACATCAATTCTACTAAGAGGTTTCTTCTTAGCATTATCAGCAAGATGAACATCCAAATAACAGTGTTCCAACGGTTGTAGATCAAGCATATCATAAAGATTTTGAGGCATAATAGAGATACTAGCACCAAGATCACACAAAGCATTTCAATCAAAATCATTTACTTTTATCTTAATGATGGGTGATGTATATGCACGCTTCTATTCTGGTAGATAGTGTAGGGCCTCCAAGTGCAGAGGTTTGTAGAACATCAGCAAGTTTCCCTTAAGTTGATTACCCAAGGTTTATCGAACTCAGGGAGGTAGAGGTCAAAGATATCCCCACTCAAGCAACCCTGCAATTAAAATACAAGAAGTCTCTTGTGTCCCCAACACACCTAATACAATTTTCAGTTGTATAGGTGCACTAGTTCGGCGAACAGAGAGTAAAATGCATGTAATATGGATGATAATAAGTGATAATAGCAATCTGAAATAAAAATGTCAGCAAGCAAACATGTAGCTGAACAGGGGGAAAATGGTGTTTCAATGCTTGGAAATAAGGCCTAGGGATCCTACTTTCACTAGTGGACACTCTCAACAATGACCACATAAATGAATAACTAGATAGCTTCTCTCACTATGCTACTCTTAACCCTCTCCGGTTGGAGAACAAACACTAATCATTGCGTAGGGCTATAACAACACTCCTCAAGTTTGTATTCTCATGTCTAGTTAACCCCACGTTGTCACTATGAGAGCCCTAGAAGGTACTAAGAAAACTCCACAATTCATAGAGGAGACACACACGGCGTGCACACTGTCACCTTCACACCGCGGGACAAGGTGACTCCAAAGTTCATATTAATAAAGCAATTGAGTAGCAAAAGATGAAGAGTAACATCTACGAATTCAAATAGATTACGAAGCTCGTGATCACATATAGATCACACCATGGGAGAGAGAGATGAACCACATAGCTACCGGTAGAGCCCTCAGCACCGGGGGAGAACTACTCCCTCCTCATCATAGGAGACAGCAACGGCGATGGAGATGGCGGTGTAGTCGATGGAGATGGGTTCCGGGGGCACTTCCCCGTCCCGGCAGGATGCCAGAACAGAGATCTGTCCCTCGAAACTTGTCAGCGGCGGCAGCGGAGCTACAGATGTATTTTGTGGAAAATATCGATTCTCCTAGGGTTTATGCCTCTGGGTGGGCGAAAGGGCGATGTCGGGGGCTGGCCAGGGGGGCCACACCCCTAGGTGGCGCGGCCAGGGGGACCCGCGCCACCCCATGGTGTGGCCACCCTATGGCCCCCCTCTGGGGCTCTTCGGGACTTCTGGAAGCTTCCGGGACTTCTAAGACTTTTGGGCTTCGAATTTTCCAATTCCGAGAATATTTGCAGAACAACTTTTATAAAACTAAAAACAGCAGAAAATAGGAACTGGCCCTGTGGCATCTTGTCAATAGGTTAGTCCCGGGAAATCGATAAAAATTACATAAAGTGTAAGGAAGCATGTGGGAAACAACATGAAAACAACATGGAACATCAGAAATTAAGGATACGTTTATGATGTATCAAGCATACCCAAGCTTAGTTCGTACTCGTCCTCGAGTAGGTAAACGATAAAACAATATATATAGAGGTTACATGCTACTAACATAATCTTGATCATAAAAATGTAAAGGCATATGTAAGCTGAGATCATAGAACTTCAAACACAAACATGATAAATAGAACTTTAATAATAAAGCAAAGCAATCACTTTTCATCATGAAGAGTATCTGAAATAAAGGATCACGAATAATAAAGCAAACAAAGATAAACGTTTGTTTCAGGTATAGAGAAAGCATGGCAACATGATATTTCGCTAGTATTTAAGAGTGGGGCAAAACATAAATGCCAGGACACCTTCAAAGTTTATGAGGAAGACTAGAGCAAATAATTTTAGAACAAATAATATCACATCATGAAGTAATTATTGATTTTTATGGGACAATGCACGTAGAACTAAGAATGGCAAAAATGCTATCTCAACTGTGCATAAAGTTAGAAGATGGAGACTCAACATAAAAGTAAAATAAAGGCCCTTCACGGAGGGAAGCAGGGATCACTCATGTGCGAGAGGTTTTTATTTTATTAAAAAGAGGTATTAAAAGTTTGACACTCCTGCCATCCATCTTTCAAAAACCATGGCTAACCGAAACCTCGGGTGCCTGCCAACAATCACATACCGTGGAGAAGTGTCTATATTTTGGGAGATGTATGTTAAAGTCAACGAATGGTAAACAGAAAATACAGTATGTCACAAGCCAACTGGATTCACAAGAGCTACTCCCATGTGAAGGATGCATCTGGGTAGAAGGTCATCCCTCTTTCTCTTTTGTTTACACAATTATGCTTTGACTGATAAATCAGGGGCAAAAATAGTGAAGAGATTTTGTGTGTATTAATTTGGGGCTGGGAACCCCGCTGCCAGCTTTTCTATCATTTGGATAAGCGGATGAAGCCACTAGTCTAGGGTGTGAAATCCAATAAACAAGTGAGATAAAGATTCTCTATTGACGTCCTCATGAGCAAAAACAGGGACATAAAGCATGAGTAATTTTGAAGGTTTTTAAAGGTAACACATGAGAAATTTACTTGGAGTGGAAGTTAAATACCACATGTAGGTAGTGATGGTGGACGCAATGGGAAAAACTTTGGTTTAAGGGAGTTGGATGCACGAGTAGAGCTCATACTCAGTACAGGTGGAGGCTAACAAAAGATTGGGAGCGACAAATCAAGAGAGCATAAGATCCATAATCATGCATAGCGACATAAACATCATTAATTAAAGCATAAGAGGTATCATAGTTCAAAAACTAAGTGGTCATGGAGGCTATTCGTGACTGGTTCATAGTCATAAATATGGTGTGATCATGCGCCAAGTCAACCAAATAAAACATTCGAAAGAGAATACCAAAAAATTATGCTTGCTTATGACAAGAACAATTCATGAATCTTTCAATCACATATTAAACACTCTCAGCTATTTGATGCTATTCATGCTACTCAATATCCACAAGGCTTTAGAACTAAATTAACATTTATAATGGCATGAAAAATTTCTAGCCACATTCTATACAAGCTTCTACTTGCACTGTTAAATTCTACTTTAAACAACAGTTTCTTTTCCCAACAAGCACCATACAAGATATGTTTTAACCAAAATACTCTACATGATACAGAAAGCAAACATTGGAGTACTCACATAACACTACTTAAACTAACATCTTTGAATAAGATATGCATGAAAACAAAGGCTAAACGCAGTACTAGCAAAAAGTGAACACTCACGGAACAATAAGAATGAAAACTAGAGTGTTCTAAGCAATGAAAACGGAGTGTGTCTCTCTCCCACGCAAGTATGATAATATCCAACCATATTACAGAAAATAAAACCAAACAAACTGAAAACAAAAATAAAATACGCTCCAAGTAAAACACATAAGATGTGACTGAATAAAAATATAGTTTCACTAGAAGTGACCTAATAATTTGTCGATGAATAAGGGGATGCCTTGGGAATCCCCAAGCTTAGATGCTTGAGTCTTCATGGAATTTGCTGGGATATACCTCCAGGGCATCCCCAAGCTTAGGATCTTCACTCTTCTTTATCATATCATATCATCCTCTTCTCTTGATCCTTGAAAACTTCCTTCACTCCAAACTTCTCACAATCTTCATTAGCAGCATTAGTGCAATCAAAATAATAAATTCACATGGTTCAGTTTAAACACAATACTAACACTCATAAACACATTATCTACTGTCACAACTTCTTTTAAAACTATTTTTCTCAAAAGAACACCAAAAAAAGAGATTAAGATGCAAATGCAATTATTGGTAGAAATCTGTCAAAACGGGACTGCATGTAAAGATGATTTTTTTTGAAAAATTTCTGTTTCTGAAATCAAAACATGGTCAACTAAGAAAAGTTGCACATATAGCCTAGGATTACGTACAAACAAACTCAGGTCATTTTGAATTTTTCCGTGATTTTATACGGAATAAACACTGGACAGCAAAAATCTGTTTCCTACGCAGAAATCCGAAATATAGCTTCAACTCTCAACTAGAGGCTTTACTTGGCTCAACAAAAACAGAACAGAAAAGATACAGAGGGGTTTCTAAGGAAATATAAAACATCCAGGTGAAAATCACACAAAAGAAAACAAAGGAAAACGGGTTGAAAACTGAGAAATAAAAATGGGTTGTCTCTCGGTAGCGCTTTTCTTTAAAGCCTTTTAGCTAGGCATGATAATTTGAGAAGATGCTCACATAATAAATATGAATTGAAGCAAAATAAGAGAGCATCAGTAAGAAAATGTAAAACAAATTTAAGTCTAACCCACTTCCTATGAAAAATAATCTTGTAAAAGAACAAGTCAATAAAGCACAAAGTGGCTAGCATAGGAAGACAAAATAAGTGCAACTTCAAAATTTTCAACATAAAGAGGAGAAACTTGATATTGTTGAGATGCATAAAATTACGTGTACCTCTCTCATAATAACTTTCACTAGCATCATGAATAAAATTGACAATATAACTATCACAATAAATATTCTTATCATGAGCCACATGCATAAAAGAATTAATACTCTCCACATAAGCATAGTCATTCTTATTAATAGTAGTGGGAGAAAATTCAACAAAATAGCTATCATTATTATTCTCGTCACCATAATCATTAAATATAGGAGGCATGTTGTAATCATAATTAATTTTTTTTTCTCAATAATAGGTGGACTGAAAAAATGATATTCATCATTGTAAACAGGTGGAACTAGAATACCACAATCATTATAATCATCATATATTGGAGGCAAAGTATCATCAAAGAAAATTTCCTTCTCAAAACTTGGGGGACTAAAAATATCATATTCATCAAAACTAGCTTCCCCAATCTTAGACTTTTCCATTGAATTAGCAATAATGGTGTTTATTGAGTTCATACTAATAACATTGCCACTAGCATGCAAATAAATTTTCTCTTCAAACACTTGATGTCCTAACTCAAGATAAATATTATAAAGCTCTCTCATATTTTTGTTGTTTTCCATTAAGACTACTAGTAAACAATAAAAACAAGAAGCGAGTAAAAATAAGCCTAACTAGTAAAAACAAGAAACAAAAAGATAAAATTGCAGAATCTAAAGGAAATAACTTCGAGCACTCACACTCGAGGATGTGAGAACCTTTTACCTTACCTCCCCGGCAACGGCGCCAGAAAAGAGCTTGATGTCTACGCATGCTTCTATTATTGTAGACAGTGTTGGATCTCCAAGTGAAGAGGTTTTTAGAACAGTAGCAAATTTACCTTAATTGGATTATCCAAGGTTTATCGAACTCAGGGAGGTAGAGGTCAAAGATATCCCTCTCAAGCAACCTTGCAATTAAGATACAAGAAGTCTCTTGTGTCCCCAACACACCTAATACAATTGTAAGTTGTATAGGTGCACTAGTTCGGCGAAGAGAGAGTAAAATGCAAGTAATATGGATGATAATAAGTTATAATATCAATCTGAAATAAAAATGGGAGCAAGAAAACATGTAGCAGAACGGGCGGAAAACGTTGTTTCAATGCTTGGAAATAAGTCCTAGGGATCCTAGTTTCACTAGTGGACACTCTCAACAATGATCACATAAATGAATAACTAGATAGCTTCTCTCACTATGCTACTCTTAACCCTCTCCGGTTGGATAACAAACACTAATCATTGTGTAGGGCTATAACAACACTCCTCAAGTCTGTATTCCCATGTCTAGTTAACCCCACGATGTCACTATGAGCGCCCTAGAAGGTACTAAGCAAACTCCACAATTCATAGCGGAGACACACACGGCGTCCGCACTGTCACATTCACACCGTGGGACAAGGTGACTCCAAAATTCATATTAATAAAGCACTTGAGTAGCAAAAGATGAAGAGTAACATCTACGAATTCAAATAGATTACAAAGCTCATGATCACATATAGATCACACCATGGGAGAGAGAGATGAACCACATAGCTACTGGTAGAGCCCTCAGCCCCCGGGGAAAACTACTCCCTCCTCATCATAGGAGACAGCAACGGAGATGGAGATGTCGGTGGAGTCGATGGAGATGGGTTCCGGGGGCACTTCCCCGTCCCGGCAGGGTGCCAGAACAGAGATATGTCCCCTGAAACTTGTCGGCGGCGGCGACGGAGCTACGGATGTATTTTGTGGAAAATATCGATTCTCCTAGGGTTTATGCCTCTGGGAGTATATATGGGCGAAAGGGCAATGCCGGGGGGTGGCAAGGGGGCCCACACCCCTAGGTGCCGCAGCTAGGGGGGACTCGCGCCCCCCCCATGGTGTGGCCACCCTGCGGCCCCCTCCGGGGCTCTTCGGGGCTTCTGGAAGCTTCCGGGACTTCTAAGACTTCTGGGCTTCAAATTTTCCAATTCCGAGAATATTTGCAAAACAACTTTTCTGAAACTAAAAACGGCAGAAAACAGGAACTGGCTCTGTGGCATCTGGTCTATAGGTTGGTCCCAGGAAATCGATAAAAATGACATAAAGTGTAAGGAAAACATGTGGGAAACAACATGAAAACAACATGGAACATCAGAAATTAAGGATGCGTTTATTATGTATCAATGGGCTCCCAACCATCATCTAATTTCCTAGGGATAGATGTTTCAAGTTTCAACTTTTCTTCCCTAACTATCATGAGAGCATTGATAATATGTTTAGTAAAGGCCATATTCATAGCACTATCATTGGGACTTCTAGCAAGATTTTGTAGAAACATAATAACTTCAAAGATATTGCAATCGTCAAAATAAAATTTATTATCATCAAAAGTAATGGGACCATTATCTCCTACATCTTTAAAAATTTCAGCACTTTTATTAGAAGCGATTTCAGCAATTTGAGGCAATTTAGCACGTTTGACCGAAGGAGTAGGGACTTTCTTAACACCAACTACTTTAGCATTGATAGTAGGAGGTTTACTAGAACTTGGAGCTTTGGTTTTACTAGTGGTTGTGATAGTACAAACTCTAGCAATATCATTCTTTCTAACCAGTTCATCTTCTCTTTCCCACCTAGCACGTAATTCACCCATCAACCTAACATTATTATCAATTTGAACTTGGATGGCATTCAAAGTTTTACTTTGTTTAACATCTTGTGGCAAAACCTTCAGTTTTAGAAAATCGACGTCAATAGCTAGGCTATCTACTTTAGAGGCAAGAACATCTATTTTACAAAGCTTTTCCTCAACATGTTTATTAAAAGCAGTTTGTGTGCTAATAAATTCTCTAAGCATGTTTTCAAGATAAAGGTGTTGTTTTTATTGCTATTGTAGGAGTTTCCATAAGAATTACCATAACCATTATTAGGAGGATAGGGCTTATAATTGTTTCCACCAAAATTATTTCTATAAGCATTGTTGTGAAAATTATTATTTCTAATCAAGTTTACATCAACATGCTCTTCTTGAGCAACCAAAGAGGCTAACATTATTTGGATCAACTTGAGCTTTACCATTAACAAGCATAGACATAATAGCATCAAGCCGTTCACTCAAAGAGGAGGTTTCCTCAACATAATTTACGTTCTTACCTTGTGGAGCTCTCTCAGTGTGCCACTCTGAATAATTTATCATCATATCATCAAGGAGATTTGTTGCATTGCCCAAAGTGATGGACATAAAGGTACCTCCAGCAGCTGAATCCAATAGGTTCCTTGAGGAGAAATTCAGTCATGCATAAAAAGTTTGCATAATCATCCAAGTAGTCAGTCCATGAGTGGGACAATTCTTCACCATAGTTTTCATTTTTCCCCAAGCTTTAGCAACATGTTCACTATCAAATTGTTTAAAATTCAATATGTCACTTCTGAGGGATATAATCTTAACAGGAGGATAATATTTCCCAATGAATGTATCTTTACACTTAGTCCATGAATCAATACTATTTCTAGGCAAAGATAGCAACCATTCTTCAGCTCTTCCTCTCAAAGAGAAAGGAAATAATTTCAGTTTAATAATATCTCCATCCACATCTTTATATTTTTGCATGTCACATAGTTCATGTCGGGGATCTACCCCCGAGTAGGGGTAAGGCATGTGAGAAATAGGACTCAAGGTGTTGTTTACCAAGTTCAGCCGTATCAAGTTGGTACAGGCCGGGTACGGCTGCTGCCCGGATAGGCTGGTATCCGGTTGGCTCTATCCGGTACGAAGAACCAAAGGCAAGAGGGAAGATTCATGTACATATCTGGATCAGCCGGGTAGCACTTGGGTGATCAGGATAGAGGAGAAGTTGTTCTACTCGGGCGCAAAGTCAATGGAGCCGTTGAGGTGAATCCCGCGTATCTAGGGGCCGTACCGGCGTTTGGTTCAACTTACTAGGTGTGTGGTTATATGTATAGGGACGTGGATATAGTACGGTATGGGGGTTGTCAAGTCCTGTCTCTGACACGGGGGACATTACATGTCAGTGGCCTACCGTGGAGACTAACAAGGTGGACAAGACAGCGGCCTACCGTAGAGACTTTCGGCGACGCTGTCAGCAAAGACACGGAGGCATGCGCGGCTGCACGGTGGAATTGTCTACTTCGTCCTTATATTCATAGAATAGTGGTTGGCCACCGGTATATAAGGTGGCCAACCCCCTCCTGCGCGAGGGATGTTGCTCACTTGATCATTTATTGCGATACTTGCTGCTCACAGAGAGAGAGATAGACAGAGAGAGAAGTCCATGTACTCGGCATACCTTGATACAGAGAGAGGCAGGAGTAGGGTGTTATCTCCACACGAGGGCCCCGAACCTGGGTAGATTGTTGTGTTTGCAGTGTTCTGAGCGCGTCATCTAGGCGTGCGATCCCTCCCTGGATACCTACAGCGTCAATCGGCCCCAAACATTAGCCATCCCATGGCATGTGTCTTTACCATACCACGACAGTTGGCGCCCATCATGGGGCCAGCAGCGACGCTGGCTGGGGTTTCTATCCAGACGGGACCCGTTTCTCGTTCGGGGGAGCGCGTGGTTTGTGGCCTTGTCCACAGATTCGGCTCCCTCGATTTCGTCTCCGACAACGCTGGTGACTTCTGTGGCAGGCCCGTGCCTGCAGGCGGCTCCGCCATCTCCTTTGGCGCGCATCTGGTGTACGATACCACCACCATCAGCCGCGAGTGTCTCGAGGTGGTGCTTGTTGTTGCGGACCCTACTGCCGTTCTCGCCTTCCGCGGGCATCCATCCGGCCACTCTACGGGCAGCGTGGAGGTGATGATGGCTGGCCCGGCTATCGATGCGGGGAAAGGCGCGCCCACTGCACCAGAAGTCGTCGACGAGCCGGCTACTCGCCAGGTCCACAAGCCCTACGACAGGCCCCAGAACCAGCCGTGCTACAAGGACCGTTCTACATCAACTGCGATACCGGCGGCTCGGGCCGGTGTCGTCGAGCATCTGGGCATGCCTCTCGCCACAGACGCGGATCCGGCTGTGGTGAGGGCGCAGCTCGAGCAGCGGCGCCAGGCCTTGCTCCAGGAGGCCTAGGAGCTGGAAAAGGTTAGGATTGAGCTCAACCTTGACCAGAATGAGTACAATAGAGCCCATGGTTTTACTCATGTATCTAGAAATCCTAGTAAGATAGGAATCATTCGTCGCAACCTAGGCGCTGAGCTAGCCAGAGATGGTAGAGGTGCTAGCAAATCTGGTAGTTTGACCTCTGGTGGTAGGCCAAAATATATCTCTCCTTCCAAAACACATAGAGCTGCAGAGGCATTAGATGCCGAGTTGCCGAACTTGACCAGCGAAGCTCGCGCTAGGCAGTAGGACTGGCTCAATGAGTTGATTCTGGAAGCTGGTAGGCAGAATGAGGCTTTTCGGAAAGCGATTCGGGAGCTGGTGCGTCTCATGTTGTTCAGTCGCATGGGGCGAGATCCGGAAAGCAGGCCTCTTCACTGCTTCCCGATGGTGAGAGGGCTCCTAGTGTAAACTCCGGGAAGAGTACGACCAGGCTGTCACTGGAAAACAACATGTTGTAGAGCGGCAGCCCGGTCAGAAACACAATGCTGTAGGTACTAGCCACCAGGCCGCCCGAGTTCACCAAGAGGGGCAAGGAGGAAACCGAGATGGTCCATCTCGGCATCATGTTGTCAACCCAGTTCATCATGTTGTTCAACCACAAGTAGTTGCTGCGGTGGCCAACCCGGTTGCTCAACCCGGTCCTGTGTACCAAGACCGCTACAACGACGGGTACTCGACAATGGAGCAAGCCAGGTACGCTGACCCAAGAGATCTCGCATCTCGGTTGGGAGCTAGGATGTTGGAGCCAAGCGATACCAGGTACAAGCTGGACCGGATCTACCAGTCCAAAGAGATAGAAGCAACGAGCCCACCCGAGCCAAGCTGTTTTGGTCTCAGGATCATGGGGGAGCCGGCCGTGCCCAAGTTCCAGTTGGCTAGAGGGACCAAGACCTATGATGGAAGCACCAAGCCATAGGACTAGCTGAATGATTATGTTACTACTGTGTACGTTGCCGCCAGCAACCGGAGATGGGCTGTGAGGTATGTACCCCAGATGCTGGAGGGCCCTGCCCGGATCTGGCTCAACAACCTGCCGAAAGATAGCGTCAACTGTTGGCTTGACTTCTCGGAAGCCTTCATCAGCAACTTCACCAGCACTTACAAGAGGCCAAACCGGCCACAGCAGCTCTCGGCGTGCAAGCAGAGAGAAGATGAAACTGACCGCGAATATCTTACTCGGTGGAGTACCCTGAGGAACACCTGCGAGGGTGTGAATGAGTCATAGGCCATTGCCTGGTTTGCTCAAGGCTGTCGACATGGCAGTTTGTTGTGGCAGAAGTTGCAAAGGGAGATGCCGAGTATGCTCGCCGAGACAATCAAGATTGCAGATATGTATGCACTCGGTGACCCTACTCAGCCTCTGCTCAATTCCTTCGAGCGGAAGAGAAGACATCATGATGGAGCCCGGCGCAATGACCGTCAAGACTTCCGCAACAAGAGGAGAGATGATCGTCTGGATATCCGATATGGATCGGACCATGTGGCTGCAGTTACTCAGGATCAAGCTGCTGCCGGAAGCAGCCAGAGGCAAAAACTGTTGGAGCTCAGTATGGGCAAAAGCAGACTCAGGGCCAGAACTTCAAGAAGCAGTACAATGCTCCTCAGCAGAATAAATGCCCCCCAGGATTCCGGAGATCCTCCGAGGTTTATCTTTGAGAACATGAAGGATATGGGTCATGCAGTTTTCACACTCGGCATCCGATTAGGCCAGCCAATCATACTACCTGGCAATGCAGCTGGTGGGACCGGATCAAGAGAGAAGGATTTGGTCATCTGCCTCCTCCTCCTCCTCTTCCGCTCTCGGGCTCCAATGTGCAGCCTATCCGGACAGCTGATCCCAGGCCGGCAGAGAACCAGAGGAGGGAAAATGGGAATCAAGTGGCGCAGGGAGCCGACAACAACTACAACCGCAACTACAACAACAACAACCGCAACAACAACTACTACACCCGCAACAACAGCAATGCCAACCAGAACAACAACAACAACAATAGTGGTGGTGGAGACCGGAACCAGTACCAAGAGCATCATGAGAGCTACATGGTGTTCACCACTGAGCCAGATGACAAGCAATTCCAGCGCAGGCGCGCGATGGAGGTAAACCTTGTGATGCTGGCGGTGCCGGATCACATACATTGGTGCGACCAGGACATTGTCTGGTCAAGAGATGATCATCCCAAGATCATGCCCAACCCAGGTACATATGCTCTCGTGGTGGACCCTACCTTTCTGGGGTCCAAGAAGAATGTGAAGTTCAACAAGGTGATGATTGACAACGGGAGAAGCATCAACATCATGTACCGGGATACTATGGAGAAGCTTGGCATTGCCGAGAACATGATGCTACCCAGCCGGACTACATTCCATGGTATTGTGCCGGGTGTGTATTATGCTCCTATCTGCCGAATCTGGATTGATGTGCTTATCGGCACGAGGGACAACTGCCGGACCGAGTGCATGCAGTTCGAGGTGGTTGATCTTCAGAGCCCCTATCATGCTCTGCTCGACAGGCCTGCTCTGACCAAGTTCATGGCTTCTACCCATGCGGCCTATCTGAAGATGAAGCTTCTCGGTCCCAATAGCATCATCGCCATCTCGGGAGATTACAAGCGTTCCCTGGACTGTGCATCTGCTGGATCTCGGCTTGCCGAGTCCATGGTCATTGCTGCTGAGAAGAAGAGGATACATGAGGTGGTGGCACTGGCACAGGCAGCTCAACTCGGTATGCCTGGCATGCCGAGCTCTCAGCATGGAGCCACATTCCAGGCCTCCCAAGAGACAAAGAAGGTGCATATTGACCCGGAGTTCCCAGAGCGTGTTGCCATTATTGGCGCCGGACTGGAGGAGAAATAGGAAAGCGAGCTCATCCACTTCCTCCGTGAGAATCGGGATGTCTTCGCATGGTCCAATCAGGATCTGCCGGGTGTCCAGAGGGAGTTGGTTGAGCACTCTTTACATGTGCGGCCAGACGCCAATCCAGTCAAGCATGCCATGTGCCGCTTTGCGACAGAAAGGTGGAAATCCATTGGTGATGAGATCACAAGGCTGTTAGCAAGTGGATTCATTATGGAGGTGCTGCATCCGGATTGGCTAGCCAATCCGGTCACGGTGGATAACAAGAAGGATGACCCCATGGTCGCTGTGGTGTGGCGCATGTGCGTGGACTACACCGACCTGAACAAGGCATGCCCCAAGGACCCGTTCCCACTACCCCCGGATAGATCAGGTGATTGATTCCACTGCCGGGTGCGAGCTTTTGTCTTTCGTTGATGTCTACTCTGGTTTTCACCAGATCCCTTTAAATCTGTCTGATCAAATAAAGACTGCCTTTATTACCCCGTATAGGGCTTATTGCTATCGTGTTATGTGTTTTGGTTTGATAAATGCTGGGGCCGCTTATTAGAGGTGCATGCAGAAATTCCTACATGAGCAGATAGGAAAAAATGTGCAGGTGTATGGAGATGACATATTGTCATCAAAACAAAAGAAAAACGCACTCTTCTGAGCGATATTGAGGAAACATTTGCAAGCTTGTGCAAGTACCGGATGAAATTGAACCCAACCAAGTGCACATTTGGCGTCCCGGCTGGCAAGCTACTCGGCTTCTTGGTGCCCAGTCGGGGCATTGAGGCTAATCCTTCAAAGATAAAAGCTATAGAGAGCATGTCTTTGCCAAGGTCATTGAAGGATGTGCAGAAGTTCACGGGGTGCCTGGCTTCCCTTAGCCGGTTCCTGGGCAGAATGGTTGAGAAAGCCTTACCTCTCTATCGGCTCATGAAGAAAAGTGACAAGTTTGTCTGGACCCCACAAGCTGATGTGGCATTCAAAGAGCTTAATACCATCCTGGGCAGCGCTCCTATATTGGCGTCTCCACGGCCTAAGGAGCCAATGCTGCTCTAAATTGCAGCCACCAACCGGGTAGTGAGTGTGGTGGTGGTTGTAGAGCGAGAAAAAGGAGGCAAATCCATGTAGAGGCCGGTTTATTATATGAGTGAGGTGCTATCCAGCTCCAAGAAAAACTACCCACACTATCAAAAGATGACATACGGGGTTTACCTGGGTGCCAAGAAGCTCAAGCACTATTTCCACGAGCATCCAATTACAGTGGTGACCACTGCTCCCATCTTGGAGATCATGGGCAACAAGGATTCAAGTAGCGGGTGGCCAAGTGCGCAATTGAGCTAGTTGCTTACACCCTATTGTATGCAAGAAGATAAGCCATCAAGTCCCAGGCCCTGGCGGATTCCTTTGTTGATTGGGCCGAAATGCAGTATGAGCCTCCCTTGCCGGAAACAAATTTCTGGAGGATGCATTTCGATGGCTCCAAGGTAAAAGAGGGACTTGGTGCCGATGTCGTACTCTGTCGCACCCTGGGTTTCTAGAGGATACTCTTCGCACGAACTGGAAGTCAGGTGCTTGGATTATGGGGCAAACAAGCTCCCACGTCCCAGCTTCCTGGTAGGCCTGCGCTTATGCGCGACAACACAAGCCCTGCTTCCACCGTCGAAGTAAACTATCCGCTAGGAACCTAAAGGCACTACTGTCGACGTACTTCATAATCAAACACGCACGGTACGTCAACAGTTTGGTACGAATGATAACACAGAATGTCTCTAAGACACAAAAGAATGAAATAAGTGCAACTGGCCTTCACTAAGGCAGAAAATATCGAATACAGTCATCCAGAGGACACATGTCCCAACATATCATCCATTACAACAGCGGAAGCAATCAAAGGGGTCTGAGTACAGACAAATCCATGGCTTAAGAAGCCTGAGAAAATAAAGAAAAGCGAAGCCCATCCACGTAGGTCTGGATCCTGCCCTGGTCCAGCTAACTACTCGTCTGCAGCGTCATCGAACTCCACAAAGTAGCCATCCTGGGAAGCATCGTAGTCGTAGTAGTACTCTGCGTAAACCACAGCCCCAACGGGGTCAGTACATCCAAGTACTGGCAAGCAAGACTCACAGTTCATCAAGGAGTTACCCGTCAACACAAGCATAGATGCTTGGGATCAACGGAAGAAAGGGGTGATATAAAAGTTGCTGCTGGCTGCTCTAACCAACTACAGAATATAACTACAAGTTCCGGCTAACAGAAAAGATAAGATCGAGGATTGTAACCAACTGAAAGATAACTTCAACCAAACCCATCCTGGATCTCGCCCCTTATCCAAAGAAGCAATCCGAGGATAACTCACACAGTTGTGATAAGGTGAATCAAGTTATTGTGTGAATAACCTATTACTAGTCAGATTATTAATCATTGGGTGAAACATGATTGATCAGTTATGTTGAAGTTGTCCTGAGTACTTGTTAGCCAGTACTTTCACCAAGTAATCCATAACCGCGGAAAACACGGCTTCTCGAGAAGATTATCCCTGCAGGGTTGCACCAATTTGGCCGTACACTCAAGAATAACCCGCCAGATGGGAAGCTACCCACCAAGCGGGGTACTCTACACAACCAACCATTCCTCGCATCAAGCCCAAAGCACCTTGGGCGCACGGCTAATCGAGCCCAGAAGAAAATGGACCCTCATAGCACTCTAAGAACGTGTCCCCCTATATGCCGACTACAAAAGTTCCACCCTGCGCTGGGCTCGCAAAAACATGCATGCGGCAAATGGAAAACACGAACTAAATGAGGCGATTTGGACGAGATGCGAATCAGGTCAAGTTGAGGGGGGCGCCCATACTCGCTTCCCAAATGCGGGTAGTGCGCTCATCATGGATCGGTAGACAAGACCCTTTTCCTATTAGGGTCGACACTAGCAGGCTCCAAAACCACTCATGGGCCTCCTGCCGGTGCCTTATCATCAAATTATTATTACCATTAGCAATTAACAGGATTGATTGATTAATAACGAGCCCCGGTACAAGATAATAAGATAGTAACAGTAGTAACCGACAACAGACTCGAGTAAAAGCAACCCTAAGCATGCTAGATAATAACAGGCTCAAGCAATGGCTGTAGGTATGGAGGTGGTGGCAATATCAGGGCTCAAGGTATCATGTGATGGGTTCGGAGAACAAGCAACGATACATAGGGCTAGCAATAGTAGACAAAAGATAGTATCGACAACAAGTGTGGAAAGGAACTCAATGATTCATGTGAGTGATAACTTGCCTGGCAGCTCAGCCTCGTACTGGGCTAGGTCCTGAGTAGTGGTGTCGTAAGGCTCGTCGGTACCAACGTCGTCGTCTAATCGAGAAGAAGCAAAAACAACAACGAAGGAAGACAGGCAATCAATACATGGCATAAGTGCACAAACATTGGATGATGCATGTCATGTTTAATAGATGCATCAAAATAACTTGCTTGACATGAAACACAAGTTTAAATGGATTCCATATGCAAAAGGGTGCATATGGAAGCCCATGCTTGGAGTTGAATTAATTGTTCTATCACTAAGCATTAGGTGTGGTTGAATTAGTATGATGCATGCATGATGAGAACAATAACATAACAAGTTTAATGCAATTGGAATGATAGTTAACAATTTAGAAAGCATTAACAAGTTTGGAATTTTGTTACTTAATGGTGTTGAACAAGTATTGTTGTTATCAACAAGTTAAAGTGTGCAAAACAAATTACAAATTTTATATTTGAAAAGTTTAGCAAATTTTAGTTGGATTACATGTTTCACAATTTGAAATTGGACTTTGGATTAATTAGTTATGAATTAAACAAAATTAAACAATTTTTAATTGAATTAAACAAGATTTAAATAGTTTAGGCAATTTAAATTGTTCAAACCAGAAAACAAATTTTATATTTGAAAAGAACATTCAAAAAGGTGTGAAAAACATATTTTATTTGTATTATTTGAAAACAGTATGAATTAGTTATGAATTATTTCAAATTGCATTTGAATTATTTGAATTTGAATTTAGATTGCATTTTGAAATTTCAAAACAGAACACAAATTGCATATTTGGAAAGTTTATGAAATTTAGATCAAGTTTCATATAAAGTTTGTATTCATTGGATTTGTAGATTAAAAGATATGGATTTTAGAAGTTATTATTCAAATCTGTTATTTGAATAGGTTTTGGATTAAACAGAAAATCGCGCAGAACTTTTCCTACCGCACTGGCCTCTACCCACTGTCGCTGCCGCGTGGGCCAAAGGGGCCAGCGTGGCGCACACGCTCGCGTGGCAGTGGCAGTCGCCGACGGGTGGGCCTGCGCGCGGAAGCGAAAAATAGCCAAAAAGGGGTGCGCTCCGCGGGGTTCGATCCGCGCACCTCGCGCGAAAATTCAGAGAGCCTACCAACTGCGCTGTGCCTCGTCAGTTGACAGGGAAACACGCGCGACCAAGGTATTGTTCAGTAGCAGGGTTAACTGAATTTTGGCGCGCGCAAGACTGAATGTTGCTGTCAGTAAACGAAGATCTCCGGCGACGATCTACGGCCGTTCTCGACACGGAAGCGAATGGATGCGGGCGTGCATACGCAGAGGAAGAGAGGGAGGTGACTGCGGAGCTCACCACCGTGGTCGTAGGAAGCAGAGGCTCGCGGAGATCGACGGCGACGTCCTGACGGCGACGAGGAAGACGTGGATGGCGGGGACGATCGGAGGCGACGTCGGCTCTGCTGCGGTGTCCGTTGGAGAGAGGGGACCGTGGGCTTCCAATTCCCGCGCTTAGCCCACGGTGAACTCCATCGGAGACGGCGCGCGCGGCCGGGGTTCAGAGAGATGGCGCTGCGAGCTTCAGAGAAGAAGGAAAAAGCAGAGCTTGGGGGGAAGGAAAGGGAGGTTGGCGGCGCCGGGATTAGGGTGGAGCTAGGGTTTAGGCAGGAGTAGGGCGCCACGGTGCTTTTATGGAGTCGAGTGTTGGAGTACGGCGGCCATCGGGGAGGTCCAGGAGGCGATCAACGACGGAGGTGCTCTCGTACAGATGACGTCGGCAAGGGGACGAGGACGACAGCGACTTGAGGTTTAACGGGCCAGAGGGAAAGAAAAAAAACGGGCTGGGCCTAGGTTGGACCAGCTGCTGCTGCTCTCCTCCCTGTTTTTATTTTTTTTTGTACACTGCCTTTTTTTTTGTGGTTGAGCAATTGGGAACAAAACAAAGGCTTGTTTAAGAAAAATTTAGAATAAAAATTAGGATAACTTCTTAGTGGAAAAGCAACCTTTTGGTAGTTTTTGTTTTTCCAAAAATTTATGGTTTGTTTGTTGTTTTAAAATTAACCAATTTAATTGGAAAATGCAATATTAATTAATATTGGTAAAACAAAACATTTTCCATAGGGTTTTCCCCTAGGGTTTTTAAAGGGGTTTAAGAATTATGGATACCAATTAGTTATGAACTTCATGGCTCCAAAAGATTAAAGGTTTGGAGAGTTGGGTTGAAATTGGAAATGATTTGGAATTAATTGTTTTAATTGAGTAATTGATTTAAGCAACAATTTAATGGATGAATTACAATGGATTGTTTGGAAACAAAAGAGTTTTCAAATTGCAATTCTTTGTTTGAAAGAAAGTAACAGACAAGTGTGAAAACAAGATTGATTAAGCTTGAATTTTATTATGAAAACAATGCAAACAGAAATGAAAATGAGAATGATGCCATGATGCATTGCATAAATTAAACAAATAAATAAAAACAACTAAGGTTTTCATACTTGGATGTTACAAAACGCCCCCCCTTGAAGGAATCGCGCCCCGAGATTCCCTACTGAGAAATGAACAGGTCCGGATACTTCTTGCGAAGATCCTCTTCGGTCTCCCACGTTGCCTCTTTATCAGAATGATGCGACCATTGGACTTTCAAGAACTTGGTGCTCTTGTTGCGAGTCTTACGCTCGGTCTCATCGAGAATACGAATAGGGTGCTCCTCATAAGATAGATCATCTTGCAGCTCAATGGAATCATGATCAACTGCACGATCTGGATCTTTGAAACACTTCTTGAGTTGTGACACGTGGAACACATCGTGCACTTTGGATAGTTTTTCTGGAAGTTCAAGACGATAAGCATTCTCTGCACGTCTTGAGAGGATGTTGAAAGGGCCAATGTATCTTGGTGCAAGCTTTCCTTTCACACCAAAACGATGAGTGCCTCTGAGGGGAGTTACACGGAGATATGCCTTGTCACCAGGTGCATAGACCATATCCCTGTGCTTGCTATCATAATAGCTCTTCTGACGAGACTGAGCAATCCTGAGATTGTCACGAATGATACGAACTTTCTCTCGGCTTCCTTAACAATGTCAGGGCCTAAAAGTGAACGTTCACCAGCTCCAGACCAATTGATTGGACTCCTGCATCTGCGACCATACAGTGCCTCAAATGGTGCCATGCCTAGGCTTGCCTGGTAGCTGTTGTTGTAGGAGAATTCAGCATATGGAAGGCAATCCTCCCATTTCATGCCAAAGGAGAGACCACATGCTCTGAGCATATCCTCGAGAATCTGATTGACTCTTTCGACTTGCCCTTGAGACTGAGGGTGATAAGCTGTGCTGAACAGAAGTTTAGTGCCCAATGCTTCTTGAAAGCTTTTCCAGAAATGAGAAGTGAAGATACTTCCACGGTCTGAGCTTATTTCCAATGGAACACCATGAAGGGGAACAACCTTTGCTGTGTAGAGCTCTGCTAACTGGCTAGCTGAGATAGTTTCCTTTACAGCATAGAAGTGAGCAACCTTAGTGAGACGATCAATAACAACGAAGATTGCATCGTTGCCCTTTTTGGACTTTGGAAACCCAGTAACGAAGTCCATTTCAATCATGTCCCACTTCCACTCAGGAATTTTCAGAGGTTGGAGTAGACCTGCTGTCTTCTGATGGACTGCCTTAACACGTTGACAAACGTCGCATTCAGAAACGTATTGAGCAATTTCACGTTTCATGCCAGACCACCAATACAGAGTCTTGAGATCCTGGTACATCTTTGTACTTCCAGGGTGAATGGATAGAGGAGTTTCATGAGCCTCCTTGAGAATGATATCCTTGAGACTTTGAATCTGAGGGACTGCAATGCGTCCTTCGAAGAACACAGTTCCCTTGTCATCAATTGAGAAGGACTTGAACTTATCATTGCCTTCCTTGATGTGATCCACAATCTTCTTGATTTCATTATCACGAAGTTGTTCAGAACGAATCTTGTCCTCGAGAGTTGGACTGGCTGTCAAGCTAGCAAGGTATCCTTCAGGAACAAGACCAAGGTTCAGCTTCTGGAATTCTTCATGAAGTGGAGGTTGGCTTTCCATGATCATGAGATTATTGCAATAGGATTTGCGACTGAGAGCATCGGCCATAACATTAGCCTTGCCTGGAGTGTAAGAAATGGTGAGATCAAAGTCTTTAATCTTCTCAATCCATCTCCTTTGCCTGAGGTTCAGATCTGGCTGAGTGAAGATGTATTTCAGACTCTTGTGATCGGAAAAGATTTCAGTTTTGTTACCCAACAAGTATTGTCTCCATTTCTTGAGGGCAAACACAACTGCTGCAAGTTCAAGATCATGTGTGGGATAGTTTTGCTCATGTGGGTTCAACTGACGTGAAGCATAAGCCACAACTTGACGTTCTTGCATAAGAACTGCTCCTAAGCCTTGGAGAGATGCATCACAGAATATCTGGAAAGGTTTGGTGGTGTCGGGGCCAACTAGAACAGGTGTGGAAGTGAGTTTAGTCTTCAGGAGGTTGAAACTCTCATCACATTGTGGAGTCCAAACGAACTTTTTGTCCTTCTTTGTGAGATCAGTGAGAGGTTTAGCAATCTTGGAAAAGTTTTGGACGAAACGACGGCAATAGCTAGCCAAGCCAAGAAAGCTTCTAACTTGCTTCACCGTCTTAGGGGGTTTCCAGTCAACAATTGCCTTAACCTTTTCAGGATCAATGGCAATGCCTTTGGCAGAGATGATATGACCAAGATATGCAACTTCTGGAATCCAGAACTCACATTTGGAAAACTTGGCATACAAACGATGCTCGCGAAGTTTCATGAGAGTGAGACGAAGGTGTTCTCCATGCTCCTCCTCGGATTTGGAGTAGACTAGAATGTCATCAAGATATACCACAACGAACTTGTCGAGGTATTCATGGAAGACAGAATTCATGAGTCTTGAGAAGGTCGCCGGTGCATTGGTGAGACCAAAGGACATGACGGTGTATTCATATAGACCGTACCTTGTGGTGAAAGCTGTCTTAGGAATATCTTCCTTTCTGATCTTTATCTGATGGTACCCCATCCTCAAGTCCAACTTTGAGAATATTGAGGCTCCAGCAAGTTGATCAAAAAGATCATCGATACGAGGAAGTGGATACTTGTTCTTGATGGTTTTCTCGTTGAGAGGACGATAGTCAACCACGAGTCTTTTAGTTTGATCCTTCTTGGCAACAAACAGAGTTGGGCAACCCCAAGCGGAGGAACTAGGCTGAATGAAACCTTTGTCCATATACATATCGATTTGCTCCTTCAACAATTTCAGTTCAGGAGGAGCTATCTTGTATGGATGCTTAGAGATTGGAGCAGTACCTGGCTCAAGCTCGATCACGAACTCAACTGCTCTGTCCGGAGGCATCCCTGGCAATTCTTCTGGAAAGACGTCAGGGAACTCACAAACCACCGGAACATTTTCAATTGCCGGAAGGGGTTTGGCATCGAGGCTGAACAGCTGAACAGAAGTTGATCCATATGGAGAATAGACTATCTGGCCTGAAGTGTGGGAGAGAGTTATTGACTTTTGAGCACAGTCAATTTTAGCTTTGTGGGTCTTCAACCAATCCATACCCAGAATGACATCAATGTCAGAATTTCCCAGCAACATGAGTGAAGCAAGGAATATGCGACCTCCAATTAGGATCTCATTGTCCATGCTTATCTTGGAAGTCAACATTTGCGGTCCCGGAGAGTGAACAGTCATCTGATTGCTTAGCGGAACCAGAACTAGGTTGTATGCTTTTGCAAAAATCTTTGACACAAATGAATGCGATGCTCCAGTATCAAACAACACTTTAGCTGGAATAGAGTTTACGGGTAATATACCGAGAACGACGTCAGCAGCCTCTTCGGCTTTGTCGGCCTTGATATGGTTCACCCTCGCGTTCCTCCCGACAGGCCTATTGTTGGAGTTGAAGGCTTTAGCCGGAGGAGCACGAACCATAGCCTGGTTGGTGTTGGGGCGAGGAGGTAGGGGTAGCTGCTTCTGAGTGCACTTGTCAGCATAATGTCCAGTATCCTTGCACTTGTAGCAAGTGACGATACGAGAAGGACCTGGACTTGGCTGCCCCATCGGAAACCTCTGACCCTGCATCTGAGATGGGTTGGGTGGGCGGGGACCAAAGCCTGGAGAAGCTTGGGCATTTGGAGCCCGAGTGACAGCACCATTTGGCACCCAGATGCGGCGCTTCTGCGGAGGGGTGGTCATGTTGGAGGAGGAACCACCCTCACGCGAGTGCTTGCGCGACTCTTCGAACGCCTTGCGCCCATTCTCCTCATTGAGCGCGGTGTTCACAAGCTCGACGAAGTCCTTGCACTTGATGTTTGTGAGAGCGTACTTCAGTTCCGGGTTAAAACCTCGGCGGAACCTTGCCATCTTCTTGGCTTCGGTGGACACTTCGTCACCAGCGTACCGAGCGAGACGATTGAACTCGTTCTGGTAGCCGAGAACGTCCAGCTTGCCCTGTCTGAGAGAGCAGAATTCCTCACGCATCTTTTCCATGAGACCATCCGGGATGTGGTGCTTCAGGAAGGCATCTCTGAAACATCCCCAGGTGATAGGATAGCCAGCCCTCATAGCCTGGTAGTTCTCCCACCAAGTAGCTGCCTGACCCTTCAGTAGGTAGGTGGCGTACTTGACCTTATCCTCTTCAGCAACATGAGCTATCTCCAGAGCTCTTGCTACGTCACGGATCCAGTCATCAGCATCCAGGGGCTCACGTGTTGCCACGAAAGCTTTTGGGCCCAAGCTGAGGAAGTCCTTGATGGTGACCCTTGGAGCATTCTGGTTGTGTTGCTGGTTAGCCTGGATCTGGGCCATCTGTGTCACCACTTGGGTCATCTGAGCCAACAGCTCCCCCATTGGTGGTGGCGGTGGCGGGTTGTTCCTGGTTGGAGGCATCCTGAACAGAAATTCATTTTAGCACAACAACAGAAAAGGATAGACTTGGTAACCGAAAGATAGATTATTCCGACGCATGAATAGATAACCAACAGGTACATCATCACATGTTCAAATACATCAGAATATCCAACAGACCAATACATGGTTCGAAAACGAAAGGATAAACTAGACACAGCTAGTAATGGATACAACGGTACTCCCATGCTCATCACGCAGGACGGCGGTGAGTAGTACGACGAGAGATACGGTGAGGAGGAATCCCACGGAAGTAGGTATCACGACGATCCATGTAGATAGGAACTGCTCTGAGAGCAACTCTCGGTGTGGTGAAGTGGAAAGCGTCGTATCCCTGTGCTCCAAAGCGGGGAATCCCTGTGTAACCAGCTCCGAGATCGAGAAGTGGACCTCTGATCGGCTCGTAACCTCCAGCATCTGGCAACGGAAGACCAGCTGGCTGAACGACACGTGCGAAGCGCTCGTCTCCAACAAAGTCTGTGGTGTACGTCGCCAGACGAGTGAGAGCAAGGCGGAGCTGCTCCCTGACTGAGGCTAACTCCTGAGAAAGTGCGGAAGCAACGGCATCACTGTGACTAGCGAACTGGGCAGTGACCTGGAGCCTGGAGCTATCAGTCTCGTAGGTATCCATGTCGCGGTGGATCGTGAAGTGAGCTCCTGCTGCCGTGATGTAACCACGGGGGATGTGACGAAAACTGGACTTATCAAACCCCCAGTAGTCAGCATGGAGAACGGTGACACTCACGTACGCTGCCTGCTGCACGGCCATATCCACTGTGGACCCTACTGCCTCGTACTGGTGTGCAATGCTCCTGCCATCATCCGACAGAATGTAGACGATAGCCCGGTAGCAAGTCTGGTCACACTCTCGCTGGTGCTCGTAGACCTGGTACTCTGGTGCCCAATGGAACCCCAGAAAGGTAACCATGTCTCTCAGCAACTCCGGAAAACCGGCGGTGCTCTCACAGCGAGTCATGCGAACCACCTGCGGATAGTAGTTGAGACCCATCTGCAGATTATTTGGAAGGTTTTGATTAGACTCCGGTAGATGAAAAAGGATGTGGAAAACAACAACAAGGTTGAACGGACGAAAGGATGTTGAAAAGAACATGATATCGAAGCAACATCGGGAAAACGAGACCAAAAGTCCTGAGGTACTAAGGAGAACCCAAAACACGTGAAATCCTAACTTGAAAGTTTAGGTGAGAACAGAAAACAACGTTTCACTTCCTTACCAGAAAAAGGGGTGGGTGGGTGGGAAAAGAAGAAAAATGGCAGAATTCCTACTCTCACGTTTCATTTTTCCTATATAGCTACAAAATAGTTTCTAGACTCAACTGCGACCAGTAAAAAGGGATCCTACAGGCAGACAGGCTCTGATACCATTTGTCGCACCCTGGGTTTCTAGAGGATACTCTTCGCACGAACTGGAAGTCAGGTGCTTGGATTATGGGGCAAACAAGCTCCCACGTCCCAGCTTCCTGGTAGGCCTGCGCTTATGCGCGACAACACAAGCCCTGCTTCCACCGTCGAAGTAAACTATCCGCTAGGAACCTAAAGGCACTACTGTCGACGTACTTCATAATCAAACACGCACGGTACGTCAACAGTTTGGTACGAATGATAACACAGAATGTCTCTAAGACACAAAAGAATGAAATAAGTGCAACTGGCCTTCACTAAGGCAGAAAATATCGAATACAGTCATCCAGAGGACACATGTCCCAACATATCATCCATTACAACAGCGGAAGCAATCAAAGGGGTCTGAGTACAGACAAATCCATGGCTTAAGAAGCCTGAGAACATAAAGAAAGCGAAGCCCATCCACGAAGGTCTGGATCCTGCCCTGGTCCAGCTAACTACTCGTCTGCAGCGTCATCGAACTCCACAAAGTAGCCATCCTGGGAAGCATCGTAGTCGTAGTAGTACTCTGCGTAAACCACAGCCCCAACGGGGTCAGTACATCCAAGTACTGGCAAGCAAGACTCACAATTCATCAAGGAGTTACCCGTCAACACAAGCATAGATGCTTGGGATCAACGGAAGAAAGGGGTGATATAAAAGTTGCTGCTGGCTGCTCTAACCAACTACAGAATATAACTACAAGTTCCGGCCAACAGAAAAGATAAGATCGAGGATTGTAACCAACTGAAAGATAACTTCAACCAAACCCATCCTGGATCTCGCCCCTTATCCAAAGAAGCAATCCGAGGATAACTCACACAGTTGTGATAAGGTGAATCAAGTTATTGTGTGAATAACCTATTACTAGTCAGGTTATTAATCATTGGGTGAAAACATGATTGATCATTATGTTGAAGTTGTCCTGAGTACTTGTTAGCCAGTACTTTCACCAAGTAATCCATAACCGCGGAAAACACGGCTTCTCGAGAAGATTATCCCTGCAGGGTTGCACCAATTTGGCCGTACACTCAAGAATAACCCGCCAGATGGGAAGCTAACCCACCAAGCGGGGTACTCTACACAACCAACCATTCTCCGCATCAAGCCCAAAGCACCTTGGGCGCACGGCTAATCGAGCCCAGAAGAAAATGGACCCTCATAGCACTCTAAGAACGTGTCCCCCTATATGCCGACTACAAAAGTTCCACCCTGCGCTGGGCTCGCAAAAACATGCATGCGGCAAATGGAAAACACGAACTAAATGAGGCGATTTGGACGAGATGCGAATCAGGTCAAGTTGAGGGGGGCGCCCATACTCGCTTCCCAAATGCGGGTAGTGCGCTCATCATGGATCGGTAGACAAGACCCTTTTCCTATTAGGGTCGACACTAGCAGGCTCCAAAACCACTCATGGGCCTCCTGCCGGTGCCTTATCATCAAATTATTATTACCATTAGCAATTAACAGGATTGATTGATTAATAACGAGCCCCGGTACAAGATAATAAGATAGTAGCAGTAGTAACCGACAACAGACTCGAGTAAAAGCAACCCTGAGCATGCTAGATAATAACAGGCTCAAGCAATGGCTGTAGGTATGGAGGTGGTGGCAATATCAGGGCTCAAGGTATCATGTGATGGGTTCGGAGAACAAGCAACGATACATAGGGCTAGCAATAGTAGACAAAAAGATAGTATCGACAACAAGTGTGGAAAGGAACTCAATGATTCATGTGAGTGATAACTTGCCTGGCAGCTCAGCCTCGTACTGGGCTAGGTCCTGAGTAGTGGTGTCGTAAAGCTCGTCGGTACCAACGTCGTCGTCTAATCGGGAAGAAGCAAAAACAACAACGAAGGAAGACGGGCAATCAATACATGGCATAAGTGCACAAACATTGGATGATGCATGTCATGTTTAATAGATGCATCAAAATAACTTGCTTGACATGAAACACAAGTTTAAATGGATTCCATATGCAAAAGGGTGCATATGGAAGCCCATGCTTGGAGTTGAATTAATTGTTCTATCACTAAGCATTAGGTGTGGTTGAATTAGTATGATGCATGCATGATGAATAACAATAACATAACAAGATTAAATGCAATTGGAATGATAGTTAACAATTTAGAAAGGCATTTATCAAATTGGAATTTTGTTACTTAAACATGGCACACAATTAAAAGTTGTTATCATCAAGTTAAAGTGTGCAAAACAAATTACAAATTTTATATTTGAAAAGCTTATCAAATTTTAGTTGGATTACACGTTTCACAATTTGAAATTGGACTTAGGATTAATTAATTATGAATTAAACAAAATTAAACAATTTTTAATTGAATTAAACAAGAATTAAATAGTTTAGGCAATTTAAATTGTTCAAACCAGAAAACAAAATTTATATTTGAATAGAGCATTCAAAAAGGTGTGAAAAACATATTTTATTTGAATTATTTGAAAACAGTATGAATTAGTTATGAATTATTTCAATTTGCATTTGAATTATTTGAATTTGAATTTAGATTGCATTTTGAAAATTCAAAACAGAACACAAATTGCAAATTTGGAAAGATTATGAAATTTAGATCAAGTTTCATATAAAGTTTGTATTCATTGGATTTGTAGATTAAAAGATATGGATTTTAGAAGTTATTATTCAAATCTGTTATTTGAATAGGTTTTGGATTAAACAGAAAATCGCGCAGAACTTTTCCTACCGCACTGGCCTCTACCCACTGTCGCTGCCGCGTGGGCCAAAGGGGCCAGCGTGGCGCACACGCTCGCGTGGCAGTGGCAGTCGCCGACGGGTGGGCCTGCGCGCGGAAGCGAAAAATAGCCAAAAAGGGGTGCGCTCCGCGGGGTTCGATCCGCGCACCTCGCGCGAAAATTCAGAGAGCCTACCAACTGCGCTGTGCCTCGTCAGTTGACAGGGAAACACGCGCGACCAAGGTATTGTTCAGTAGCAGGGTTAACTGAATTTTGGCGCGCGCAAGACTGAAAGTTGCTGTCAGTAAACGAAGATCTCCGGCGACGATCTACGGCCGTTCTCGACACGGAAGCGAATGGATGCGGGCGTGCATACGCAGAGGAAGAGAGGGAGGTGACTGCGGAGCTCACCACCGTGGTCGTAGGAAGCAGAGGCTCGCGGAGATCGACGGCGACGTTCTGACGGCGACGAGGAAGACGTGGATGGCGGCGGCGATCGGAGGCGTCGTCGGCTCTGCTGCGGTGTCCGTTGGAGAGAGGGGACCGTGGGCTTCCAATTCCCGCGCTTAGCCCACGGTGAACTCCATCGGAGACGGCGCGCGCGGCCGGGGTTCAGAGAGACGACGCTGCGAGCTTCAGAGAAGAAGGAAAAAGCAGAGCTTGGGGGGAAGGAAAGGGAGGTTGGCGGCGCCGGGATTAGGGTGGAGCTAGGGTTTAGGCAGGAGTAGGGCGCCGCGGTGCTTTTATGGAGTCGAGTGTTGGAGTACGGCGGCCATCGGGGAGGTCCAGGAGGCGATCAACGACGGAGGTGCTCTCGTACAGATGACGTCGGCAAGGGGACGAGGACGACAGCGACTTGAGGTTTAACGGGCCAGAGGGAAAGAAAAAAAACGGGCTGGGCCTAGGTTGGACCAGCTGCTGCTGCTCTCCTCCCTGTTTTTTTTTTTTTTTTTGTACACTGCCTTTTTTTTTGTGGTTGAGCAATTGGGAACAAAACAAAGGCTTGTTTAAGAAAAATTTAGAATAAAAATTAGGATAACTTCTTAGTGGAAAAGCAACCTTTTGGTAGTTTTTGTTTTTCCAAAAATTTATGGTTTGTTTGTTGTTTTAAAATTAACCAATTTAATTGGAAAATGCAATATTAATTAATATTGGTAAAACAAAACATTTTCCATAGGGTTTTCCCCTAGGGTTTTTAAAGGGGTTTAAGAATTATGGATACCAATTAGTTATGAACTTCATGGCTCCAAAAGATTAAAGGTTTGGAGAGTTGGGTTGAAATTGGAAATGATTTGGAATTAATTGTTTTAATTGAGTAATTGATTTAAGCAACAATTTAATGGATGAATTACAATGGATTGTTTGGAAACAAAAGAGTTTTCAAATTGCAATTCTTTGTTTGAAAGAAAGTAACAGACAAGTGTGAAAACAAGATTGATTAAGCTTGAATTTTATTATGAAAACAATGCAAACAGAAATGAAAATGAGAATGATGCCATGATGCATTGCATAAATTAAACAAATAAATAAAAACAACTAAGGTTTTCATACTTGGATGTTACATACTCACCTCACCCAAGCGGGACCAACTCAAGTATGTGCTTCAGATTCACTTACCGGCATCCAATAATGTAGTCGAGTATGAAGCCCTGGTCCATGGTTTGAAAATATCCAAGGAAATTGGAATTCGGCGAATTGTATGCTATGGTGACTCTGACCAGGTGGTTCAACAGGTCTTCGGGACTTGGGACGCGTTGGATGCCAACATGGCATCTTACCGGTTCCTCGTCCAGAATATGACCGGATTCTTCGATGGGTGTGAGTTCCATCACATCCACCGAGCTGAAAATGATGCAGCGGATGCTCTATCCAAGTTGGGGTCTTCTAGGAAGTTCATCCCATCCGGGATTGCTCTGGAGCATTTGAGAAAGCCCTCTATCAAGCCATCACCTAACTCGGAGTCCATATTCATACCGGCTCTGCCGGACTCAAAATCTGTTCCCATGGAGATTGACTGGGAGAACTCAAAGGAGAACCCGAGGACTGCTCCCTCCAACCCGGGGACTGCCTCTGCAAACCCAGGGACTGTCGCATTCATCGAGGGGATCATTTCTCAGTACTCGGGGACTCTTTTCCAACTCAGAGCAAGTCATGTCAACTGATCCAATGGAAGTGGATGAACCAGTGTTTCCTATTCGGGAGACACCGAGTTGGGCTTTGCCCATATTATCCTTTTTGATGGATGGCACTTTGCCGAGTGACGAGGTCACAGCCAGGCAGATACAAATAAGATCCAAGGGCTACACCATCATCAACAAAGAGCTGCACAAGAGAAGTGCCACTGGCGTACTCCAACGTTGTGTTGAGCCAGAAGAAGGAGAGGAAATTCTCAGAGAGATACGCCAAGGAGAATGTGGGCACCATGCCTCATCTCGGGCCCTGGTCAAGAAAGCATCCCGGCATGGATTCTTTTGGCTCACTGCCTTACAACAAGCATCATACCTAGTGAGAAAGTGCAATGGATGCCAGAGGTATGCAAGCAAGATTCATATGCCAGCTTCCGAGTTGAAGACAATCCCCATTACTTGGTCATTTGTTGTCTGGTGCTTGGATATGGTGGGTCCTTTTAAACCAGCTCGGGGCGATATGACTCACATCTTGGTCATGGTTGATAAGTTTACCAAATGGATTGAAGTGAAGCCAATCCGTAAGTGTGATGTAAACACATCAATGAGCTTCTTGAAGGATATCATTCTGAGGTACGGCTACCCGCATGGAATCATCTCGGATAATGGGACAAACTTTCCTGAAGGAGCTTTTGCTTGGTTCTGTAAGGAGAAGCGGATCCGGCTAGACATTGCATTAGTCGCCCATCCATCTTCAAATGGACAAGTTGAAAGAGCAAATCGCATGGTCCTATCTGGAATAAAGCCAAGGCTAATTGAGCCATTACAGCGAACCCCTGGTTGTTGGCTGGACGAGTTGCCGGCGGTGTTGTAGAGTCTAACGACTACCCCTAACCGATCAACCGGATACACATCATTCTTCCTGATATATAGAGCAAAGGCCGTGTTGCCCACTGACCTTGAGCATGACTCACCCAGAGTAACCCTCTAAATTGAGGCATAGGCAAGAGAAGCGTGAGAAGATGATGTTGATCTGCTCGAAGAAGCAAGAGAATTGACTCTGTCGCGCTCAGCTGTATATCAACAGAATCTAAGATGCTATCATAGCGGGAAAGTAAACCCATGGGTTTTCCGAGAAGGAGACATGGTGATGAGGCTTGTGCAACGCACAGCCGAGATGCATAAGATTTCATTGTGAGCAAGGATCTGCACAATTATGTGTATTACCTCATCGACGCAGAGGCACCACAGAAGAACAGGGCGGATAAATTCGGAGAGGAATCCATGCGTCCTTGGAATGTAGCTCTACCCCGCCGTTTTAATTCCTGAGCATACATTGTATGTATCTCCTTAACTGAGTTAAATTCCAAGTCGGCACTCCGAATTCGAATTCAGGGACTGTCTATGCCAAACTTGCTCTGTGTTATTTACTATCTTTACTTTGCCTACTCGGTTAGTCTACTCAGAATCTCACGCGCATGTTTAGTAATGTGTTTAAACCTAAGTGTCAACTCTTTGACTTTGTTGTTGTCCGCAATCCGGCTTCATGGCAAGCAAGAGAACAAGCCAAAGGTCAATGAACACACGAAAAATTGCTAAGGAGAGAAGGAGTGTACCAACCGAGTAGGGTGCCTTTTTCATTTCTGTATTTTCGGCTAAGTGTGGGATAGTGTTAATTTCAAATCTCAAAGTGGTTAAGTATTGGAAACTCGATTTTTTAAATCTTGTGACTCGACTACCAAAAACCACAAGTGGCAGGTAAGAGCAAAGACAAAAGAACTGGGAGGATAAGAAAAGCAACTCGGGGACTTGCATTTAACGCAATCCGGCATTGAGCCCGTCTTGCTAAGAAACTTAACAAAGCAGAGTAGCACCTGAAAAAATAAAATTTTGGATACGTCTGCACCCGGCATACCGGGGATCTGATAAAAAGTTTGGAATTGAATTAGAAGCAGGAACTTAAGATATTGTCGAAGGAATAGAATTGGCTTCTGCGCTGGATAGGTCCGAGGACTCGAAGAGGAGCGCGGAGACAGGCTCAGAAACAACAGTTGAGGTCGGAGTCGCGGTGGCGCTGGTTGAAGGAGCGGACCCGGATGCGACGTTCTTGATTACGGCCCCCGTTGCTCCCAACTCGGGGGCAGGACACAGCTCCGGAGGGGCAGGACACAGCTCCGGAGGGGGCAGTGGGTTACGGGTCAGTCCGGACTTCTCGGCCTCCACCCCAGCGTTGTTCTGATCAACTCCTTCATCGGCGGTTTCATCCTGCTCATCTTCCTCGTCGTAATTGCCTCCATCTTCGCCGTCGTCATCAACATCATCTTCATCGTCATCATCTTCGACGTTAGTATCCGGCTCCATGGGGCCGTCGATGAAATGCTGAGTATCAGCATAATATGCAAGCCGGTAGGTGGTATCCTTGCGGCGCTGGACGAATTCCTCTCGCTCACTCCACTTGGAGTTGTTCCGGAGATCCTTGAGCTTCTCGAGGTCCAAGTTCTCGTACCAGGATAGCACGAAGTGGAGGGCCTCATCTGCGCCAGCTCGGGCGGCTGAGGCATGCCACTTCTTCAACTCAACCTTGGCGTAATCCAGATTGGAGGCCAGCTGATTGATTGTGATCGGGAGCTCGGCTTCCGGCCAGAAGACCTTGTGTAGGCGCATCCTAGTGGACACGAGGGTGGTGCCCAGGCCCTTGAGGACATGAACCCGGGTCTTGATGTTCTCAATCTGGTCATCGAGGAAAACCGAGTTGGTGACATCATCACCAAGTTCCTTCCGCAGCGCCCTGGATTGGCCACAGCTTCCTCGGCACTGGCATGGAGATCCGGGAAGGTCCCTGAGAGAGGTGAAGCTGGGTAGAGTCAAGAAACCAGATGAAGAAAAACCGGAGAAGAGAAACCAAGTGGAAAAAGGCGGATGGAACAAGTAAGAGGGGAACAGTAACTTACAGCGCAGATCCTGGACGATATCCTTAAGCCGGCCAGACCATCCTTCTGCAAGAGCATGCTCTTTATTCAGCAGTCCTCGGGAGCGGACCAGCATGGTGTCAAGATCATTGTTCCGGGTCCGGAGGGATTCAATCGCCCTCTCCAGAGCCAGCTTCTCAACAGCTGCACGGTCCAGCGCCTTGTTCTTGACAGTCTCTGCCAGCGGTGCCGACTTGAGGGCTTCAGTTAGCTCACGTTTGAGTTTAAGAACCTCCTCCTTCTCGGCAGCAAGATCCTTCTCCAGCTTGGCCTCCCTGGCCTACACTTGCTGCTGCACCTCAGCTGGAGTAATGCACCCTTGATGCTGCTCGAGGAAGGCCTTGTGCGCATCTATGAAGAGAGAAACCCGGTCAGCTACACAAGGAAGAAACAGAAACTGAATGGAAAAAAAGGGAATTCAACTTACTCTCTAGAGAAGAAATTTCGCTCTGCGCTGATTCAGCCATGATTTCACAGTCCTGGTGCTTGTCAGCAAGGGCTTTATACTCACTTGTAGAGAAGCAGGAATTGAGCAAAGATAGAAAGATGGGCATAGGCACAAAATGCACAAACCAAAGTACTCGCACTTACTCTCTAAAGAGGAGATCTTCGTGGTAGCATCAATAATACCTTGCTCCAAGACAGATGTGAGTTGGGAAGTATGAACCGAGTTAGAAAACTGATGCCAATAAAGCATAAGTAGTAACTAGGTGAGAGGGAATGTTACCTCTGTCGCCCTTCTCCTCCTCCAGTGCCCGGTTCTTCGCCTTGATAGCCCGGTGGGACCAAAGGAGTTGGCGGAAGAGCTGGGTGCGGGCTATGGTGAATTCTTGAAGAAAAAATTGAGAAAGTGTGAGTGGGAAGATTCGGCCCGAGTAAACTTCAACTCGTTCGAGTATTGCCTACTCGGCCCAAATCTCGGGGATTGGATGGTGGATAGAAAAGAGATAAAAGAAAGATGAAAAGGTTGCAACTCGGAAATTCAGATAGAAATGAAATTTACTTACCCGGTTGGTGTTCTCGGCATCCTTAGCAGCTTTGCGCAGACAGTACATCTTGTGCGCCAAGGTACTGCTGGACGCGGCTACGGACATCGATACAGGACCAGCATCAGCCTTGTTCCAGGCCTGCCAGTAATTATCCAGACTACTAAGTCTTAGGCCATCCCATTCCAGACGGCCGAGCTTCTTAATGTCCCAGTCCGAGTCGATGTGACCTATCCGGTCCAAGACAGTCTCTATGTCTTCTCGGAGCTCATGGGCAATCTCCGTTATTGGGACGGAAGATTGGATGGTCAGAGTGCCCTCCTTGCCTTTGGATCCGGTGGCAGCTAGTTTCTTCCTCCTCTTCAGCTCCTCTCGCTGCTCGGCTTCACGCTCCTACCGCTGCATATGCTCCTCCTGTAGTTCACGCCAATGATCCGGGAAGCTCGCAGGAGAAGCAGTTCCACTGATACCCGCTCCTGAAGCTTGTTGATCCTTGGGCCCAAACTGGATCTTGTGCTGCACCAGCTTGGTGCTGCGAGTGATAGGTCCACTCTTGGCAGCAGTGGTGGTCTTGGTGGTGGCCTGCTCGGCTGCGGCCGCAACGTCCAAAGGCATGGGCTGCTTGGGCTTGTTGAGTGGCCAGCCTGTTTTGGGTACTGGTGGAGGAGCATGTTTCTTGGCCGACGGTGGCTGCTACTGTGGCTGCCCGGCCTCCTTAGCACCTAGTAGCGGGTACTCGGAAGATCACTCTGGCCTCTGCTTCTCGGGCGGCTATTGCGCAGCCTGCCCGGCATCTCGCTTGGGTTGTTCCTTGGGCGACTGCTGCTGAGTTGGTTTTGGTGCTGAGGGTGTTCGCTGCTTCTCGGTGGCAGGTGCTGAGGGTGTTGACCGCTCACTCGGTTGTGGTGATGGCGGTGTTGGCTGCCGCTCACTCGGCTTTGGTGCTGGCGGTGTTGGTTGTTGCGGCTCGTAGGCAGGTTCTGGTGTTGGCTGCCACTTCTCGGCAGGAGTTTCCGTGGGATGTGGCTCATAAATGGGCTCCGGTTGCTCCGGAACCCGATCAGTCTCCATATCGGCGCAAGTATTATCGGCACCGAGGTCTTGCTTGTCCTTAACGGGAGGATGCATCTTGGCCCTCTCCTCCGGCTGGTATTCTCCTTCGTCGGGATCAAGGTCCACGACGTTCTGGGGCACACTCGGCTTAGGTGGTGCATTGGTAGAGTCAACACCAAGTGTGTCGCTGAAAAGAGAGAAATAAAGAATGAGAACGGTGCAAACACAAAGCACAAGAACAGGAAAGGACAGAGAAATGCAAACACAAAGAATAGCATAGAGCTTCTCGGTTGGACTTACCCGTCCGCCATAGGGCGCTTCTTGCGCCCAGTGGTGCGCTTGGTGGTCTTCTTCTTCGCAGCAGGGGGTTCAACTGCTCCGCTGCCCGGTCTTTTCTTTGTTCCGGTGGGGGCAGCCATTGACACGGGCTGCGCGTCTATTGGCTCATCCTCCTCCACCTCATCTGCGAACAAGCAGGGAGAATGCCAATACAAGTAAGAGAGGAAACCAGAGTAAATTGAAGGGCAGGCAATAGTGGAATCGGTCACCTTCATCATCCTCGGACCAGTCCTGAATTGAAGTGGAGACTCGGGACTTACCATCTTGGCCGGCGAGCGGGACGCAGAGCGTGGCCTGGACATCAAACGCCTTTGCGTCGTCCTCAGTCCTATCTGGCTGCCTGTTATGCTCATGGACGGCCTAGTCCTCTATTTTATGGCGAGGAGTAACCTAGAGATGCAAACACGGAGCATAAGGGATAGATTACACTCAAGGTAACCGAGTTGAGGCTCTACTCGGCCCAGCATGCAAACACAAAGCATACAAAGCTAAGTCCTATAAAGGGAACCAGGTTGAGGCTCTACTCGGTATAGCATGCAAACATAAAGCATACTAAGCTAAGTCCTATCTGAAGAGGCCTACTGGGTGTAGCATGCAAACATAAAGCATACTAAGCTAAGTCCTATCTGAAGAGTCCTACTCGATGTAGCGTGCAAACATAAATCATACTAAACTAAGTCCTATCTGGAGAGTCCTACTCGCATGGCATGTAAAAACAAAGCATATGGGGCTAAGTCTAAGCCAGAGGGTCCAAGGTATAGCCTATGCGGTGGAGTTTGAGAAACAGGAAACAAAAGCAGCTAAGTGCATGCAGAAGGGAACTTACTTTGGGGGCTGGGTTATCCTGGCTATACGGCGCAAAGCCATAGAACCAAGTGTCCGAGAGCGTGGCCTTGAGGATAGACGGGGCCCAGATAGCCACTTCCTCCTTGGTGAGCTCGAAGGTGGTCGTCTGGGCGCAGTCACGGGCTCCCCCGATGAAGCACATTTTGTGCGCACGTTCTTGGAGAGGAAGAACCCGGCGCTCCACCCAGGTAGCAATCAGATCGTCCTTGCGGAGTCCCTGTGCGATCAACTCTTTCAGCCGGTCGTCAGCCTGGTTCACGTCTGCCACTCTCTTCCTGGGATTATAGCCCCAATTTCTCATCTCGGTGGGGGGACACATTCCTGAACTCCAGCAGCTTGATGAGGTTGACCTGCTACTCGCCTTCGGCCGGAGTGGGGTTCTTGGCATACAAAAACCCTCTCTGCCACTTCCGGCAGGTGTCCAATCCGAGTATCCGCGGGTGGGTACTGGGAGTCCATTGAATGATCATAGTTGTCCCTATCTGGGTCATCACCTTGGGGGCAGTCCGGTTTGCCTTATTGGGAAGGACTTGCTGACGGAACAAAAAAGACTTGGCCCAAATGTCTACCGTGGGGTAGACACCGAGAAACGCCTCGCAGCAGGTGACATGTGCGGATAACATAGCAATGGCGTTGGCCGGGATATGGTGGGGTTGAAGGCCTAAATGGCAGATGAAATCTTGCATAAACTTGGAAACAGGAAGGCCGAAGCCGCGTTTAAAGTGGCTCAAGAACACGACATACTCACCGGGGCCAGGGGTTGGCTCCAGCTCGTTACCGGGTGGCCTACAAATGACGCCGGGCGGCACCCGGCGCTTGTTGACCAACCACTGGCAGTCGCTGGCCTTGACATCCGATCCCTCCCAGTGGGCGCGCGTCGAGGAAGGACCCTCCGGGTTGAGATCTCAGACGGGCTCGAGTTCCATCGGTATTTCTCCGGTGAGGAAGACCTTGACGGAGAAGATGGAGATGGAGGCGCGATGTGGTCGATCGGCGACAGCGGCGCGAGGTCGAGGAAGATTGCGCCGCAATATGAAGATCTAGTCTCTCTCGGGTGCTCTCCGGCGAGCGGCGGCGCGCGGAGATGCATCTCTCTTCTCTCTGCGCGCGGAGCGGCCTGTGTGGCAGATTTGCGGTGGCGCTGTGGGCTCTCTGCGAGTTTGGCGGAGGAAAGGAGAAGACGATGGGGGCGAATGGCAAGGAAGCGCAGACGGTGGGCGGCGCGGGGGTATTTAAACCTCCCAAAGTGCAGATATGGCCCATGATTAACTGTGGAGAAGGTCGTGCGACGTGGGGGGTTACCACGCCAGTTAGAAACGCACAAAGCGAATAATTCGCGCGTAACCGGCACAATAAATCCCACGTCTCACGGGCGGAGTACTCGAGTAGGCTGCACGAAAAGACGCAATGGCTCGTGGGCCCGGCGTGAAGTGGCAGGCGCGTGCCGTGCAACCGCATCAGACCCAAGGCGTCGTGGGTTGTGGTTGCGCGACACGTGTAGAGCCTTACACGCGAAGATAGAAGTGCGCTGGTTCGAGCGGCAAAGTTTTTGAAATGTGGCTAAGTGTTGTCTCTCGGCTGAATCCAGAGTAGCTTGGTTTACCCGGCACAATGATGAAAACTCCATAGACCACAATGGACAAGATTCGAGTACAAATCGGGTTCAGCCGAGTAGAGGTGCTACTCGGCCAGGAGTGCCAAGGAAGATTTTTGGTTTAACCTCGCAGGGCCCGATTTCCAAGTCCAACGGACCCTACCAGCTTCGGGGACTAATGTTGGGGGATACCCCCCATTAGGGGTAAGGCAGGAGAGAAATATGACTCAAGGTGTTGTTTACCAAGTTCAGCCGTACCGAGTTGGTACGGGCCGGGTAGGGCCGCTACCCGGATAGGCTGGTATCCGGTTGGCGCTTTCCGGTACGAAGAACAAAAGGCAAGAGGGGAGATTCATGTACATATCTGGATCAGCCGGGTAGCACTCGGGTGATCCGGATAGAGGAGAAGTTGTTCTACTCGGGCGCAAAGTCAATGGAGCCGTTGAGGTGAATCTCGCGTATCCAGGGGCCGTACCGGCGTGTGGTTCAACTTACTAGGTGCGTGGTTATCTGTATAGAGACGTGGATACAGTACGATATGGGGGCTGTCAAGTCCTGTCTCTGACAAGGGGGACAAGACATGTCAGTGGCCTACCATGGAGACTCATGAGGTGGACAAGACATGTCAGCGGCCTACCGCGGAGACTTTAGGCGACGCTGTCAGCGAAGACACGGAGGCGTGCGCGGCTGCACAGTGGAGTTGTCTACTCCGTCCTTATATTCATAGAATAGTGGTTGGCCACCGGTATATAAGGTGGCCAACCCCCTCCTGCGCGAGGGACGTTGCTTACTGGATCATTTATTGTGAGACTTGCTACTCACAGAGAGAGATAGACAGAGAGAGAGAAGTCCATGTACTCGGCATACCTTAATACAGAGAGAGAGGAAGGAGTAGGGGTGTTACCTCCACACGAGAGCCCCGAACCTGGGTAGATTGTTGTGTTTGCAGTGTTCTGAGCGCGTCATCTAGGCGTGTGATCCCTCCCCGGATACCTACAGCGTCCATCGGCCCCAAACATTAGTCATCCCATGGCATCTCTCTTTACCATACCACGACAGTTCAACAAAATTATTAAGGTGGGCAGCAGCATCATGAGTAGTAATCCCAGAAAATTGCTCTTTCATTACAAGATTTAATAAAGCAGGCTTAACCTCAAAGAAAGAAGCAGTAGGAGCAGGTGGAGCAATAGGTGTGCAAATAAAATCATTGTTGTTTGTGCTAGTGAAATCACACAACTTAGTATTCTCAGAGGAATTCATTTTAGCAGAATAATATCAAGCAAATAAATAACAGTTATAAAGTAAACTAATTTTTTTGTGTTTTTAATATAGAAAAAAAAACAAGACAAAAATAAAGATAAGACAATAAACAAAATAAAGAGGTTGAGAGTGAGAGACTCCCTTTGCCAGAAGACTTCTTCCTCCCCGGCAATGGCGCCAGAAATTCTTTGACTGCTTTGATGGTGTGTTGGAAACCCCAAGAGGAGGGTGTGATGAGAAAGCGGCAAGAATTTGCCTCAGTTAAGAACCAAGGTTATCAATCCAGTAGGAGGAAGAGGATCTCGGGAAGGTTGATGCCACTGACGATGGTGATGGCGCCTCACCGATGTCAGCAACAATGTGGAACTTGCACACAACACAACCAAAATACTTTGTCCCAACGGTACAGTGAGGTTGTCAATCTCACCGGTCTTGCTGGAAAAAAAAGATTAGACGTATAGTGTGAAAAATGATGTATGCTTGCAGTAAGTAAAGAAAGCAGGAAATTGTTGTTGTTTGTTTAACAGTGTGGAAAATGGACCAGGGTTCATAGGTTCACTAGTGGTGTCTCTCCATAAATAACATGCTGGGTGAACAAATTACAGCTGGCCAATTGACAAATAGAGGTTGCACCATAGTACACATTATAACATGATGACTACTATGATATTTAGTGCGGGCATTACAACAAAATAAATAGACCGAAATCCATCTGCATCTATGACTAATAATCCACCCTCGGGTTATCATCCGAACCCCCTTAGGTATTAAGTTGCAGGCAACAGATAACTGCATTAAACAATGTGTGTAATGTAAGAAATGATTATGCACGCGGTCACTCTCACCACTGTTTTCTCTCTAGTGGCAACAGCACGTCCTCCCCCGTCACGGTTCTGTCACTTGAGCACAGGCAAAAAGGAGGCATGAACCCACTATCTAGCATAAATACTACCTCTTGGAGTCACTAGCAACTACTTGGCCAGAGCAACTACTAGCAACGGAAAGCATGCAAGATCACAAATAACATATGCAATAAAGACTATAATCAACTTGGCATAAGTTCAATATTCATCGGATCCCAGCAAACACAGCATATAGAATTACATAAGATCAATCTCGATCATGATAGGAAACTCACGAGATCTAAACATTGAGGCATATGAGGAGGAGACAACCATCTAGCTACTGCAATGGACCCGTAGTCCAGGGATGAACTACTCACGCATCACTCCAGAAGCAGGCATGGTGATGTAGAAGCCTCCGGTGATCATTTCCTCTCCGGCAGGGTGCCGGTAGACAGCTCCAGAACCGCCCTGATCTAGGGTTGACGGTGACGGCGGCTGCGGAACTTTTTGGCGATATTTGATCAGGTCCTTAGGGTTTTCCATCCGGGGGGACTAAATAGGAGAAAGGGCAAAGGCGGTGGAGCTCCAGGGGCCCCACACCCATAGCTGGCGTGGCCAGGGGGCGCGCCACCCTATGGTGTGGGCCCCCTGATGCCCCTCTTCGACTCCTCTTCGGTCTTCTGGATGCTTTCGGGGAAAATAGGACTTCCGGGCTTCGAACTTTCCAATTCCGAGAATATTTCCAAAACAACTTTTCTGAAACCAAAAACAACAGAAAACAGGGAACTGGCACTTGGCATCTTGTTAATAGGTTAGTCCCGGAAAACATATAAAAATGCTATAAATAAGGGAGAAAACATGTAGCAATTGGCATAATATGATCATGGAGCATCAGAAATTATAGATACGTTGGAGACGTATCAGTGACGCGCTCGGGGCCTTGCCTACTCACATCGATGACAGGGGTGATGTCGGGGAGGGAGTGCTTGTTCGCCCGCTTGTTGCCTCGTCGTCTCGCACTATTGATAGGGACCTAGAGACTGGTGGCTCCGCTTCTGTTGGAGAGCTCGCTAGAGGAAGGTTTTGGGCTCTCTCACTTTCGGAGGATGAGGAGAGCGAGGAACAGGTAGAAGAGAAGGATAGATCGAAGGAAGATGTAGATCGCTATTTGATGGATTGCCGCACTCCATTGTCTATCTCATCTAGATCGACGTGCTCCAGATCTTCAAGGGAGAAGAAACGGATCACCAAGAGGTGTGCTCAGAGAGTAGCGTCAATGTCCCTTTGTCCAGTGTTGTTGTCCCCCTGTTACATCTTCATCGAGATGGGATATGCCGGATCGTTGATGCTTGAGGGCACCAAAAATTGCCAGTGATGCCTCCATCTGTGTTCATAGACGATGGTGCCGATGCATCATGAAGTACGGTGACCAGGCAACGTCGGATCAGTCCGGCTATGGTACATGTTCAAACTTTTGGAAGATCTCGTTTTAAAATTTGAATACATATTTGGAAGATCAGACCGGGAGACGATCCTAGTTCGCAAGGCCATCAGTGCAGTACTCCTCCCCGTAGATCTCCTCCCGAGACTCCTTCTCGAAGTCTGGCAAGTAAATACCAGGGACAAAACCAGTATGAGTATGTTTGAATGTACTTAGCAAGACACCCATCATGTAACTTACCAAAATTCAAGTATGCTTATATGGTGAAATAGGTAGTCTATACATAGGGTTCACTACCCATGATATATGAAATATATATCATAGTTGATTTTGAAAACATTTGTATCTTCCTTGAAGAAGATACTTCAAAATAAAATAATATAGTTTTCTTTCTCTTGTAGATATTGCATATCCATGAGTTTTTGTAAAACTTTGTTTTAGAAAAAAAAATCTTTGCAAAACTTCTTGTAAAACAACTTCCGGTTTTTCTTCAACAGTACCTCACTGGTACAAAGTTCCTTCTTTCATTACTTCTCAATTTCCAACTCCTTTTCAAAACTCATTTTTGGAAACATTGACACAATGCTAGCTACATGGCCATTCAACTGTCCATATCCGAGGACGCGGCTATTCATAATAGTTTGACTCTGCAAAGGTGTACACATTCCACAAGATCCAGTACATCCGCCATGAACAACCATGGACTGTAATAACAGTATGTAAACATCATATAACTGATCCTAATCCACTATGTTCAAGCTAGAATATGACTATCTGTTGCACCTGGAGGAGAACTTAATCCCCCACTGTGTATGTCTCATATTCCCCTCCTAGTTACATTTCGGTTCGAGGGAGTAGGTCCCCTTATAGAAAATTGAGATAGAAAACACACTAACAAAAACAAGTTTCAAATTAAGCCCCGTGCCCATGTTGGGGTAGAGTGGCAGTACGGTAAAGGTTGTCCGGCGAAGACTAGGTTATGTGTCATTTTTTAAAACACTTTTTTCTTTCCAAAAATGACCACTTCAAATAGATCTCCCGTGGATAAGGCTCAGCCTTTCCACCGGGTTTTCCATAAAGCCTTTGTTTTGCAAAAACATATTTTTAGGATGTCTACTTAGGGACGTATACTTTTGGTGGTAATAAAGACCATATGGTGGCTATGGGCTTGGTAACACCAAGTTTCAACTACTGGCATAATAATAATTTAATATTAATAGTAGTAGTAGTCACTCAAAAATAGTTTTTAGAAATCAAAGTTTTGTAAAACTGTGAGAAGTAAAACATGCATGATAGATAATGATAAGTGTAGTAGTAAGCATCAGGATGGCTTGCCTTAAAACTCTTTGTGTCCCTGGCCTTGAAGTAGCTTGAACTTGACACACAGCTCTACAACTCCTTCTTCTTCTTCTTCGTTTTCTAATGTCGTAAAAGAAATAAAAGACACACACTCAGAACCAAAAAAAGGCAATCAATAGTACGAATCAATACATACAGCAAGCAAACTTATACTAGCGCAAACACTCAAAAAGTTATCGAGAAAACTACCTCACAAACACTCATGTCATAAGAACTATGGCTAAAATACATATGGTTGGGAAACCATATTCCACATCCTAAATGTCACGGGTTGAGTGGGTGTACCAATCTCATACCAATATATTTAAGAATCTAAAAATATCTTGTGGTCACAAGGGTGAGACTTCTAAGGTAATATCAATCAGTCAAGGCAAGACCCATGGCAGTGGGTATTAACAACAACACAAGAAAGCATCACTAAACAAGTTTACCACTAACTCAAAGCATAGATAACAAGATACTACTAAACACAACAATACTACTAGTACAACATTCAAGCTAAAATAGCAATAACACAATTCTAAAACAACAATGCAAAACACAGATGAATTAAGCTAGTTACTGACCATGCTCAAATCTACCCAAAGACTAAGGAATCACTCAATCATAAATATAACCAAATAAACCAGTGGCTCAATCAAATGTAACAAGTCATACACTCTAAAACACAATAACCACAAGGGATAATAAAGCTAGAAAATAGCATAATAATAGGAGTGCACTAATAGCATACTAATATGAAAGATTCCTACACAAGCATACTATAAGAAATAAAGTATTCCACAACCAATAGCCACTAGCAAACTCAAGAAGTCATGGCATGATAATAGAAGTGAAAACAAGCTAAACATTCTAGGATAAACACACAACCATAAAATTCAAAGACAACAATTCTAGAACAAATTATAATATCTAGTGGTGACACTAATTCAATACTAGAGAAGAAAACAACACTACAAGGATACATAATCCTAAACAAGAAACACATGAATATAATTACCTACTTAGCACATACATCTTACCCATTCTAGTAAGCAAATAAACTAAAATAATTCTATAAAAACAACTACTTAGCAAGAATCAATCAAGGCTATTAGTAATACATGCTTTTCTAATAACCAAAAGCAAGCAATCAAAGTGAGTTTCTATACAACCAGTAGCTATGCACTCAATGCAAGATCAATAAAATACTTTATAAAAGTAAAACAATCAAGGAATTTCTATCCACACATAATTTACCAACACTAGGAAAATATTTCTATTTGCAAACAACACTCAAAAAAAACAAAACAATAGTCAAGCACTTCTTAACATGATATTCCCAAAGGAACATTATGTAAAAAATGCACCACAACTAAAAAATACTAGGAGTCACAAGTATTACTAAACACTTCAATCAAACAAGTAAAACAAACATCCATTTTCCTTGGTGGAAAATACTAAACACACATATGGAAATATAAGCTACTATCCACAAGTGTATGGAAGGGGATTTGTGTCCCTAACCAAAAATGCAATGGGACCAGTGGGTTATGGTCCCACTAATATACCAAGGCATGTAAGAGGTAACAAAGCCTCTGGTCACACTTGACAAAAATATAATCTACCCAACAATCATCTCATCACTACTTATACTAGTGAAAACAAACAAACAATTGTTACACATGCTTTGCTATAAAATAAAGTGCAAGCTAAAAGAGATTATAACATCAAAATATCAGTACCCAAAATGGTACTGGACCTAACAAACCCACATCAAAAACTTAGGTAAACAAACATACAAGGATTTGCTCAAACACTCTATTCGATAAAAAAAGACTAGATAACAAATAAAGAGTATCTCTATTTCTATTTGACTTCCAATCATGCACACACTTCCTAATGTATTAGTACTGAAATAAAACAACCTAATAACAAGTAGCAACACATATGCTCATTCTAGGAAACAAGATTCTATCAACCAAACATTTAATCACAAACAAACACACAAGTTTTAAATAAAACAGAAATGGTGTTGTATCTAGAAATGCACACCAAAAATAATATAGAGATATAAAAAATTAATCCAAGCTAGTATTAGATATATCTAGTCATACATAAACCCATCCAATTGCATTCAACTCAAAAACACTTTCTAATCTCCTTCTAAAATTCCTAGAAAAGCCTACAGGCCATTTACCAAAATGGATGGCATTTCCATTTGTTAGCTCTCCTTGATGTGAGGGAAAGTCCTATTGATAGATATATTCAATAGCTACTCAAAACAATTTGATTTGCAAGATTTGGGCACAATTCCAAAAAGTTATGCCCAAAATGGCGTAACAGATAGTTTGTGCCATTTTAATTATCAAAGCAAAAATACACAAGCAAACAAGTATCTACCACTTGGATGTGGTTATGAAAAAGGTACTCTACTGCTAGGAATTTTTGTAGAATTTATTAGCCACAAAATCTATTTTAAACAAGCCAAAAACAATCATCATCTTTCTGCTAAAAAATTAAAAGAAAAACCAAAAGGGCACAGGGGCTAGCTTCCTAACATGCGCGGCCCAACTAGGCGTTAAAATGGCCCAACGCATCAGAGCACGCGGGGTCGGGAAAACGGCGCGTTCAACATGCACCATCGATCTCGCGATCGATGGGCCATGGCTATTCTTCCTCTCCCCTCACTTCTCTCTCTCACCGCGACGACGTGAAACGGCGAGTGAACGGTGGCTCACCGTGGGGCAACGGCGAGGGGAGGAGCGGTGTCGGGGATGATGCTGGCACACGGGGAGGTGGAGGGGCACCGAGAACAGCGACGCTCGTGGCTCTAGTCGATGGCGCACGACGGGACGTCCGCGGCGGCGACCACGACGGCGGCGGGGCTCCTGCGCATACGAGGACACGGGGAGGGGTCAGGGGCATGCTACGGGGTACAAGGAGCTCTTCGGAGGCGAAAATAAAAGGTGGAGACGGCGGGGTCAAGTTGTGCCACCTCGGGTGGGGCTACGGTGGTCGGCGGCGGAATTCGTCCCGTGAAGCTCGCAGAGAGCTCGAGGGTTCGTTCCTTTTGCTCGAGGCGGGAGTGGAGAGGGTGGGGGAGCTACTAGCGAGAGGGTTTTGTGCGAGGAGGCTTATAGCCATGGCATTGAGTCAATTGGCACGGGGGCGCTCTCGGTGACGTCTAAAATGGCATGGGCATGCTCTCTAGGGCATCTCCGTGGTGTTCCAAGTCGTGGGGCGGTGTCAGGGAGTTAGGAGGGGTCGGGGGCAACCACATGGTGGTGTTTGAGGGGTGGAGGAGCCACGTCATGGCCACAGTGGCCATGGCACTATGCGCCCATGCCATGCCACTCCCTTTTCTGCCATCTTTCTTTCTCACTTGCTCTCTCTCTCTCCCTTGACCATCTAGAAGCAAGACAAAGGATCCAAAGTATAGTCCAAACATAGGTGAAACCATTTGGGAAAGTGGCATTTCATGATTTGAACAAAATCAAATAGAAAACAACTGTCAAACTTTGGTAAAAATTCGGTTTCAGAAAAGTTCAGAAAAATTGAGTTAGGGACTTAGAGAAATTTTCTAAGTGCTGAAAACAGTTAAAAACATCAGAAAGTCCAGGTTGTTTTCAAGGGTCAAATTAATTCCAAATTTTGTTTTAAAAGTTGGATATTGTTTTAAACTTTAAGAAAAATCTTTTGAAAACAAATTTGGAATAGTGGAAGGATAAGAAAACAAAGTGGAAAATGTCCTACTTTCTGTTTTTCTCTGTTTTCTAAAAATGCAATTTTCTGTCTTATTTTTCTTCCACAAAAACAACATGCAAAAGATTGTTTTTCTTATCCCAAAATTCAAACCAAGCTTATCGATTTTAGTCCATGTATCAAATAATAAATAAAAGTCAAGAAAACACAAAATGGGATATTATAGCCTAGTGAAAACAAGCGTGGAAAACAGGTACTTGGCTATATTTTCAGGGAATAGTTTCTATAGAAAACTTTCATAAATCATTTTGTATTTTTGTTTTACTGGATCCAACAAAGATAAAAGTTTAAATCAAGATGCAAACAAGCATGACCCAAGTCTTGGAATAAAAAATCACTCTAGTAACATCAGGGAAAACATCAGGGAAAATTTATAAAAGTGTGTTTAGGAAAAATAATTATATTGGTTTTAAAATGAGACAAATATTGCATTGCATATATGAACATTGTCATATACACATGTTGGTTCAAACAAACATGTTGTTAGAAATAAAGAAAAATTGTTGGCCCACATTCTTGTCTCCTTGAACTACAGTACAAGGTTCCAAAAACTGGTGTGTGACACGCTAGGCAGAGATTGGCTGTCGGGGCTGCCGCTACTGGCAGATTCCTGATGCGGCCTCGGGTACGGTTAGTCGGCTTGTTCATGCTACTTTAGCTCTTGCGAATCCTACTATGGGGGTACAAGGGGTTGGTACATCTGAGGGGGCTCTTGTGTCCGCGGATCAACTTGCTACTATGGTGGCTAATGCAGCTCGGAAGAAGAAATACTATACTTATGGTGTTGTTGGTCACCTCTCAGCTGATTGTACATCGATTCTTGTTATATTTATGAGAGTCCTGGACATGCAAACGGTGATGGTCGATGCCCTCTTCTGACAGCTCCAAAGCCTCGGCTCATGATGTATGTCTATGCTCATGAGGAGTTTGGTTATGTTTCAGATGTTGTGCTCCGACAATTATCGTCCAAAGCTTGAGAATGTGTGTATGGCTTCTATTGTTGTCTCCGTTGGCGACATGACTATTGAGCAATTTTTTGCTCAGATTTAGAGATTCGTTCCTACTGCATCTTTCCAGTGGGAGGTGCAACATGTGTAGAACAACTTTTTCAAAGTGCAATTTCCAATAACAAAAATGATCTAGAGAGACTCAAGATATTTGGCACTTGCAGAATCCCTAATTGATCGTGTGAGCTAAAAGTAGATAGCTGGGCACATGATGAGGAGCTGGGGGGGACTATACCAGATATTTGGGTTCAAGTTAAAGGTATACCAAGGAGACATAGAGACGATTTTATGGCTCTTTGGATAGTCGGCTTTATGTTTGGAAAGACTCTAAAATATTGATATCAAATTCACGAGAAAGCATGGAGTGCTTTGAATCCTTATTGGATGCCTAGAATACACAAACATACCCCCGTACTTTTCCTTTATTGATCAAGGATGGTTTGTATGGATTATCCTTCTTTGTGGAGGATGAAGATGGCTATTTTTCGGATGAGCAAATGGAGGAACAGAGACATGGGGTTGAGGATGACAGTGATGACCATGGGTGATGGATGATTTTAAAGAGGCTTTGCAAGAGAATGATAATGGGGGAAATCTGTTGATGCTTCTAACGGTGTTGCTCCTATGGATACTCACGAGAATGGAACAGCCCCAAGTACACCACCCCCGGGCAATGTAGCTAAGTTGGAGGTTCTGCTTTCACCTTTGGTTTGTACGTATTTTAGGAAGGCTATGAAAAGTGTTTCGTCTTCAGATGTGCAACCAAAATCGCCCTCTAATGGTATTCCTGGTGGTGTGGAGGTAGACAGGGTTGAGAGGAGTAGCCCAATGGGATTTTCTACTCCGATGGGGTCCGGTATGTCACACGCTTCTCCGGTTGTGTGTGTGCTGTAAAATTAGAGTGGAGACACCAACAGCAGGCAAGATGGTGCGGGAAGGTCGTGCGCTGATTTTTCTTCAGGAGCTGGTGTCGGGAAATTCTTGTGGCGGCTCAAATTGGGACATCTCCGATGGCAGTCTTCCCGGCAGGATTCTGCTTCTTTCTCTGTAGGGTAGGGAGTTGTGGATGCCGGAGTTTCTATACTGCCTCGGCGACAGATTGTGGACTTCCCCTCAGGTGGTGTTATCGGTGCAACACAACCATTGACCGAGTCTTCTCCAAACGTTCAGCTCGATGGGAGAATGGTGCTGGGGTTTCTCGTCGGTGGCCAAAGGGAGTATGGATCCCTTGGTCCGCTCGTCGTCTACCTCAGGAGGAAGGGGCATCCCGGTTCTGTCTTCGGTTTCTCCTAGTCCATCTCCCTATACTCCAGGAGGGCGTGCTGGTTCGAGTAGGCTGGGCAACACGGCGGTGGTCTCAACGACCTTGACTTCGCAAACAGTGGAGCGCACAGCGGAGGAAACCAGGTGCAAGGTGGCGCTTTAGGGGGGGGGGGGGGGGGGGGGGGACCCCTTGGTGATGGGTATCCGATCAACCGATCATATTAGGGCTCAATCCAATGTGAATGACCCTGTGATGGAGAGAGCAATGGTGGTGGCCTATAGTCGCGACCCTCCATCAACTAATATTTTGAAACCTCCCCTTTCGATTTCAGCCTTTTTAGAACAAAATATTATTGATACTTCTAGTAAGATAAGTGTCTCTTTAGGGAGCTCTCAGGAAAATCAATCTACTATTACTAAGAATATTTTATTTACTGAGAGTCTGAGGACCGCACATGTGTTAGAACACTCTACTCCTTCCCATCCCAGGAATAATTGAAGAAAGTTATCTCCAGTCACCAACATTAGGGTCAGCTCTAGGAAAAAAGTTTTTTTTTAGAAATGGGAGCCTAGGCCCTGGCCTCTGCATCAAAATGATGCACACAGCCGGTTTTTTTATTAAATAAACAGGAAAAACATCCAGAGTATGTAACTTATTACAATCATGGGTCCGAAAGCGTGGCCACAAAGACAAGCCACCGAAACATAGACGAACTACGCATTAATTCGCCTAGAATTAAGCCACCCAGCCTGGCTGTAGATAGCCCGAACGACCGCCATCAGTCGAGCACAGCCGGAATCCATAAGTCCTCGCTGATCCAGAGGGAGAAGAAAAGCCCACATCTGGATAGAATAGACCGCCTTGTTTACAACCTGCAAAAAGTGAATGTTCGTTTGTCTATTAAAAACCACATCATTACGGCAATTCCAAATTGCCCATAGGAAAGCAGCCGCACCGACTCGTATTCGTGCTTTTGTTTTCCTATCAATACCATTTAACCAGCTACCAAACATATTCGCAATGCTAGTAGGTGGATAAATGCTATAAGTAAAGTGTATCAAACGCCAAATATCACGGGCAAAAGGACATGTTATAAACAAGTGTTCTACAGACTCATCTGCATCGCAAAAAACACATTTTTTACAACCATGCCAATTTCTCTTTATCAAATTGTCCTTAGTTAAAATAACTCTTCTATTAAGGAACCATAAAAAGATCTTAATCTTCAATGGCACCTTCAATTTCCACAAGTATTTTCGTAAAAATATTGTGGATCCATGCATCAAATCAGCATAGTACGATTTAACCGAAAACATTCCATTCATTGTTAGCTTCCAACGAAACACATCTCTATCATCTGTTAGAGAAACTCCCATAAGCTTCTCCACCAAATGTAACCAGCGATCTCTTCTGTGTCCAACTATATTCCTTCGAAACCGAACGTCTAAAGGATTATGAGCTAACACATTCGCGACGGTAACATTTTTATGGGAAACGATACTATATAAGGACGGATAGGATTGGGATAACGGTTCATCCCCAAGCCAAGTATCTTCCCAGAATCGCACCTGCTGTCCGTTTCCTAAAGAGAACTTGCCCAGTGAAAAAAAATTCACTCTTAACTCGCATTAAACCCTTCCAGAATGGTGAGTCCGATGGTTTGCTCTCTACTTGAGATAACGTTTTATCCCCTAAATATTTATTAGAGAGTAACTCATGCCACACCCCCTCTTCAGTTAATAACTTGTATAGCCATTTACTCAACAAACACATATTTTTAATTTGTAGTACTTCAATCCCTAAGCCTCCTTGATCCTTTGGACGGCAAACAATATTCCATTTAGTTAGTCTATATTTCCTTTTTTCACATCACTTTGCCAGAAAAACCTCGATCGATAAAAATCCAAACGTTTCCTCACCCCTATGGGAATTTCGAAGAAGGACAGCAAAAACATAGGTAAACTAGATAGGACCGAGTTGATCAAAACGAGGCGATCCCCATAAGATAACAACTTACCTATCCAAGAACTTAGTTTCTTATCAAACCTGTCCTCAATGGGTTTCCACTCTTTGTTAAGAAGTTTTCTATGGTCAATTGGTATGCCTAGGTATTTGAAAGGTAGATTGCCTACCTCACAACCAAAGATATTACGGTAATGATCTTGGGAATCCTTGGCCTTACCAAAACAAAAAATCTCACTCTTGTGGAAATTAATTTTAAGACCCGACATGAGCTCAAACATCGCAAGTATAAGCTTCATATTCAGGGCCTTTTCGACATCATGTTCCATGAAGATGATCGTATCGTATGCATACTGAAGAATTGATACCCCTCCTTTGACAAGGTGTGGTATTAACCCTCCTACTTGGCCATCCTCCTTAGCTCGATCTATGAGAATTGCCAACATATCCGCTACGAGGTTGAAAAGAATAGGTGATAACGGATCACCTTGTCTCAGCCCTTTTAATGTTTGAAAATAATGTCCGATATCGTCATTAACTTTAATACCGACACTCCCTCCTTGGACAAAACGAGCTATCCATTCACACCAAACTGGTGAAAACCCCTTCATTCTTAACACTTGTTGCAAGAACGACCAATTCACTTTGTCGTAAGCTTTTTCGAAATCAATTTTAAACAAAACCCCATCTAGATTCTTCCTTTTTAATTCATGTAAAGTTTCATGTAGGACTACCACCCCTTCCAGAATGTTTCTACCAGGTAGAAACGTTGATTGAGTTGGTCGGATAACTCTACTCGCAATAGAGTTAATCCTATTAGTCCCTACTTTTGTGAACACTTTGAAACTGACATTTAGTAAACAAATAGGTCTATATTGCTCAATACGGCTCGCGTCCTCTTTCTTAGGCAGCAACGTAATGACCCCAAAGTTAAGCTTATATAATGGTAAGTCTCCATCATATAGCTGGGCAAACATAGCCATCAAGTCCATCTTAATTACTTCCCAAAATTTCTGATAAAATTCTGCAGGAAACCCATCAGGTCCTGGGGCTTTATTGTGTTCCATCTGAGATATAGCTTCGAACACCTCCTTTTCGGTAAAAGGAGATGTAAGAATTTGATTCTCCTCAGGTGAGATCTGGGGCATATCCGCCGTCATATCCTCTACTAAAGAAACGTAATTCGGCGTCGGTGCCCCAAATAATTTCTTATAGTATTCGGAAATAAAAACCCGCAAGTTTAAATCTCCAATAATGGTGCCCTCATCTTGTTCTAGCTGAAATATTTTTTTTCTTCCTATGTTTGCCATTCGCAATCAGGTGGAAGTATTTCGTATTGCTTCCCCCTTCTTGTATATGTTTTACTTTAGCTCGTTGTGCCCATTTAGATTCCTCATCCCGTTTCAACTTTCGTAAATAATCATCAGCCTCCTTTTTTGCCGCCCGTTCGGCTGCGTTTAAAGGAGTCGATTCTGCCTTAATATCGAGCATATTAATGAGAGCCGTTAATTTGTCTTTCAGCTTCCTATATTCACCGCTTTGATTTTTAGCCCATCCACGAAAAAATTGTCTAAGATGCCTAATTTGTTTGTTCTGCTACCTTGCGGGATCTCAGGCAAGTATACTCACTTGCATGCCATATGGCTGCCTTTCCTCACTTGTTACCGATACTTCCGTTGTTCTTTTCTGCTAGCCTTAGTGGTAGTTGTTTCTGTTACGAACCCATCACATGAATCCCTTAACCTTGATATTGCCTCACCTCCATACCTACAGCCTTTGTTTGAGCCTGTTCTATCTAGCATGCTTAAGGTTGCTTTTGCTCGAGCCTGTTGTCGGTTACTCCTTTTACTATCGTACTATTATTGTTGTTACCGTCCCGGGGCTCGAAGTTAATCAATCAATCCTGATAATGCTAATTGGTAATAATAATAATTTGATGATAAGGCACCGGCAGGAGGCCCTTTGTGGTTTTGAGGCCTGCTAGTGTCGACCCTAATAGGAAAAGGGTCTTGTCTACTGATCCATGATGAGCGCACTACCCGCATTTGGGGAGTATGGGCTCCCCCTCAGTTTGACCCGATTCGCATCTCGTCCAAATCGCCTCATTTAGTTCGGGTTTTCCATTTGCTGCATGCATGATTTTGCGAGCCCTTGGATCCCGGGTGGAACTTTCGTAGTCGGCATATAGGGGGACACGTTCTTAGAGTGCTATGAGGGTCCATTTTCTTCTGGGCTCGATTAGCCGTGCGCCCAAGGTGCTTTGGGCTTGATGCGAAGAAGGGTTGGATTGTGTTGAGTGCCCCGCTTGGTGGGAGGCATTCCATCTGGCGGGATATTCATGAGTGTGGTTACTTTGGTGCATCCCTGCAGGGTAAATCTTCTCGAGAAGCCGTGTTTTCCGCGGTTATGGATTACTTGGTGAAAGTACTGGCTAACAAGTACTCAGGACAACTTAAACCTAATCATTAACAATCTTTCACCCCATGATTAACAACTTGACTAGTAATAGGCTTATTGACACAATAATCTGGACCATCATTAATCCAACTGTGTGAGTTATCCTCGGATTGCTTCTTTGGCTAAAGGGGCGAGGTCCAGGATGGGTTTGTTTGTATTTACTTTCAGTTGGTTACTATCACTCGATCTTATCTCCTTTCTGATAGTTGGAAGTTATAGAATCTCTGTAGTTGGTTAGTGCAGCCTGCTGTCAATTATTTGCAATAACCCCCCTTCCTTTCCGTTGATCCTAAAGTATTTGTATCTTGTGATGATTGGCTACGCCGGTATAACTTGTGAGTATGGGCTTTGTCCCCCTTGCCAGTACTTAACCGTACTGACCCACGAATCTCTTTCGTGGCTGCAAATTCCAAATTGCAGTCAACAGGTATGAAGTCTGACGACGTTAGCTTGGGAATCCCTCCGGCTTGGCCTGGGCAGGGATTGGACGCCTTCGGTTATCTTCAGGACTCTTAGTCCAATTTGGATCTTGTCCGTAGACGGACGTTTGTTTCTTCCGATGTTATTTGGATCTTTGTATTGTATCAGTTGTAACCCCGGCTCGTTTGAGTCCTCTTGTATCTAGCTGCTGCTGTTGTAATTGTGGAGTATTCGTGAACTATTGTAATGTTATCATAAATGGCAACCTGGAATCGGTTATTATGCGGATTTGGCGGGAATGCTGAAATCTGCATGGTGCCCGATCTCGGGGCGTCACAAATGGTATCAGAGCCTTGGTTCCGATTCCCGATATTGTTTCGATACGAATGGTTATCGAAGCAACGGGTCCGCAAAGCCTGTAGGTTAACCTCGCTAACGGTCGTTGTTTATAGAGTGTCGAAAACTATTTCTGCTAAACTATTTTGGAAAACCTCTCAATAGGATTCTTGTTTTCTCCTTATCTCTATTCTATTTCCCCTCCCATCTTATTGTTTTGGAGTCTACTCTCGTACTCAGTCTCTCAAAGTGTTAGGATCCTACGTGGGTGGACGTTTTCTGAGCCCTTAACCAAATAGGTTCGATCATCGGAAGATTCCTGGTGGAAGAACATCGTCGTCACTCCGAGCAAGAATCCCTTGTTAGTGGTGTCGAGGAGATCAACTGGAAGCACGAAGAATCGATAGTCGAACTTCTTTCCCCTCCCGGGTTAGCAGGTGGATTGCGAGGGCGCAATCCCTTGTTAGTGGTGTCGTCTGTAACACCTGGGGTGTTACCTGTTTGTTTGCTTGCATCATATGCATCACATTGCATTGCACCATGTTTGCATCAACTGAAAATTTCAAAGCAATTTAAACTTTCACCCTTGCTCAAAAATTTCAACTTCAAACCATTAATTCAAGCAATTAAATCATTTCCAATTCAAACCAAGTTTTCAAATTAGTACCCTTTTAAAAACCTTAAAGGCCACCTCTATCTTTTTGCCCTCTTAAAAATCACTTAAAGCTTAGGGATAACCCTATTAAAAAGTGTTGTTTGAAATAAGGTTTTATTAATATCCAAAATCCCTCTATTTTGATTTTAAACACAAACTACTATTTTAAAATTTAAATTTTGAAAACCAAAGTTGGAATGTGGTTTCTATTTATCTAAAAAGCTTAACTGAATTTTTCTGTAATTTTTACTGATTAAAACCTTAACAGTTTTATCCAAAAAGCAAACTACAAAAAAAAAATATAAAACAGAAAAAGAATAAAAAATCATCTAACCAGCGCCGTGCGACAGCTAACCTATCCTAACCCCCGGCCCAGCCCACTAACCAGCTAACCGCGCGCGCAGCTGGCCCAGTACCGCTTCGTCGCGCTGAGATTCGTGCGGGCTTCTATTTTCCTCTTCGTCTCGCAGTACGGCAATCCATCGGGGGCCTCCACCGCACCCCCGCTCGACTCCGGCGGCCGTCCCTGGCCATCCGTGCCTATAAGTAGCCGCGAGATCCCCCGCAGACCAAAACCCTATCCCTAGGTTCCGTTCCCCTTGCTCGCCGCCGCCAATCTCCTCCCCCCTCGACGTCCTCCCCTCTCTGTTTTTGTCCCGCCGGCGAGTCTCTGAACTTCACGGTGGCGCCGCCTCCCTCGAACCCCACCTAGCCTACTCTCTACCGTACCCAACTCGCCACTCTTCCAGCTACCCTCTGAACACTTGCGCACACCCGGGGACCAACTGGATCGACGCCGCCATGCTCAACCACCGCCGCCGGCCACCGTGGCTTCCCCTCTGAATTTGTGCTCGCCGCCCTCGCTGCCGTGCTCGTCTCTCTGCACCAACAACGGGAACGGGGAGCCCTCACTTCCGCCTACCTCCTCGACCATTCGTTGGGACCCGAGAGGACACGCACGCCCGCCGCCGTCCACTTCCCCGTCCGCCGTCGCCCCGTCACTTGCTCGGCATCGGGCCTCTGCGACGACGACATCCCGCCGGTGAGCGCGTCTCTCTGCTCCTTCCCCCTCCCCTCTACTATCTGCGGCATCCACGCCTCCCCACGGCATCCACGCTTGCATCCACCTCGAGCTAACCACGGCGATCGTCGTCAGCGAGTTTTCTCTGTCAGTTCAGAGAAGAGTTCGGTCGTCAGTTAAAATTTCAGGCCATGTCTTAACTGAACTTCACCTTGTACGCGCTCCCTTGTCTGACAGAATCGAATCGCAGCGCAGCTGGTTGCAGCAGAGCGCGAGCAAGCGTGCGGTCACGGGTTCGAGTCCCTGACGCGCTATTATTTTGGGGATTTTTCCTCCCGCGCCGTGGCCCACCAGTCAGTGGCCCTGTTGGCCACGCAAGCGCTTGCTCAGCGCCACGTTGGCCGTGGCCCACCTTGCAGTGGCTGCGGCTATGTGATAGCCCGTATAAAAAGTTTAAACCTTTTCTGTCAATTAAATTCTAATTCTTTTAATAACAGAATAAATCCCTAACCTTTAAAATTCAATAACTTCAAATCTATAAATCCAATAACTAAAACTTGTATATGTTTTCTGCTCAAAATTTAACAAACTTTCCAAATAACTTATTTGTGTTCAGTTTTGAATTTTCAAAATGCAATTTAAATTCAAATCCAAATAATTCAAATGCCACTTGTAATAATTCATAAATAATTCATTATTAATCCAAATAATGCAAATAAAATATGTTTTCCATACCATTTTAAATAACCTATTCAAATATAAATTTTGTTTCCTGGTTTGAATAATTTAAATTGCCTAAATAATTTAATACTTGTTTAATTCATTTAAATTTGATAAAATCATAATTTACCCAAAATAAAATATTTTTGAACATGCAAAATATGTTTTCAAACCATCAAAGTGTGAACTTTTCAAATGTGAATTTGAATTTTTGTTTTGAACAAATAAAATTCAAATAATATTCAAACTTGTTTGAAATTCATTTAAAACTTGTTTAATATTGTTTAATTCATAATTAAATTATTCTAACTCCAATTTCAAAATGTGAAACATGTAATCCAACTAAAAAATTGCTAACCTTTTCAAATATCAACTTTGTAATTTGTTTTGCACACTTTAACTTGATAAAAACAATCACTACTTGTTTAACACCATTAAGTAACAATAATTGCCAAACCTTATTAATGTTTTCTTACTTGGTTAACTATCATTCTAATTGCATCTAATTTGTTGTTATCCTGTTACCATCATCATGCAAGCATCATCCTAACTCACTTACACATGATGCTATTGTTAGAACAATTAATTCAACTATAAGGCAGGGGTTTGCCATATGCAATCTTTGCATATGGAATCCATTTAAACTTGTGTATCATATCCACTAGTTTACTTTGGTGCATCTATTAACCTTGTCATGCATCCATATCTCGATCATGCTGGATCTTTTGCCGTAGTAGTAATTGTTGCATCCGGTGTTTGTTCGAGGTTCATTGCTTCTTCCCGGATAGGACGTTGAGATGATGAGAGCAACGACAAGTTCTGCTACCTTGCGGGATCTCAGGCAAGTATACTCACTTGCATGCCATATGGCTGCCTTTCCTCACTTGTTACCGATACTTCCGTTGTTCTTTTCTGCTAGCCTTAGTGGTAGTTGTTTCTGTTACGAACCCATCACATGAATCCCTTAACCTTGATATTGCCTCACCTCCATACCTACAGCCTTTGTTTGAGCCTGTTCTATCTAGCATGCTTAAGGTTGCTTTTGCTCGAGCCTGTTGTCGGTTACTCCTTTTACTATCGTACTATTATTGTTGTTACCGTCCCGGGGCTCGAAGTTAATCAATCAATCCTGATAATGCTAATTGGTAATAATAATAATTTGATGATAAGGCACCGGCAGGAGGCCCTTTGTGGTTTTGAGGCCTGCTAGTGTCGACCCTAATAGGAAAAGGGTCTTGTCTACTGATCCATGATGAGCGCACTACCCGCATTTGGGGAGTATGGGCTCCCCCTCAGTTTGACCCGATTCGCATCTCGTCCAAATCGCCTCATTTAGTTCGGGTTTTCCATTTGCTGCATGCATGATTTTGCGAGCCCTTGGATCCCGGGTGGAACTTTCGTAGTCGGCATATAGGGGGACACGTTCTTAGAGTGCTATGAGGGTCCATTTTCTTCTGGGCTCGATTAGCCGTGCGCCCAAGGTGCTTTGGGCTTGATGCGAAGAAGGGTTGGATTGTGTTGAGTGCCCCGCTTGGTGGGAGGCATTCCATCTGGCGGGATATTCATGAGTGTGGTTACTTTGGTGCATCCCTGCAGGGTAAATCTTCTCGAGAAGCCGTGTTTTCCGCGGTTATGGATTACTTGGTGAAAGTACTGGCTAACAAGTACTCAGGACAACTTAAACCTAATCATTAACAATCTTTCACCCCATGATTAACAACTTGACTAGTAATAGGCTTATTGACACAATAATCTGGACCATCATTAATCCAACTGTGTGAGTTATCCTCGGATTGCTTCTTTGGCTAAAGGGGCGAGGTCCAGGATGGGTTTGTTTGTATTTACTTTCAGTTGGTTACTATCACTCGATCTTATCTCCTTTCTGATAGTTGGAAGTTATAGAATCTCTGTAGTTGGTTAGTGCAGCCTGCTGTCAATTATTTGCAATAACCCCCCTTCCTTTCCGTTGATCCTAAAGTATTTGTATCTTGTGATGATTGGCTACGCCGGTATAACTTGTGAGTATGGGCTTTGTCCCCCTTGCCAGTACTTAACCGTACTGACCCACGAATCTCTTTCGTGGCTGCAAATTCCAAATTGCAGTCAACAGGTATGAAGTCTGACGACGTTAGCTTGGGAATCCCTCCGGCTTGGCCTGGGCAGGGATTGGACGCCTTCGGTTATCTTCAGGACTCTTAGTCCAATTTGGATCTTGTCCGTAGACGGACGTTTGTTTCTTCCGCTGTTATTTGGATCTTTGTATTGTATCAGTTGTAACCCCGGCTCGTTTGAGTCCTCTTGTATCTAGCTGCTGCTGTTGTAATTGTGGAGTATTCGTGAACTATTGTAATGTTATCATAAATGGCAACCTGGAATCGGTTATTATGCGGATTTGGCGGGAATGCTGAAATCTGCATGGTGCCCGATCTCGGGGCGTCACATAGGCCCTGGCCTCTGCATCAAAATGATGCACACAGCCGGTTTTTTTATTAAATAAACAGGAAAAACATCCAGAGTATGTAACTTATTACAATCATGGGTCCGAAAGCGTGGCCACAAAGACAAGCCACCGAAACATAGACGAACTACGCATTAATTCGCCTAGAATTAAGCCACCCAGCCTGGCTGTAGATAGCCCGAACGACCGCCATCAGTCGAGCACAGCCGGAATCCATAAGTCCTCGCTGATCCAGAGGGAGAAGAAAAGCCCACATCTGGATAGAATAGACCGCCTTGTTTACAACCTGCAAAAAGTGAATGTTCGTTTGTCTATTAAAAACCACATCATTACGGCAATTCCAAATTGCCCATAGGAAAGCAGCCGCACCGACTCGTATTCGTGCTTTTGTTTTCCTATCAATACCATTTAACCAGCTACCAAACATATTCGCAATGCTAGTAGGTGGATAAATGCTATAAGTAAAGTGTATCAAACGCCAAATATCACGGGCAAAAGGACATGTTATAAACAAGTGTTCTACAGACTCATCTGCATCGCAAAAAACACATTTTTTACAACCATGCCAATTTCTCTTTATCAAATTGTCCTTAGTTAAAATAACTCTTCTATTAAGGAACCATAAAAAGATCTTAATCTTCAATGGCACCTTCAATTTCCACAAGTATTTTCGTAAAAATATTGTGGATCCATGCATCAAATCAGCATAGTACGATTTAACCGAAAACATTCCATTCATTGTTAGCTTCCAACGAAACACATCTCTATCATCTGTTAGAGAAACTCCCATAAGCTTCTCCACCAAATGTAACCAGCGATCTCTTCTGTGTCCAACTATATTCCTTCGAAACCGAACGTCTAAAGGATTATGAGCTAACACATTCGCGACGGTAACATTTTTATGGGAAACGATACTATATAAGGACGGATAGGATTGGGATAACGGTTCATCCCCAAGCCAAGTATCTTCCCAGAATCGCACCTGCTGTCCGTTTCCTAAAGAGAACTTGCCCAGTGAAAAAAAATTCACTCTTAACTCGCATTAAACCCTTCCAGAATGGTGAGTCCGATGGTTTGCTCTCTACTTGAGATAACGTTTTATCCCCTAAATATTTATTAGAGAGTAACTCATGCCACACCCCCTCTTCAGTTAATAACTTGTATAGCCATTTACTCAACAAACACATATTTTTAATTTGTAGTACTTCAATCCCTAAGCCTCCTTGATCCTTTGGACGGCAAACAATATTCCATTTAGTTAGTCTATATTTCCTTTTTTCACATCACTTTGCCAGAAAAACCTCGATCGATAAAAATCCAAACGTTTCCTCACCCCTATGGGAATTTCGAAGAAGGACAGCAAAAACATAGGTAAACTAGATAGGACCGAGTTGATCAAAACGAGGCGATCCCCATAAGATAACAACTTACCTATCCAAGAACTTAGTTTCTTATCAAACCTGTCCTCAATGGGTTTCCACTCTTTGTTAAGAAGTTTTCTATGGTCAATTGGTATGCCTAGGTATTTGAAAGGTAGATTGCCTACCTCACAACCAAAGATATTACGGTAATGATCTTGGGAATCCTTGGCCTTACCAAAACAAAAAATCTCACTCTTGTGGAAATTAATTTTAAGACCCGACATGAGCTCAAACATCGCAAGTATAAGCTTCATATTCAGGGCCTTTTCGACATCATGTTCCATGAAGATGATCGTATCGTATGCATACTGAAGAATTGATACCCCTCCTTCGACAAGGTGTGGTATTAACCCTCCTACTTGGCCATCCTCCTTAGCTCGATCTATGAGAATTGCCAACATATCCGCTACGAGGTTGAAAAGAATAGGTGATAACGGATCACCTTGTCTCAGCCCTTTTAATGTTTGAAAATAATGTCCGATATCGTCATTAACTTTAATACCGACACTCCCTCCTTGGACAAAACGAGCTATCCATTCACACCAAACTGGTGAAAACCCCTTCATTCTTAACACTTGTTGCAAGAACGACCAATTCACTTTGTCGTAAGCTTTTTCGAAATCAATTTTAAACAAAACCCCATCTAGATTCTTCCTTTTTAATTCATGTAAAGTTTCATGTAGGACTACCACCCCTTCCAGAATGTTTCTACCAGGTAGAAACGTTGATTGAGTTGGTCGGATAACTCTACTCGCAATAGAGTTAATCCTATTAGTCCCTACTTTTGTGAACACTTTGAAACTGACATTTAGTAAACAAATAGGTCTATATTGCTCAATACGGCTCGCGTCCTCTTTCTTAGGCAGCAACGTAATGACCCCAAAGTTAAGCTTATATAATGGTAAGTCTCCATCATATAGCTGGGCAAACATAGCCATCAAGTCCATCTTAATTACTTCCCAAAATTTCTGATAAAATTCTGCAGGAAACCCATCAGGTCCTGGGGCTTTATTGTGTTCCATCTGAGATATAGCTTCGAACACCTCCTTTTCGGTAAAAGGAGATGTAAGAATTTGATTCTCCTCAGGTGAGATCTGGGGCATATCCGCCGTCATATCCTCTACTAAAGAAACGTAATTCGGCGTCGGTGCCCCAAATAATTTCTTATAGTATTCGGAAATAAAAACCCGCAAGTTTAAATCTCCAATAATGGTGCCCTCATCTTGTTCTAGCTGAAATATTTTTTTTCTTCCTATGTTTGCCATTCGCAATCAGGTGGAAGTATTTCGTATTGCTTCCCCCTTCTTGTATATGTTTTACTTTAGCTCGTTGTGCCCATTTAGATTCCTCATCCCGTTTCAACTTTCGTAAATAATCATCAGCCTCCTTTTTTGCCGCCCGTTCGGCTGCGTTTAAAGGAGTCGATTCTGCCTTAATATCGAGCATATTAATGAGAGCCGTTAATTTGTCTTTCAGCTTCCTATATTCACCGCTTTGATTTTTAGCCCATCCACGAAAAAATTGTCTAAGATGCCTAATTTTGTTTTGCCACCTCTCAACCGGATTGTTTCCACTATTAATATTCATCCATTCTCTACGCACTAACTCATAGAAACCATCCTGGCGTATCCAGGATAATTCAAATGAGAAATGAATTTTATTTCCGACATGTGCCTGGAGCCCAGAGTCCAAAAGCAATGGTGTATGATCAGACCCCGTGCGGGTCAAAGCATGTACCGAAACCAAAGGATATTTCTGCTCCCATTCGATGCTATTAAGAAAACGATCTAATTTCTCGTATGTAGGATTATCTCCCCAGCTCGCCCAAGTGAATTGTCTACCCGATAATGTAATCTCTTTCAGGTCTAAACTCTCAATAATGGCATTAAAAATAAAAGGCCACCTAGCATTGAAATTGTCATTATTCTTTTCCTCCTGCCTACGAATGATATTAAAATCCCCCCCGATCAAAATCGGAAGAGTTTCATTATCGCAAATACGGACTAACTCCGCGAGGAATTCAGGTTTCTTAGAGTCTTGTGCAGCTCCGTAAACTACAACAAAAGCCCATAAGAAACCATCCGCTTTGGTGTTTACATGAAATTTTAGACAATAATCCCCAGACACAACGGTTTGTGCTGCGAGAGTAGTGTTATTGAAGCCAACTAACATCCCTCCAGAACGTCCATGTGGAGGTAGACAGAACCACGTAAAGTCTCTCCCCCCCGCAAGAAAGTCCAAAAAATGAGTAGTGAAAGAAGATCTGTCTGTCTCAATCAGCGCAATAAAATCCAGATTATGATCTTTGATAAATTCATTAACAGCTAGGTGTTTCGCATGATCCCCAAACCCATTGCTATTCCAAATTAAACCGCTCATCTTATTTTTTAAATTTTTTAATTCTAGAACTCCTTCTGGGCTTAGACAAATTGCAAACATTCTTCTTCCGGTTACGTTTAACCGTCTTGGAGAATGAAAGATGATCCGTATGATCATCCTCTTGCTCTAACCCACCATCAGAAAGATCCACACTCAAGTTAGTAGCTTTCGTTAAAGCCAAGCTGGAGTGGGAATGAACTAAATCATCATGCAACTTATCATTTAAATTATTTTTCAAGAATATAATGGATCTAGCACGCTCATGCTCTAGCAAACCCGAAATAGAAGATTCAACTTGTTGCTTATTCTTCCCTAGCGAAACTCCTAACTTATCTGCTCTCGCCTTGATTTCAGAATCGGTAAATGAAAGCAATGACAAATCAACTGAATGTAGATTACCTTTAGCAAAAAACGAATCCTTCCGTTGCGCAAGGGCCATAGCACGCAGCTCCTGTGGAAGGTCCGCGTCTGGCTTTGCCCGAAGGCGAGCACTAGAGCGGATCTCCACCTCGGTCTCGGACATGCCCCCATAAGCCATCACCGCGGCCCTCGATGGTCGCGATGGTGTTACCGACACCGCTTCCAACCCCAACCCGCCTGGTTGAGGTGAGCAGTGTGCGGCCAGAGGTGAGTCCATCGACAACGTCTCCCCACCCAACCCGCCTGGTTGAGTGGGAAGAACAGCCACTCCATGAAACGCGTCGACCAGACGCCGTGGTGCCAACTCCCTGGCACACTCGCTCGGTGCAATCACAGTCGAAGAAGAAATAGGTGGCAGCGGGTATCCGTCTGATACCCGGGCCACCCGTCCAGAAGGAGCCCCCGTCGATGAAGAGGGTGACCGCGGGTATCCGTCTGATACCCGGGCCACCCGACCAAGAGAGCCCCCTGCCGATGCAGGGTCCGAAGCAACACCACCGTCACCCTCCTCGACCACCGAAACCCCATGTGTAGAAAGCACCTCGTGCTCAACAGACTCACACATATGCCCGGAAGAACCATCAGCACCCGCCGCCGTAATAGGAGTGTCAACGTATTGTGCCTCCCTACTCAACGAAATGAGATGTAACCGAGCTTCCCTTACCGATTTGGCCACTAAAGGAGAAAGGACCACCCCGGTAGCAAAAACTTTCTTCACACCGTTCACTTCCGTTCCCTTATCCGCCCCGCTATTCCCCTCAGAAGGTGCGCTATCCTTCTCCTTCTTGTTATCGAGATCCATGTTACCACTCATAGGCCATTTTTGCTTAGAGCTCCCTCCATCTCTCCCCCCATCATCAGGTGAATCATCAGTGGAATCAACTGCCATAACGTCCTCATCATCAGAATTTGGATTCTCCACAAAAAACTTCAGCTCATAAAACCCATCACGAATGAACATGGGCCAACCATCAGGAACTAGTGTGTAGTCCATACACCCCATGCTTCCGAGTATACTTCATATCCACCTTAAGAGTCTTTCCAAACAAAGAACCAAGACTCCAAAGAAGAAGAAAATCACCATGATGCTTAGGCGGAATATCTGACACCCTGATCCAGATCTCAGGTAATAGCCAGAGTGGCTTCATCTCCGTGACCCAAGATTCCACTGTAATCACGCATGTGCTGTTAGGAATATGACAAACACCGAAAACAATCATGCGATCCAACTCAGCTCTAGTCGGAAAAGACACCTTGAAAACCCCATCATCAACTTGCACCACTTCCCATTTAAACTGATCTGAAGGTACCAAACGTTGCAGCTGAATAATAACCTCCTCCACGGACAGCGATCCACCCGTGATAGTGAGCTTACCCAGACGTGCAGAATCAATCTTGGGCCTATAAGATGCCATAGGTACCGCCTCATAGAACATTAAACCCTCGTTGATAAAACCGTGCGTGATAACTTGTTGCTTCGCCACTGTGAGCAAAGGACAATCATCAGGAATATGACCTGTGCACTCGCAGTATTCACACACAACCTCCGTGCACTCCACGCTCAAGTGACCCTGGACGCCGCATTGGAAGCACTTCGCCTTGTCTTTCTTAGCCTTTTTAGCAATCGAATCATCACTCTCGCCAGTCGCTGGAACACCAAGCACACCCCCTCCTGTTGAAGCAGCGGCCATACGCTGTGCCGCAAGCATATGGTCACGGCCCGTGACCGGTAGTGGTACAGGGACAGCAGCCGGTGCTGCTGTTGCCGGCATCACCACGGCAGGAGGGCGCGCAGCTGTTGTGGCCGCGGCAGAAGAACTAGGTGGCGGCAGCACCGCGGCAGAAGAACCAGCTGGCGGCAGCCCCGCGGCAGGGAAAGAGGCTGCCGGCAACCCCGCAGCAGCAGAAACCGGCGCTGCCGCTGCCGAAGAGGACGTGGACGCTCCTTGGACGCCCGCGACGCCCTGTGCACAGAGTGCTTCGGTCACCCGCCTGACCACTGCCTCGACGGAAACCCTGCTGATGGTCGGGACCGTCGTCTCCCGCAGAGGTACCGGGCTACGTCCACGACCACGACCTCGGTAGGTCGCGTTTCCGTTGCCCCTGTAGAAACCTCGGCCCGCGCCATTGTTGCGGTTTTGTAAGCGGTGACGGTCACCACCTCCTCCCCCGTTGCCGTACTGGCCAGCGTAGAAGCCGGCGCCGGCATTGAAGCCCCCGAACGGAGCACCATTGCCGTTGCCGAACTCTCCCTGCCGCTGCTGCTCCGCGGCACCACCCCGCCCGCCTTGGTAGTAGTTGGGGCCGTATCCACCCTTCGCCGGCGGTCCACCTCTAAACGGCGGCGCTCCGTTGCCACGAGCACCACCACGGCCGTCTCCGTAAAACCCCCGGCCGCCGCCCTGGTTCGCCATCGAAGATACGAGAGGAGCAGAACCTCTGCGCGAACCAAGACCTAGACTTCGTCTCGTGATCCGATAGGGCCAAGTAATCCGATGTGGGCCCGTGTGGCCGTGATCTGCATTGGACACCCGACAACAGCCCAAAAAAATCCGGTGCGAGCGGCCCGTGTGACCCACCGAGATTGTCGGATCCAAATTTGAATTTCGAAGTCGGCCGCCATCGGCGATATTCACCCCCTTCGGCGACGGTTCACCGGCGAGGATAAATTTCAACCTCCGGCCAATCTTTTGGACTTGGAACCACGGTTGGTCCGATGATGTCAATGGGAAAGTCGATGGCGGCATCGCCGGAATCTTTAGCCGCTGCCGTCGATCCCTAGGCGAGCTGCTCACCTCCGCCGCCTTGGACACCCGTCCCAGCTCTTGCGATCTCACGGATGGCAGCGAAACGGCGAGCGCAATCGCCGCCGCCCTCTGCTGCAACCTCCTCACCTCTCTCTTACCTTGTCTGCTTTCGGCCAAGTCCCTCGAGGGCGAGAGAGATGGCGTCCGGCAGAAGAACGTCGACGCCGGCGAAGTAGAGCTGCCCTCCGAAGATTCCGCATCGGAATCGTCTCCGAGCGCCCAGAACCTCCCGCCGAAGGGAGCCCCGCCGGCAGCGCAGCGGCGATCGCCACCACTGTCGCCACTCATTCTAGTTGTTGCCCTCTGTCTGCATACCGCTCTAGGAAAAAAGTGGATAATGGCCCGATGAGTCTTGTCTTAGCAAGGGCCTCAAGTCTATTTGGTGACTTTGAGGACGAGGAGAACATGGATGATCAAACGGATCTGCATGTTCTCTCCGAGAAAATTATAAAAACCTACAAAAAAAGGTGCTCTCTGATTCTAAGAGAAGGCAGAGTGGTCGACTTAGAAAACATCTTGATTAGCTACAATGCAAGGAATTAAAGATTGTTTTTTGGAATAGTGAGGGTTTCAGGGATCCGGGTAAACAATTATTATTGTTCAGGAGACGGTCAGGAAACAAAAGTGAGACTTTATCGCATTATCAGAGACGGGTAGGGCTAATTTTTCTTACCATTTTTAAACCGTTTAGTAGGAGGGGTGTACTTCTAAATTTTTTGTCTGTCGCCTCATGGGAGGTCGTGTGTCATGGTAATAGGCCTCAATTCTTTGACCATCCAAGTTCGAAAGGTTGACGCTGGAGATTTCTGTGTGAAGTTTCACATTAGATCTAAAATGGATGGTTTTGAATCGGCTCTAGTAGCAGTATATGGATCTACTCAAGAGGCTCACAAACATGAGTTCCTCGCAAAACTAGTATGTATCTGTGAGGATGGATTTTTAGACACTCGTTGGTGGGGATTTTAGTATTATGAGAAAACCAGAAGAAAAGAACAAAGCTAATTTATGTCCTAGATGGCCGTTTATTTTCAATGCAATAATTCGAAGAATTAGTCTGAAATAGATTGAACTCTCCGGAAGACAACACATGTGGGCAAACAGGCCATAGAATCCCACATTTGAAAAAACTAGATCGGGTGCTTTCAAGCGTAGAATCAGAGCAAAAAAATTCCATTGGCTACGGTTCGAGCTTTATCTCGATCTGGTTCTAACCACACTCCTTTGTTATTGGACTCTAGAGTATGTGCCCATCGAGGAAATCTGACACATTTTCTTTTGAGTTGTCTTGGTTGAGACTTTACGTTTTGTTGATATGGTAACAGCAAAGTGGAATGATGTTAGAAATGGGAACTCACCTATGGAGGTGTGGTTGAATAATTTAATACATGTGTGTCGTTTTCTTAAAGGATGGGCCAAAACAAAAGTGGGAAATACAAAATAGAAAAGGAAATATTAATAAAGCTTATTGATGATCTAGATAAAGCAGAAATTGTGCCCCTTAGAGTATCTGAAAGGGAAACGCTCACTAGGGAAAATGATTACTTATCTAAATTATGTCGAAATGAAGAGTTAAAGTGTGCTCAAAGGAAAAAAAAATAAACATGTGCAAGAAGGTGGGAATAATACGAACTATTTCACCTTATGGTTTATGGGAAACATAGAAAAAATATGATATTTCAATTAGATCAAAATGAAAGAACCATAGTGGGAGAGGATAATCTAAAGACCTATATTTCTGCGTATTGTAAAAGTTTATTTGGAGCACCGGCTCTGAACAATTTTCCGATGGATGAGGATGTTATCCATGATATACCGCACTTAGCAACAAATGAGAGTGTCATTCTAACGGATGATTTATCTGTGAATGAAGTCTTTGAGGCTATTAATCAAATGGAAAAAAGCTCCCGGACCGGATGTATTTCCTGCGGAGTTTTACCAAATCTTTTGGAAAATTATTAAACATGACCTTATGGCGATGTTTGTCCATCTCCAACAAGGGAACTTGCTACTCTTTAAGCTGAATTTTGGATTCATTACGTTGATTCTAAAAAAAGGAGCATGTGGTTCAAATTCAGCAATATAGGCCTTTTTGTTAGCTTAATGTGTGTTTTAAAATTTTCACAAAGGTGGTAGATAATAGATTAACGGCAATTTCTCATAAAGTAGTTCGGCCTACGCAATCGGCGTTCATGTCGGGTAGACAGATTTTGGAAGAGGTTCTAATCCTCCATGAAACCATCCATGAACTCAAACGGAGAAAGATAGGTGGTGTGTTATTTAGAATTGATTTTGAGAAGACCTATGGTAAAGTCAACTAGAACTTTCTCCAACAAACAATGCATATGAAAGGCTTCCCTCCAATCTGGTGTGAGTGGATTATGAAATTCATTCAAGGAGGAAATGTTGGGGTGAGAGTTAATGATAATGTTGGCTACTACTTTCAAACCAAAAAAAAATATGGCGTCAAGGAGATCCCCCCTCTCCTATTTTATTTAATATAGTTGTTGATATGCTGGCTATTCTTATCGTCCGAGTGAAGGAGCATGGTTGGAGGAATTATACCTCATTTAGTTGATGGGGGTATCCATCTTACAATATGCTGGCGATACAATCCTATTTTTATAGCATGATATAGCTAAAGCTTTGAATATGAAGCTAATCTTATGCATCTTTGAGCAACTATCGGGATTTAAAATAAATTTTCATCAGAGTTACATTTTTTTTGGAAGGGCAAAGTATGATGAGGAACAATACACACAAATTTTTTGTTGTGAGGCTGGTTCATTACCCTTTAAATACCTTGGGCTTTTGATACATCGCCGAACTCTTGGTTATGCTAAATGGTATCCGGAAGAGAACTGTTTTGAAGGAAATCTAAGCTGTTGGAAAGGAAGTTGTTATCTTATGGGGATCGTCTTCTCTTAGTAAATTCAGTATTAACAAGTCTACCTATGTTTATGTTGTCTATTTTCGAGTTACCAAAAGGGGTACGAAATAGACTAGATTATTATAGATCGCGTTTTTCTGGCAAAGTGACGATAAGAAACAAAAATATAGGCCGACTAAATTGAATATTATTTGTAGACCCAAGGATCAACGAGGGTTGGGTATTAAGGTACTGGAGTTGAAGAATAAATGGCTACTCAGCAAATGGTTGTTTAAATTGTTGAATGAGGAGGGGGTACGGAAGGAATTACATTACAATAAGTATCTTAATGATAAAATGTTGGCTCAGGTTGAGGCTAAACCAACAGACTCTCCATTTTGGAATGGTTTGATGCGAGTTAAGAATGATTTCTTTACTCATGGTTTCTTTAAAATTGGAGATGGGTCTACTGCTAGGTTTTGGGAGGATACATGGCTTGGTGACTCATCTTTCAAAAACCAATATCAATCTTTGTATCACATCACTCGCAAGAAAAAAGTTTATATGAATGATGTGCTTTCTGGTTCGCCACCAATTCAGATGAGTTTTTGTAGGAGTTTAATTGGTGCTTTATGGGACTCTTGGTCCCATCTATGCCATAGACTGATGGAGGTTAATCTTTTTAATCACACTGATTCCTTTGTTTGGGAATTAACACCTAATTGGGTGTTTATAGTTAAGTCTATGTATGAAGATTTAATGAATGGTCACACAAGATTCTTACCAACGTACCTTTGGAAACTCAAAATCCCACTTAAAATTAAGGTGTTTATGTGGTTCTTAAATAATAAGGTCTTTCTCACTAAAGATGACCTTGTAAAAAGAAAATGGCAAGGGTGTACTAAATGTTCTTTTTGTGACTCGGAGGATACTATTCAGTATTTGTTTATCTCTTAGCCTTTTACAAAGATTGTATTGAATGTGGTGTTCCCGACATAAAAGTACCACATGCCACCAATATAACCAATATGTTTGGGAATTGGCTGAATGGGGTTGCCAAAAAGACCAAAGGCAGAATTCGAATAGGAGTTTCACCTATTTGTTGGTCCATATAGCATTGCCAAAACAATAATTGTCTTTTAACAGATCCGGTTCATTCCATATTTTGCAGGTTATCTCTATGGCGACTCATTTCATCCAGCTTTGGGATCTCCTACCCCCGGTGGATCGCTTTGAGAGCTTATGGTTACTGGATGTTCCAGTCTCCTCATGGTCGGTCGGAATTTTTTCAACCAGGCTTCATGGCAGAACGTTAAGCATCTTTGTGATGTTTGGCCCTCTATGCTTTCCATATTTTATACGGCTGGTTTTTTTCTCAACTATTTGTGATTCATGATTGTAAGATGATAAATTTTGAAGTATGCAATAAAAGCATGTAGCCGCTACTAGGGGAATAGCTTTTGCTTTCTTTTCCTCTGACTACTAAGATGTTTTAGTTCGCCAGGTTATCTCTTGCCTGCTCATGGTTTTGTTGGCAAAAGTCAGGTAGTAGGAAGCCCACCCCCTTTAATTTGTCAGACCATGTACCATCATGTCTGGCGTAGATACGGACGACATGGAGAAAATCCAGGTTTATGTACGACATTCTCTTTCCTTCCTTCATTCGGTGACGCACAGAGGTGGTAGAGTCTTGTTCGTGGAGTCGCTCACAACTTTTGGGAGCACCAAGATCCTGAATAAGATGATGCATGAATTGGATGAGGTGTTGGGGGCCCCAAACAGTGAAGGGTGATGTGGAAAGGTATGGTGGGAATACAAAATACCTGAATGTGCTTTGAGCATACAGATACGTAGGTTGCTAGGAAGGAGGTAAGCGCTTGTCTTTCTGATGTCAAGAAGTAATAAGAGGTAAAACTCCTAAGATACGTGGTTTATGATTCACTTTCTTATTATTATCCACGTTAATCTTTCCACATCAGACGCCTACATTGTTTAAGTCAACTTGAAAGATAATATTTTTCTATCATTCTAATTAGATATGTGTAATACTTTAAACGGTGAACCCAAGAGGAAGATGATCTAAGGATAGCTAGCAGTGAGAATCTTAAAATAGAAGAAGATAGTGTTTTTCCTCCAATAGAAAGAGGGCTAGATGGGGGGCTTTGGAAGAGAAATAGCTTGATCTGTAACCATCAAAATAAGTCAGTTTTCAGTTCATTAGAGCAAGGAGAAAGTGCACTAGATAGACAGGTTGGACAATGAGGGCTTTTACTCTCCCTATCTCGAGTAGGATCATTGAAAAGAAAGAAAACGAATGGTTTCTCGGCAATGGTTTCTTCAACTGGCTTGTGCCACAACTCAGAGCATCTGTTAGATATTGTATTAGATCTGTATAAACGTGTATGCAATACCCTGTACGGATGTAACTTATATCCCTATAAATATATGACAAAATGCCACGTACAGACGTGAGCCAATCTGCCCCAAAACGTCTTGACCGAACATGGTATCAGACTAGGTTCTCTAAACCTAAAACTCCAGCCGCCACCTGCAAGTCGCCGCCGCCGCCATGACCTTCCCCGGCACTACTTCGACCTCTTCTGCTGCCCTGCCCGGCTCCGGTGCTGCCTTGTCGGCGTCGTCGATCCCAGCATCCCTCGCGGCCATCCTTGCCGCCGGTTCCTCTAGCCAGATGGCTTTTGTCACCCGATCCATTGAATTCCTGTCCCAGTTAAGCCCGATGGCAACCTTTGCGCCTCTTCTGCCCTACAACACGCCTGCTTCAGTTCAGCCGTATGTTGCGCCACAGCTAGACCTCGACGTACTCGTCGGCCAACAGGCCGCCGACGCTGCGGCACCTGGTGCGTTCCAGCTGATGCACTTGCTCACCGTCCGCCTCAAGCCGGACAACTACCTGTTTTGGTGCGCTCAGATCCTTCCGCTTCTACGCAGCCGTCACCTCGAGGGCTTCATCGACGGGAGCCTTCCGCGTCCACCGTCTAACATATCGGCCATCACCGCCACGGGTGCTCGGCTCTCAGCCCCCAACCCGGCCTACCGTACTTGGGTTTCCCAAGACCAGGCGATCTTGTCGCCCATCCAATCTTCCCTCACTGAGGGGGTTGCGGGTTTGGTCCTCTTCGCCGCGTCGTCACTTGACGCCTGGACTAACTTGGAGAACAGTTTCGCCTCTCAATCCACTGCTTGTTCCATGGCTATTCGTCGTCAACTTGGCGATATGAAGAAACTCGACATGTCCGCCACCGTCTACTTCAACAAAATTAAGTCCTTGGCGGACATACTCTCGTCCATTGGGCAGCCCTTGCGTGATGAGGAGTCCACCACATTCGTCATCAACGGTCTGGACGGTGAGTATGATGGGCTGGAGAGGCTATTAGCCTTCACAACTCTCCGATGCCGCCACGTGACCTCTACGTGTGTCTTCTTTCCACCGAGTCACGAGTTGAGGCGCGTCGTGCCGTGGCCTCCTACTCCGACATGTCAGCCAACGCCGCGCACCGTGGAGGTGGTGGCTATCTCCCGGTCGCGCCACGCCCACCCGTCGGCGCCCCTGCTCCTGGTGGGAGTTATCGCCCGCCCCCGCCAAACCAGCCCTGGCAGCCGCGACCACCGGTACCAGCCCCCACCTTCATCAACAATGGGGGGCGACAGGGTGGTCAGCGCCCCACGTGCCAGTTATGTGGGATTGTGGTTCACCTCGCGTCACGTTGCCACCGGCGCTTCAAGCGTGATTTTCTTGGCATTGGCAACGACGGGCGCGGGAACGAGAAGCAGGCTGCTATGGCTACACAAGGATCTCTGCCAGGCCACACGCCCTCCTACCCTATCGATCCCACCTGGTACATGGATACGGGTGCTACGGATTATATGACGAGCCAGCTTGGAAAGCTCTACTCCCAGGAGCCCTACCATGGCCACGACAAGGTGCACACCGCTGATGGGTCAGGTATGCACATCTCTCATGTTGGTCAGCATCACTTCCTACACATTCATCTCGTCGATTGCATCTTCGTAACATCCTTCGTGTCCCCTCTGTTACTCGTAATTTACTGTCCGTTCTGAAGCTTACACTTGACAATAATGTTTTGGTTGAGTTTCACCCATTTCATTTTTTTTGTCAAGGATGGAACCACCAGGGAGGTGCTCCTTAGAGGTCGATATTTCCAGGGGTTGTACGCTTTGGATGCGCCCCAAGTTTCTAAGGTCTTCAGTGGTGTTCGCACTTCGTCGTCTCATTGGCACTCGTCTAGGACATCCGGCCTCTCCGATTGTTAGTCATGTCCTTCAACGACATGAACTCCCCACTACGTCCAGCAATAAATTTTTAGGAATGTGTGATGCTTGTCAACAAGTGAAGAGTCATCAACTTCCGTTCGTTTCTTCGAGTCGTGTGGTTAAACATCCTTTAGAGCTTGTGTTTTGGGATGTGTAGGGTCCATCTCAAACTTCTATGAGTGGGCATATTTATTATGTCAGTTTCATTGATGCCTATAGCCGTTTTACTTGGCTTTATCTCCTTAAGCGCAAATATGATGTGTTTATGTGTTCTTACAATTTCAATTACATGTTGAGCGGCTCCTCAAGCATAAGATCATTCATGTTCAGTCTGATTGGGGTTCGAGTATCACAACCTCAACACATTCTTTAATAAACTTGGGATTTATCATCGTGTGTCTTGTCCACATACACATCAGCAGAACGGTGCAGCTGAACGCAAGAATCGTCATATAGTTGAAACTGGCCTCACGTTACTAGCACATGCTTCTATTCCGTATCGATTTTGGAGTGATACCTTCTCCACCGCATGTTTATTGATTAATAGGCTTCCCACACGTGTTCTTAACATGAAAACACCACTTGAACGTCTTTTTTAAGAAGTTCCTGATTACACCTTTTTCAAGGTTTTTGGCTGTGCTTGTTGGCCACACCTCTGCCCATACAATAGTCACAAACTCGAGTTTCGTTCCAAGAATTGTGTTTTTCTTGGCTATAGTGCTCTCCATAAAGGCTATAAATGTCTTCATGTTCCGTCTAATCGAGTTTATATCTCTCGTGATGTTGTGTTTGATGAGAATCTATTCCCCTTTGCCAAACTTTCACTATATTCATTTGTGTCACCATCCATGCATTCATCTCCACTTTCGCCTGACCAGTTTGAAGATGTTGCATATTCCCTTGTGTTATTACCTAACCATGGCACAGGTATCGGTCGAGGAGCCAGCCTTCAACGCCTGGATGCGCCGGATGATCAGGACAACTGTCACACGCGCGCGTACATGCCCCATGCAGCTCAGCGTGCGCCCCCCCTATGTGATTCATCCGCCAGGCACGACGCCCGCGTCTGTGATGCCTTCACCTGGCATCCAGCCAGCCGAATCGGGCCCAGATTAGCCTGGCTCTCCACCCGCTGGCTCTCCATGCTCTGGCCCAAGTCCAGCCCCGACGATTGGCTCTGCAGTGCAGTCGCCCGTGCGGGCATCTAATACATACGCGTCGCCCAGCTCGTCACCTGGGCCTCGCTCGCCAGATTGATCGCCTGACTTCTCCTTGTGCTTGATCGCAGTGCTACCTCACACGATGAGGCTGTTGTTCCTGTGCCTTCTGCACCTCTGGTTCTGTGGCCTCACACTCGCATCCGCAGTGGCATCGTCAAGCCTCGTAACCGTACTAATGGCACAATGGCATGGATGGCTGCTTGTGTCGCCCTCGCCACCAATGACCCCACAGCGGAACCTTGTCACTATCAGGCCGCTCTCGGCATCCCACACTGGCGTGCTTCTATGGAGCTTGAAATGCGAGCTCTTCGTCAGAATGGTACCTGGAATCTGGTACCACCTCATCCTGGCATTAATAGTATTGATTCTAAATGGGTGTTCAAGGTGAAGAAGCATTCGGATGGTTCTATTGAGCTACAAGGCACGCTTGGTTGGCAAAGGGTTCAAACAGCGGTATGGTCTTGACTATGAGGATACCTTTAGTCCGGTTGTCAAACCAACTACTATTCGACTTCTTCTCTCCTTGGCTGTTACCAGAGGTTGGTCCCTTCGTCAGTTGGATGTTCAAAATGCATTCTTGCATGGTGTCTTAGAGAAGGAGGTATATATGCGACAGCCTCCCAGTTTTGTTGACCCAGATCATCCACAACACTTGTGTCGACTGGTTAAGGCACTTTATGGTCTGAAACAGGCCCCTCGATCTTGGCATGCTCGTCTGGGATCTGCTCTTCGTGCTCTCGGTTTTGTACCATCTACAGCTGACACCTCTCTGTTTCTGCTTTAGCGTCCAGAAGTTACGATATATCTTTTGGTTTATGTGGACAACATTATTTTGGTCAGCTCCTTTGTTGCTGCTACTGATCGTCTTGTTGCGGCTCTTTGTCAAGGATCTCGGCAAGTTGCATTTTTTCCTTGGATTGGAGGTTATTGATTCTGATGCTAGATTGACTCTTACTCATAAGAAGTACTCCTTGGAATTGTTGGGTCGTGCTGGCATGCTCCAGTGTAAGCCTGCTTCCACACCAATTTCTGTCACAGATTCTCTCTCTGCCACTGCTAGATCTCCACTCTCATCTGATGATGCCACCGAGTACCGTAGCATTGTTGGAGGTCTTCAGTATCTCACTATTACTAGGTCTGATATTTCATTTTCCATTAATCGTGTCTGCTAGTTTCTGCATGCACAACATGATTCTCACTTGTCTGTTGTTAAGCGCATCCTGCGCTACGTCCGCTCTATTGCATCATATGGTTTGCACCTTCGTCCAGATACGTCTTGCATGCTCTCTGCGTTTTCTGATGCGGACTGGGCTGGAAAACCAGATGATAGGCGATCCACGGGGGGATATGCGGTGTTCTTTGGGCCAAACCTGATCGCCTGGAGTGCTCGCAAACAAGCGACAGTATCTCGCAGTAGTACTGAAGCCGAATACAAAGCTGTGGCCAACGCTACTGCTGAGCTCATCTGGGTGGAGTCTCTACTTCGAGAGTTGGGAATCTCTCAAGACCAGCCTTCTGTTCTTTGGTGTGACAACATCGGTGCTACATATATTTCCACTAATCCGGTAAACCATGCCCGAACGAAACACATCGAAGTTGATTATCACTTTGTGAGAGAACATGTTGCACAGAAGTTACTTCAAATCGAGTTTACCTCTTCCAAGGATCAACAAGCTGACATCTTCACAAAGCCATTGCCGCAACCTCTCTTTGACGGATGTAGACGGAATCTTAACTTGCTGAATTCTTCAGGCCACAGTTAAGATTGAGGGAGGGTGTTAGATATTGTATTAGGTCTGTATAAACGTGTATGCAATACCTTGTACGGCTATAACTTATATCCCTATAAATATATGACAAAAGGCCATGTATAGACGTGAGCCAATCTACCCCAAAACGTCTGGATCGAATAGCATCGATCAATGCAGAAGCTAGGGATTTACCCCCATTTCAGAAAAACAAAACTAGATGATACGTCTTTTTATTTTGAGTTCCCTTCCAAGGAAATCTAGATCGGAAGAAATTAATTTTTTTTCTCAGCACAATGGGGGGAGGATAAAAATGCATCATGTATATCGGGACATTTGATAAGCTAGATTGAATCAAAATAAGTCTTAATCGTAGATTTAACAATTTACATGTCCATCTTAAACACTTATTCTCAAATTTCTTCTCTGCATTAGCCCAACGTTTTTTCTTATTATTTTTTCATCAACTGGAACCCCTGAGTATTTCATGGGCAAATATCATGTTTGACAAGTAAAAAATAACCTGATATAAGCATCATGTTTATCAATAGCGGAACCAAATTAGAAGATTTCGCTTTTATTAAAATTTATCTTCAAACCCGACATTTGTTTGAAAGCACACAAAATTAATTTTAGGTTAAGCACTTTCAGGATCACTTGTTTAAAAGGGCTGTGTGGCTAAGCAACACTAGGTGCACCAACAACTTATGCTAAGCAAGACAAGTAACAAGGTGATAGCAAGTTAAATAACTTCAAACACGAAGGCTATCATAATGTAAAATGCATAAGTAAAAAAGCTCGGGTATAAAAATAACCGAGGCACACGGAGACGAAAATGTATTCCCGAGTTCCTCCCTTTGAGGGGAGTATGTCTCGTTGGAGGGGTGTGAGCTCGCCACAAGAGGCCTACTCAACGCCACAAAGGCCTCACCCTATTCTCCGATGAACCTCGCCACAAATTCCTAGTTCACCTTCCACTAATTGCAACCTTCGATCGAGGCACATATCCACAAAGGCCTCACCCTATTCTCCGATGAACCTTGCCACAATCTTGGGGAACGCATCCACAACTCAATTGGAGGCCCCCAATAACACCACAAGTCGTCTAGGGTCCAAGACCCAAGAGTAACAAGTCCACAAACTTTCACTTCCATGAATCCTCGTGGAGAGATCAAACCGATGCAAATGGCAAGAGCACAAGTGCTCAAATCCTTCACTCTCAAGTTCCAACAAAGAAAGAAATACTTATGAGGGAATAAGAGAGGAAGAACAATGGAGAAACACCAACAACTCCAAGATCAAGATCTACTAGGTTTCCCTCACTAAGAAGGAGGATGGATTGGTGGAAATGTAAATCTAGATCTCCTCTATATTTTCCCTCAAATATATAAAAGAATCATGGGAAGAATTGAGAGAAGGAAAGCTTCCTCAAGGTCAACAATGGTGGGAGAGATAGAGAAAAACGGCTTGGGGAAGTTAGCGAACCTTTGGGGAAGAAGGTCCCTTAAATAGGGGCCTAGAAAACTGCCCGTTAGGGCCTTTTTACGTGCCCAACCGGTAGCACCGGACGGCACCCGGTAGTGATACGTCTCCGACGTATCTATAATTTCTGATGCTCCACAATCATATTTTGCCAATTGCTACTTGTTTTCTCCCTTATTTACAGCATTTTTATACGTTTTACAGGAATAACCTATTAACAAGATGCCAAGTGTCAGTTCCCTGTTTTCTGTTGTTTTTTTGTTTCAGAAAAGTTGTTCTGCAAACATTCTCAGAATTGGACCCCACAAAGCCCGAAGTTCCTATTTTCCCCGGAAGCATCTAGAACACCGAAGAAGAGTCGAAGACGGGCAACAGGGGGGCACACCATAGGGTGACACCCTCCCCCCCCCTTGGTCGCGCTAGCTATGGGTGTGGGGCCCCCTGGCCTCCACCGCCTTTGCCCTTTCGCCTATTTAAGCCCCCTGGATGGAAAACCCTAAACACCTGATAAAAAATCCCTGAAAAGTTCCGCAACCGCCGTCACCGTCAACCCTAGATCAGGGGGTTCTGAAGCTGTTTCCGGCACCCTGCCAGAGAGGAGATCATCACCGGAGGCTTCTACATCACCATGCCTGCCTCCGGAGTGATGCGTGAGTAGTTCATCCTTGGACTACGGGTTCGTAGCTGTAGCTAGATGGTTGTCTTCTCCTCATATGCCTCCATGTTTAGATCTCGTGAGCTGCCTATTATGATCGAGATTGATCTTATGTAATTCTCTATGTTGTGTTTGCTGGGATCCGATGAATATTGAATTTATGCCAAGTTGATTATAGTCTTTATTTGCATATGCTATTTTTGATCTTGCATGCTTTCTGTTACTAGTGGTTACTCTGGCCAAGTAGTTGCTAGTGACTCCAAGAGGGAGTATTTATGGTCGATAGTGGGTTCATGCCTCATTTTCGCCTTGCTCGAGTGACAGAAACGTGAAAGGGGAGGATGTGTTGTTGCCATTAGGGAGAAAACAGCGGTGAGAGTGCCCGCGTGCATAATCATTGCTTACATTACACACTTTGTTTAATTCAATTATCTGTTGCTTGAAACTTAATACCTAAGGGGGTTCGGATGATAACCTAAGGGTGGATTATTAGTCATAGATGCAGATGGATGCAGTCTATGTATCTTGTTGTAATGCCCGCACTAAATACCATAGTAATCTTCATCTCATATTGTGCACTACGGTGCAACCTCTATTTGTCAATTGCACATCTGTAATTTGTTCACCCAGCATGCTATCTTTTATGGAGAAACACCAATAGTGAAACTATGAACCCCAGTCCATTTTCTTACATTGTTAAAACAAACCACAACTATTTCCTATTTTCTTTACTTACTGCAAGCATACACGGTTTTCCACACTATACGTCTAATCTTTGTTTCTAGCAAGACCGGTGAGATTGACAACCTCACTGTACAGTTGGGGCAAAGTATTTTCGTTGTTATGTGTGCAGGTTCCACGTTGTTGCTGACACCGGTGAAGCGCCAGCGCCACTGTTAGTGGCATAAACCTTCCGAAGGTCCTCTTTCTCCTACTGGATTTATAACCTTGGTTCCTAACTAAGGGGAAATACCTACTGATGTGCTCATCACACCCTCCTCTTGGGGTCTCCCAACAAACGTGTGTATCACGAGCATCAAGGATATTTTCTGGCGCCGTTGCCGGGGAGAAGGAAGTCTTCTGGCAAGGGGAGCCTCTCACTCTCAACCTCTTTATTTATTTGTATTCTCTTCTTTTTATTTTTTGTCTTGTTTTGCTTCTTTATATAAAAAACAAAAAAATAGTTCTTATTCTAGTTGTTATTTTTGCTTTATCATGTTTTCTATCAATGTTTGATTTGTTTGAAACTAGATCTTTTAGGCAAGGTGTGTTCACGAATGAACAACAAAAACACTATAAGGAACACCGCTTGTCACAAAAGGGGATACACTTATGGGAGAAAATTAATAAATTGCATGACTATGCTAAAAACTTGTGCTCTATTTATAATGTTACTTATTGCTTTGATAAATCTTGATGATGTAGGAGGTATAAACACCTCCCTTTACAATGTGAGTATAATGATGATGTTACCATATCTTCTTATGTTAAGGGAAATTATGAATTATATGATGTGGAACAAACTGAAGAATTTATTGCTTGGAAGGGTGCATTCGAAATTGCCTATTTGCTTGAAAGTATTGATGATGCACCTTATAAATATGAGATTTATGCTATACTTGAATATTTCTTTGATAATTACAAGGATTGTAATTACTACATAATGGAATATCTTAATAAATTCTTTCAACCTAAGGAAGTAATTGATGCCTTGCAGGAGCCTGTGGAAGAAGAAATTGCTTAATCTGGAAGCTCATTGGATGAAAAAGAGGAGGAGAGTGATGATCAAGAGGAGGAAGAATGGAGCTACCCATGTCTACCTCCCAATGATAGTAACTCTTTAACTCATACATTATTTGATGAAATTGATACTTTCTATACTTGTGAACTTGATACTACTATGAATGAAACTTGTGAGAATGATATTGCTACTGTTATTTATGATAATCCTCTATTTATTCCAACTATTGACATGATAATGAGGAAGTTTGTTTAGAAAATTTATATGATAATGCTCTAGATGGTGGTCCTATGTTACTTGATGTTATAAATTATAATGCTACTGAAAAATAGGATTGCTATAACGTGTCCTATACCTTTTATGAGTGATCAATCATCTTGCTTTTCTATTGCTAAAATTGGAAAAAAAAGAGGAGCTGATTTTAAATTTTGATCCCACTATTTTTGAGCTTGATATGAATTGTGGGCTTTTAGACCCTGACAAGCATGATTTATGTGATAATTATTTTGTTGAGTTTGTTCATGATGCTACTAAAAATTATTATGAGAGAGGAAAATATGGTTGTAAGAATTCTCATATTACTAAAACACCTCTCTTTTTTTTGAAAGTTTTGAAGTTGCTCTTGTTCTACCTTCCCATGATTTCCAGTTTGAGCTTCTTTAATTTATTTATTTACAAGATTCCTATGCATAGGAAGTGGGTTGACTTAAATTTTTTTATACTTTCTTCTTGATGCTCTCTTTTTCTTAATTCATATTTATTATGTGATCATCTACTTGATTCCACCTTTCTATGCCTAGCTGAAAGGCGTTAAAGAAAAGCGCTACCGGGAGACAACCCGTTTTATTTCGCTGTTTTCAACCTGTTTTCTTTCGTTTTCTTTGGTGTGATTTGCACCTGGATGTTGTCTATTTCCTTGGAAGCCCTTCTGTATCTTTTCTTTTGAGTTTTTGTTGAGCCAAGTAAAGCCTCTAGTGGAAAGTTGAGTCTATATTTCGGATTTCTGCGCAGGAAACAGATTTCTGATGTCCACTGTTAATTCCGTTAAAAATCACAGATAATTCAAAATGACATGATATTTTTTGTGCTTAATACTGAGTTATATACGCAACTTTTCTTAGAATACCACTTTTTGATTTAAGCAACAGAAGATTTTTGAAAAAAAATCGATCTTTACCTGATGTTCTGTTTTGACAGATTTCTTCCATTTATCGTATTTGCATCTTAATCTCTTTCTTTTGGTGTTCTTTTGAGAAAAAGAGTTTTGAAATAAGTTGTAACAGTAGCTAATGTGTTGTTGAGTGTTAGGTTTGTGTTGAAACTAAACCATGTGAATTTATTATTTCAATTGCACTAACGTTGCTAATGAAGATTGTGAGAATTTTGATGTGAAGGAAGTTTTCAAGGGTCAAGAGAAGAGGATGATATGATGTGATCAAGAAGAGTGAAAAGCCTAACCTTGGGGATGCCCCGGTGGTACATCCAAGAAAATTCCAAGAAGACTCAAGCGTCTAAGCTTGGGGATTCCCAAGGCATCCCCTTCTTCATCAACAAATTATCAGGTTACTTCTAGTGAAACTTTATTTTTATTCGGCCGCATCTTATGTGATTTACTTGGAGCGTCTTTTATTTTTGTTTTTTCTTTCAGTTTTTTTTTCAATAAGCTTGGTTCGACCCCAGCATTCTTTTATTGGAGAGTGACACGCTCCGCTTTTCCATGAGAATATATTGTATTCTTAATCTCTGTCTAGCTGTTGCATTTATTTAGCTCCTATTTTGCATGCATCTCTTATTAGAGCTGTTAGTTTTAGTATTGTTATGTGAGTACTCTCATGTTTGCTTGTTGTATCATAAAGAGTATTTTTGTTAAAGCATGTTTTGTATGGTGCTTGTTGGGAGACGGAAAACTGTTGCTTGAAGTAGAATTTATAACAGTACTAGTAAAAGCTTGTATAGACTGTGGCTAGGACTTTTTCATGCCATGCTAAATGTTATTTTATTTTTAAAACCTTGTGGTTATTGAGTAGCATGATTAGCCTCGATTAGCTGAGAGTGTTTAATATGTATTGAAATATTCATGAGTTGTTCTTGTCATAGTAAAGCATCTATATATGTATTCTCTTTCGAATGTTTTATTTGGTTGACTTGGCGCATGCTCACACGATGTTTATGACTACAAACCAGTCACGAATAGCCTCCATGACCACTTTGTTTTTGAACTTGTGATACTGCTTATGTTTTAATTAATGATGCTTATGTCGCTATGCATGATTGTGGCTCTTATGCTCTCTTGATTTGTCACTCCCAGTCTTTTGCTAGCCTCCACCTGTACTGAGTATGACCTCTACTCGTTCATACAAACTCCTTTAAACCAAAGTTTTTTCCATTGTGTCCACCATACCTACCTACATGTGGTATTTAACTGCCATTCCAAAGTAAATTGCTCATGTGTTACCTTCAAAATTACTCCTGCTTTATGTTCTGTTTACCATTCGTTTACATTAGCATACATCTACCAAAATATAGACACTCAGTGTCAAACTTTTAATACCTCTGTGTAATAAAGTAAAAGCTCTAACACATGAGTGATCCCTGCTTCCCTCTGCGAAGGGCCTTTCTTTTACTTTTATGTTGAGTCTCCATCTTCTAACTTTATGCACAGTTGAGAGAACATTCTTTACATTCTGGGTTCTATGTGCATTTATCCCATAAACATCAATAATTACTTCATGATGTGATATTATTTGTTCTTAAATTATTTGTTCGAGTCTTCCTCATGAACTTTGAAGGTGTCCTGGCATTTATGTTTTGCCCCACTCTTAAGGACTATCGAAATATCACTTTTCCATGCTTTCTCTATACCTAAAACAAACGTCTACCTTTCTTTGCATTATTATTCATGATCCTTTATTTGAGTTACTCTTCGTGATGCAAAGTAATTGTTATGCTTTATTATTAAAGTTTTATTTATCATGCATGTGTTTAAAGTTTTATGATCTCAGCGTGCATATGCTTTTACATTAGATTGATCAAAATTATGTTAGTAGCATGTCACCTCAGAAATTATTGTTTTATCATTTACCTACATGAGGACGAGTAGGAACTAAGCTTGGGGATGCTTGATATGTATCCAACGTATCTATAATTTCTGATGCTCTATGATCATATTTTGCCAATTGCTACTTGTTTTCTCCCTTACTTATAGCATTTTTATACGTTTTCCGGGACTAACCTATTAACAAGATGCCAAGTGCCAGTTCCTTGTTTTCTGCTGTTTTTGGTTTCCGAAAAGTTGTTCTGCAAACATTCTCGGAATTGGACCCCACAAAGCCCAAAGTTCCTATTTTCCCCGGAAGCATCCAGAACACCGAAGAGGAATCGAAGACGGGAACCAGGGGGGCCACACCATAGGGTGGCGCGGCCCCCCCTTGGTCGCGCCAGCTATGGGTGTGGGGCCCCCTGGCCTCCATCGCCTTTGCCCTTTCGCCTATTTAAGCACCCCGGATGGAAAAACCTAAACACCTGATCAAAAATCCCCGAAAAGTTCCGTAGACGTCCTCACCGTCAACCCTATATCAGGGGGGTTCTGAAGCTGTTTTTGGCACCCTGCCGGAGAGGAGATCATCACCGGAGGCTTCTACATCACCATGCCTGCCTCTGGAGTGATGCGTGAGTAGTTCATCCTTGTACTACGGGTTCGTAGCTGTAGCTAGATGGTTGTCTTCTCCTCATATGCCTCCATGTTTAGATCTCGTGATCTGCCTATCATGATCGAGATTGATCTTATGTAATTCTCTATGTTGTGTTTGGTGGGATCCGATGAATATTGAACTTAGGCCAAGTTGATTATAGTATTTATTTGCATATGCTATATGTGATCTTGCATGCTTTCCGTTGCTAGTGGTTACTCTGGCCAAGTGGTTGCTAGTGACTCCAAGAGGGAGTATTTATGCTCGATAGTGGGTTCATGCCTCCTTTTCTCCTTGCTCGAGTAACAGAAACGTGAAGGGGGAGGATGTGTTGTTGCCATTAGGGAGAAAATAGCGGTGAGAGTGCCCGTGTGCATAATCATTTCTTACATTACACACTTTGTTTAATGCAATTATCTGTTGCTTGCAACTTAATACCTAAGGGGTTCGGATGATAACCCGAGGGTGGATTATTATTCATAGATGCACATGGATGTCGGTCGATGTATCTTGTTGTAATGCCCGCACTAAATACCATAGTAATCTTCATGTCATATTGTGCACTACGGTGCAACCTCTATTTGTCAATTGCTCAGCTGTAATTTGTTCACCCAGCATGCTATCTTTTATGGAGATACACTAGTGAAACTATGAACCCCGGTCCATTTTCTTACATTGTTAAAACAAACCACAACTATTTCCTGCTTTCTTTACTTACTGCAAGCATACACTGTTTTCCACACTATACGTCTAATCTTTGTTTTCAGCAAGACCGGTGAGATTGACAACCTCACTGTACCGTTGGGGCAAAGTATTTTGGTTGTGTTGTGTGCTGGTTCCGGTGAAGCGCCAGCACCACCGGTAGTGGCATCAACCTTCCGAAGGTCCTCTTTCTCCTACTGTATTGATAACCTTGATTCCTAACTAAGGGGACATACCAACCGTTGTGCTCATCACACCCTCCTATTGGGGTCTCCCAACAAACGTGTGTATCACGAGCATCAGGTAGTACCGGAGGTTATGGGACAAAATTCGCCCAGAAACACTCCAGGTACTGCAAACTGCGGTACTACCGAGCTCATCCGGTAGTTTGGGTCAGTACTACCGACCTTGGCCCGGTAGTTCCGGACGAGGCAGAACACCAATACTAAAACGATCATAACGTTTGCGTCTGGACTCCGTTTTTTATGATCTTTGGCTCGTTGAGTTTGCAACAAAAAGATCTACAAGATAACGTGGAGAAACGTCATTGCCCAACAATTGAAATTAAAACCAAATGTAGAAAGGCTTAACCTCTCTAAAAGGAACAACCGGTAAAACCTCTGTCGCCTAAAACGCACATAACTTTTGCGAATGAAATCCAAATGAGGTTGGAAAGATAATAACAAGGAGTATACAAAAACAAATTAATGGAGAAGTTACCACACATGGAAGATGTGGAAACATTCTCAAAGCTGAACCGTATATTTTCACCACCCAAAACACAACAAGTTTTTCTTACCAAAACCGTTTTCGATAAACCTTGGCTTGTCATGAAGATCACGAAAAGAACCAAAACCCATGGATATAAAATACAAATAAGAACCAACAAAGATGATATGCATGTATGCAAAGGTTTGAGCTCTCTGCAACGATTCGATCAAGGTACTCACTTGAGAGCTCCTCTTGGTAGTACGACTATCTATCCTATAACCCAGTCTCCCAAAGACACGAGACTGGTAAAATAGAAAATCTATCAAGATCATACATTTGCCTTGAGCATTCCACTTGATATAGATGATTAAGATCTTGACTCTCTCAAGTTGGATCTTCTTTCTTGATCGTGCTCGCTAGCACAATCTCCGCTTGATGAAGACTTGCAAGTTGCTCCCCCATACACCATTATGGGAGAGACCCTTCTCGGCATATCTTCACAAGGCCACAATCTCCAAATGGGTGGCAAGCATGAAGTAGGATTTCTTTGAGATGCTTCACTTGAGCCTCCACGTCAATCTTGATGACGAACACCGCTTGACGACAACATATACTATGGGCTATAAGAAATCTTCCTTTTGATGAATACCCATGGAAACATACCTTACCACACATAGAGATTCCACACACACATATCATGGGTTAGTTCACAAAGCTATATGATCAAATTCTTACCATACCACGAGATACACAATCCCACTTGGTATATCTTGTAGCTTTGTGTGTTGATCACTTGCTTGATCAACCTTGTATCTTTTCTTCTCACTTCAGATGATGATGTCTTGAAGATAATCATGAAAGATCACCTAATCCTTTTCTTAAAGACACACTAGAAATATGCACAACTCTACACATTGCCATTCTTCATATAAAGCCTTGAATATAACAATGGCCATAAAGAAAGCTAATAGAGTTGAACACATGAACTCCATTATTTCCAATGGACAAGATCTACAAGGATAACTCAATGCAAACATTAGTTCATAAGGATTGTCATTAATTACCAAAACCACATATGGGGCACCATGCGCTTTCACCCTCCGTCCATGTATTGGCCTCTTGAGCATCATGTTTGTCAATAGTCGAACCAAATTAGAAGAGTTCGCTTTTATTAAAATTTATCTTCAAACCCGACATTTGTGTAACATCCCAAGTATGAAAAACCACCTCTAGAATGTTTGATTTCTTGTTTTATTAAAGTTTTGCATCATGTCATCATATTCCCTGAATTGTTTGCATTTGTTTTACCTTGTTTTCCATTTGTTGTTTCTGTTTTACTCTGTTTCACAATTCAAATTCAAACTTTGTTCAAACACTTATTTCATACTTGCTCTGTTACAACCTTTTAAATAAAGAGTTCAAATAAAAACAACCAAATTGTTTTCATTTTATTCCATAAGGTTCAACCAATAAAATTATGGCTTTCATAAGTTAATTAATCCAAATTTAATTCAATTGGTATTTCAAAATTCAAATCAAATCATCAAACAGCACCCAATTTGAATTTATGAATATTATCAAAACAAATCAACTCATTTGTTCTAATTTAAACATAGGGTTCACCCTATTAAAAGTTTGGTTTCATTAATAGTCACTTAATAAGCAATTTCTCCCAAATTTGAATTAAATACAAACAGCAAATTAAATTTGAAATTTTTGGAAAATGAAGTTAGCATTCAGTTTCTATGGTAAAAACTAACCTAACCATAATTTTTTCCAAATTTTCCTAGCCCTAAAAACTACCTTTTTCTTCCATGCGCTTTAGGGGGGGGTGACCCCTTGGTGATGGGTATCCGATCAACCGATCATATTAGGGCTCAATCCAATGTGAATGACCCTGTGATGGAGAGAGCAATGGTGGTGGCCTATAGTCGCGACCCTCCATCAACTAATATTTTGAAACCTCCCCTTTCGATTTCAGCCTTTTTAGAACAAAATATTATTGATACTTCTAGTAAGATAAGTGTCTCTTTAGGGAGCTCTCAGGAAAATCAATCTACTATTACTAAGAATATTTTATTTACTGAGAGTCTGAGGACCGCACATGTGTTAGAACACTCTACTCCTTCCCATCCCAGGAATAATTGAAGAAAGTTATCTCCAGTCACCAACATTAGGGTCAGCTCTAGGAAAAAAGTTTTTTTTTAGAAATGGGAGCCTAGGCCCTGGCCTCTGCATCAAAATGATGCACACAGCCGGTTTTTTTATTAAATAAACAGGAAAAACATCCAGAGTATGTAACTTATTACAATCATGGGTTCTAAAGCGTGGCCACAAAGACAAGCCACCGAAACATAGACGAACTACGCATTAATTCGCCTAGAATTAAGCCACCCAGCCTGGCTGTAGATAGCCCGAACGACCGCCATCAGTCGAGCACAGCCGGAATCCATAAGTCCTCGCTGATCCAGAGGGAGAAGAAAAGCCCACATCTGGATAGAATAGACCGCCTTGTTTACAACCTGCAAAAAGTGAATGTTCGTTTGTCTATTAAAAACCACATCATTACGGCAATTCCAAATTGCCCATAGGAAAGCAGCCGCACCGACTCGTATTCGTGCTTTTGTTTTCCTATCAATACCATTTAACCAGCTACCAAACATATTCGCAATGCTAGTAGGTGGATAAATGCTATAAGTAAAGTGTATCAAACGCCAAATATCACGGGCAAAAGGACATGTTATAAACAAGTGTTCTACAGACTCATCTGCATCGCAAAAAACACATTTTTTACAACCATGCCAATTTCTCTTTATCAAATTGTCCTTAGTTAAAATAACTCTTCTATTAAGGAACCATAAAAAGATCTTAATCTTCAATGGCACCTTCAATTTCCACAAGTATTTTCGTAAAAATATTGTGGATCCATGCATCAAATCAGCATAGTACGATTTAACCGAAAACATTCCATTCATTGTTAGCTTCCAACGAAACACATCTCTATCATCTGTTAGAGAAACTCCCATAAGCTTCTCCACCAAATGTAACCAGCGATCTCTTCTGTGTCCAACTATATTCCTTCGAAACCGAACGTCTAAAGGATTATGAGCTAACACATTCGCGACGGTAACATTTTTATGGGAAACGATACTATATAAGGACGGATAGGATTGGGATAACGGTTCATCCCCAAGCCAAGTATCTTCCCAGAATCGCACCTGCTGTCCGTTTCCTAAAGAGAACTTGCCCAGTGAAAAAAAATTCACTCTTAACTCGCATTAAACCCTTCCAGAATGGTGAGTCCGATGGTTTGCTCTCTACTTGAGATAACGTTTTATCCCCTAAATATTTATTAGAGAGTAACTCATGCCACACCCCCTCTTCAGTTAATAACTTGTATAGCCATTTACTCAACAAACACATATTTTTAATTTGTAGTACTTCAATCCCTAAGCCTCCTTGATCCTTTGGACGGCAAACAATATTCCATTTAGTTAGTCTATATTTCCTTTTTTCACATCACTTTGCCAGAAAAACCTCGATCGATAAAAATCCAAACGTTTCCTCACCCCTATGGGAATTTCGAAGAAGGACAGCAAAAACATAGGTAAACTAGATAGGACCGAGTTGATCAAAACGAGGCGATCCCCATAAGATAACAACTTACCTATCCAAGAACTTAGTTTCTTATCAAACCTGTCCTCAATGGGTTTCCACTCTTTGTTAAGAAGTTTTCTATGGTGAATTGGTATGCCTAGGTATTTGAAAGGTAGATTACCTACCTCACAACCAAAGATATTACGGTAATGATCTTGGGAATCCTTGGCCTTACCAAAACAAAAAATCTCACTCTTGTGGAAATTAATTTTAAGACCCGACATGAGCTCAAACATCGCAAGTATAAGCTTCATATTCAGGGCCTTTTCGACATCATGTTCCATGAAGATGATCGTATCGTATGCATACTGAAGAATTGATACCCCTCCTTCGACAAGGTGTGGTATTAACCCTCCTACTTGGCCATCCTCCTTAGCTCGATCTATGAGAATTGCCAACATATCCGCTACGAGGTTGAAAAGAATAGGTGATAACGGATCACCTTGTCTCAGCCCTTTTAATGTTTGAAAATAATGTCCGATATCGTCATTAACTTTAATACCGACACTCCCTCCTTGGACAAAACGAGCTATCCATTCACACCAAACTGGTGAAAACCCCTTCATTCTTAACACTTGTTGCAAGAACGACCAATTCACTTTGTCGTAAGCTTTTTCGAAATCAATTTTAAACAAAACCCCATCTAGATTCTTCCTTTTTAATTCATGTAAAGTTTCATGTAGGACTACCACCCCTTCCAGAATGTTTCTACCAGGTAGAAACGTTGATTGAGTTGGTCGGATAACTCTACTCGCAATAGAGTTAATCCTATTAGTCCCTACTTTTGTGAACACTTTGAAACTGACATTTAGTAAACAAATAGGTCTATATTGCTCAATACGGCTCGCGTCCTCTTTCTTAGGCAGCAACGTAATGACCCCAAAGTTAAGCTTATATAATGGTAAGTCTCCATCATATAGCTGGGCAAACATAGCCATCAAGTCCATCTTAATTACTTCCCAAAATTTCTGATAAAATTCTGCAGGAAACCCATCAGGTCCTGGGGCTTTATTGTGTTCCATCTGAGATATAGCTTCGAACACCTCCTTTTCGGTAAAAGGAGATGTAAGAATTTGATTCTCCTCAGGTGAGATCTGGGGCATATCCGCCGTCATATCCTCTACTAAAGAAACGTAATTCGGCGTCGGTGCCCCAAATAATTTCTTATAGTATTCGGAAATAAAAACCCGCAAGTTTAAATCTCCAATAATGGTGCCCTCATCTTGTTCTAGCTGAAATATTTTTTTTCTTCCTATGTTTGCCATTCGCAATCAGGTGGAAGTATTTCGTATTGCTTCCCCCTTCTTGTATATGTTTTACTTTAGCTCGTTGTGCCCATTTAGATTCCTCATCCCGTTTCAACTTTCGTAAATAATCATCAGCCTCCTTTTTTGCCGCCCGTTCGGCTGCGTTTAAAGGAGTCGATTCTGCCTTAATATCGAGCATATTAATGAGAGCCGTTAATTTGTCTTTCAGCTTCCTATATTCACCGCTTTGATTTTTAGCCCATCCACGAAAAAATTGTCTAAGATGCCTAATTTTGTTTTGCCACCTCTCAACCGGATTGTTTCCACTATTAATATTCATCCATTCTCTACGCACTAACTCATAGAAACCATCCTGGCGTATCCAGGATAATTCAAATGAGAAATGAATTTTATTTCCGACATGTGCCTGGAGCCCAGAGTCCAAAAGCAATGGTGTATGATCAGACCCCGTGCGGGTCAAAGCATGTACCGAAACCAAAGGATATTTCTGCTCCCATTCGATGCTATTAAGAAAACGATCTAATTTCTCGTATGTAGGATTATCTCCCCAGCTCGCCCAAGTGAATTGTCTACCCGATAATGTAATCTCTTTCAGGTCTAAACTCTCAATAATGGCATTAAAAATAAAAGGCCACCTAGCATTGAAATTGTCATTATTCTTTTCCTCCTGCCTACGAATGATATTAAAATCCCCCCCGATCAAAATCGGAAGAGTTTCATTATCGCAAATACGGACTAACTCCGCGAGGAATTCAGGTTTCTTAGAGTCTTGTGCAGCTCCGTAAACTACAACAAAAGCCCATAAGAAACCATCCGCTTTGGTGTTTACATGAAATTTTAGACAATAATCCCCAGACACAACGGTTTGTGCTGCGAGAGTAGTGTTATTGAAGCCAACTAACATCCCTCCAGAACGTCCATGTGGAGGTAGACAGAACCACGTAAAGTCTCTCCCCCCCCCCCCCCCCCCCCCCCCGCAAGAAAGTCCAAAAAATGAGTAGTGAAAGAAGATCTGTCTGTCTCAATCAGCGCAATAAAATCCAGATTATGATCTTTGATAAATTCATTAACAGCTAGGTGTTTCGCATGATCCCCAAACCCATTGCTATTCCAAATTAAACCGCTCATCTTATTTTTTAAATTTTTTAATTCTAGAACTCCTTCTGGGCTTAGACAAATTGCAAACATTCTTCTTCCGGTTACGTTTAACCGTCTTGGAGAATGAAAGATGATCCGTATGATCATCCTCTTGCTCTAACCCACCATCAGAAAGATCCACACTCAAGTTAGTAGCTTTCGTTAAAGCCAAGCTGGAGTGGGAATGAACTAAATCATCATGCAACTTATCATTTAAATTATTTTTCAAGAATATAATGGATCTAGCACGCTCATGCTCTAGCAAACCCGAAATAGAAGATTCAACTTGTTGCTTATTCTTCCCTAGCGAAACTCCTAACTTATCTGCTCTCGCCTTGATTTCAGAATCGGTAAATGAAAGCAATGACAAATCAACTGAATGTAGATTACCTTTAGCAAAAAACGAATCCTTCCGTTGCGCAAGGGCCATAGCACGCAGCTCCTGTGGAAGGTCCGCGTCTGGCTTTGCCCGAAGGCGAGCACTAGAGCGGATCTCCACCTCGGTCTCGGACATGCCCCCATAAGCCATCACCGCGGCCCTCGATGGTCGCGATGGTGTTACCGACACCGCTTCCAACCCCAACCCGCCTGGTTGAGGTGAGCAGTGTGCGGCCAGAGGTGAGTCCATCGACAACGTCTCCCCACCCAACCCGCCTGGTTGAGTGGGAAGAACAGCCACTCCATGAAACGCGTCGACCAGACGCCGTGGTGCCAACTCCCTGGCACACTCGCTCGGTGCAATCACAGTCGAAGAAGAAATAGGTGGCAGCGGGTATCCGTCTGATACCCGGGCCACCCGTCCAGAAGGAGCCCCCGTCGATGAAGAGGGTGACCGCGGGTATCCGTCTGATACCCGGGCCACCCGACCAAGAGAGCCCCCTGCCGATGCAGGGTCCGAAGCAACACCACCGTCACCCTCCTCGACCACCGAAACCCCATGTGTAGAAAGCACCTCGTGCTCAACAGACTCACACATATGCCCGGAAGAACCATCAGCACCCGCCGCCGTAATAGGAGTGTCAACGTATTGTGCCTCCCTACTCAACGAAATGAGATGTAACCGAGCTTCCCTTACCGATTTGGCCACTAAAGGAGAAAGGACCACCCCGGTAGCAAAAACTTTCTTCACACCGTTCACTTCCGTTCCCTTATCCGCCCCGCTATTCCCCTCAGAAGGTGCGCTATCCTTCTCCTTCTTGTTATCGAGATCCATGTTACCACTCATAGGCCATTTTTGCTTAGAGCTCCCTCCATCTCTCCCCCCATCATCAGGTGAATCATCAGTGGAATCAACTGCCATAACGTCCTCATCATCAGAATTTGGATTCTCCACAAAAAACTTCAGCTCATAAAACCCATCACGAATGAACATGGGCCAACCATCAGGAACTAGTGTGTAGTCCATACACCCCATGCTTCCGAGTATACTTCATATCCACCTTAAGAGTCTTTCCAAACAAAGAACCAAGACTCCAAAGAAGAAGAAAATCACCATGATGCTTAGGCGGAATATCTGACACCCTGATCCAGATCTCAGGTAATAGCCAGAGTGGCTTCATCTCCGTGACCCAAGATTCCACTGTAATCACGCATGTGCTGTTAGGAATATGACAAACACCGAAAACAATCATGCGATCCAACTCAGCTCTAGTCGGAAAAGACACCTTGAAAACCCCATCATCAACTTGCACCACTTCCCATTTAAACTGATCTGAAGGTACCAAACGTTGCAGCTGAATAATAACCTCCTCCACGGACAGCGATCCACCCGTGATAGTGAGCTTACCCAGACGTGCAGAATCAATCTTGGGCCTATAAGATGCCATAGGTACCGCCTCATAGAACATTAAACCCTCGTTGATAAAACCGTGCGTGATAACTTGTTGCTTCGCCACTGTGAGCAAAGGACAATCATCAGGAATATGACCTGTGCACTCGCAGTATTCACACACAACCTCCGTGCACTCCACGCTCAAGTGACCCTGGACGCCGCATTGGAAGCACTTCGCCTTGTCTTTCTTAGCCTTTTTAGCAATCGAATCATCACTCTCGCCAGTCGCTGGAACACCAAGCACACCCCCTCCTGTTGAAGCAGCGGCCATACGCTGTGCCGCAAGCATATGGTCACGGCCCGTGACCGGTAGTGGTACAGGGACAGCAGCCGGTGCTGCTGTTGCCGGCATCACCACGGCAGGAGGGCGCGCAGCTGTTGTGGCCGCGGCAGAAGAACTAGGTGGCGGCAGCACCGCGGCAGAAGAACCAGCTGGCGGCAGCCCCGCGGCAGGGAAAGAGGCTGCCGGCAACCCCGCAGCAGCAGAAACCGGCGCTGCCGCTGCCGAAGAGGACGTGGACGCTCCTTGGACGCCCGCGACGCCCTGTGCACAGAGTGCTTCGGTCACCCGCCTGACCACTGCCTCGACGGAAACCCTGCTGATGGTCGGGACCGTCGTCTCCCGCAGAGGTACCGGGCTACGTCCACGACCACGACCTCGGTAGGTCGCGTTTCCGTTGCCCCTGTAGAAACCTCGGCCCGCGCCATTGTTGCGGTTTTGTAAGCGGTGACGGTCACCACCTCCTCCCCCGTTGCCGTACTGGCCAGCGTAGAAGCCGGCGCCGGCATTGAAGCCCCCGAACGGAGCACCATTGCCGTTGCCGAACTCTCCCTGCCGCTGCTGCTCCGCGGCACCACCCCGCCCGCCTTGGTAGTAGTTGGGGCCGTATCCACCCTTCGCCGGCGGTCCACCTCTAAACGGCGGCGCTCCGTTGCCACGAGCACCACCACGGCCGTCTCCGTAAAACCCCCGGCCGCCGCCCTGGTTCGCCATCGAAGATACGAGAGGAGCAGAACCTCTGCGCGAACCAAGACCTAGACTTCGTCTCGTGATCCGATAGGGCCAAGTAATCCGATGTGGGCCCGTGTGGCCGTGATCTGCATTGGACACCCGACAACAGCCCAAAAAAATCCGGTGCGAGCGGCCCGTGTGACCCACCGAGATTGTCGGATCCAAATTTGAATTTCGAAGTCGGCCGCCATCGGCGATATTCACCCCCTCCGGCGACGGTTCACCGGCGAGGATAAATTTCAACCTCCGGCCAATCTTTTGGACTTGGAACCACGGTTGGTCCGATGATGTCAATGGGAAAGTCGATGGCGGCATCGCCGGAATCTTTAGCCGCTGCCGTCGATCCCTAGGCGAGCTGCTCACCTCCGCCGCCTTGGACACCCGTCCCAGCTCTTGCGATCTCACGGATGGCAGCGAAACGGCGAGCGCAATCGCCGCCGCCCTCTGCTGCAACCTCCTCACCTCTCTCTTACCTTGTCTGCTTTCGGCCAAGTCCCTCGAGGACGAGAGAGATGGCGTCCGGCAGAAGAACGTCGACGCCGGCGAAGTAGAGCTGCCCTCCGAAGATTCCGCATCGGAATCGTCTCCGAGCGCCCAGAACCTCCCGCCGAAGGGAGCCCCGCCGGCAGCGCAGCGGCGATCGCCACCACTGTCGCCACTCATTCTAGTTGTTGCCCTCTGTCTGCATACCGCTCTAGGAAAAAAGTGGATAATGGCCCGATGAGTCTTGTCTTAGCAAGGGCCTCAAGTCTATTTGGTGACTTTGAGGACGAGGAGAACATGGATGATCAAACGGATCTGCATGTTCTCTCCGAGAAAATTATAAAAACCTACAAAAAAAGGTGCTCTCTGATTCTAAGAGAAGGCAGAGTGGTCGACTTAGAAAACATCTTGATTAGCTACAATGCAAGGAATTAAAGATTGTTTTTTGGAATAGTGAGGGTTTCAGGGATCCGGGTAAACAATTATTATTGTTCAGGAGACGGTCAGGAAACAAAAGTGAGACTTTATCGCATTATCAGAGACGGGTAGGGCTAATTTTTCTTACCATTTTTAAACCGTTTAGTAGGAGGGGTGTACTTCTAAATTTTTTGTCTGCCGCCTCATGGGAGGTCGTGTGTCATGGTAATAGGCCTCAATTCTTTGACCATCCAAGTTCGAAAGGTTGACGCTGGAGATTTCTGTGTGAAGTTTCACATTAGATCTAAAATGGATGGTTTTGAATCGGCTCTAGTAGCAGTATATGGATCTACTCAAGAGGCTCACAAACATGAGTTCCTCGCAAAACTAGTATGTATCTGTGAGGATGGATTTTTAGACACTCGTTGGTGGGGATTTTAGTATTATGAGAAAACCAGAAGAAAAGAACAAAGCTAATTTATGTCCTAGATGGCCGTTTATTTTCAATGCAATAATTCGAAGAATTAGTCTGAAATAGATTGAACTCTCCGGAAGACAACACATGTGGGCAAACAGGCCATAGAATCCCACATTTGAAAAAACTAGATCGGGTGCTTTCAAGCGTAGAATCAGAGCAAAAAAATTCCATTGGCTACGGTTCGAGCTTTATCTCGATCTGGTTCTAACCACACTCCTTTGTTATTGGACTCTAGAGTATGTGCCCATCGAGGAAATCTGACACATTTTCTTTTGAGTTGTCTTGGTTGAGACTTTACGTTTTGTTGATATGGTAACAGCAAAGTGGAATGATGTTAGAAATGGGAACTCACCTATGGAGGTGTGGTTGAATAATTTAATACATGTGTGTCGTTTTCTTAAAGGATGGGCCAAAAAAAAAGTGGGAAATACAAAATAGAAAAGGAAATATTAATAAAGCTTATTGATGATCTAGATAAAGCAGAAATTGTGCCCCTTAGAGTATCTGAAAGGGAAACGCTCACTAGGGAAAATGATTACTTATCTAAATTATGTCGAAATGAAGAGTTAAAGTGTGCTCAAAGGAAAAAAAATTAAACATGTGCAAGAAGGTGGGAATAATACGAACTATTTCACCTTATGGTTTATGGGAAACATAGAAAAAATATGATATTTCAATTAGATCAAAATGAAAGAACCATAGTGGGAGAGGATAATCTAAAGACCTATATTTCTGCGTATTGTAAAAGTTTATTTGGAGCACCGGCTCTGAACAATTTTCCGATGGATGAGGATGTTATCCATGATATACCGCACTTAGCAACAAATGAGAGTGTCATTCTAACGGATGATTTATCTGTGAATGAAGTCTTTGAGGCTATTAATCAGATGGAAAAAAGCTCCCGGACCGGATGTATTTCCTGCGGAGTTTTACCAAATCTTTTGGAAAATTATTAAACATGACCTTATGGCGATGTTTGTCCATCTCCAACAAGGGAACTTGCCACTCTTTAAGCTGAATTTTGGATTCATTACGTTGATTCTAAAAAAAGGAGCATGTGGTTCAAATTCAGCAATATAGGCCTTTTTGTTAGCTTAATGTGTGTTTTAAAATTTTCACAAAGGTGGTAGATAATAGATTAACGGCAATTTCACATAAAGTAGTTCGGCCTACGCAATCGGCGTTCATGTCGGGTAGACAGATTTTGGAAGAGGTTCTAATCCTCCATGAAACCATCCATGAACTCAAACGGAGAAAGATAGGTGGTGTGTTATTTAGAATTGATTTTGAGAAGACCTATGGTAAAGTCAACTAGAACTTTCTCCAACAAACAATGCATATGAAAGGCTTCCCTCCAATCTGGTGTGAGTGGATTATGAAATTCATTCAAGGAGGAAATGTTGGGGTGAGAGTTAATGATAATGTTGGCTACTACTTTCAAACCAAAAAAAAATATGGCGTCAAGGAGATCCCCCCTCTCCTATTTTATTTAATATAGTTGTTGATATGCTGGCTATTCTTATCGTCCGAGTGAAGGAGCATGGTTGGAGGACTTATACCTCATTTAGTTGATGGGGGTATCCATCTTACAATATGCTGGCGATACAATCCTATTTTTATAGCATGATATAGCTAAAGCTTTGAATATGAAGCTAATCTTATGCATCTTTGAGCAACTATCGGGATTTAAAATAAATTTTCATCAGAGTTACATTTTTTTTGGAAGGGCAAAGTATGATGAGGAACAATACACACAAATTTTTTGTTGTGAGGCTGGTTCATTACCCTTTAAATACCTTGGGCTTTTTATACATCGCCGAACTCTTGGTTATGCTAAATGGTATCCGGAAGAGAACTGTTTTGAAGGAAATCTAAGCTGTTGGAAAGGAAGTTGTTATCTTATGGGGATCGTCTTCTCTTAGTAAATTCAGTATTAACAAGTCTACCTATGTTTATGTTGTCTATTTTCGAGTTACCAAAAGGGGTACGAAATAGACTAGATTATTATAGATCGCGTTTTTCTAGCAAAGTGACGATAAGAAACAAAAATATAGGCCGACTAAATTGAATATTATTTGTAGACCCAAGGATCAACGAGGGTTGGGTATTAAGGTACTGGAGTTGAAGAATAAATGGCTACTCAGCAAATGGTTGTTTAAATTGTTGAATGAGGAGGGGGTACGGAAGGAATTACATTACAATAAGTATCTTAATGATAAAATGTTGGCTCAGGTTGAGGCTAAACCAACAGACTCTCCATTTTGGAATGGTTTGATGCGAGTTAAGAATGATTTCTTTACTCATGGTTTCTTTAAAATTGGAGATGGGTCTACTGCTAGGTTTTGGGAGGATACATGGCTTGGTGACTCATCTTTCAAAAACCAATATCAATCTTTGTATCACATCACTCGCAAGAAAAAAGTTTATATGAATGATGTGCTTTCTGGTTCGCCACCAATTCAGATGAGTTTTTGTAGGAGTTTAATTGGTGCTTTATGGGACTCTTGGTCCCATCTATGCCATAGACTGATGGAGGTTAATCTTTTTAATCACACTGATTCCTTTGTTTGGGAATTAACACCTAATTGGGTGTTTATAGTTAAGTCTATGTATGAAGATTTAATGAATGGTCACACAAGATTCTTACCAACGTACCTTTGGAAACTCAAAATCCCACTTAAAATTAAGGTGTTTATGTGGTTCTTAAATAATAAGGTCTTTCTCACTAAAGATGACCTTGTAAAAAGAAAATGGCAAGGGTGTACTAAATGTTCTTTTTGTGACTCGGAGGATACTATTCAGTATTTGTTTATCTCTTAGCCTTTTACAAAGATTGTATTGAATGTGGTGTTCCCGACATAAAAGTACCACATGCCACCAATATAACCAATATGTTTGGGAATTGGCTGAATGGGGTTGCCAAAAAGACCAAAGGCAGAATTTGAATAGGAGTTTCACCTATTTGTTGGTCCATATAGCATTGCCAAAACAATAATTGTCTTTTAACAGATCCGGTTCATTCCATATTTTGCAGGTTATCTCTATGGCGACTCATTTCATCCAGCTTTGGGATCTCCTACCCCCGGTGGATCGCTTTGAGAGCTTATGGTTACTGGATGTTCCAGTCTCCTCATGGTCGGTCGGAATTTTTTCAACCAGGCTTCATGGCAGAACGTTAAGCATCTTTGTGATGTTTGGCCCTCTATGCTTTCCATATTTTAGACGGCTGGTTTTTTTCTCAACTATTTGTGATTCATGATTGTAAGATGATAAATTTTGAAGTATGCAATAAAAGCATGTAGCCGCTACTAGGGGAATAGCTTTTGCTTTCTTTTCCTCTGACTACTAAGATGTTTTAGTTCGCCAGGTTATCTCTTGCCTGCTCATGGTTTTGTTGGCAAAAGTCAGGTAGTAGGAAGCCCACCCCCTTTAATTTGTCAGACCATGTACCATCATGTCTGGCGTAGATACGGACGACATGGAGAAAATCCAGGTTTATGTACGACATTCTCTTTCCTTCCTTCATTCGGTGACGCACAGAGGTGGTAGAGTCTTGTTCGTGGAGTCGCTCACAACTTTTGGGAGCACCAAGATCCTGAATAAGATGATGCATGAATTGGATGAGGTGTTGGGGGCCCCAAACAGTGAAGGGTGATGTGGAAAGGTATGGTGGGAATACAAAATACCTGAATGTGCTTTGAGCATACAGATACGTAGGTTGCTAGGAAGGAGGTAAGCGCTTGTCTTTCTGATGTCAAGAAGTAATAAGAGGTAAAACTCCTAAGATACGTGGTTTATGATTCACTTTCTTATTATTATCCACGTTAATCTTTCCACATCAGACGCCTACATTGTTTAAGTCAACTTGAAAGATAATATTTTTCTATCATTCTAATTAGATATGTGTAATACTTTAAACGGTGAACCCAAGAGGAAGATGATCTAAGGATAGCTAGCAGTGAGAATCTTAAAATAGAAGAAGATAGTGTTTTTCCTCCAATAGAAAGAGGGCTAGATGGGGGGCTTTGGAAGAGAAATAGCTTGATCTGTAACCATCAAAATAAGTCAGTTTTCAGTTCATTAGAGCAAGGAGAAAGTGCACTAGATAGACAGGTTGGACAATGAGGGCTTTTACTCTCCCTATCTCGAGTAGGATCATTGAAAAGAAAGAAAACGAATGGTTTCTCGGCAATGGTTTCTTCAACTGGCTTGTGCCACAACTCAGAGCATCTGTTAGATATTGTATTAGATCTGTATAAACGTGTATGCAATACCCTGTACGGATGTAACTTATATCCCTATAAATATATGACAAAATGCCACGTACAGACGTGAGCCAATCTGCCCCAAAACGTCTTGACCGAACATGGTATCAGACTAGGTTCTCTAAACCTAAAACTCCAGCCGCCACCTGCAAGTCGCCGCCGCCGCCATGACCTTCCCCGGCACTACTTCGACCTCTTCTGCTGCCCTGCCCGGCTCCGGTGCTGCCTTGTCGGCGTCGTCGATCCCAGCATCCCTCGCGGCCATCCTTGCCGCCGGTTCCTCTAGCCAGATGGCTTTTGTCACCCGATCCATTGAATTCCTGTCCCAGTTAAGCCCGATGGCAACCTTTGCGCCTCTTCTGCCCTACAACACGCCTGCTTCAGTTCAGCCGTATGTTGCGCCACAGCTAGACCTCGACGTACTCGTCGGCCAACAGGCCGCCGACGCTGCGGCACCTGGTGCGTTCCAGCTGATGCACTTGCTCACCGTCCGCCTCAAGCCGGACAACTACCTGTTTTGGTGCGCTCAGATCCTTCCGCTTCTACGCAGCCGTCACCTCGAGGGCTTCATCGACGGGAGCCTTCCGCGTCCACCGTCTAACATATCGGCCATCACCGCCACGGGTGCTCGGCTCTCAGCCCCCAACCCGGCCTACCGTACTTGGGTTTCCCAAGACCAGGCGATCTTGTCGCCCATCCAATCTTCCCTCACTGAGGGGGTTGCGGGTTTGGTCCTCTTCGCCGCGTCGTCACTTGACGCCTGGACTAACTTGGAGAACAGTTTCGCCTCTCAATCCACTGCTTGTTCCATGGCTATTCGTCGTCAACTTGGTGATATGAAGAAACTCGACATGTCCGCCACCGTCTACTTCAACAAAATTAAGTCCTTGGCGGACATACTCTCGTCCATTGGGCAGCCCTTGCGTGATGAGGAGTCCACCACATTCGTCATCAACGGTCTGGACGGTGAGTATGATGGGCTGGAGAGGCTATTAGCCTTCACAACTCTCCGATGCCGCCACGTGACCTCTACGTGTGTCTTCTTTCCACCGAGTCACGAGTTGAGGCGCGTCGTGCCGTGGCCTCCTACTCCGACATGTCAGCCAACGCCGCACACCGTGGAGGTGGTGGCTATCTCCCGGTCGCGCCACGCCCACCCGCCGGCGCCCCTGCTCCTGGTGGGAGTTATCGCCCGCCCCCGCCAAACCAGCCCTGGCAGCCGCGACCACCGGTACCAGCCCCCACCTTCATCAACAATGGGGGGCGACAGGGTGGTCAGCGCCCCACGTGCCAGTTATGTGGGATTGTGGTTCACCTCGCGTCACGTTGCCACCGGCGCTTCAAGCGTGATTTTCTTGGCATTGGCAACGACAGGCGCGGGAACGAGAAGCAGGCTGCTATGGCTACACAAGGATCTCTGCCAGGCCACACGCCCTCCTACCCTATCGATCCCACCTGGTACATGGATACGGGTGCTACGGATTATATGACGAGCCAGCTTGGAAAGCTCTACTCCCAGGAGCCCTACCATGGCCACGACAAGGTGCACACCGCTGATGGGTCAGGTATGCACATCTCTCATGTTGGTCAGCATCACTTCCTACACATTCATCTCGTCGATTGCATCTTCGTAACATCCTTCGTGTCCCCTCTGTTACTCGTAATTTACTGTCCGTTCTGAAGCTTACACTTGACAATAATGTTTTGGTTGAGTTTCACCCATTTCATTTTTTTTGTCAAGGATGGAACCACCAGGGAGGTGCTCCTTAGAGGTCGATATTTCCAGGGGTTGTACGCTTTGGATGCGCCCCAAGTTTCTAAGGTCTTCAGTGGTGTTCGCACTTCGTCGTCTCATTGGCACTCGTCTAGGACATCCGGCCTCTCCGATTGTTAGTCATGTCCTTCAATGACATGAACTCCCCACTACGTCCAGCAATAAATTTTTAGGAATGTGTGATGCTTGTCAACAAGTGAAGAGTCATCAACTTCCGTTCGTTTCTTCGAGTCGTGTGGTTAAACATCCTTTAGAGCTTGTGTTTTGGGATGTGTAGGGTCCATCTCAAACTTCTATGAGTGGGCATATTTATTATGTCAGTTTCATTGATGCCTATAGCCGTTTTACTTGGCTTTATCTCCTTAAGCGCAAATATGATGTGTTTATGTGTTCTTACAATTTCAATTACATGTTGAGCGGCTCCTCAAGCATAAGATCATTCATGTTCAGTCTGATTGGGGTTCGAGTATCACAACCTCAACACATTCTTTAATAAACTTGGGATTTATCATCGTGTGTCTTGTCCACATACACATCAGCAGAACGGTGCAGCTGAACGCAAGAATCGTCATATAGTTGAAACTGGCCTCACGTTACTAGCACATGCTTCTATTCCGTATCGATTTTGGAGTGATACCTTCTCCACCGCATGTTTATTGATTAATAGGCTTCCCACACGTGTTCTTAACATGAAAACACCACTTGAACGTCTTTTTTAAGAAGTTCCTGATTACACCTTTTTCAAGGTTTTTGGCTGTGCTTGTTGGCCACACCTCTGCCCATACAATAGTCACAAACTCGAGTTTCGTTCCAAGAATTGTGTTTTTCTTGGCTATAGTGCTCTCCATAAAGGCTATAAATGTCTTCATGTTCCGTCTAATCGAGTTTATATCTCTCGTGATGTTGTGTTTGATGAGAATCTATTCCCCTTTGCCAAACTTTCACTATATTCATTTGTGTCACCATCCATGCATTCATCTCCACTTTCGCCTGACCAGTTTGAAGATGTTGCATATTCCCTTGTGTTATTACCTAACCATGGCACAGGTATCGGTCGAGGAGCCAGCCTTCAACGCCTGGATGCGCCGGATGATCAGGACAACTGTCACACGCGCGCGTACATGCCCCATGCAGCTGAGCGTGCGCCCCCCCCCCCTATGTGATTCATCCGCCAGGCACGACGCCCGCGTCTGTGATGCCTTCACCTGGCATCCAGCCAGCCGAATCGGGCCCAGATTAGCCTGGCTCTCCACCCGCTGGCTCTCCATGCTCTGGCCCAAGTCCAGCCCCGACGATTGGCTCTGCAGTGCAGTCGCCCGTGCGGGCATCTAATACATACGCGTCGCCCAGCTCGTCACCTGGGCCTCGCTCGCCAGATTGATCGCCTGACTTCTCCTTGTGCTTGATCGCAGTGCTACCTCACACGATGAGGCTGTTGTTCCTGTGCCTTCTGCACCTCTGGTTCTGTGGCCTCACACTCGCATCCGCAGTGGCATCGTCAAGCCTCGTAACCGTACTAATGGCACAATGGCATGGATGGCTGCTTGTGTCGCCCTCGCCACCAATGACCCCACAGCGGAACCTTGTCACTATCAGGCCGCTCTCGGCATCCCACACTGGCGTGCTTCTATGGAGCTTGAAATGCGAGCTCTTCGTCAGAATGGTACCTGGAATCTGGTACCACCTCATCCTGGCATTAATAGTATTGATTCTAAATGGGTGTTCAAGGTGAAGAAGCATTCGGATGGTTCTATTGAGCTACAAGGCACGCTTGGTTGGCAAAGGGTTCAAACAGCGGTATGGTCTTGACTATGAGGATACCTTTAGTCCGGTTGTCAAACCAACTACTATTCGACTTCTTCTCTCCTTGGCTGTTACCAGAGGTTGGTCCCTTCGTCAGTTGGATGTTCAAAATGCATTCTTGCATGGTGTCTTAGAGAAGGAGGTATATATGCGACAGCCTCCCAGTTTTGTTGACCCAGATCATCCACAACACTTGTGTCGACTGGTGAAGGCACTTTATGGTCTGAAACAGGCCCCTCGATCTTGGCATGCTCGTCTGGGATCTGCTCTTCGTGCTCTCGGTTTTGTACCATCTACAGCTGACACCTCTCTGTTTCTGCTTTAGCGTCCAGAAGTTACGATATATCTTTTGGTTTATGTGGACAACATTATTTTGGTCAGCTCCTTTGTTGCTGCTACTGATCGTCTTGTTGCGGCTCTTTGTCAAGGATCTCGGCAAGTTGCATTTTTTCCTTGGATTGGAGGTTATTGATTCTGATGCTAGATTGACTCTTACTCATAAGAAGTACTCCTTGGAATTGTTGGGTCGTGCTGGCATGCTCCAGTGTAAGCCTGCTTCCACACCAATTTCTGTCACAGATTCTCTCTCTGCCACTGCTAGATCTCCACTCTCATCTGATGATGCCACCGAGTACCGTAGCATTGTTGGAGGTCTTCAGTATCTCACTATTACTAGGTCTGATATTTCATTTTCCATTAATCGTGTCTGCTAGTTTCTGCATGCACAACATGATTCTCACTTGTCTGTTGTTAAGCGCATCCTGCGCTACGTCCGCTCTATTGCATCATATGGTTTGCACCTTCGTCCAGATACGTCTTGCATGCTCTCTGCGTTTTCTGATGCGGACTGGGCTGGAAAACCAGATGATAGGCGATCCACGGGGGGATATGCGGTGTTCTTTGGGCCAAACCTGATCGCCTGGAGTGCTCGCAAACAAGCGACAGTATCTCGCAGTAGTACTGAAGCCGAATACAAAGCTGTGGCCAACGCTACTGCTGAGCTCATCTGGGTGGAGTCTCTACTTCGAGAGTTGGGAATCTCTCAAGACCAGCCTTCTGTTCTTTGGTGTGACAACATTGGTGCTACATATATTTCCACTAATCCGGTAAACCATGCCCGAACGAAACACATCGAAGTTGATTATCACTTTGTGAGAGAACATGTTGCACAGAAGTTACTTCAAATCGAGTTTACCTCTTCCAAGGATCAACAAGCTGACATCTTCACAAAGCCATTGCCGCAACCTCTCTTTGACGGATGTAGACGGAATCTTAACTTGCTGAATTCTTCAGGCCACAGTTAAGATTGAGGGAGGGTGTTAGATATTGTATTAGGTCTGTATAAACGTGTATGCAATACCTTGTACGGCTATAACTTATATCCCTATAAATATATGACAAAAGGCCATGTATAGACGTGAGCCAATCTACCCCAAAACGTCTGGATCGAATAGCATCGATCAATGCAGAAGCTAGGGATTTACCCCCTTTTCAGAAAAACAAAACTAGATGATACGTCTTTTTATTTTGAGTTCCCTTCCAAGGAAATCTAGATCGGAAGAAATTAATTTTTTTTCTCAGCACAATGGGGGGAGGATAAAAATGCATCATGTATATCGGGACATTTGATAAGCTAGATTGAATCAAAATAAGTCTTAATCGTAGATTTAACAATTTACATGTCCATCTTAAACACTTATTCTCAAATTTCTTCTCTGCATTAGCCCAACGTTTTTTCTTATTATTTTTTCATCAACTGGAACCCCTGAGTATTTCATGGGCAAATATCATGTTTGACAAGTAAAAAATAACCTGATATAAGCATCATGTTTATCAATAGCGGAACCAAATTAGAAGATTTCGCTTTTATTAAAATTTATCTTCAAACCCGACATTTGTTTGAAAGCACACAAAATTAATTTTAGGTTAAGCACTTTCAGGATCATTTGTTTAAAAGGGCTGTGTGGCTAAGCAACACTAGGTGCACCAACAACTTATGCTAAGCAAGACAAGTAACAAGGTGATAGCAAGTTAAATAACTTCAAACACGAAGGCTATCATAATGTAAAATGCATAAGTAAAAAAGCTCGGGTATAAAAATAACCGAGGCACACGGAGACGAAAATGTATTCCCGAGTTCCTCCCTTTGAGGGGAGTATGTCTCGTTGGAGGGGTGTGAGCTCGCCACAAGAGGCCTACTCAACGCCACAAAGGCCTCACCCTATTCTCCGATGAACCTCGCCACAAATTCCTAGTTCACCTTCCACTAATTGCAACCTTCGATCGAGGCACATATCCACAAAGGCCTCACCCTATTCTCCGATGAACCTTGCCACAATCTTGGGGAACGCATCCACAACTCAATTGGAGGCTCCCAATAACACCACAAGTCGTCTAGGGTCCAAGACCCAAGAGTAACAAGTCCACAAACTTTCACTTCCATGAATCCTCGTGGAGAGAGCAAACCGATGCAAATGGCAAGAGCACAAGTGCTCAAATCCTTCACTCTCAAGTTCCAACAAAGAAAGAAATACTTATGAGGGAATAAGAGAGGAAGAACAATGGAGAAACACCAACAACTCCAAGATCAAGATCTACTAGGTTTCCCTCACTAAGAAGGAGGATGGATTGGTGGAAATGTAAATCTAGATCTCCTCTATATTTTCCCTCAAATATATAAAAGAATCATGGGAAGAATTGAGAGAAGGAAAGCTTCCTCAAGGTCAACAATGGTGGGAGAGATAGAGAAAAACGGCTTGGGGAAGTTAGCGAACCTTTGGGGAAGAAGGTCCCTTAAATAGGGGCCTAGAAAACTGCCCGTTAGGGCCTTTTTACGTGCCCAACCGGTAGCACCGGACGGCACCCGGTAGTGATACGTCTCCGACGTATCTATAATTTCAGATGCTCCACAATCATATTTTGCCAATTGCTACTTGTTTTCTCCCTTATTTACAGCATTTTTATACGTTTTACAGGAATAACCTATTAACAAGATGCCAAGTGTCAGTTCCCTGTTTTCTGTTGTTTTTTGGTTTCAGAAAAGTTGTTCTGCAAACATTCTCAGAATTGGACCCCACAAAGCCCGAAGTTCCTATTTTCCCCGGAAGCATCTAGAACACCGAAGAAGAGTCGAAGACGGGCAACAGGGGGGCACACCATAGGGTGACACCCTCCCCCCCCCCCCTTGGTCGCGCTAGCTATGGGTGTGGGGCCCCCTGGCCTCCACCGCCTTTGCCCTTTCGCCTATTTAAGCCCCCTGGATGGAAAACCCTAAACACCTGATCAAAAATCCCTGAAAAGTTCCGCAACCGCCGTCACCGTCAACCCTAGATCAGGGGGTTCTGAAGCTGTTTCCGGCACCCTGCCAGAGAGGAGATCATCACCGGAGGCTTCTACATCACCATGCCTGCCTCCGGAGTGATGCGTGAGTAGTTCATCCTTGGACTACGGGTTCGTAGCTGTAGCTAGATGGTTGTCTTCTCCTCATATGCCTCCATGTTTAGATCTCGTGAGCTGCCTATTATGATCGAGATTGATCTTATGTAATTCTCTATGTTGTGTTTGCTGGGATCCGATGAATATTGAATTTATGCCAAGTTGATTATAGTCTTTATTTGCATATGCTATTTTTGATCTTGCATGCTTTCTGTTACTAGTGGTTACTCTGGCCAAGTAGTTGCTAGTGACTCCAAGAGGGAGTATTTATGGTCGATAGTGGGTTCATGCCTCATTTTCGCCTTGCTCGAGTGACAGAAACGTGAAAGGGGAGGATGTGTTGTTGCCATTAGGGAGAAAACAGCGGTGAGAGTGCCCGCGTGCATAATCATTGCTTACATTACACACTTTGTTTAATTCAATTATCTGTTGCTTGAAACTTAATACCTAAGGGGGTTCGGATGATAACCTAAGGGTGGATTATTAGTCATAGATGCAGATGGATGCAGTCTATGTATCTTGTTGTAATGCCCGCACTAAATACCATAGTAATCTTCATCTCATATTGTGCACTACGGTGCAACCTCTATTTGTCAATTGCACATCTGTAATTTGTTCACCCAGCATGCTATCTTTTATGGAGAAACACCAATAGTGAAACTATGAACCCCAGTCCATTTTCTTACATTGTTAAAACAAACCACAACTATTTCCTATTTTCTTTACTTACTGCAAGCATACACGGTTTTCCACACTATACGTCTAATCTTTGTTTCTAGCAAGACCGGTGAGATTGACAACCTCACTGTACAGTTGGGGCAAAGTATTTTCGTTGTTATGTGTGCAGGTTCCACGTTGTTGCTGACACCGGTGAAGCGCCAGCGCCACTGTTAGTGGCATAAACCTTCCGAAGGTCCTCTTTCTCCTACTGGATTTATAACCTTGGTTCCTAACTAAGGGGAAATACCTACTGATGTGCTCATCACACCCTCCTCTTGGGGTCTCCCAACAAACGTGTGTATCACGAGCATCAAGGATATTTTCTGGCGCCGTTGCCGGGGAGAAGGAAGTCTTCTGGCAAGGGGAGCCTCTCACTCTCAACCTCTTTATTTATTTGTATTCTCTTCTTTTTATTTTTTGTCTTGTTTTGCTTCTTTATATAAAAAACAAAAAAATAGTTCTTATTCTAGTTGTTATTTTTGCTTTATCATGTTTTCTATCAATGTTTGATTTGTTTGAAACTAGATCTTTTAGGCAAGGTGTGTTCACGAATGAACAACAAAAACACTATAAGGAACACCGCTTGTCACAAAAGGGGATACACTTATGGGAGAAAATTAATAAATTGCATGACTATGCTAAAAACTTGTGCTCTATTTATAATGTTACTTATTGCTTTGATAAATCTTGATGATGTAGGAGGTATAAACACCTCCCTTTACAATGTGAGTATAATGATGATGTTACCATATCTTCTTATGTTAAGGGAAATTATGAATTATATGATGTGGAACAAACTGAAGAATTTATTGCTTGGAAGGGTGCATTCGAAATTGCCTATTTGCTTGAAAGTATTGATGATGCACCTTATAAATATGAGATTTATGCTATACTTGAATATTGCTTTGATAATTACAAGGATTGTAATTACTACATAATGGAATATCTTAATAAATTCTTTCAACCTAAGGAAGTAATTGATGCCTTGCAGGAGCCTGTGGAAGAAGAAATTGCTTAATCTGGAAGCTCATTGGATGAAAAAGAGGAGGAGAGTGATGATCAAGAGGAGGAAGAATGGAGCTACCCATGTCTACCTCCCAATGATAGTAACTCTTTAACTCATACATTATTTGATGAAATTGATACTTTCTATACTTGTGAACTTGATACTACTATGAATGAAACTTGTGAGAATGATATTGCTACTGTTATTTATGATAATCCTCTATTTATTCCAACTATTGACATGATAATGAGGAAGTTTGTTTAGAAAATTTATATGATAATGCTCTAGATGGTGGTCCTATGTTACTTGATGTTATAAATTATAATGCTACTGAAAAATAGGATTGCTATAACGTGTCCTATACCTTTTATGAGTGATCAATCATCTTGCTTTTCTATTGCTAAAATTGGAAAAAAAAAGAGGAGCTGATTTTAAATTTTGATCCCACTATTTTTGAGCTTGATATGAATTGTGTGCTTTTAGACCCAGACAAGCATGATTTATGTGATAATTATTTTGTTGAGTTTGTTCATGATGCTACTAAAAATTATTATGAGAGAGGAAAATATGGTTGTAAGAATTCTCATATTACTAAAACACCTCTCTTTTTTTTGAAAGTTTTGAAGTTGCTCTTGTTCTACCTTCCCATGATTTCCAGTTTGAGCTTCTTTAATTTATTTATTTACAAGATTCCTATGCATAGGAAGTGGGTTGACTTAAAAATTTTTATACTTTCTTCTTGATGCTCTCTTTTTCTTAATTCATATTTATTATGTGATCATCTACTTGATTCCACCTTTCTATGCCTAGCTGAAAGGCGTTAAAGAAAAGCGCTACCGGGAGACAACCCGTTTTATTTCGCTGTTTTCAACCTGTTTTCTTTCGTTTTCTTTGGTGTGATTTGCACCTGGATGTTGTATATTTCCTTGGAAGCCCTTCTGTATCTTTTCTTTTGAGTTTTTGTTGAGCCAAGTAAAGCCTCTAGTGGAAAGTTGAGTCTATATTTCGGATTTCTGCGCAGGAAACAGATTTCTGATGTCCACTGTTAATTCCGTTAAAAATCACAGATAATTCAAAATGACATGATATTTTTTGTGCTTAATACTGAGTTATATACGCAACTTTTCTTAGAATACCACTTTTTGATTTAAGCAACAGAAGATTTTTGAAAAAAAATCGATCTTTACCTGATGTTCTGTTTTGACAGATTTCTTCCATTTATCGCATTTGCATCTTAATCTCTTTCTTTTGGTGTTCTTTTGAGAAAAAGAGTTTTGAAATAAGTTGTGACAGTAGCTAATGTGTTGTTGAGTGTTAGGTTTGTGTTGAAACTAAACCATGTGAATTTATTATTTCAATTGCACTAACGTTGCTAATGAAGATTGTGAGAATTTTGATGTGAAGGAAGTTTTCAAGGGTCAAGAGAAGAGGATGATATGATGTGATCAAGAAGAGTGAAAAGCCTAACCTTGGGGATGCCCCGGTGGTACATCCAAGAAAATTCCAAGAAGACTCAAGCGTCTAAGCTTGGGGATTCCCAAGGCATCCCCTTCTTCATCAACAAATTATCAGGTTACTTCTAGTGAAACTTTATTTTTATTCGGCCGCATCTTATGTGATTTACTTGGAGCGTCTTTTATTTTTGTTTTTTCTTTCAGTTTTTTTTTTCAATAAGCTTGGTTCGACCCCAGCATTCTTTTATTGGAGAGTGACACGCTCCGCTTTTCCATGAGAATATATTGTATTCTTAATCTCTGTCTAGCTGTTGCATTTATTTAGCTCCTATTTTGCATGCATCTCTTATTAGAGCTGTTAGTTTTAGTATTGTTATGTGAGTACTCTCATGTTTGCTTGTTGTATCATAAAGAGTATTTTTGTTAAAGCATGTTTTGTATGGTGCTTGTTGGGAGAAGGAAAACTGTTGCTTGAAGTAGAATTTATAACAGTACTAGTAAAAGCTTGTATAGACTGTGGCTAGGACTTTTTCATGCCATGCTAAATGTTATTTTATTTTTAAAACCTTGTGGTTATTGAGTAGCATGATTAGCCTCGATTAGCTGAGAGTGTTTAATATGTATTGAAATATTCATGAGTTGTTCTTGTCATAGTAAAGCATCTATATATGTATTCTCTTTCGAATGTTTTATTTGGTTGACTTGGCGCATGCTCACACGATGTTTATGACTACAAACCAGTCACGAATAGCCTCCATGACCACTTTGTTTTTGAACTTGTGATACTGCTTATGTTTTAATCAATGATGCTTATGTCGCTATGCATGATTGTGGCTCTTATGCTCTCTTGATTTGTCACTCCCAGTCTTTTGCTAGCCTCCACCTGTACTGAGTATGACCTCTACTCGTTCATACAAACTCCTTTAAACCAAAGTTTTTTCCATTGTGTCCACCATACCTACCTACATGTGGTATTTAACTGCCATTCCAAAGTAAATTGCTCATGTGTTACCTTCAAAATTACTCCTGCTTTATGTTCTGTTTACCATTCGTTTACATTAGCATACATCTACCAAAATATAGACACTCAGTGTCAAACTTTTAATACCTCTGTGTAATAAAGTAAAAGCTCTAGCACATGAGTGATCCCTGCTTCCCTCTGCGAAGGGCCTTTCTTTTACTTTTATGTTGAGTCTCCATCTTCTAACTTTATGCACAGTTGAGAGAACATTCTTTACATTCTGGGTTCTATGTGCATTTATCCCATAAACATCAATAATTACTTCATGATGTGATATTATTTGTTCTTAAATTATTTGTTCGAGTCTTCCTCATGAACTTTGAAGGTGTCCTGGCATTTATGTTTTGCCCCACTCTTAAGGACTATCGAAATATCACTTTTCCATGCTTTCTCTATACCTAAAACAAACGTCTACCTTTCTTTGCATTATTATTCATGATCCTTTATTTGAGTTACTCTTCGTGATGCAAAGTAATTGTTATGCTTTATTATTAAAGTTTTATTTATCATGCATGTGTTTAAAGTTTTATGATCTCAGCGTGCATATGCTTTTACATTAGATTGATCAAAATTATGTTAGTAGCATGTCACCTCAGAAATTATTGTTTTATCATTTACCTACATGAGGACGAGTAGGAACTAAGCTTGGGGATGCTTGATATGTATCCAACGTATCTATAATTTCTGATGCTCTATGATCATATTTTGCCAATTGCTACTTGTTTTCTCCCTTACTTATAGCATTTTTATACGTTTTCCGGGACTAACCTATTAACAAGATGCCAAGTGCCAGTTCCTTGTTTTCTGCTGTTTTTGGTTTCCGAAAAGTTGTTCTGCAAACATTCTCGGAATTGGACCCCACAAAGCCCAAAGTTCCTATTTTCCCCGGAAGCATCCAGAACACCGAAGAGGAATCGAAGACGGGAACCAGGGGGCCACACCATAGGGTGGCGCGGCCCCCCCTTGGTCGCGCCAGCTATGGGTGTGGGGCCCCCTGGCCTCCATCGCCTTTGCCCTTTCGCCTATTTAAGCACCCCGGATGGAAAACCCTAAACACCTGATCAAAAATCCCCGAAAAGTTCCGTAGACGTCCTCACCGTCAACCCTATATCAGGGGGGTTCTGAAGCTGTTTTTGGCACCCTGCCGGAGAGGAGATCATCACCGGAGGCTTCTACATCACCATGCCTGCCTCTGGAGTGATGCGTGAGTAGTTCATCCTTGTACTACGGGTTCGTAGCTGTAGCTAGATGGTTGTCTTCTCCTCATATGCCTCCATGTTTAGATCTCGTGATCTGCCTATCATGATCGAGATTGATCTTATGTAATTCTCTATGTTGTGTTTGGTGGGATCCGATGAATATTGAACTTAGGCCAAGTTGATTATAGTATTTATTTGCATATGCTATATGTGATCTTGCATGCTTTCCGTTGCTAGTGGTTACTCTGGCCAAGTAGTTGCTAGTGACTCCAAGAGGGAGTATTTATGCTCGATAGTGGGTTCATGCCTCCTTTTCTCCTTGCTCGAGTAACAGAAACGTGAAGGGGGAGGATGTGTTGTTGCCATTAGGGAGAAAATAGCGGTGAGAGTGCCCGTGTGCATAATCATTTCTTACATTACGCACTTTGTTTAATGCAATTATCTGTTGCTTGCAACTTAATACCTAAGGGGTTCGGATGATAACCCGAGGGTGGATTATTATTCATAGATGCACATGGATGTCGGTCGATGTATCTTGTTGTAATGCCCGCACTAAATACCATAGTAATCTTCATGTCATATTGTGCACTACGGTGCAACCTCTATTTGTCAATTGCTCAGCTGTAATTTGTTCACCCAGCATGCTATCTTTTATGGAGATACACTAGTGAAACTATGAACCCCGGTCCATTTTCTTACATTGTTAAAACAAACCACAACTATTTCCTGCTTTCTTTACTTACTGCAAGCATACACTGTTTTCCACACTATACGTCTAATCTTTGTTTTCAGCAAGACCGGTGAGATTGACAACCTCACTGTACCGTTGGGGCAAAGTATTTTGGTTGTGTTGTGTGCTGGTTCCGGTGAAGCGCCAGCACCACCGGTAGTGGCATCAACCTTCCGAAGGTCCTCTTTCTCCTACTGTATTGATAACCTTGATTCCTAACTAAGGGGACATACCAACCGTTGTGCTCATCACACCCTCCTATTGGGGTCTCCCAACAAACGTGTGTATCACGAGCATCAGGTAGTACCGGAGGTTATGGGACAAAATTCGCCCAGAAACACTCCAGGTACTGCAAACTGCGGTACTACCGAGCTCATCCGGTAGTTTGGGTCAGTACTACCGACCTTGGCCCGGTAGTTCCGGACGAGGCAGAACACCAATACTAAAACGATCATAACGTTTGCGTCTGGACTCCGTTTTTTATGATCTTTGGCTCGTTGAGTTTGCAACAAAAAGATCTACAAGATAACGTGGAGAAACGTCATTGCCCAACAATTGAAATTAAAACCAAATGTAGAAAGGCTTAACCTCTCTAAAAGGAACAACCGGTAAAACCTCTGTCGCCTAAAACGCACATAACTTTTGCGAATGAAATCCAAATGAGGTTGGAAAGATAATAACAAGGAGTATACAAAAACAAATTAATGGAGAAGTTACCACACATGGAAGATGTGGAAACATTCTCAAAGCTGAACCGTATATTTTCACCACCCAAAACACAACAAGTTTTTCTTACCAAAACCGTTTTCGATAAACCTTGGCTTGTCATGAAGATCACGAAAAGAACCAAAACCCATGGATATAAAATACAAATAAGAACCAACAAAGATGATATGCATGTATGCAAAGGTTTGAGCTCTCTGCAACGATTCGATCAAGGTACTCACTTGAGAGCTCCTCTTGGTAGTACGACTATCTATCCTATAACCCAGTCTCCCAAAGACACGAGACTGGTAAAATAGAAAACCTATCAAGATCATACATTTGCCTTGAGCATTCCACTTGATATAGATGATTAAGATCTTGACTCTCTCAAGTTGGATCTTCTTTCTTGATCGTGCTCGCTAGCACAATCTCCGCTTGATGAAGACTTGCAAGTTGCTCCCCCATACACCATTATGGGAGAGACCCTTCTCGGCATATCTTCACAAGGCCACAATCTCCAAATGGGTGGCAAGCATGAAGTAGGATTTCTTTGAGATGCTTCACTTGAGCCTCCACGTCAATCTTGATGACGAACACCGCTTGACGACAACATATACTATGGGCTATAAGAAATCTTCCTTTTGATGAATACCCATGGAAACATACCTTACCACACATAGAGATTCCACACACACATATCATGGGTTAGTTCACAAAGCTATATGATCAAATTCTTACCATACCACGAGATACACAATCCCACTTGGTATATCTTGTAGCTTTGTGTGTTGATCACTTGCTTGATCAACCTTGTATCTTTTCTTCTCACTTCAGATGATGATGTCTTGAAGATAATCATGAAAGATCACCTAATCCTTTTCTTAAAGACACACTAGAAATATGCACAACTCTACACATTGCCATTCTTCATATAAAGCCTTGAATATAACAATTGCCATAAAGAAAGCTAATAGAGTTGAACACATGAACTCCATTATTTCCAATGGACAAGATCTACAAGGATAACTCAATGCAAACATTAGTTCATAAGGATTGTCATTAATTACCAAAACCACATATGGGGCACCATGCGCTTTCACCCTCCGTCCATGTATTGGCCTCTTGAGCATCATGTTTGTCAATAGTCGAACCAAATTAGAAGAGTTCGCTTTTATTAAAATTTATCTTCAAACCCGACATTTGTGTAACATCCCAAGTATGAAAAACCACCTCTAGAATGTTTGATTTCTTGTTTTATTAAAGTTTTGCATCATGTCATCATATTCCCTGAATTGTTTGCATTTGTTTTACCTTGTTTTCCATTTGTTGTTTCTGTTTTACTCTGTTTTCACAATTCAAATTCAAACTTTGTTCAAACACTTATTTCATACTTGCTCTGTTACAACCTTTTAAATAAAGAGTTCAAATAAAAACAACCAAATTGTTTTCATTTTATTCCATAAGGTTCAACCAATAAAATTATGGCTTTCATAAGTTAATTAATCCAAATTTAATTCAATTGGTATTTCAAAATTCAAATCAAATCATCAAACAGCACCCAATTTGAATTTATGAATATTATCAAAACAAATCAACTCATTTGTTCTAAGTTAAACATAGGGTTCACCCTATTAAAAGTTTGGTTTCATTAATAGTCACTTAATAAGCAATTTCTCCCAAATTTGAATTAAATACAAACAGCAAATTAAATTTGAAATTTTTGGAAAATGAAGTTAGCATTCAGTTTCTATGGTAAAAACTAACCTAACCATAATTTTTTCCAAATTTTCCTAGCCCTAAAAACTACCTTTTTCTTCCATTTTCATTTCTGCAAAAAAAAAACAGGAGGAGAAAAATTTTAAAACAAAAAAAAACGGGCGCAGGGGCAGTGGGCTGCGCCAGCCCACCCCTTTTTCTTCTCCCGCGCGCAGCCCGGCCCTTTTCCTTCTTCTCCCCAGCCCGGTACCGCTTCGCCCTTCTATCTCTCTTCTCCCTCGCGTACGGCCGCCCATCCGATGGTGCCACGGCGGCAGCAGCGCTCCCCAACGGCCAGGAGAGCTCCCGAGCCCCTATAAAGCTAGCCCTAGGCCGCGCCGCAGCCCTAGCCTAGCTACTCCCTCTTCCCTCGAGCCCCCGCCGCCGTTTTCCCCTCTCGCTGCCACCTCCCTTCCCTCTGCAACCTCGCCGGAGAAGCGCCTCTCTGAACCCACGATGGCAGCCGCCGCAGCAGCCCTCCATCGTGCGCGCTAACCACGGGGATCGAGCCGCCGCTTCCCCCTCGAGCCCCTCGACACCACCGCAGCCGCAGAGGACGTCCAGATCGCCGCCTCCGTCCACGTCGTTGCCGCCACCGGAACCTCCTCGGGCCTCTGCTCGACTACCATCGCCGGTGAGCGTCACGTGTCCTCCACCTCCCTCTTCTCTGCACGAGCACCGCACCACCGTGCACACCACAGCACCCCCACGAGAGCCACCAGCAGCACGGCGCAGCAACGCATCGGTGATCGCCGCCGGCGTCGTTTGCTCTGTCAGGGTTCAGTCGAGCGCGCGCGAAAAATTCAGTTAACGCGCAGGGAAACAATAACCTCACAGCGTCGCTGTATCTGTCAAAACTGACAGCGCACCGCAGTGGTAGCACTGCCTCTCTCGCTCGCGCACGGTCGCGGGATCGAGCCCTCGCGCCCGCGGAATAAACCAAGTTTTTGCGCGAGCCACTGATAGGCAGGCCCCCTGTGTCAGTGGGTTGTGCTGCCACGCAAGCACACGCGGGCCACCGTGGTGCCCTGGGCCCTCTGTCAGTGGCTGTGTCCAGCCACTGCTGAGTAACCAAAGGATTTCAACCTTTTCTGTTTTAATCTAAGCCCTTTAAAATTACAGATTGGTCCTTAAACTTAAAAAGCTAATAACTTTTAAATTATAACCCCAAATAATAAAAGTAAAATATGTGTGTTGATCCAAATTAAATTGTCTATCTAATTATGACATTTATTTTCTGTTTTGAATTTTCCAAATGCATTTCAAATTTGAATTCAAACAATTCACTTGTAATTTGATAAAATCTATAACTAATTCATACTTAATCCAAATAATGCAAATAAAATATGTTTTCCATACCATTTTGAACCACCTATTCAAATATAAATTTTGTTTCATGGTTTGAATAATTAAAATTGCTTAAATAATTTAAACCTTGTTTAAATCATTTAAATTTGCTAAATTCATAACTTGCTCAAACTAAATTATTTTTGAACATGCAAAATATGTTTTCAAATTAGAAAAACATAACCTTTCCAAATATGAAGTTGAATTTATGTTTTGAAAAAATAAAATTCAATTATCATTCATGCTTGTTTTAAATTCATTTAAAACTTGTTTAAACTTGTTTAAGTCATAATAAATTCTTCCTAATTCCTTTTTCAATATTTGAAACATGTAGTCCACCCAAAATTTTATGATCTTTTCCAATATGCATTTTGTTATTTATTTTGCACAATTTAAATTGGTGAAAACAGCAACTATTTGTGTAATCCCTTTAAGGAACCAAAAATTCCCTAACTTAATAAATAAATTTCTAAATTGGTAAACCTTATTTCCAATTGGTTCTATTGTTGTTATTTTGTTGTTTTCCTCATCCATGCATCATACTAATCCACTTTCACCTATTGGTTAATTGGAAAACAATTGTTTCAACCATAATTCATGGGTTTTCATATGCAACTCAAAATTGCATATGTGTCCATTTAAATTGTGTTACCATGTCAACTAGTTTGTTTTGATGCATCCATTAACTTGACATGCATCATCCCATGATTGTGCACTATGCCATGGTATTGATTGTTTATCATCCTGTATTGTTTGTTTGCTTCTTCTCGGATAGACGACGACGTTGAGACAGACGATACTTACGACACCCCTTCTGAGGATCTAGCCCAGTACCAGGCTACTGAGTTTGCAGGCAAGTTATCACTCACATGAACCATTGTGTTCCTTTCAACATTGGTTACCGATACTTTTCCGTTGTCTATTTCTGCTAGCCATATGTATCGTTGTTTCTGTTACGAACCTATCACATGATACCCTGAACCCTGATATTGCCCCACCTCCATTCCTATAACCCCGTTGCTTGGGCCCGTGCCTTACTAGCATGCTTAGGGTTGTTTTGCTCGAGTCTGTTATGAGTTACTTTCTGTTATCATATATGGTTATATTCTGGGGATCGATGTTAAACAACAACCTGTTAATTTGAGGTAATAATAAATTGCTGATAAGGCACCGGCAGGAGGCCCGGCGTGGTTTTGAGGCCTGCTAGTGTCGACCCTAATTAGGAAAAGGGTCTTGTCTACTGATCCATGATGATCGCACTATCCGCATGTGGGAAGCGTGTATGGGCGCCCCCCCCCCCTCAATTTGATTCGATTCGCATCTGTCGCACCCTGATTTCTAGGGGATACTCACCGTACGAACTGGATAGCAGATGCTTGGATTATGGGGCATAACTGCTCCCACGTCCTAGCTTCCTGGTAGGCCTGCGCTTATGCGCGACAACACAAGCCCTGCTATTCCATCGTCGATGTAAACTATCCACTAGAGATCAAAGGCACTTTCGTCGACGTACTTCAAACCATACACACATGGTACGTCAACGGCGTTGAACAACTGATATCACAACAGATCTCTACGACACAAAAGATTGAAATAACTTGCAAATGGCTCTCATTAGAGCAGAGATAGCAAATACAATCATTCAGAGGGCACATGCCCCAACCATTCATCATTACATCACAGCGGAAGCATTCAACATGTCTGAGTACAGACAAGAACCAAATAGGCCTAAGAGGCCGGAAACGAAAAGACGGAGCCCATCCACGAAGTCTCGGATCCTGCCCGGGTCCGCTATCTACTCGTCAGCAGTCTCGTCACACTCCACGTAGTTGCCACCGTGTAGATCCTCGGAAACGTAGGTCTGCGGAAACCACAGCCCCAAAGGGGTCAGTACATAAACGTACGGGCAAGCAAGACTCACAGTTCACAGATGCCTTGGGTTCAACGGAAGAAAAGGGGTATGAAGATGCTGCAACTGGCTGCGCTAACCAACTACAGAAACATACTACAACTGCCGGCTAACAGAAAGGAGATAAGATCGAGGATTGTAACCAACTGAAAGATAACTTCAACCAAACCCATCCTGGATCTCACCTCTTATCCAAAGAAGCAGTCCGAGGATAACTCACACCGTGGTATCAAAGATGAGTCAAGTTATTGTGTGAATAACCTATTACTAGTCAAGTTATTAATCATTGGGTGAAACATGATTGATCATTAGGTTTAAGTTGTTCTGAGTACCTTTTAGCCAGTACTTTCACCAAGTAATCCATAACCGCGGAAAACACGGCTTCTCGAGAAGATTATCCCTGCAGGGTTGCACCAATTTGGCCGTACACGCAAGAATAACCCGCCAGATGGGAAGCTAACCCACCAAGCGGGGTACTCTACACAACCAACCATTCTTCGCATCAAGCCCAAAGAACCTTGGGCGCACGGCTAATCAAGCCCCGAAGAAAAGGGACCCTCATAGCACTCTAAGACCGTGTCCCCCTATATGCCGACTACAAAAGTTCCACCCTGGCCTGGGCTCGCAAAAACATGCATGCGGCAAATGGAAAACACGAACTAAATGAGGCGATTTGGACGAGATGCGAATCAGGTCAAGTTGAGGGGGGCGCCCATACTCGCTTCCCACATGCGGTTAGTGCGCTCATCATGGATCAGTAGACAAGACCCTTTTCCTATTAGGGTCGACACTAGCAGGCCTCAAAACCTCTCATGGGCCTCCTGCCGGTGCCTTATCATCAAATTTATTATTAATAGTAGCATTAGCATGATTGATTGATTAAACATCGAGCCCCCACAACGTAATAGAAATAGTAACAGTAAGTAACGGGTAACAGACTCGAGCAAAAGCAACCTAAGCATGCTAGTAAGACACTGGCTCAACCAAGGGGTGATAGGAGTGGAGGTGAGGCAATATCAAGGTTAAGGGATTCATGTGATGGGTTCGTAACAGAATCAACTACTACTAAGGATAGCAGAAAAGAACAACGGAAAGTATCGGTAATCAATGTTGAAAGGAACACAGTGGTTCATGTGAGTGATAACTTGCCTGCAAAACCCAGTAGCCTGGTACTGAGCTAAATCCTTAGAAGGGGTGTCGTAAGGATCGTCGGTCTCAACGTCGTCGTTTATCCGAGAAGAAGCAAACAAACATGGCAGAAATATAAACAATCAATAACATGGCATAGGTGCACAAACATGGGATGATGCATGTCATGCTAATAGATGCATCAAAGTAACCTACTTGACAAGAGAACACAATTTAATTGGACCCATATGCAATGTGAATTGCATATGGATGCAAATGGTTTAGGTTGAAGCAATGATCTACATTTGATTAACAAGTGTAGGTAGTTTAAACATGATGCATGCATGATGATAACAAGAAGTAAACAATTTTAGATGCAATTGGAATGAGGTTTAACAAGTTGAGAATTTATTATTAAGTTTTGGAAATTTTGGTTACTTAAGGATGTTACACAAGTAGTTGTTGTTTTCATCAAGTTAAAGTGTTCAAAACAAATAACAAAGTTTATATTTGAAAAGAACATCAAATTTTAGTTGGATTACATGTTTCAAATATTGAAATTGGAATTAGGATGATTTTATTATGAATTAAACAATATTAACACGTTTTAATTGGATTTAAAACAAGTTTGAATATTAATTGAATTTTATTTAGTCAAAACATAATTTCAAATTCACATTTGCAAAGTTCACACTTTGGTGGTTTGAAAACATATTTTGCATGTCCAAAAATATTTTATATTAAGCAAGTTATGATTTTATCAAATTTAATTGAATTAAACAAGTATTAAATTATTTAGGAAATTTAAATTATTCAAACAATGAAACAAATTTTATATTTGAATAGGATATTCAAAATGGTGTGAAAAACATATTTTATTTGCCTTATTTGGAATTAGCATGAATTATTTATGAATTATTGCAAATTACATTTGAATTATTCAAATTTGAATTTTAAATGTATTTTGAAAACTCAAAACAGAACACAATTAAGTTATTTGGAAAGATTATGAAATTTGGAACAGAAAACATATATAACTTTTATTTATTGGGTTTATAGATTAAAAGATATACAAGTTTTTGTTTTTGTGTGTTATTCTGTCATTTTTAAAAGAAAAACAGAAATAAAACAGATACGTGGTAATTCTTCTGTTACCGCACTGGGGTTAACCCCCAGTCACTGCCCAGTGGGCCACGGGGCTCACTGTGCCCACGTGGCTTCCAGGGAGGCTTACAGGTGGGGCTGGTGCGGGGGAAAGAAATTCCAAAAAGGGGGCGTCACGGGGGATCGAACCCGCGCCCCCCCCCCCCCCGGCTGGTCGTGCGTGCGCTGCCACTGCAGCTGGGATCGATCTTTTGTCAGGTAACAAGCAGCTCGCGGGTTAACCTTCAGTTAACACTGTTAACTGAACTTTGGTTCAGTTTGTGCTGTCTGAAATCCGACGGGACGAACAGAAAAGGCCGGCGAGGAAACGATCGCCGTGGCTGATGCTGTGGTGGACGAGCGGGCGGTGCAACGCGACTACGGCGATGGTAACGGAGATGGCAAGCTAGAGGGAGAGAGACGCGAGGGAAGTGGATGCTCACCGGCCGTGGTGGAGGAAGCGTTGGCCCGGGGTAGTGGAAGTCGCCGGCGGCAACACACGGACGGCGGCGGCGCTGTGTACCCCCGCTGTGCACCCTGGGATGTTGACGACGCCGAGGAAGATGCGGGGAACCGATTCCCGCGGTGAGGCTGGGTGGTGTCGCCTCGAGGTGACGGTGGCTAGTGAAAATTCAGAGGGGGGTGCGGTGGTCTTCTCCGATGAGAGGTTCAGAGAGGGAGAGAGCGATGGTAGGGAGGAAAATGGCGGTGATGGAGGGTTAGGGACTAGGGTTCGAGTCTAGGGCAGAGGGAGTAGGTTAGTTATAGGGGGAGAGGTGCTGTACGGCGGCAATCGGAGAGGAGGGTGGAGAGATCGGGTGGTGGAGGAAGTGTTCGTACTGAAGATGACCTCACGCGAGGAAGACGACAGCGATAGATTGAGGGGGTATCGGGCCAGGTGGTTGGTGGGCTTAAGTGAAAAGATGGGCTGGGCTGGCTTTCTCCCTCCCTCTTTTCTATTTTCCTGTTTTCTGTTTTTTTTTTTTTTGCTGAAAACCAAATGGAAGAAAAAGGAGATATTTTAGGTTAGTAAAATTGTAGGAAAATTAGGTTAAGCTAATTTGATTAAAAGAAAACACTGCCAAGTTTTTGTTTTACAGAAGGTTTGAAAATAAATTGTTGTTTGGTATTTAAACCAATTTTGAATGATTTTTGTATTAGGAAAACATTATTGGAAACAAACTTTTAATAGGGTGAACCCTATAATTTAAGTTGATTAAAATGAGTTTGATTGTTTTGGAGATTTGTTATAAAATCAAATTGATTGATGCTTTGAGGATTTGATTTGGATTTGAAATGATTTGGAATTAATTGTTGAATTTAATTGTTTGATTAAGACCAACAATTTTAGGAGTTAGCAACATGGAATAAAATGGAACAATTTGGTTGTTTTCATTTGTTATTTTTATTCCAAAAATTGTAACAGAACAAGTATGAAAATAACCATTTGAAATAGTTTGAGTTTGATTATGAAAACAAGATAAATAGATGGAAAACAAATAGTAACAATGCAAACAAAAATAAAACAAATGCAATGAGATGATGACATGATGCATTGCTTGAATTAAACAAGGAACAAAGCATTCTAGGGGGTATTTTCATACTTGGGATGTTACAAAACGCCCCCCCTTGAAGGAATCGCGCCCCGAGATTCCTACTGAGAAAAGAAAAGGTCCGGATACTTCTTGGGAAGATCCTCTTGAGCTGTGACACGTGAAACACATCGTGCACATTGGATAGACGTCAGGGAATTTACAAACCACCGGAACAATATTAGTAGAGGGAGAGGTTTTTGTATCAAGGGTGTATAGCTGGGTGGAACAGAGTTATTGACATCAATGCAACACCAAGGATGACATCAATGTCAGAATCAGCAACATGAGAGAAACGAGGAATATGTGGCCTCCCATTAGGATTTGATTTCTGTGACTGAACTTGGAAGTCAACATTTGAGATCCCGAGGAGTGAATAGAGATTTGATTGTTTAGTGGAACCAGAACTATGTTGTTTGCTGTGGAAAGGATCTTTGACACCAAAGAATGTGATGCTCCGGTATGAAACAACACTTTAACTGGAACAGAGTTTTGCAGATGAACGGAGAAACTTTGATTAGACGCCGGTAGAAGAATTGAAGTGGAAAACAACAACAAGATTTCAACGGACGAAAAGGATGTTGAGAAGAACAGGATATCAACATCGGGGAAAACGAGAACAAAACTCCTGAGGTACTACAGAAAACCCATCCGGGCTTCTAAAGGATCAATATCTACTGCTTAAGAAATAGAGGATTTGCTTCCGGAGCTTACACGCCTCCGTTCTCAATCATGAGTAGGCAACATGATAAATCATGTCACAACCACCTCCATTCCTATGGTCTAGTAGATATAACCATCCTAGAGAAACCAGGATTCGTGAAATCCTAACTTGAAATTTTAGATGAGAAGGGAAACAACGTTGCACTTCCTTACCAGAAAAGGGAGGGAGGGTGGGGAAAAGAAGAAAAAGAACAGAATTCCTACTCTCACGTTTCATTTTTCCTATATAGCTACAAAAATAGTTTCTAGACTCAACTGCGACCAGTAAAAAGGGATCCTACAGGCAGACAGGCTCTGATACCATTTGTCGCACCCTGATTTCTAGGGGATACTCACCGTACGAACTGGATAGCAGATGCTTGGATTATGGGGCACAACTGCTCCCACGTCCCAGCTTCCTGGTAGGCCCGCGCTTATGCGCGACAACACAAGCCCTGCTATTCCATCGTCGATGTAAACTATCCACTAGAGATCAAAGGCACTTCCGTCGACGTACTTCAAACCATACACACATGGTACGTCAACGGCGTTGAACAACTGATATCACAACAGATCTCTACGACACAAAAGATTGAAATAACTTGCAAATGGCTCTAATTAGAGCAGAGATAACAAATACAATCATTCAGAGGGCACATGCCCCAACCATTCATGATTACATCACAGCGGAAGCATTCAACATGTCTGAGTACAGACAAGAACCAAATAGGCCTAAGAGGCCGGAAACGAAAAGACGGAGCCCATCCACGAAGTCTCGGATCCTGCCCGGGTCCGCTATCTACTCGTCAGCAGTCTCGTCACACTCCACGTAGTTGCCACCGTGTAGATCCTCGGAAACGTAGGTCTGCGGAAACCACAGCCCCAAAGGGGTCAGTACATAAACGTACTGGCAAGCAAGACTCACAGTTCACCAAAGTGTAACCCGTCAACACCAAGCACAGATGCCTTGGGTTCAACGGAAGAAAAGGGGTATGAAGATGCTGCAACTGGCTGCGCTAACCAACTACAGAAACATACTACAACTGCCGGCTAACAGAAAGGAGATAAGATCGAGGATGGTAACCAACTGAAAGATAACTTCAACCAAACCCATCCTGGATCTCACCTCTTATCCAAAGAAGCAGTCCGAGGATAACTCACACCGTGGTATCAAAGATGAGTCAAGTTATTGTGTGAATAACCTATTACTAGTCATGTTATTAATCATTGGGTGAAACATGATTGATCATTAGGTTTAAGTTGTTCTAAGTACTTGTTAGCCAGTACTTTCACCAAGTAATCCATAACCGCGGAAAACACGGCTTCTCGAGAAGATTATCCCTGCAGGGTTGCACCAATTTGGCCGTACACGCAAGAATAACCCGCCAGATGGGAAGCTAACCCACCAAGCGGGGTACTCTACACAACCAACCATTCTTCGCATCAAGCCCAAAGAACCTTGGGCGCACGGCTAATCAAGCCCCGAAGAAAAGGGACCCTCATAGCACTCTAAGACCGTGTCCCCCTATATGCCGACTACAAAAGTTCCACCCTGGCCTGGGCTCGCAAAAACATGCATGCGGCAAATGGAAAACACGAACTAAATGAGGCGATTTGGACGAGATGCGAATCAGGTCAAGTTGAGGGGGGCGCCCATACTCGCTTCCCACATGCGGTTAGTGCGCTCATCATGGATCAGTAGACAAGACCCTTTTCCTATTAGGGTCGACACTAGCAGGCCTCAAAACCTCTCATGGGCCTCATGCCGGTGCCTTATCATCAAATTTATTATTAATAGTAGCATTAGCATGATTGATTGATTAAACATCGAGCCCCCACAACGTAATAGAAATAGTAACAGTAAGTAACGGGTAACAGACTCGAGCAAAAGCAACCTAAGCATGCTAGTAAGACACTGGCTCAACCAAGGGGTGATAGGAGTGGAGGTGAGGCAATATCAAGGTTAAGGGATTCATGTGATGGGTTCGTAACAGAATCAACTACTACTAAGGCTAGCAGAAAAGAACAACGGAAAGTATCGGTAATCAATGTTGAAAGGAACACAGTGGTTCATGTGAGTGATAACTTGCCTGCAAAACCCAGTAGCCTGGTACTGAGCTAAATCCTTAGAAGGGGTGTCGTAAGGATCGTCGGTCTCAACGTCGTCGTTTATCCGAGAAGAAGCAAACAAACATGGCAGAAATATAAACAATCAATAACATGGCATAGGTGCACAAACATGGGATGATGCATGTCATGTTAATAGATGCATCAAAGTAACCTACTTGACAAGAGAACACAATTTAATTGGACCCATATGCAATGTGAATTGCATATGGATGCAAATGGTTTAGGTTGAAGCAATGATCTACATTTGATTAACAAGTGTAGGTAGTTTAAACATGATGCATGCATGATGATAACAAGAAGTAAACAATTTTAGATGCAATTGGAATGAGGTTTAACAAGTTGAGAATTTATTATTAAGTTTTGGAAATTTTGGTTACTTAAGGATGTTACACAAGTAGTTGTTGTTTTCATCAAGTTAAAGTGTTCAAAACAAATAACAAAGTTTATATTTGAAAAGAACATCAAATTTTAGTTGGATTACATGTTTCAAATATTGAAATTGGAATTAGGATGATTTTATTATGAATTAAACAATATTAACACGTTTTAATTGGATTTAAAACAAGTTTGAATATTAATTGAATTTTATTTATTCAAAACATAATTTCAAATTCACATTTGCAAAGTTCACACTTTGGTGGTTTGAAAACATATTTTGCATGTCCAAAAATATTTTATATTAAGCAAGTTATGATTTTATCAAATTTAATTGAATTAAACAAGTATTAAATTATTTAGGCAATTTAAATTATTCAAACAATGAAACAAATTTTATATTTGAATAGGATATTCAAAATGGTGTGAAAAACATATTTTATTTGCCTTATTTGGAATTAGCATGAATTATTTATGAATTATTGCAAATTACATTTGAATTATTCAAATTTGAATTTTAAATGTATTTTGAAAACTCAAAACAGAACACAATTAAGTTATTTGGAAAGATTATGAAATTTGGAACAGAAAACATATATAACTTTTATTTATTGGGTTTATAGATTAAAAGATATACAAGTTTTTGTTTTTGTGTGTTATTCTGTCATTTAAAAGAAAAACAGAAATAAAACAGATACGTGGTAATTCTTCTGTTACCGCACTGGGGTTAACCCCCAGTCACTGCCCAGTGGGCCACGGGGCTCACTGTGCCCACGTGGCTTCCAGGGAGGCTTACAGGTGGGGCTGGTGCGGGGGAAAGAAATTCCAAAAAGGGGGCGTCGCGGGGGATCGAACCCGCGCCCCCCCCCCCCCCCCCGGCTGGTCGTGCGTGCGCTGCCACTGCAGCTGGGATCGATCTTTTGTCAGGTAACAAGCAGCTCGCAGGTTAACCTTCAGTTAACACTGTTAACTGAACTTTGGTTCAGTTTGTGCTGTCTGAAATCCGACGGGACGAACAGAAAAGGCCGGCGAGGAAACGATCGCCGTGGCTGATGCTGCGGTGGACGAGCGGGCGGTGCAACGCGACTACGGCGATGGTAACGGAGATGGCAAGCTAGAGGGAGAGAGACGCGAGGGAAGTGGATGCTCACCGGCCGTGGTGGAGGAAGCGTTGGCCCGGGGTAGTGGAAGTCGCCGGCGGCAACACACGGACGGCGGCGGCGCTGTGTACCCCCGCTGTGCACCCTGGGATGTTGACGACGCCGAGGAAGATGCGGGGAACCGATTCCCGCGGTGAGGCTGGGTGGTGTCGCCTCGAGGTGACGGTGGCTAGTGAAAATTCAGAGGGGGGGTGCGGTGGTCTTCTCCGATGAGAGGTTCAGAGAGGGAGAGAGCGATGGTAGGGAGGAAAATGGCGGCGATGGAGGGTTAGGGACTAGGGTTCGAGTCTAGGGCAGAGGGAGTAGGTTAGTTATAGGGGGAGAGGTGTTGTACGGCGGCAATCGGAGAGGAGGGTGGAGAGATCGGGTGGTGGAGGAAGTGTTCGTACTGAAGATGACCTCACGCGAGGAAAACGACAGCGATAGATTGAGGGGGTATCGGGCCAGGTGGTTGGTGGGCTTAAGTGAAAAGATGGGCTGGGCTGGCTTTCTCCCTCCCTCTTTTCTATTTTCCTGTTTTCTGTTTTTATTTTTATTTTTGCTGAAAACCAAATGGAAGAAAAAGGAGATATTTTAGGTTAGTAAAATTGTAGGAAAATTAGGTTAAGCTAATTTGATTAAAAGAAAACACTGCCAAGTTTTTGTTTTACAGAAGGTTTGAAAATAAATTGTTGTTTGGTATTTAAACCAATTTTGAATGATTTTTGTATTAGGAAAACATTATTGGAAACAAACTTTTAATAGGGTGAACCCTATGATTTAAGTTGATTAAAATGAGTTTGATTGTTTTGGAGATTTGTTATAAAATCAAATTGATTGATGCTTTGAGGATTTGATTTGGATTTGAAATGATTTGGAATTAATTGTTGAATTTAATTGTTTGATTAAGACCAACAATTTTAGGAGTTAGCAACATGGAATAAAATGGAACAATTTGGTTGTTTTCATTTGTTATTTTTATTCCAAAAATTGTAACAGAACAAGTATGAAAATAACCATTTGAAATAGTTTGAGTTTGATTATGAAAACAAGATAAATAGATGGAAAACAAATAGTAACAATGCAAACAAAAATAAAACAAATGCAATGAGATTATGACATGATGCATTGCTTGAATTAAACAAGGAACAAAGCATTCTAGGGGGTATTTTCATACTTGGGATGTTACAGCATCTCGTCCAAATCACCACACCTAGTTCGGGCTTTCCATTTGATGCACGCATATGCAGGTACGAACCCGAGGCCAGGGTGGAACTTTTGTAGTCGGCATTTAGGGCGGCGTGGTCTTCCAGTGCTATGAGGGTCCCCTTTTCTTCGTGGGGCTCGATTAGCCGCGCACGCACAGCACATGGTGCTTTGGGCTTGATGCGAAGAAGAGTTGAGTTGTGTTGAGTGCCCCGCTTGGTGGGAAAGGCCTTCCCATCTGGCGGGTTATTCTTACGTGTACGGCCAAATTGGTGCACCCCTGCAGGGATAAATCTTCTCGAGAAGCCGTGTTTTCCGCGGTTATGGTTGACTTGGTGAAAGTACTGGCTAACAAGTACTCAGAACAACTTACACCTAACTAATGATAACTTGACTAGTAATAGGCTTATTGACACAACAATTTGATCCATCATTAATCCAACTGTGTGAGTTATCCTCGGATTGCTTCTTTGGATAAGGGGCGAGATCCAGGATGGGTTTGTGTGGGGTTAGTTGTAGTTGGTTACGATACACTATCTTATCCCCTCTCTGATAGCCGGAAGTTGTAGTATGTTCTGTAGTTGGTTAGTGCAGCCAGTTGCAGCATCCTTTATATCCCTTTCTTCTGTTGAACCCAAGGCATCTGTGCTTGGTGTTGACGGGCTACACTTTGGTGAACTGTGAGTCTTGCTTGCCAGTACGTTTATGTACTGACCCCTTTGGGGCTGTGGTTTCCGCAGACTACGCTTACGAGGATCCCCGTGACGGCTACTACGTGGAGTTTGACGAGGCTGCTGACGAGTAGGTAGCGGACGCGGGCAGGATCCGAGACATCGTGGATGGGCTCCGTTTTTTTTCATTCCCGGCTTCTTAAGCCTATTTGGATTTGTCTGTACTCAGACCCATTGAATGCTTCCGCTGAGATGTAATGATGTTATGTTGGGACATGTGTCCTCTGGATGATTGTATTTGCTATCTCTGCTCTAGTGAGAGCTATTTGCAACTTATTTCCACCTTTTGTGTCTTAGAGATCTGTTGTGTTATCATTTTGTTCAACGCCGTTGAGGTACCATGTGTGTATGGTATGAAGTACGTCAATGGTAGTATCCTGATTTCTATGGGATGGTTTACGTAGACGGTGAACAGATAGGGGTTGGTTGTCACACATACGTGTGTTGGCCTACTCGTAAGAGATGCGGGTGCCGGTAAGCCCCGTAATCCAACCAACTACTGTTCAACGGAACTGCGAGTATCCTCTAGAAGTCCGGGTGCGACAATTTGTTTGAAAGCACACAAAAAGAATTTCACGTTAAGCACTTTCAGAATCATTTGTTTAAAAGCGTTGTGTGGCGCATATATATACCCTCTGAGTTTACACATGTTGACTTGTCTTCTATCACATATGAGAGGTGTTGAAGTATATAAGTGGATTGTCTAGCCATTTCCATCGGATGGTTTTTTTGAATAGTTGGTTAGCACATGAAGCTTGACATCATCCATGTTTTTTCCTTAGTTAAAATTAAACTACTTGATTATTCTGCTGTAAATGCCAATCCTAAATAAAATAGCCTCCATCGATGAGAGGATCCGGTATGCCACATTCTGGTTGTCAATATGGTTCTATGTTCCATTGGAGCCTGTTAAATCAGATTTATAAAATGTATGTATGTGTTCTATTTATGAGCCATCCCATTTTTTATCTTTGGCTATTCTTCCGCTCCAAATGGATCAAGGTGAATGGTTTGAATAGCATCTCTTGCTCAAATGCACATACAGTACAGTCAAACTATATTATCTTGAACTATTATAAAAATATCTCATCAAAATACATGTTCCATTTCATGTTGTCTATGCATTTATTTACTTACATATGGACATACTCTAATTACACAGATGTAACAATCCATAACTAATATCCTGCAGCAACGTGTGGGGTATCAACTACTAGAAACAGCGCTTTGTACTTTTTTTTCGCATGCCCACCCTCTTGGGCCAGCAGCCCACGTCCCTTGGTCACCAAAATTCGGCCTAGAAACTCGGTACCTCTTTGCTTTCTTGTTATATCATCTTCCACACCGTGAACAAGAACTGACGAACCCCTTCCATCGCGTCCCTATAAGTTCTGCCACGGTCTCTAGCGTATATTGAGCAGAATCAAAAAAAAATCAGACCGCACGGCCGCCCCACCTCGAAGTACTAGAGTAAGATTTAGGGACACCTAAATTTTTGCGGCCCGTGTGCTGTCGCCCAGATTGCACATGCTTACGGACGACCCTAGTTGCGATGGAAAAGAAACTTTTAGCCATGGGCCAAATCCGTTGTGAACACTTGTCGATGTTGTAGTGCATCAACTTGATGGAGTAGTTTCGGAAACTCGGTCCATATCAGCAAGCTGTCAAACTCGCCATTTATGTTGCTACATTTGTTGCCATGTTTAAGGGTGTTATATCAACAGCTCTAGAGGTCGCATGTCTTTTTTTTGGTATATAAGGAATTTCATTCGATGTTTTCTGATCGACGAGGGCATGCTGAATTTGTTCCAATAGCCGTCACCTGTAATTTTGTTACAATGATTTCTATGGACCTTTGTACGTACAGCTTTGCTTGATCACTCTCTTAAGTTGCGCACTATAGGTGTTTTACACATATTATTATGATTAGACATTTTGTTTGTTATATATTTGTTATCAGTTTCCAAATGAAATTACGACAAATAATTTATACTAATGTTTTTACTTATTCCTTGTATTTCCATCAACATAATATTAGTATGTACACTTTTTGCCATTCTTTGCGAATTTAGTCAATATTGGTACCCCTAAATTTTTTGGTGCGAACGTGCATGTTATATGGCATATGTCCGTGCATGTTATATGGCATATGTCGTTGTACACCTAGGCCATATTGAAATTCTATTACACAATACAATTATGTTTTTCTTTAAAAAGTTGTAATAATTCGCTAAAATAATATTGTGTTGAATTGCATAGTCATTCTTTTGATCAAGAAAAAATAGACTAGACATTTTGTTTGTTATATATTTGTTATCAGTTTCCAAATAAAATTACGATAGATAATTTATACTAATTTTTTTACTTATGCATTGTATTTCCATCAAAATAATATTAGTATGTACACTTTTTACCATTCTTTGCGAACTTAGTCAATACTGGTACTGCGAAATTTTTTGGTGTGAACGTGCATGTTATATGACATATGTCGTTGTACACCTGAGCCATATTGAAATTCTTATACAATAAAATTATGTTTTTCTTAAAATTTTCTGTAATAATTCGCTAAGAAAATAGTGTTGAATTGCATAGTCATTCTTTTGATCAAGAAAAAATAACAATGAAGAAATTTGCATTCCGTAATTGACAAATATGTATCACATATATACGGTCCTTTTGTGATGAATACATAGATACGTTATTGTGTTAAGAAATATCTTGCCAGGGGTTTCAAGAATGTATCATAGTTTTTATGTTACATTTATAGAAATAGGAAATATGACTTAATTTCTATTGTTCCTAGGGTTGCTCATGCTTGCTCTCAAAATACAAATTTGTAGTGAACCTACAAGATATATTGAAACATGATATAGTTTAATCTGCATTCTGCATCGGAAATTAACTAGAGAAACAAATATATGGCATTAACTAGACTTCTGCTACATATATCAGTAGAAATTGATCCATAAAGAAGGTCATCTTGGGTACCCTATTTAGCAAAACTCTTGTGTTTTTCTCGTCCGGGGAACTAGCTGCCAGTTTACTTGGATTTAATTCATATCAAAAGATATTGACGTATATGAGATTGATAGCATACGACATTACGGCTCATTACACTGATGATATTCACACCGGAGAAGATACCACGCTCATGTGTGCGCATTTTTTTGTGAATGTGTTGATCCAGGTTTTTTGTGCCAATTATCTCTGAGCTCCCAATGAGGAGGGCACATGGAAGTTGATGGTGATGGATGAAGCAATAAGATAGATGGGCATGCTTGTAGCGTGGATTGCATGCACTCGATTTGGAAGAACTTTCCTGCAGCTTGGCACAAGCAATACATCGGCCATCATCGTGATCCCACTATTGTGATTGAAGCATCTTCCAATGACTTGTAAATTTGGCATTGATTTTTTGGTTTTCCAGGTTCCCTTAGTAATATCAATGTTCTGCTAAGAATCTCATATTTTTCCTAGAATTTCTAGTGGAGATGTTATGTCTCGCAACTACACCGTGAATGGACAAGACTATACCATGGGGTATTATGTACCCAACGGTTTATTTTCTTCGTGGTCAACATTTGTTAAAGACCATCCAACATTCAAGGTAAAAGAAAACCAATCTGTTTTTTTTCAAACTCAAGAATAATGATGAAAGGATATTGAGAGCATTTAGTATGTTGCAACCTCGGTTTTCAATTGCTCGATGTCCTGTTCATTTATGTGATAACAAGTCCCTCTCAAATACCATGACAATGACAAAATGTGTTATTCTACACAAACATGATCATGGATGAGAAGGATTTGGACTGGGAATTTTTCTTTGACAATATTGATAGATGTGTCAAACATAGCAGAAACCCGGATCGGATCCAAACTTTTCTTGAGACTTATCGGCAGACTAAAAATCAAGCTAGTAATCACCAACTACGTGATGATTTTATTTTGCATCCGTGGAAATTATATGGGAGATAGTCTCTACATTTTATTCATGTGTGAACTTTATATTCATGCATGATTTGAACCATTCTTTACATTGCGACCAATCGCTATTTGTTTTATTATAGGAATTTGAACAATTATTGTAATTCAGATCAATTGTTGTATTATGTAATGCTAAAATTTTAGTGCATTTGGTTTATATTGTCGTTGCATTAAGATTATGTTATCCAAAATCCTAAATATGGGCTAACTTGTTTACGGGAAGAGTTTCTAATATTTTTTTTGTCCGAACCCACCCAATACCCAAAAACAGTTTTCGGTACCTCAAACTTGTTTTTCGGCGTGGCTTGCCAGGATGTGATAGAGATGCTCTAAGAGAATATCCACCGGAGCCCTCTATACGGCCCTCCAAAGGTCCAATCGGGGTCCGGACCAAAAAACTCGCCGTGGCGGCACCCCCAAAGGTGTCCACACACAAAATTTATGTCTGACACCCCCAGCCCACCCGCCAAACTTAGGGGCCTGTCTGGGTGCGTCAGACATCATCCGCTCACCCCACCCGACAGGCGCCCCCCCTGCCCCGCCCGTCATTGAGAGAAACCCGCATTGGGGCGTGAGTTAAGGCGTCGTGCAAGCGGTCGGTCCGCATTAATGTCGCTCGCAGTTTTTAATGCGACGGGGTGGGACACCGGCCTGCAGCACGCCTAGGAATTACGCCAGCGACGGGACATGATGCTACCGAGACCGGCGTTGTGCCTTCCCCCAAGCGAAGCATTTATGGCGTCTCCGCCCTTCGGCCAAGGATAAAAGGAGAAGCCTTTCTCCTCGCCGTGGACATCCTTCTCCCCCAAGCCATGCACATCCTTCTCCCCCTTGCCTCCCCGCCCCCAATCCTTTCGTTGTCGCCGCCACTGCCGCAATGGCCAACAACTGGGAGGGCGGGGCGTCCTCCGGCTCCAAGCTCACGAGCGGGCGAACGATCAACGCGGAGGGATCTTGGGAGTTGTACCGGTATAGGCTCCTCGCCCCGCCGGATTGCCGCATTCCGAAGGAGTGGCGCATCTCCGACAACGGCCTCATCGTGCCAACTATGTCCGAAGCGACAGAGCAAGACTTCCGTTACATCGCTCGCCAATGCAGTTGGATGACGCCCGCAGAGCGCCGCCTCCCCAACAACAACGACAACTAGCACAAATGGGGAAGTTGGCTCAATCGGTTCGAGCAGGAGCAGCGGGCCGTCACCGCGCGCGTCGATAGCTCGGACGTGCTCCACTCACGGCACAACGCCATCGTGCACCGCCGCTAATGGGATCAGACTGGCCACACCATGGCCAACGCGATCGAAGCCGCGAGGCGACACGCCGCGACGGGGAACGTACTCCCCCTCTGGCTGTTGCCGCTGCCGCCGCCGCGCCCCATCCGCGATGATTCGCTCCGCCACGGAGCTCAAGGCGTCTTCATCCGCGACGAGCCACGCCGCCGCACCCCTCCCCACCGCCACTTCTTGCCTCGGGGCCGCCTGTTCCTCCACCGCAGCCATGCGCCACCGTCGAGGAGGAGCCGCAGGGCGACGACCTGTACAACATCCCATCACCGATGCGCGACCCGATGGAAGGCGAGTGCCATTGATGGAGGGATGATAACCCGGTAGGCTAACACCAAGGTGTAACTCGGCCCAAAGGGAACCGCGCAAGACCCAGCTCAAGGAAAGGTAGCTTCTAGAAGGCCCAAGGAGAGGAGTAGGCCTCGTAACCCGGATTGTGGGCTACGGTAAGGAAACTTAGGGTTTGTATGCAGTGACTGGGTAGGATTCTGAGTATGCCTTGGATAGGAAGCCAGGGGGCCGGGTAATATATAAACCGGCTCCTAGGGTTAGATTGCCACGAGTTGATCAGATATTCGAGTATTCCCTGTAATACGAGAGCTGAGATTGTAACCCTAGATCGGAGACTCGGCGACTTGATTGCCAGAGCTACCAGATCGATTATTAGCATGATTTCCCCTGAGCTAAACCCTCTCCCAAACACCAGAGTCGAATTGCCCCAAGATAAGTTACCCCTGGTAACGTCTGCTGTGATTATCCCACGACAGTTGGCGCCCACCGTGGGGCCTACGTCCAAGGGTGTTTACATCACGGGAGAAGCTCGGGAGAACATGAAGAACCTCGTCATCGGCGAGATCTACACCAACCCCGAAGGAGAGAAGATGGTGGATGATTTTGGCTGGGGACCAGAGTCGGATCTGCTGGAATCCGGATCTGTCGTCACAATCGTGCGGGTCAACGTCTTCATCGGCATGGTACGTACGTCCGGTTCAATCCCTGACGATTTTGAATATGATTCTGTATCAGGAGAAGCGACCTGCGTTCAGTCGGATGGAGAGGAATCAGTCGGGACGGTCGATCCGATAGAAGAGCCCACCGCGAAGAGGGAACAGCCGGAGGAGCCGGCATGGACCCCGCGTGGCCGGGTTATGAGAGAAGATGACACCGAGTCTATCCTGCACCTGCTGGAGGACCGGTACGAAGAAGATAGCGGTGATGAGGAAGAATACGAGTCTTCACCAGGCATCGCGCGCCAGGTCGCGGTCTACACGGCTCCCGCAACCAATCTCAATCAGGGGGACGTGACTACGGCCGCGGTCGGAGCGGCGCGAGCGCTGGCCCAGCAGCAAAATCCGGCTGACGGAAACCCGGTTCTGACCCGTATCGATGGAGAGTCGGCTTCAGTCACCAGCCATAGCCCAGAAAGCGAGTTGGGAAGAAACATGTTCGGGTTCTTGGCGAATAGAACGCCAGGTGCGGGTCCTTCAAACCCACCAAATCCGGCTCTGTTAAACAACAGCCTGATCTTGGATCCCACGGTGTTAACTACGGTGATAACCCCGGAAAACGCAGCGGCGCGTGTCGCGGATCTGGACGTCGCCCGCCGCGCATTGGAGCAACAAAGGAGAGACATGGAAGCTGAAAAGCAAGGGATAGCCACGCGCCGGCGCGAGCTGGAAGCATTGGAGAACCGGCTCCAGGTTCAGTCGACCAGGATGCATCAGAGATACCAAACGAGATTACCGGCAACGGGGGGAACTTTAAACCCGGCCACACTATTTATCACACCCCAGGATCAACCAATTCCGGCGGTGAACCAGGAAACCGGACGTCAACTTGCGACCGGAGGAGGACAGCCGGCGAACGTGCAAGCCGGGTTACCCACGTTGCAGACAGGGGTTGTTGTTGGCAACACAGTGCCACCACCACCACCATCACGATTTCGTACACCACCAGGTCACTTTAACAACCCCATGGATAATGTATATGCGGCAACATTGGCATTGGATCGCATCCCCGTAAGAGAGTCACCCCATGCGGAGGAGACCCCGCGGGTAATAGACCTATTGCGCACAGCAGTGGCTCAGCAAGTCAATTACCCGGACAACTAGAGTGGAATGCATGGAACACCATACATCGGCCGGCAACACGGCAATACCGGCAACATCCAGACAAGCTCAGCGCAACGGAGGGCAGAGCAGCAGCAAATGCCGCCTCCTCCCCGTGCTCCAGCAGCACCCGCGGCATCAGCCGCACAAGCTATTGTGGACAGTTCCAGGGCGAGGCTGTTGGGAATATGCCCTAGAGGCAATCATGTATGATGTAATTCCCACTGTATTCATAAAGTTATTAAGTTGTCCTTGTTTTGAACATCTGATATATGTCATTGAATATGTGATTCGATTGTGGAACTATATATTCATGTTGTTCATACTAGATTGTCCTTAGTCATTTAGGTTGTGCTGGACACACACCCTAGACTAATGTGAGTGTTGGCTGATGACACGGTTCCACTTGTCATGGGCATGGTGATGCCATTCCAACGTTCACGGACTTGGCTAAAGAGTTTAGCAAGTCGGACTGACCCACATTGAGATGCAACGATCAAGTCGTCATTTGCATGTCTCAATCAATGTAATCCTTAGACCTGAGGTTGTCGCACAATCCGAGTTGTGGATCACCGACTTAGGTTCTGTCAAACGTTGTTCTGTGACAAGGCAACTATAAAGGCAGAGTTCGGGTCGAATGAGAAGCAAGCTGCGTGATGTGGATAATCAAGATGGGATTTTGCCCCTCCGAATGGAGAGATATTCTCTGGGCCCTCTCGAGTGATATGATTCAGGAAGCATGGCCATGCGCAACTCAGTTAAGTGTTAACTGTGTTGGTTGACTAAGAGTTAGTCAGATGAATCACATATCACGGATCGAGAAGAGAGTTGAACTATTAAAGGGATGACGATAAATCGCCTATAGTTCGACAAGGTATATCGTGAGGCAAAAAGGAGTAAGATGAATATCACATTGAAAGGTATGTCGTCATGACTCAATGGGACTTGGGAGTCGGCACGTTCTGCTAGGAGCCGCTACCGATTGATCGATTGGGAGTAGGACTCCAATCGTGTCCATGTCGCCATGAGCCTGCAGGGTCACACACTTAAGAGCGGGAGCAAGTATTGGTTGGGTTGGACCCGAACCGGAAATGGACTGAGTTAGTGAGTCGGACTCACAGAGGGAATGGGCCACAAGTGTTGTGCAGCCCATTACCGTACGCTATATAAAGAGGGGCGCAGGTTGCCCAGCGGGCACGTTAGTCCACTCTCCCATGCGTTGGGAACCCTAGCCCCACTCAGTCCAGCCGCCGCACCGGACCTAGCAGTCCGCCGTCGGAGCTCCTCCTCGTACGTGTGGATACCGGCAGAGGTGCTGTACGTTCAGCACTTCGACGTTCGAGGGATTGGATCGGCCGGACCGGATCGTGGGACTGCACTGCCCCGACGCGCTGCACCGATAATCCGCACCTGCGCGTCTAGTGGTAATACTCGTGGTCTTCTACCTCGGCTAGATCTTGGTAGTATCGCGTAGGAAAAAGTTTTCGTTTATCTCTACGCGTGCCAACAGTGGTATCAGAGCGGTAGCTTCTGGTATTAGGCCCGAGATCCGTACATATGTGATATGTAGTTAGCGTTAGATGTGATCTAATTGCTGTTTTGGTGGTCGGTCTATGAGATAGATCGGTTTTGTACAAGGTTGATTGGATCAATCGTACTCGGGGTTAATGGATGATCTGGTTTCCGTGATCATACTGCTAAGGTCGTGGAACAACTTACCCCTACCGGTCGGTTTCCGCCATCGGGGTATACCGTGACACATAAATCCAGTTGCGGTGATCGAAGATCAAAGAGTTTGGTCGAATCGGAATACGGATCAGATTCGGGTAAAATCGTTTTATCCGATGAAGAAATCCATGATCGGAATGCAGATGAGATCTGCGTTTTCCGAAATCAACGGGCGCTGCCCGCACCCGCGAGGGGCGCTGCCCCTTCGATCCCCGCCCGCTATCCGGCTAGCGGGACCGCCGTCGTCCTGTCGTAGCGCCTTAGATGTCGTTGCGAGTTTCACAACGTCGGTAGATATCGTATCTATGCATAACTTGTTTTTGCAGGAAGTTGTGAATGGTATGGCTTATGTGCATGTGATGTGTGTAATCCATACATGATCTGCGTATCATGTTTTTGTCAGCCGGCTGGAGCCTAGGTGCTGTCATTTTATTGTATACCGGCCTGCGTGTCGGATTCTCTATGTAAATTTCATTTACCTAGCTAGTGTAGCTTGTTGGAGAACCCGGAAGGCATGCAAGTCGATGTACAAGTCGGCTACATGGCGTAAGATGGCGCGTGACAAGAGTTGGCACGAGTCGACTTACAAGCTTCGTGGAGATGGAGATCACCATGAAGAGAGCCATACCATTTCACATTATAATTGCTTTATTTGTGTTATTGTTATGTCTCTATTTACCTCTATTTAGATAGTTGGTAGATTCTTTAATCCCTCAAAGAAGGTCTAGTCGGTCGCCCCGCCAGTGCTGCACCATCACAAGTCGGACATTCTTGGTAGTGGGCTCATGAAATTGAGGTGCTACCAATTCTTTCCGGTTAGGTGGGTTCGAGTCGGACTCTTACAAGCAGAAGCACTTGGTAATCTAGACGAGTCCATCACAACGGTTGTGGGGCTCGGGGCGAGGTAGGTTGGGAGCCGGGGCATGTGATGTCACCCAACCAACAGGAGTCGTATAGAGATACGATTGGCAAGGTGTTGCCTACCTAGATCACTTGACGGCTAGCGGTGATGCTAAAGCTCACTAGTCGGCTTGCTTATTTGGGATCTTGAATCACTTAGCAACCATCGGAGGGATGTTGGTTCTAGTGGGAGCATAAGTATTAAATCGTTTAATATGCCTGCTCTTTTATGAACACATGTCTTAAGTGTTTTTGCGTATTTTCTGTTGTAGATCAATGGCACCTAGCAACCTTCCTCAGTTGTCCACTTTTGCGTTGAGGTCAATCCTAGAGAAAGATAAGCTTAATGGAATTAATTTCACCAACTGGTATCGTAATCTGAGGATAGTCCTCAAGCATGACAAGAAAGAACATGTTCTAGAAACTCCACTTCCAGAAGAGCCTGATGATGATGCGACTGTCGCTGTCACAAATGCCTACCGTAAGACTAGAGATGAGTCTACGGAGATTAGCTGTCTTATGCTTGCACACATGGAACCGGACTTGCAGCAGCAGTTCGAAAATGTTGAGGCCTACGATATGATCGAAAGCCTCAAAAGTATGTTCCAGGCTCAAGCAAGGACTGAGAGGTATCAAGTCTCTCAAGCTTTGCTTGGCTGTAAGCTGAAAGACGGCGATCCACTGAGTCCGCATGTAATCAAGATGATTGGTTACATACAGTCTTTGGATCGCTTGGGCTTCTCAATTAAAGAAGAGATCGCCACTGATATAATTCTGAACTCTCTTCCTAGTGCGTATGGTCCGTTCATCTCGAACTATCATATGCATGGTATGGATAAGAGTATCACTGAATTACATGGGATGCTCAAAACGGCAGAGGCTGATATCAAGAAAGGCGCCAGTCAAGTGTTGATGGTGCAGAATAAGGCTAAGTTCAAGAAGAGTTCTTGGACTAAGAAGAAGAAGGATAAGTCAGGAGGTAGCGCCCATGGCCCTGTCCAGAGTGCTCCCTCAAAGACTAAGCCTTCTCCTGCAGCCGGAGCCAATTGCTTCTATTGCAAGCAGGATGGCCACTGGAAGAGGAACTGCACCAAGTATTTGGCTGACAAGGCCAAGAGTGGAGGTATGACTTCCGACTCAGGTACACTTGTGTGCAATGTTATAGACATTTATCTTGCTGATTCCCCTAATAGTTCTTGGGTATATGATACCGGATCAGTCATTCACATTTGCAACTCGTTGCAGGGGCTGGTAAGAACTAGGAGCGTGGCAAGAGGAGAGGTTGATATTCGGGTCGGCAACAAGGCGAGAGTCGCTGCGTTGGAAGTCGGCACGATGCAACTTCATTTACCTTCAGGATTTATTTTGGAACTAAATAATTGTTATTATATTCCAGCGCTTAGTCGAAACATTATTTCCGCCTCATGTTTGATGAGACAAGGTTATGAGTCGAATATTAAGAATAATGGTTGTTCTTTATATTTGAAAGATATGTTTCACGGCTTTGCACCCGTTCAGAACGGGTTATTTATTTTAAATCTTGATAGTGAATCGGTCTATAACATAAATGTTAAAAGGTTGAAACCAAATGATCTGAATATGACTTACTTTTGGCACTGTCGGCTTGGTCATATAAGTTGGAAGCGCATGAAGAAGCTCCATGATGATGGACTTCTAACTTCGTTTGACTTAGAGTCATTCGAGACATGCGAATCATGCCTACTAGGCAAGATGACCAAGACACCTTTTGCAAGGAGTTGTGAAAGGGCGTCCGACTTGTTGGAACTAATACATAGTGATGTATGTGGTCCAATGAGCACGACAGCCAGAGGTGGTTATGAGTACTTCATTACCTTCACTGATGATTTGAGTAGGTATGGATATATCTATTTAATGAAACACAAGTCGGAAGCCTTTGAAAAGTTCAAGGAATTCCAGAGTGAGGTACAGAATCAGCTCGGCAAGAAAATAAAGTTTCTACGGTCGGACCGTGGGGGCGAGTACATGAGCCATGAGTTTGATGACCATCTAAAGAGTTGTGGAATTGTTCCTCAACTCACTCCGCCAGGTACACCGCAGAGAAACAGTGTATCGGAACGGAGAAATCGGACCTTGTTGGACATGGTACGATCAATGATGAGTCGGACAGATCTACCTTTATCATTTTGGGGTTATTGTCTAGAAACTGCAGCTTTCACACTAAACAGAGTACCATCAAAGTCAGTAGAGAAGACACCACATGAGATGTGGACGGGCAAGAAGCCAAGTTTGTCTTTTCTAAAGATTTGGGGTTGTGAAGCATTTGTCAAGCGACTTCAGTCGGACAAGCTCACGCCCAAGTCGGATAAGTGTATTTTCGTGGGGTATCCGAGGGAAACCTTGGGGTACTACTTCTACAACCGGGAAGAGGGCAAAGTGTTTGTCGCTCGGAATGGTGTCTTCCTTGAGAAAGAGTTTCTCAGTCGGGAAGTCAGTGGGAGCACAGTGCAACTCGAAGAAATTCGAGAGGAACCGGCTAGGGGCGAGTCGGCGAACGCCTTAGAGGCTAAGCCGGTCGTGGTACCTACACCGGTAACAGCACCTGAACCACGGAGATCTGCCAGATTACAGAGTGCTCGAGATGTTTTACTGTTAGACAGTAATGAGCCGGCAACTTATTCGGAAGCGATGGTGGGATCTGATTCCGAGTCATGGCTTGGAGCCATGAGATCCGAGTTAAAGTCCATGGATGAAAACCAAGTTTGGAACTTGGTTGATCTGCCTGACGGTGCAAGACCCGTCGAGTGCAAATGGGTCTTTAAGAAGAAAATTGATATGGATGGAAATATTTCCGTCTATAAAGCACGACTTGTCGCGAAGGGGTTCCGACAAGTTCAAGGAGTTGACTACGATGAGACTTTCTCGCCTGTAGCGATGCTTAAATCAATTCGGATCATGTTAGCCATAGCAGCCTATTTCGACTATGAGATATGGCAGATGGATGTCAAGACGGCTTTCCTTAATGGAAATTTAACTGAGGACGTGTATATGATACAGCCCGAAGGTTTTGTCGATCCAGCTAATGCTGACAAGGTATGCAAACTTCAGAAATCCATTTATGGGTTGAAGCAAGCATCTCGGAGTTGGAACATTCGCTTTGATGAGGTAGTCAAATCGTTTGGCTTCATCAAGAGCGATCATGATTCTTGTTTATACAAGAAGTTTAGTGGGAGCAAAGTAAACTTTCTAATCCTATATGTGGATGACATATTGCTGATTGGAAATGATGTCATGATGTTGCAAGAAACCAAAGAGTCATTGGAAAGGAGTTTCTCAATGAAGGATTTGGGTGAGGCAACTTACATATTAGGAATCAGGATCTATAGAGATAGATCCAGGCGGCTCATTGGATTGAGTCAGAGTACTTATCTGGACAAGGTTTTGAAGAAATTCAAAATGCAAGAGTCCAAGAAGGGATTCTTGCCGATGTCCCATGGTATAAAACTTAGCAAGACTCAGTGTCCTTCGACGACTGATGAGCGAAGTCGGATGAGTGTGATCCCGTATGCTTCGGCAATCGGATCCATCATGTATGCCATGATTTGTACTAGGCCAGATGTTTCCTATGCTCTAAGTGTTACGAGCAGATACCAGGCTGACCCTGGCGAAGCCCACTGGGCAGCGGTTAAAAACATCCTTAAGTATTTGAGAAATACTAAGGAAATGTTCCTGGTTTATGGAGGTGATGAGGAATTCAGTGTAAAGGGTTACACGGATGCGAGTTATCTCACCGACTCAGATGATTCTCGTTCGCAATCGGGATACGTGTTCGTAATGAACGGAGGAGCTGTGAGCTGAAAGAGTTCCAAGCAAGATACGGTGTCTGCATCTACAACAGAGGCTGAGTATATTGCTGCCTCAGAGGCGGCAAAGGAAGCTGTTTGGATCAGGAACCTCCTGATTGATCTTGGTGTGGTTCAGGGCGCGTCCAATCCTTTGGACGTATATTGTGACAACAATGGTGCTATCGCACAGGCCAAGGAACCTAGACAACACCAGAAGAACAAACATATACTCATGCGGTACCACCTCATTCGCCAGTTTGTCGAACAAGGTGATATCAAGTTATGCAAAGTACACACGGATGCAAACATTGCAGATCCGTTGACAAAGGCGCTACCACAGCCTAAGCATGAGGCGCACACGAGAGGTATGGGCATTAGATGCCTAGGCATATGATGCCAGGATGATTGACTCTAGTGCAAGTGGGAGACTGTTGGGAATATGCCCTAGAGGCAATCATGTATGATGTAATTCCCACTGTATTCATAAAGTTATTAAGTTGTCCTTGTTTTGAACATCTGATATATGTCATTGAATATGTGATTCGATTGTGGAACTATATATTCATGTTGTTCATACTAGATTGTCCTTAGTCATTTAGGTTGTGCTGGACACACACCCTAGACTAATGTGAGTGTTGGCTGATGACACGGTTCCACTTGTCATGGGCATGGTGATGCCATTCCAACGTTCACGGACTTGGCTAAAGAGTTTAGCAAGTCGGACTGACCCACATTGAGATGCAACGATCAAGTCGTCATTTGCATGTCTCAATCAATGTAATCCTTAGACCTGAGGTTGTCGCACAATCCGAGTTGTGGATCACCGACTTAGGTTCTGTCAAACGTTGTTCTGTGACAAGGCAACTATAAAGGCAGAGTTCGGGTCGAATGAGAAGCAAGCTGCGTGATGTGGATAATCAAGATGGGATTTTGCCCCTCCGAATGGAGAGATATTCTCTGGGCCCTCTCGAGTGATATGATTCAGGAAGCATGGCCATGCGCAACTCAGTTAAGTGTTAACTGTGTTGGTTGACTAAGAGTTAGTCAGATGAATCACATATCACGGATCGAGAAGAGAGTTGAACTATTAAAGGGATGACGATAAATCGCCTATAGTTCGACAAGGTATATCGTGAGGCAAAAAGGACTAAGATGAATATCACATTGAAAGGTATGTCGTCATGACTCAATGGGACTTGGGAGTCGGCACGTTCTGCTAGGAGCCGCTACCGATTGATCGATTGGGAGTAGGACTCCAATCGTGTCCATGTCGCCATGAGCCTGCAGGGTCACACACTTAAGAGCGGGAGCAAGTATTGGTTGGGTTGGACCCGAACCGGAAATGGACTGAGTTAGTGAGTCGGACTCACAGAGGGAATGGGCCACAAGTGTTGTGCAGCCCATTACCGTACGCTATATAAAGAGGGGCGCAGGTTGCCCAGCGGGCACGTTAGTCCACTCTCCCATGCGTTGGGAACCCTAGCCCCACTCAGTCCAGCCGCCGCACCGGACCTAGCAGTCCGCCGTCGGAGCTCCTCCTCGTACGTGTGGATACCGGCAGAGGTGCTGTACGTTCAGCACTTCGACGTTCGAGGGATTGGATCGGCCGGACCGGATCGTGGGACTGCACTGCCCCGACGCGCTGCACCGATAATCCGCACCTGCGCGTCTAGTGGTAATACTCGTGGTCTTCTACCTCGGCTAGATCTTGGTAGTATCGCGTAGGAAAAAGTTTTCGTTTATCTCTACGCGTGCCAACAGAGGCGAGCCGCGGCCGGGTCAGCGGTGCATGGGCCAGCTGCGGTGGTGCGCCCCGCCGTGCCCCCCGCGGGATCGCACGTTCCCCGGATAAGGCCAGTACCGGCTAATCTTGCCGGGCCTAAGTGTTTGTCGGATATCATCAGAGCTGAGCCTTACCCGGATAAATTCAAGGAACCGGGTAAAGTGGTCAACTACGAGCCGACCATGGATCCAGAAACCTGGTTGAGCAGTTATGAGATGGCCATGTCGATTAGCAATGCATCTGAAAATCTTCAAGCCAAGTTCATGTACTTAATGATGTCAGAAGGAGTGGCAAAGTTGTCGTTCAACAATTTACCCGAAGGATCTATCAAGTCGTGGAGTGAGTTGAAAACCGCGTTTATCAAGCACTTTCATGGAACGTGCAGGAAGTTATTTACTATCGATGATCTAGAATGGTGTGTCCAGAAGAAGGGAGAATCGGCGCGTAGTTGGGCGCGCCGGGTCATGGAGATACTTCACTCGTCTACGGATATCCAGCCCAAGGATGTATTACAAGCTATGGCAAAAACATGCAAGTACATACCCTTAGTGCAAAAGCTGACGCGCATGAAATCTAGTCGGAATGCTTCAGAGGTTACGATGGGAGAACTAATGGACGCGTGCAACAAACACGCCGCTACAGATACCACATAGGATGATGTCGATGATAAGAAAGCAAAAACCAACGCAAGCAACAGTGGAAGACCCGGCAGTGGATCTGCACCGGGTAACAACGGAGGGAATAACGGAAAAAACCAGAACAAGCGCCCATATGAGGGAAGTTCTGAGTTTGTCGCTAGCACAGAAGCCGGGTTTTCGAGACCCAAAGCAGAAGGAAATTTCAACGGAGTAAACTTTAATGGAGGAAATTATCAGGGGCCACCAAGGCCGGCTAACCATCTAGAGGCCTTCATGATGCCGTGCCCATGACACAGCAGGAACGATAAGCCGGCTAATCATTCGTTGGAGCAGTGTGTGGATTTACAGAGATGGAAGAATGAGGAAATAAACAAGGCTATGCGAGGCGCAGGACGGGGAGGAGGACCGGGCCTAGGTGGAAACCCGGGCAACGGCCCACCCCCAGCAGGCAACCCAGGAGGTGGTAATCCGGGTAATAACCAGGGAGGAGCCAGAGGTTTCCAAGCTAACCCCAAGCAGTTGGGACAATATCACGTGCATACTACAGGGATTTCCAACAAAGATAAAAAGATACTTAAACAAGCAGTGAACGCGGTCAATTCAGCTGTTCCGAGATACTTGCGATGGTCGGATCAAGAAGTGACATGGAGCAGAAGGGATCACCCGGAAACAATAGAGCATCCGGGTGTGCTAGCATTGGTGGTTGCACCACAGGTTAATGGTTACGAGCTGAAAAAAGTTTTAATGGATGGCGGAAGCAGCATCAACACCTTATATTGGGAAAATTTCTTACGCATGGGTCTCAAGGAGTCCCAGCTACAGAAAAGTTCTACAGTTTTTCACGGGATTGTACCGGGTCACTCGGCGTGCCCTGAAGGAAAGATTACTTTGGAGGTTGCTTTTGGAGAATCAAAGGACAATTTCCGAGTGGAGTGGCTCACGTTCGAGGTGGTAAAGTTGCGCATTCTTACCACGCGCTGTTTGGAAGGCCGGCTTACGCTAAGTTCATGGCCAGGCCGTGCTACGTATACCTGCAGCTAAAGATCCCGGGTCCCAAGCAAACCATCACCATACATGGAAACCGGATTATAGCAGCTGAGTGTGACGAAGGAGACGCGGCAATGGCAGAACAGTCTTGCAGGAAGGAAGAACTCAAATATTACCGGTCCCAAGTAGACCCGGATGATAGAACATCATTGAAGAGGCCGAACACTGAGGATGAGAGAGCCAAGTTCAAAGCAGCACAAGATACCAAGATGGTGGCCTTTGTCGAAGGTGATCCCTCCAAGCAATTCGCTATAGGATCCAACCTGGACAATGAGCAGGAAAAAGCACTCGTAGAGTTTATTCGTTCAAATCAAGATGTTTTTGCTTGGACGCCTAGCGATATGCCGGGTATCCCTACCGAGTTAGCGGAGCACAGCTTGCATGTTGATCCCAAGTCTAGGCCCGTGAAGGAGGGCCTGAGGAAAATGAATGAGGAAAGAAGGAAAGCTATAGGAGAAGAAATTGCTCGTCTATTGACAGCCGGCTTTATCATGGAGGTATTTCACCCGGACTGGTTGGCAAATCCGGTTCTCGTGATGAAAAAGAGTAATGAGTGGAGGATGTGTATAGATTACACGAGTCTTAACAAGCATTGCCCAAAGGATCCGTTTGCCCTTCCAAGGATATATCAGATCATAGATGCAGTGGCTGGAAGTGACCTATTATGTTTCCTGGATGCATATTCCGAGTATCATCAGATCAAGCTCAAAAAGGAAGATTGGGAGAAAACATCATTCATAACCCATTTTGGGGCTTTCTGTTACAAAACCATGACTTTTGGACTAAAGAACGCCGGTGCAACGTACCAGCGGTGCATTCAGAAGTGCTTTGAGGATCAGATTGGACGCAACGTTCATGCTTATGTGGATGATGATCTAAAGGAAACATTCAAAAATCTGAGAAGATATCAGATGAAGCTTAACCCCACAAAGTGTGTATTTGGAGTTCCAGCAGGAAAGTTACTCGGTTTCATCGTCTCAGAAAGAGGGATCGAGGCAAACCCGGACAAAATCAAAGCTATCCAGAGTCTGAAAAAGCCGGAAAACCTGAAGCACGTTCAGAAGCTTACAGGGTGTGTAGCAGCGTTGAGCTGGTTTATATCCAGACTCGGAGAAAAGGCAATACCCTTGTACCGGCTCTTGAGGAAATCCGACAAATTTGTTTGGGACCAAGAGGCGGACGAGGCGTTTGAGGCACTAAAAAAGCAGTTATCTGAGGCACCAGTCTTAGCAGCCCCGGGTCCTAAAGAGCCCATGCTACTATACGTTGCGGCTGGGCGCCGGGCGGTTAGTGCAGTGGTTGTTGTCGAGCGCAAATAGGATGGAAAAGATCACCCGGTTCAAAGGCCGGTTTACTACGTCAGTGAGGTACTATCAGAGGCGAAGCAACGCTACCCACATTGGCAGAAGCTGGTTTTCGGGGTCTTCATGGCCAGCCGGAAATTGAAACCCTATTTTCAGGAACATCCCATAACAGTGGTTAGCTCTATACCAATGTCGGATATTATCAGAAACTCAGATGCAACAGGTAGAATAGCCAAGTGGGCCATCGAGCTTGGTGGCAAGGTGCGATGGATGTCAAAGGTACGCTCGCCAAACCCATGTGCCGGCTATGGAATTGCGGACCATCCCGCTAACCTGGCCGTTTGCTGTTTGGGGCATGGACATGGTTGGTCCCTTCCACATGTCACCTTGCAAAAAGACACACCTTCTGATGGTCATCGATAAGTTTACCAAGTGGGTTGAAGTTATGCCAGTTACTAATTGTGAAGCAGTCACGGCAGTCAAGTTCCTGAAAAGGATTATCTATCGGTTTGGGTACCCTCACAGCATAATAACGGACAATGGAACCAACATGTCCTTAGGCGAGATGGAAAAATTCTGCGGAAACAATGGCATCCGCCTGGACTTAGTTTCAGTGGCCCATCCACAGGCTAATGGACAAGTGGAAAGGGCAAATCAGGAGTTATTTCATGGATTAAAACCACGGCTGCGAGTCCCGTGCATCAGAGCTGCTGACGCATGGGTTGAGGAGTTACCATCAGTGGTTTGGGGAATTAACACCGCACCTAACAGATCTACTCAGATGACCCCGTTTTTTATGGTTTATGGTGCAGAAGCAGTATTGCCGAGTGATATTATTCATGACTCGCCTCGAGTGTCGGCTTACGTCGAGGTGGAGAACGAGAAGACCCGGCAGGACGCCGTGGATATGCTAGAAGAACACAGAGAACAAGCTTTGGAGATATCAGCCATATACCAGCAAGATTTGAGGAGATATCATAGCCGGCGATTCAAAACCCGGGTCTTCCAGGAAGGAGATCTGGTTCTGCGCCTGGTACAGTCAAAAGAGGGAAAACACAAGCTATCTCCACCGTGGGAAGGACCATTCATCATAAGCCGGAATATGCACAATGGATCGTATTACTTGATAGATGCAAGGGAAGAGTCGGCTACTGTCAATGACACCGCACACACCACTTCATCTATGCAAGAAAGAGAAAGACCATGGAACGTGGCCCAGCTGCGTCCTTACTACACCTAGAATAGACTAGGTTCACAAGTGGAGCTACACGATGTAACAGGCAGCAGGTTTCAGACGCACTCTTTTCCTATCCAGGGTACCTAAGGGGACTGGAGGGTTTTTAATGAGGCGGCTTGCTGACCTAACTTTTCTCATATCAACAAAGAGATGGTTAAACAATACTATTGCTCCCTTTTTATGTGTCCTTTGTCAAATGTTTTCCTGTTGTTCTCCTATTTTCCGCCAGGTAAGTGTTCTTTGTTGTTCTTAGTGTATTATATTAATTCTTCTAGTAAGTTGCATATATCTAGGTCTTGGGGGCTGATTGCTTGAATAGCACAGTTGTAAACTCAAAGACCCGGCCATGATGCCATCAAGTTATAAGGGCCGATTACTTGCAATAAGTACGGCTGCAAGCTTATAACCGGACAATAGAGCCAAAAAAAAAATCTTGACTTTTCTTGCTTAAGCTCGATGTGACTCGCAAAAAGTGGCATGCTTTGCTAGCGTGTAATTACAATCAGTCATGATGCCCAACGGGACTTGCCTGACCCTGTTTTTATACAGTTATAGCAGCATTGATCATCCACGCGAAAGCCGGCTTACAGTAAAAGAAGGTCAAAAGGGTCATCCAAACCACAAGTTATGCAGAGTACAAGATTAACAGCCGGAAACTCAAAATATATTAAGCATAACTTCAAACCTACGTGAGTAACTCTAGGGTTTGTGCTTTAGCAGAAATAATTTGCTCTTTTGAAAAACTCCAAACCCCTCGACTCGGAAGTTCGGGACTTGGGGACTTGGGAATTCGAAAAAAAGTAGCAAATTGTCTATCTATTAAAGCTTAAAAACCCAAAAATCCGAGTCTTGAGGACTTGGGGACTTAGAAAAAATCCACTTGTCAAACCCCCGAGACCCGGAACCCGAGTATCGCAAAAGGACAAATAGCAAAAAGTCGGAAAACTAGCAATGAAAAGTTCAAAGATAGGAAATATCAAATTCAGGCAAAAGGCCAGAAGGGCCACGAAAGCTATTAAGGTTTTTAACGTATTACAAACCGAGGAAGTAATATTGAAAAGTGCACAGGCGCACTATCAAAAAATAATTGTTTTATATGCCCATTGGCCGAATAAAATGTTTGAGGCGGTAGCAGATGAAACTTCACTCGGCCTCCTGGGTCGAGTCTTGAACGTTGTCCTTGGCAGCCGGGTCTTGGACTTGCTCTTCAGCGGTATTCTCAGCACCTTTACCTGGACTGGCAGCAGAGTCGGCGCGAGCTGGTGGACGGACAGCCGGCGTAGAGGAGGAAAGCGCAGTGTCGGCCTCAGCCCTCGTCCTCGCAGCTTCCTCCCTTTTCTGGGCAGATTCCGCCTTCCACCTCTCCAGCATGTCAAAGGGCTTGGGAAGATCCGCTTTGATCGGCTTGTCGTCGGCATCATAAGGGGTAACAATCCTGTTTAACTCCAGACTGTCGGCGATCTGGCTCGCCGAGTGACGCACCTCAGTTTGAATAGCTTTAAAATTCTTGGCGGAAAATTTAGAGCCGTCAAGGTTGAACTCGGGAAACCCGGCCACGAGCTTTGCCGGCTCAAGTTTGGGAAAATAAGCCTTGGCCAGCATAAGCCCGCGGGTTACCCCAACCCGGCACGAAGAAAGCTTCCAGAGCTTGATCCACTCGGGGATAGTGGAGCACGCTTCAAGCAATGTGTCCAAGCCACAATAGCCCGTAGCCGGCCACTGCACAGCCTCCAGGATCCACTTGGTGCCGGCAGAAAACTTCCGGATAACGGCTTTCAGTGTCTTCAACTTTTCAATGTCATCTTTGTCCGGGGCAGCATCACCCGGACCTGCAGTATAAACAGAAAAGGTTAAAACAGTAACACTCGGTTATCGTACGTAAAGCAGTACACTTAGCAAGTTACAGATTTTCACCAAGTAAGGCGCGATAAATATCGGCAATTTGGGCCGACAGTTTCTTCAGTTCAGCCTCAGCAAGTTGGGACCTCTTCTTATACTTTTTCACATTTTTATCAAGTTTTTCAGCATCAGCTTCCAGCGCTTCACGCAGCTTTGTCTCCGTCTCGAGGAGTTTGTTCGTTTTAGCCAACACCTCCTCAGATTGGGTCACGTAAGCCTGCGAAAAGAGAAAAGGGAACATAAGTCGGGACAAAATATAAATCCGGGTGTGACAAACTATAGCATTATAAAGTACCAAGTAAACTATACATAGTTCAGTCGGAACTTGGGGACTAGGTGAGTATACCTGGTGCTTTTCCGCCATGGCTTCCAAAATCCCCTTTTCATCGGTTTTCAAGGTGTAGAGACAACTTAGCATCTCATCAAAGCTCAGTTCATCAAGTTTTATCCCCGAAGAGCTGGGGGCCTGGTTACTCGGAGGAGGAGTCCTTCCCTCCTTGAGGGGGGACACCCGGGTCGCTTGGGTCTCAGGAGTGGGGTCACCCATCCTCGCGCCCAGGACCTCGACGTCATCACCCCCGGATCCATGCGAGGGAATGGGATACTCTGCCTCTTGATCGGCCGGGTCTTTCAGCAGTTCTTCTCCTTCTTCTTCTTCGGCGCCGCCAGCCGCGGCCTTCACAGTATCTATCGGCTCTTCCAGCGCCGGGTTGTCCACGTCCATATCGTCCGGGTCGCTGGTGGTGACCTTGGCTCTGAGGAAAACAAAAGGAGCACTTAGTACATGATGAATGAAACTTATGGAAGGTGTTGGTGTATCGAATAGCAAGAAAAGATAGCTTACCCGGTATTCACGAAGAAATCCGCCGGAAGATCGTTGCTAGACCCGGAGGAGGCTGTCAAGGGGTCCGAAAGTGAGACCCGGAATTGTCCGGCTAGTGGATGATTGGGAGAAGGATGTTTTCGAGGTGAATCGGAAGGATGGGTCTGGGGAATACCGGCATGGCGAGTTGGGGACGAAGGGATACCCGGGTTGAGAGGGTCATCACCCGGGGAGTTCTGGGTTACCATGCGCTTGACTGGAGCGGGTTCCTTCAAGTGTGGCGAATCGGACAAGAGTTGGTTAAGCTTGCACATATTAGCGAATGAATATGGTTCGGAGGTGATATTGGAATACAGAACCTTGAATACCACCCTTCGGGGCTTCCTCTTGGCTCCAACCTCGACGTCCGGCTCAGCCTCACTTTCGTCCGACTGAGTCTCCTCCTTATCCTCCAGCCCTGAAAAGCATAGCACATTGTTGGAAAAGGAAAACAGGTTGGAAAAGTAAAGTCAATAGAAATGGAAATAAGTGAAACCCGGATATTACCTTCGTCCGAGTCAGCCGGCTCCTCGTCCTCCTCTGAGTTCTCGGAAGGAGGCGGAGTCTCAATCTTCCAGAAGGGGCTATCTTCCTGAGATAAAAGTGCAGTGATAAAAGTTAGTGGTCACATCAGAAAAACGTCAAGTTATATAAAGAGTAAGAGCCGGATTTTACCGCCGGAGCCGGGTTGTCCCGCGTGTAGGGGTCCAGACCAGCAATAGTCCGGATCACCTCCATCTTCTCAGTCAAGAAATTCTTGATTATCTTGTTCGCATCCGCGGCCGAGTAGTTCCTCATCGAGTAACGGAGGGAATCCGTGGTATGCCCAGAATAGTTGCACATAAGCTTGAGCCGGACAGCGTTGGGTTGGATCCGGAAGGTAACCTAGGTTTTGACTAAGTTAAGTCCAAGGAGGCCTTGAGCCGAGAGAACAGCGAGTTTGGCGAGGAGGGGTTGGATAGATTTTCGATCCGACTCAGAGGCGTAAGAGTTGAGATTGTCGGAAAGTGTGAGCAGATTTTCGGAGAAACCCGGTAATGTCTTTTCGCCGGGTGCGGAGGTGTCCTCGCAATAGAAATATGTCTTTTGCCAGTGTTTGACATGGGAATTGAGGCTAAGAGTCGGCATTAATGACTTCTTCCTCCTTTGAATAGAAACCCACCCCCCCCCCCCCCCGCAAACCAGGAGGGCCCCGTCGCCGCTTTCGCGGCACGGTTTGCATTGGAACAATTCGAGAAAGAGCGCGAGGTTCGGAGGGATGCATAAATATGATTCGCACAGAACAATGAAGTGAGTAATATTCAACATAGAATTGAGACCTATGTAAAAAACTCGGAGACCATAATGGTTTACTAAATCACGGAAGAAGGGGTGACCCGGGGGACGGAAGCCCCGGATCACGTGTTCAACGAAGCAGATTACCTCGTCAATACCCGGAGTGGGCCGAGTCTCCTCCCCAGGGACGCGCCAGTGGATGTCTTCCCGGGCGGGGAGGACGCCCGACTCCGCGAGCTCGTCCAGTTTGGCCTTGGTCACAGTGGACCTTGCCCAATTCGCGGATATAGACTGACTCGGCTTTGCCTTAGCCGGCTGTTTCCCCTTTGTCTTCGTGTCGGCTTTGGGCGCCATGGGAGCGATCTAAAAACAGGAGATAGAATGCAAAGTGTAAGTGACTCGAGACCCGGAAAGTGATCATTATCCGACTCTCTGAAGATCACTTGCAAAGAAATTTCGACAGATTGGATCTAGGCGGAAAAATTTGCGAAGAAATTTGTGATTACAAGTAATAGAGGTGCGTTATGAGGTGTATTATTGGATCTAGCCTGAGTATTGGTTGTGGAAGGGCGAAGCATGGATTATCCAATTGATACGAAGCAAGAAAAACGTCTAAGGGCGGATCTAAATCCAATCTAGTCAAAAGTAAGATTAAAGGCAAGATCCATGGAAGAAGATGGCTTACCGGCGGGATCGGGAGGAGAGCGCGGCGGCGGCAGATGGCGCAGTCGCGGTGACCCCTTGGACCTTCCGGTGAGCTGCTCGAGGGCGCGGCGGCGGAGTTCAACGGCGGCGCGGCGGGAGCTGATGCAGAGCGCAGACGGCGGCGGCTTGCTTCCGACTGCGTGCCCGTGGACGCCGTGGCGGCACGGCTTTGAGCTCGAACGAGGGAGTGCAGAGAAAAGTTGAAGATGGAGAAGATGGGCGAAATGGAATGTTGGGCTTAGGGTTGCCCTGGAAACACCTATTTATAGGTGCGGGTGGAGTGCCCTAGGTCTAAGCAGCGGGAGCCAAAATTTCGGGGAAAAAGGTACCCGACCGGATTTTTGGCATAAACGTTAAGTGCTCGTACGAGATATCCGGAAAGGATCGGAGCAGATCACCTCCGCGATATCCGGACTAGCTGGTGCACAGTGCGAGCCTGGTCTTGTGTGTTTCCGCGGAGTGTTGACCCGGGAAAATAATGTTAGACTCGGAGAAAGTCGGGTTACTATATGGACCACCTACAGAGTTAGGCCTAGCTGTTATCAAAGCGTTCTAACCCGGAATTCTGTGAACTTGTATGTTTGTTGTTTTGCAGGGAATAGCGTGCGCTTCAAGGTGGATCCCGTGAAGCCCAAGCTATTCTGGGGACTACTGATGGAGGGATGATAACCCTGTAGGCTAACACCAAGGTGTAACTCGGCCCAAAGGGAACCGCGCAAGACCCAACTCAAGGAAAGGTAGCTTCTAGAAGGCCCAAGGAGAGGAGTAGGCCTTGTAACCCGGATTGTGGGCTACGGTAAGTAAACTTAGGGTTTGTATGCGGTGACTGGGTAGGATTCTGAGTATGCCTTGGATAGGAAGCCAGGGGGCCGGATAATATATAAACCGGCTCCTAGGGTTAGATTGCCACGAGTTGATCAGATATTCGAGTATTCCCTGTAATACGAGAGCTGAGATTGTAACCCTAGATCGGAGACTCGGCGACTTGATTGCCAGAGCTACCAGATCGATTATTAGCATGATTTCCCCTGAGCTAAACCCTCTCCCAAACACCAGAGTCGAATTGCCCCAAGATAAGTTACCCGTGGTAACGTCTGCCGTGATTATCCCACGACAGCCATGACCTCCTCGCTGCCTTGGCCAATTCAGTAGCCATGTTGGAGCAGGACACGACGGCGTTGCTGGCGACGATGCACTCCACAGCGGTGGAGGCATCCGGGAGCCACGACGGTTGCAGCAGCGCCGCCACGGCCAGCTCTAGCACCTGAAGCACTCACGCCGGCCCCTCCTTCAGCCACGCCGCCGCCTCCTCCTCCAAAGTCGTCGTTCTCGAAGCGACGACAGCTCGTTCGACTGGAGCGGCGACAATGAGTAGCTAGGGTTAGGGTTTAGCCACGCCCGAGGGCAAATTACATTCAAAATATGCAAAATTGTTTTAAATTTGACTATAATTTGCAAATTATCAATAAATTTTCATTTTCAAGTTTTTTAGGGTTTTTTGTTTGGGGTGTTGGTGTGGCACCGCCCATCAAATTCACGGACACAGTTCCGACGCCTCCAAAGGGGTCCAATTAGAGGTGTCGGACATAATTTAAAGGAAAACGCTACATACCCTCCGGAGGAACGAGGCGCGAGCGTCCTCCACCTGCGTCACGCGACGCGTGTCGAATACGCGTGACACCGAGCACTTGCGGACCCACCACGAGTCCACGAACCCAGCACGACTACATTATCCCCTCTCGTTCGCTATCCTCCACCGATCAATTCCTTCTTCATCTTCCTTCCTTCAGTCTTACACAGAGAGCCATGGACGGCTCAATCTCTGCCGCACCTACCGGCTTAGCCAGGCGCCCCCAAGCTCTAGCCCAAGCACATTGTCTTCTCATCCTAGGCGGCGCTCCCAATCTCGAGAAGAGCGACCTCGGGCACGGAGGATGACCGTGTTGTCGAAGGCTGACGGCTATGCTCCCGAAGGCCGCTATCGGTGCTCACGATGGGGCGGCGCCCGGAGATGTTGCAGGACGGCGCCCCGGAGATGCCAGTTTTGCTGCGGACGGCGTCCAACGTTGCTACCCACGGCGCCCGAAGATGCTGCCAACGACGCCCAAAATTGCTATCGACGGTGGAGTTGCTGCACATGGCGCCCAACCTTGTTGCCGACGGCGCCCGGAGGTGCTGCCCACGGCGCACAGAGATAATGTCGAAGGCTGACGGCTATGCTCCCCAAGGCCTCTGCCGGTGCTCACGATGGGGCGGCGCCGGAGTTGCTGCGGGACGGCGCCCCGGAGATGCCAGTTTTGCTGCGGACGTCGTCCGGCGTTGCTGCCCACGGCGCCCGGAGATGCTGCCAACGGCGCCCGAAATTGCTATCGACGGTGATGACGCCCGGAGATGCCCGAGTTGCTGCACACGGCGCCCAACCTTGCTGTCGACGGAGCCCGGAGGTGCTGCCGATGGTGCACATAGTTGCTACCGACGGCCACGGTGCCTGGAGATGCAGGAGTCGCTGCACACGGCGCCCAACATTTTGCTGCACACGACGCTCGAAGATGTTGTCCACGGTGCTCGGAGGTGCTACCTATGGCGCTCGACGTTGCTACTGCCGACGCCCGGTGTTGCTTCTATCAGCGTCCGGCGTGGTCGGGAGCGAAGCCACGGCGGCGTATTTTTTCTCTGGCGTTTGTTTTCTCTGGCGAGAACAAGCCTCACGGGAGGAGCGGGAGGTGTGACGGGCGGAAGTGACAGGCGGGGGTGCGGGAACAGCGATGGACCTTTTTTTAGAGCGCGTGAGGGGAACCCTGCTTGACACGTGTCGACAGGTGGAGACGGAGGATCGGAAATCAAATCATCCGGAGGACCTTCTACAGGTTTTATTAGTACTACAACATTAGATTCACATACTCCCTCCGATCCATATTAATAGGTGCTGAAGTGGATGTATTTAGACATGTTTTATTGCTAGATACATCCACTTCACCACCTATTAATATGGATCGGAGGGAGTATTTGTAACTGAGGTCCACATTACTCGATCGGCCTTTTGCTGGTTTGCTCACTCGAGCCTGTCAATGGAGACGCCGCCGCAGAACACGTCCGTGAGCGCCGTGGTGGACTCCAGCGCGGCCTTGAGCAGCAGCACGGCTTCCTTGTGTCCGAGGTTGACGGTGAGCTCCTCCAGCGCGGAGCAGTCGGTGACCTTGAACTTCTTGAGCAGCATGATGGCGGAGATGGTGGACATAGGCTCGACGGTGAGGTCGTCCATCACAAGGTAGCTCACCACCTCCTTCACGTACCCTCCTCCGCTCCCACCCGCCAACGCCGCCTCTTTCGCCGCCGCTGCCGCCGCGTCCTGCACCGCGGTCTGCGCCAGCTTGCCCTGCGTGTCGCCGGGGCTCCACCGCATCTCCACGGTCATCGGCTGCCGGCACACCGGGCACGGCAGGCCTGCGACGTCCGTCACGCTCGTCGGGTTCCCGCGGCACGACGTCCCGTACACTCCGGCGCAGCGGAAGTACCGCTTCGGCGGCGGCGGTGGGGGAGGCGGAGGAGGAGGGGACGGCGCCGGCGCCGTGAGCAAGGAGTCGTCCCCCGTGAGCAGCAGCGCGAGCGCGGCGGAGGGGAGCGCCGGGCAGAGGATCGCGTCGCGGTCGGGCGGCGCGGAGAGGAAGAAGGCGTCATCCAGTGCCCGCGCGCCCGCGTAGAGCGTGCCGAGTGAGCCCGGGGCGACGAGAGCGTCGTCGCCGTCGCCGTCGCCGTCGCCAGCAGCAGCGTGCCTAGCGATGACGCGCGCGGCGAGGCCCGTGGGCACGCGGAGGAGGCCGATGAGGAAGTCCACGGCGTCCTTGCGCACCTCCGCGTACAGCACACGCCGCGACCGCTTGTCCAGCAGCAGCTTCATCTGCGGCACCGCCGCCGCAGTCCCCTCCTTCGCCGCCTCCTTCGCCGGTGTGTCCATGCCGGTCAGGCCTCTCAAACGCAAGCGAAATGTGTCTCTCTTCTCTGCTCACCGGCTGCTGTCAGACAACGTTGATAGAAGCAACTTGCAAAGCTTGCAGCAACATGGCGTTGCGTTGCCTGTACTTATACCATGGCATTTTGATTGTAAAAGGGTTGCAAGATTAACCGGAGACTTGCAGTGCAGGGACAAGTTACCGAGCAAAGATGCTGCCTTTCAACCAGACGATCACATGAACCAGAGAGGGAGGCAAAGGATTGGTATATTTGCAGGGCAAGCATACTTCATGAGGTTTTCAACTTTCGATAGATAGTTGAACTTCACCAGTTCACCACGTTGCCATGATTCAGGATACTCTGTTCTCTGCTTCCTCCTTGGAGAAGCAAATCTCGTAGTCAGGAGAAAAAATCACTGAGCTGGTTTAAGAGAATTAAGCTGCCACATAATGGCAGTAATCCAGAAAGCATGAGCGTCAGATCAATTCCTTACCCATAGAATGGCAGAGATGAACTAGCACTGTCGTCAATGTACTTGTTTCAGAGATGAATGAAGTAAGATCAGTCCAGCAGCTGCGATCACGTACCACACTTAGACAATTCGAAGCAAAACATTGAAGAGCTTGGCATTAGATCGATTCATTTGCTGAATTGATGTACAGACATGCACCAGGTATCAGCGTACATGACAGGGTGACAAGGGTACAGCATTCCACTGAGGTTGCAGTCAACTGTTACAGCACCGGTGGGACACAAAAAAGAAACAGCAGCAGCATGCCAGCATCTGGAGTCCAGTCACCAGTGGGCTTGCTGCTCAACTTAAACCCACTAGCTAGTAGTAGTATAGACATGAGCAAGGGGGTACACAGCTGTCACAAACTCCAAGCTGGTAGGATCCCATAAAGATTTACCACATTACTTGTGAGTATAAGCTAATCTCGTAGACAGGAGAAAATATCACTGAGCTGGTTCTGCTGTTGTGATCAACACATTTAACATTTCTAGTCAACAAAAATAAAGAGCTAGGGTCAGAACAATTATAGAATGGCAGAGATGAACTAGCACCGTCAGTGTACTTATTTCAGAAATGGAGTACCCCCGTTGATCAGTCGAGCAGCTGTGATCACCTCACTTGCACAATTCCAGGCATATACATCGAAGAGCTTAGCATTAGATCAGTTCATTAGCTGAATTAATGTACAGGCATGCACCAGGTATCAGAGTACATGACAGGGTGACAAGGGAACAGCATTCCACTGCGGTTACAGCACTGGTGGGACACAAAAAAGAAACAGCAGCAGCAGCAGCAGCATGCCAGCATCCGAAGTTCGATCACTTTGCTGCCTTGCTGAAGAACTCAACCTGCTATAGTAGCCTAGTATAGACATGAACAAGGGGTACACTGCTAAACAGAGGCAGCCATGCGAAACTAGATGCCATGAAGATTGCTCCATTACTTGTGTGAATCCATGGATCGCGCTAAGAAAGCACAAAAAAAATGATGTTGCATCTGTACAGGACGAAACCTAGCTCTACCCCGGCCCCGGATCAGGATACTGTTGGAACCTGCCGACCGACTTCCTGACGAGGAATGCCTTGAGTCGGACCTTGCTTCATTCAATCCCTCTCAGGAGCGTCTCCCGCCTCTTTCCGCGCGCTCAGGTTCCCAGCATAGGTCCAGACCTTCTCCAGATCGCCGGAGAAGAGCTTCTCGATCTTGATCTCGTGTTTGCCTTGCAGGCCATTTTTGCTAGGTGGAGGCTGCGCTCTCCCGGGACTGTTGCCTGCGACCGGAGTGGAGGAGCAGAATGTGGGTGTGGCAAAGGGGGAGGCGTACGGCGTGTGCTGAACAGAGAATGGGCTTGGGGAGATCTTCTTCTGGACCGGTAAGCCTGCGCCGCGGTTGAAGATCGAAACGGTCTCAGCAGCAGCAGACTTCTTCGTGGCGTCATCCACGTAGATCACATCGTCGATCCTTGCGATGGTGTTGAACGCTAGGCTCTCCAGAACCCTCGAATAACTCTCAAGTATAGACTGGCCAACATCCTGCACAAGATGAGGCAGAAACGGGATAAATATTCAGTTTAAACAAGTCATGTAGAAATTTTTAAGTGATGTTAACAGAGCAAGGTTCTAATGATAAACATTGCTTGTATGCTCCAGGTCTGGTTGGAATCAAATTCTGGTAAAATAAAAGTGCAAAAGAACCATGGAAATCACTACAAGACCATGTGTTCAAGTGAGTAGATGCAAAGAATTACCTTGTTATACTGGATCTTGTTCATGTCGAGGGAAGTTTGTGGCAGACCAGGGTGTCGTAGTCGTAAGCTTTGCAATAGACCATCAGCTCTTTGGGACAAAACAGTACTCTTTGAATCTCCAACTAGACCCTTCACTTTTCCGCCCCAGGATTTCTTCGATTTGGCTTGAGGCGACGATTTCTTTTGGCCCTTTAGTCTCCAGACATGGATGGCAGCCTCTATTCTGTTTGCTACTTCAAGTGTATGGTGCTCAGATGACAGATCTAAGCAGTCGAGGAGGCATTCAGGTGAGAACTGTTCAGCTGTTATATATCGATAAATTATCTCACCCAAGCAAGATCGGCCACTCTGCAGAAAAAAAAGAACAGGACATTATTATGGATGAAACCGATATTTGTTTACTTGAGTGCAACTGCATTACATGCTTGAACAAGAAAATATTGCAGAAACCAATTTGAGCTTGACCTGGTATATGGGTTCAAAAGGCTATCAAGACTTAATTATCTATGCGTTGAAGTTTTTCAGCTGCTAAGAGCCATCACATTTGAGCTTCGAGTCATAACAGTCAGCAATGTATTCACCCAAACTTCTGATTTTCTACAATACTGATTAACCTTATCTTCAATCGTCTACCAGACTCACAGCTTCGGATCGAAGGTATACTAGATGCAAGAAGCTATGGCACTAAAACCATTTATGAAAGGCAACAAACAGTGAACCAACTGGCCAAGGCGAGTGAAATAGACGAAGAACTCCTAACATAAAGATGCAAGCATCCATCCAAAGAGAAAGGAATAAACTTGTCGCAATACCAAGAAAAAAGTGGTTGCACTACATCTTTGAAGCCTCCAAGAGAAGTACAATGTACGGTAGCAGTTATTCACTATCAAATACTACACATGAATTTAATTGGCTCCTCACAAGTAACCGAAGGGGTTGCTACAAACTTTTTATTTGGAAAAAAAAATAGCTGAGAATGACGACAGCTAGAGCAACAAGACTAGCTCATGCAAATCAACAAAACGGCAGAATCGACAAACTAGTTACTCGATGAGAGCTATGAAGTAGGATATTAGATGACAGCTTCAGTGCTTCACTATCAAAAATATACCAGACATGAATTGAATTGAACTTATTCCTCATAACTAGTACTATAACAGAAGATTAATGCAACAAGACTAGGTCATGCAAATCGACAAACAAGCGCCCGGCAGTCTATAGTGCACACCATTTTTGTTGAGAACTACTCCTAGACAAGTTAATTGAGCTGCTACATTTACAAGCATGAAAGAGGCAAAGTGGTCCCGTTCAAGTAACTCCATGCAATTGGTATTCTTATCAGCAACTGAAGTAGTACGCTACTACCATGGTTAAAAAAAGCGTTAAGCGGAGGCGAGGCGCTGGGCCTGCGCTTCAAGCTTAAGCGTACGCTTTTTTGCGCTTTGTTGCGCTTTTTGGTGCTTAAGCGGAAGAAAGCGTGAGGCGCTAGGCCTACGCTTCAAGATTAAGCGCGCTTAAGCGTACGCTTTTTTGCGCTTTTTTGAACAGGGGCTACTACTGAATTATACCTCTTCCATGGAGGCATGGACAGAACTAGAGAAGCACAGCTGATACAACACCAGTGTGAATGCTTCTGCTTTGAAGTGATTACCTTTGGCAACGTCTCCAAGTAGACTTCTGGGATCTCCATCTCGGCAAGCACGTCGCTGTTGATTGCCATTGCTGCCTTCAGTATCTGGTTCGCACAGTCCCTGCTCTGCTGCAGCTTCCTCCTAGCATCCTCAGGGAGCCCCTTGGGCGGCACCCTTGGGCACGGCAGCCACCACTTCTCCTCCTGCCGCACGGACGACGGCCGCCCACAGGAGGAAGCCGCTGACGAGGACGACGGGCACGGCCCCCCGGCGTCGTCGACCACGATGCCCCTGTCCACGTACCAGAACTCGGTCTCCTTGAACTCGTCGATCATGGCGAGGAGCATGGCGTCGAGCTTCTTGAGCGCGGGGAGGTTCATGTAGAGGTCGCTGCGGGGGCGCGGCACCATGACCTCGAACTGGCCGCCCCCGTCGGGGAGTTCCTGGGTGGACGGGATGAGCTCGACGATGGAGTCCGCGACGGAGAGAAGCCACTCCATCTCCCGCGTCCACATCGCCTTCCTCGGCGCCGCCAGCGGCTCCAGCCTCCACAGCTCGCCGAACACGGTGGCTGGATTTGGAAACAAAACAAGCGTTCCATGTGTACGTTTTTGGTAAGAGGAAAATCACGACCGGAAATGCAGGTAGATTGATTGACGGGGGGCGAAGGGGGGTTGGTACCGGAGAGGTTGGTGATGGCGTTGGAGATGGCGAGCGCGGTGCAGACGCCCTTGCCGCTGCCGGACATGTCCTCGCCGAGGAGGAGCTTGGCGAAGCGCTCCTTCATCATGTCGATCTCTGTCGAACACAAAAACACAGCGAATCAGAGCTCGTGAGCGTTCGAAAAAGCACTAGCGCTAGAGGATTTGCGCGGTGGAGTGAGATCTAAGCAAAGGACAGGGGGGCGGAGGCGGGGAAGGGGGCACGTACCGGAGAGGTCGGAGGCGGGCTTGAGGTAGAAGGCGGCGGCGGAGGAGGGGGTGGGGAGCTGGGAGGAGGTGGAGGAGGAGGGGAGTCCGGCGGAGGAGGAGGAGAAGGGGAAGCGGCGCGTGGTGGGGGCGGAGCAGTCGCTGGAGGTCTCGGAGCCGCTGACGTCGGCGCTGGGGCTGTAGCTCCCGCAGCAGCGCTCCGAGCCGGCCTCGTCCTCCGACACGCTCGCCATTGGGGGTCCTCGGCGAGGGCTGGAGCTATCCGCGGCGGGAGTGGCGGTGGCGCAGGCGCATCTGGTGGAGAATGGAGGCGATGCGGATGGGATGGAGGAGGGGAAAGCGACGGGAGCACAAGCAGGGGAGTGCTGGTGACTGATGTGATGTGATGCGGCCGCGCTCTTCTTTTCAACTTTTTTTTATGCGCGTGTCACGGCCGGTCAGCAAAGCGCCAGAGATTAACCGAACCTTAGCAAAGTTCTGTGTAAGATCCATTAAGATCTTATTTAGTACTGGGGGTGTGTAATTTCATTCCCCAAGTAGATTGAGGATTGGCTGTGTTCAAAATCTTTCCTTTCAGCCAATTCTCTCAAACATCCGCGATCCAAATTCACTACTAGGGTGGAGTGTTTTTAATTTACACAAAATGAAGAGTTTTTCGGACTAACTTGCACTTATTCCATCCAATACCGGTTTCGTAAATGAGCCATTGGAGATTTTCCAGAATCCGAGATAATTCCCCCCAATCTTTTAGATGCATTTCAGGTAGGAAATAGTTCTTTTCCAGTCAACATTGATTGTTGACGATCAAAATTACTCTAGCATACATTTACTTATACATTTGCTTGAGTGTTGCGGATAGATTGGATGATTCTTAAGGATGACTTACAAATAATAGATAGCAGAACTAGTGGGTATTTTGTCAAGTAGGGCGATGACGATGACGTTAGGTGTGAAGAAGGAACTGAAATAGTGGTTCTCTTCCCAAAACCCAAAACGACGCGGAAACAATATATTGGCGTTGGAGGGGTTGGAGGGGGTGGAAACGGAGTAACGGTTTTAAGCGTAAATACATGTCGAGACGGAATTTCCATATCCGTGAGCATAAAAGGTTTCCATAGTTTCTCACAAGGCAAGCAAAAGCAAAAGCAAAAACACAACCGCTGGCCTAACATTAACTTCAATTATCTCTTGATTCCCCCTATCCTTGGAGCCTTTCAAATGGGTCGACAAGTAGGCATATCGCCGACTCGCCATGCCAAGGCCAGGGACAGCCGTTTAGCTTCGTGCTCCGAAGCTTTGTTGGTCAGCGGCCTTTGCCATCTTAGCAGAAAAAACTAGGCCAGCCAGGTTGTGTTTCTCTACGGTTTAGAAGATTTTCATGCAAACACGCGTTTGCTCGCTCTTTATTTTTTGTATTATTTCTTTTCAGATTCGTTTCCCCTACCTTTAAAAAAGTTGGAAAGAAATAGTACACATTTACATCTCACTCCCTTTTCACCTCTAGATGCTATCAAGCTCGTACGATTGGAGATCAATGTCCAATAATTCCAGTGTACTTAAATATAAAGCGAACATTGTTAATGGACAAACAAACCACAAAACACATGTAAAGAGGGATTGCATTAGATCATTAGGCCTCTTTGGATAAAAGGAGTTCATAGGAATTCTCGATTGGGAATTTTTCTATTAAATTCTGTTGGATCATAGGACTGAGCCCACCAGATTGCTAAGGAATCCTATGCCCCTTTCGTAAGAATCTTAACCTGAGCTCAAACGTAATTTTATTTTAGTTTTATGAAGTTAAATGCACTCACACTCTATCTCTCTCCGTATTCCTATAAATTTTGTGTGTTTGTTTCCTTTGCACCATAAAGAGACATTTCTTACAAAATTCATGTGTTTTGAATTCCGTTAGAAAAAATTGTAGTGCATGACATCGTAATCTTTTATCTTTCCTATTTCTACGTTTTAAAATTGTACAATCCAAATATTCTCTCAGTGTGTAGACGAATCCTTCCTACGTAGACGTAGACGCTATTAAGTAGATGGCCACGTTAAATTGCACATATATCCGGAAGAACATTCATAGGCACTGTAATGCTACTCCTATCTGATGAAGTGAAACGTGAGCAACCCAAGACTTGCCCCCCGTGGCGACTTGCCCTCCGTGGCGTCATCCTCTCCTCCAACCCTACTCACAATAGATCCCCCTGCTGGCCTCTCTTCTCCTTGGCGCCGGCGGCCATGGTGGTCGGCGTTGGGTGAAAGGGAGGTCTAGTTGGTTTTACTTGTAGGCTTTTCTTTCTTTAGTTCTTCATCGGCGAATAAGATGGCGGACGGATCTAGATCCATCCTCTTCCTCCCTCTTGTCTCTCTCCCTTGGACCTGTAACGAGGGGGTGGTTGGAGAGCCGGAGACGGTGGGTCTTATGCCGGCACCTCCCTACCAAATCCATGGCAAGGTATAGCTTCGGCCGCTCTTGCTCTTTTGGCCCATCCCCATTCCTGCTGCAATAAATCTATGCTACATGGCTGTGCTTCTCCCTACTCCCCTCCGTTCTTGGCCATGGTGGTTTGGAAGGGGTGGACTGGCTGGGCACTACCTGGTGCAGCGGAGTGGAGCTTTGAGCTGTGGTGGTTGTTGACCGGCACTCAGTTTTTTCCCCATCCCAATATCCTTAGCGGTGGTGCCACAGAGGTAGTGCCAAGGGGGTTGTATGATGGCTGGCAACTGGTTCCTTCTAGTGGATTGATGATTCTATTATGGAGATGGTCAGCAGATTGATCCTGGTCATGGAGAAGATATTGTGGTCTGGTGCTCTTCAGGTGTGCAATTTTTTTCACAAATTTGCTACTCATGGATTGTGCTAGATAAAATCTATTGGATATATTTTGAATGTGTTGTCGGAGTCTGCTTCATGGTCCTGGAGGTGTTCTTCAGCTCATATTTTGGGAACGGCCTTCACTTATTTGATCATCTGCTTCATCCGCGGTCATTTCCAAAGCCAAAATTGCACAAAAATCTATCACAATCCTTACTATCTTGGTGCTAGCTCATCCTACGAAATTTATGGCCACAAGTCTAGTTGTTGTCCGCTACTACTACGGCAATACACGACAAACTATTGGGTCTGATGATTATGCCTCCTTATTGTTCGGGACATGCCGGAGACGGGTGAGAGCGTCTCTGCAGCGGTTTCTCAGATTTAACGGCAAGGAACCAGCTGATCTGAGCTCGGTGTTGCATCCTCAAGATCTACAACTCGGACCCCTGCCTCATAGGCACCTGCCAATGCGATTGCCGGTTGAGCCGTTGGCTCTACGGTTGGCGAGGTTGCAAGAGGTCCTGGAAGAATACAACTGCAGATTTGTTGTGTATGAGTACAACTGCAGGTTTGTTGTGTCTGAGTTCTCGACAGACCCTCGCAGGCTCCTGTTGTACTATTCGGCATAAGCATCTCTTTGGTCCCACATTATTTTCCTTATGTACTCAGCTAGACAAGATTGTATCCTGGGATGATAGTTGTAATCAATGTGACGTACCTTCTCTATATACTACCTCCGTTCCAAAATGTAACCATTTTTAATGAGCTAAAACAGTTTGCTAAAAGCGTTATATTTTGGAACGGGGAAAGTACTATATACTCTCTACGTCCTCAAATAAGTGTACGTTTTCCTTTTATGGAAGTCAACTGTTTTAAAGTTTGATCAACTTTATTGGGAAATGTAACAACATTTATGATATTAAATTGGTATCGTTGGACTACCCACAATGGGAGTAACATAGGTGGTATCATAAGTGCCACATAGGGAAAAAAGATGATGTGGCACTTATTTAATGAGGAGAGAGGTGTTAGTGGTATCATAGGTAGATACCGTAACGTAACGTTTTCCAAGACAAGATGAGTCTATAAGCTAATAAATATACTAGTATATGATACCACAAATATGTTACCTATGCATTGTGGAAGTGATAACATAGACTAGTATCATATGCATGATACTAGTATATGTTACTCCCCATTGTGACCAGTCTTAAATCCGTTTTGAAATATAATTTCATAATATGTGAAGTTTGTATCATATATATTGATGTTATTTTGTATAAAGTTAGTTAAAGTTTAAAAATGTTGACCAAAACCAATTCTAGAGGTACACTTATTCGAGAACGGAGAGAGTAAGTGGTTAAAAGTTTTAAAAAAAAAAATCTGATGAAGTGACGTGGAGCGTGTGAAATGTGGATACACGAGCGAACCACCAAACCACGAGATGATAAATTTGGTAGAATCAAATTACGGGACCCGGGACCCGTTTTTTGAGCTCCGAAACGTTTTCCTCTTAGGGTTTCGAGTAGCAGGGCGGCGTGGAGGCGATTGCCAACTCCGACGCAAGATCGCTAGGGTTTCTGACTGCTGGCACCGATTCCTCGCGCGGATCTTCGCTGCTGCTGCTCCTGAGTTCGGGGTGATCAAGGGGGGACCCCTGCGTCCCTACCCACCCTTGGCTTAGGGCATCGGACGAGAGACGCGGAGGGCAGCGGCCATGACTGACCAGGGGTCGAGTCAGGAGAGCAAGAAGGATGGGGGTTCCAAATTGGAAGATCTGATGGGCAAGTTGCACCTCACGGAGAAGGAGAAATCAAAGCTGATCATCGACGATGAGGTGGAGGAAGAGGATGGGAAGATGATCGCGCTCATAGGGAAGGTTTTGTTTAAGAAATCCTTCCATGTCAGTACGATCGCGGAAGCGTTACGTCCGGCGTGGGGGAACCCAAGGGGGCTCTCCTTTCGTCCGGTTGGAGACAATGTCTTCGTGGCTCAGCTTGAGCAGTCCAGAGATAGAGATCGGATCCTGGAAGGGGGTCCGTGGGCTGTGGGGAAGCACTGTGTGGTGCTAGAGGTGTTTAACATCAAAGCTAGGCCATCTGAATTATGTTTTGACAGGATCAGAGTGTGGGTGCGCATTATCAATCTGCCGTTCAATATGCTCTGTCCACCATGGCCGCCAAGGATAGCTGGCTTGGTTGGCGAGGTGATCAAAATTGACGCCGATGCAAAGGGCTATGCTTGGGGAGAGAGCCTACGGGCTCGAGTTTGGATCAACGTTAGGGAGCCTCTGATGAGATGTGTGCAACTTGAGTCGGCGAAGACCAAGAAGGCCGAGTTGTTCGACATCCAGTACGAGAATCTACCGTACTTCTGTTTCTCGTGTGGTAAGATAGGCCATGCGGAGTTGACATGTTTGTTCCCGGCGGGGAGAGATGATCAAGGAAGACCCCCCTACAGTGAGACACTCAGGTACACGCCCCTTCGTCGTGGATGGGGTGGTGGATCGGGAGGACAAGGAGGTGGTGTTGACACGAGCTGGGAAAGAAAACCTCCGGAGGAGGAGGATGATGTCGAGAAGGGGGTGGAGGTGAATTCACCTGCTAAGAATAAAACCTCGTATGCCCAGCCCACTGGTTTCCAGTTTGGTTCGAGGGGGAGAGGCAGTTACGGACGAGGAGGAGGGGAGCGAGGCAGGGGGCAGAAGGATGTTTACCGCAAGGTAAATATGAATGAAGGCTATGTTTCGGCTCCAAAGAAGGGACAGCTATTGTTGCAGGACCAGGAGACACTGAATAAAAAAAGGCAAAACGATGAGACCGCATCAATTGGATCGAACAATGATAGCCGTGGTTCGAAGAAAAGCAAGGCAGTAATGGATGACGATGCTATTTTGGCGGAGGCTGAGAACCAGCCCCGCCTGGATCAATGAGTTGCAAAATTTGGAACTGTCGCGGGCTTGGGAACCAGGCGACAGCCCTAGAACTCCACAATATGGTGAGAGTGGAAGCGCCCGCGTTGTTGTTTCTTTGCGAGACAAAAATCAGTGGTGATCGTGTGAGAGAGTTAACTGCTCGACTAGGGTTTCATGGTTGTTTCCCGGTTAGTAGCAATGGTCTAAGTGGGGGCTTGGCCCTGTTTTGGTCAAAGGAGGTGGAAGTATCGTTGAATACCTATTCTGATCAGCATATTGATGTGATAGTTAAGAACATCGGGGGAGATCAGAACGTGTGGCGTTTCACTGGCTTTTACGCTAAGGCAAAAAGGAGTGAGAGGGCCAGGAGCTGGGAGTTGCTACGGTGGTTGCGCGGGCAGAGTGATGTGCCGTGGCTATGTGGAGGAGATTTTAATGAAATTTTGCATGGCTCTGAATATTTTGGAGCAAATGATCGTGCAGAGTGGCAGATGGAGGGTTTTAGGCAGACAGTGGATTTCTGCGGTTTTTCTGACCTCGGTTACCAAGGTGTACCGTATACGTGGGACAACATGCAAGATGGCGATGCAAACGTGAAGGTCAGACTCGATCGTTTCCTAGCTGATCCGAAGATGATGGCCCTATATGCTGGAAGTTTTGTGAAGCACTTGCCTACACCAAGATCAGATCATGTGATGGTAGTGGCGAAAATCCGCAGACTAGTGGATATGGAGGATAATCATGGCCCGCGTCCGTTTATGTATGAAGATGCTTGGCGGCGGGAGGAGACGTACCCCCAGACAGTTCTCGAGGGGTGGAAGAAGGGGTCGGGTGTGCAAGGGCTCTTGGGTCTAAATGATGCACTGTCAAGTATGCAAGGTTGCCTTTCCGATTGGAAGAGGAGAAAGTTTGGGGATGTGAGAAGGAAGATAAAGAAGATAAGAAGAGAGTTTGAGGAGGAGAAGAAGAATTCGCTGTTTAGAGGACCATCTAGACGAGAGAAAGAGTTGGGAAGACAGCTAGCCGAATTGCTCCTTCGGGAGGAGATCATGGCTAAACAACGCTCGAGGGTGGACTGGTTGAAAGAAGGTGATAGGAATACTAAATTTTTCCACGCCCGAGCGTCGAAGAGAAAGAACCGTAACCGTATTGCAGTCCTTCATGCTGCGGATGGTAGACTGTGTGAGAGTAAAGAGGATGTCCAGGCCGAGATACAAAACTTCTATACACATCTGTATACGGCACAGGGACATGTTGATGTTGATCGGGTCCTGCATCATGTGGAGCCCCGAGTTACGAGTGTGATGAACCAGCGTATTATGCGACCGTTTACTGCTGATGAGGTGAAGGTGGCGTTGTTCTCTATGGGGCCGTCGAAAGCACCTGGAGTGGACGGATTTAACGCAGGTTTCTATCAGCACCATTGGGAGTTGGTTGGGGGAGATGTAACTGCGGCTGTTCTTGAGTTCCTGAATGGGGGTTTTATGCCTGCGGCTATCAACAAGACGACTATTGTCCTTATTCCAAAGGTAAAAAACCCGCAAAACATCACTCAATACAGACCGATCTCTCTTTGCAATGTCATCTATAAGATATGCTCGAAGGTTTTATCTAATCGATTACGTGAGATATTGGATGAGATCATTGCAGAAGAGCAGAGTGCCTTCGTCCCTGGACGCCTCATAACAGATAATGTGCTTACTGCTTATGAATGTGTTCACTCGATGAGAAAGAGGAGAGGGAAACAGGGCTGGTGTGCGGTTAAGCTAGACATGATGAAAGCTTATGATCGCGTTGAATGGCAATATCTTCAAGGAATTATGCAACAGTTGGGTTTCGATGAGGGGTGGATCTCTCTTGTGATGAAGTGTGTGTCATCAGTGAGTTTCCAAGTCAAAGTAAATGGTGATTTGCTTCCAGCCTTTACTCCCTCGAGAGGTATTCGTCAGGGAGACCCTATTTCCCCGTATCTATTCCTACTATGTGGTGAAGGGCTCTCTAGTATGCTGAAAAACTATGACGGGGGTTGGATTGATCGCGGTATTCGAGTAAGTACGCGAGCCCCTTGGATTACACATTTGCTTTTTGCAGATGATTGCCTTGTTTTCATGAAGGCAGACTCGAGGAGTGCATCACGGCTCAATGATATCCTTCATGATTATAGTATGGGCTCGGGCCAATGCATCAAAAAGCAGAAGAGTTCAATTTTCTTTAGCCCGAATTGTGGCGTGTCCGTACGGAGGGGGATCCGGGTGGCAACTCAAATCCAAAGAGAAGCCCTGTCGGAGAAATACCTAGGCCTCCCTACGGCTAATGGAAGAGTAACAAACGAGCAGCTGGAATATATCTATGAGAGATCGAGGTCCAAAGTGGAAGGATGGTGTGAGAAATTTATGTCTTGTGCAGCAAAGGAGACCCTGCTAAAGTCTGTTGTCCAAGCCCTACCGACCTATTCTATGAGTTGTTTCAAACTCACAAAAGGTTTATGTAAAAAGATCACGACTGTTATGTCAAAGTATTGGTGGGCTGGTTCTTTAGACAAAAGAGGGATGCACTGGCAGAGTTGGGACAAGATGGCGGTGCCCAAAAGACAAGGGGGTTTAGGCTTCCGCGATCTTGAAGTTTTCAATGATGCAATGTTAGCTAAACAGGCATGGCGACTGCTGGAGTTTCCTGATAGTCTTTGTGCTAGAGTTTTGAAAGGACGATACTACCATGATGGTGAGTTCTTGGCAGCAGGGTGCCCCTCGGGCGCTTCAGCTACGTGGAGGGCAATCATGCAAGGTAGAGAGATGCTCAAGGAAGGTTTGGTCCGTCGAGTTGGCGACGGGAGAACTACGGAAATTTGGCATGACCGTTGGATCGCTGGTACGGGTACGATGAAGCCCATGGGGCGTCTAGATGAGGAACCGGTGCAGCTAGTGTCGGATCTGATTTGTGAGCATACTGGGACTTGGAAGGAGAACCTGATCCGTAAAGTGTTTCTGGCCCCGGATGCAGGTGCTATTCTGAGCATGCCACGGCCAAGACGTGCAGGAGACGATGTATGGGCGTGGGCATGGGAGCGAACGGGCTTGTTCTCGGTTCGGTCTGCCTATCGAACAACCGTCGAGCGGAGAAGTGTGATGGCGGAGGAGAGTTCGTGCTCGTTGAGCAAGGAACGAGTTTGGAAGTCTTTGTGGAAGCTTAATGTTCTACCGAAGATTCGCATCTTCTGGTGGCGTGTTCTTAAGAATCTGCTACCGTGCTTCCAAGAGATGGCAAGACGACATGTGCGCGAGAAGGGTGACTGTCCGTTGTGTGGCAGCGAGGAGGAGTCGCTATTTCATTGCCTGATCACTTGTGATCATGCAAAACGCTTCTTGGCAGCCGCAGAGAGTGCTTTCGAGGTCAAGATGCCCAAACTACACCCACTGGCATGGGCGGAAGACCTCCTGGATCCAGACATAGTGGCGAAGAAGGATGCAGGGGTGCTGATTACGGTACTATGGGCAGTGTGGCACAGCAGAAATAAATTTACACATGGCGAAGAAGTGTTCCAGCCTCTCAAATCCATGCAGATCATAGATGATATTGTCCGCTCTTTAGAGATTCCGCCTAATCCTAAAGAAAGGGCGAAACCTACTGAGGTGAAGTGGGCGAGACCACCGGAGGGGTGGATCAAAGCTAATACAGATGCAGCTGTAGATGGGCAGGCGCTCATGGGCGGTGCAGCTTGTGTGGCGCGAGACAACACGGGTGAGCTCGTGTTTGCTCGTGGTAGAAGATATAAGGGGATGACTGACCCGGAGTCGTTGGAGATGATAGCATGCCGTGATGGTATGTTAGCTGCAGCAGCGAGGGGGATCTCCAAGTTGGTGATCGAAACTGACTGCGCAAACGTCAAGGCCTTGTGGGATTCAAGGTTAGGGGAGCGATCACCTAGCTTCCATATTTTATGTGAGATGAAGGAACTAGCTAAGATTTTTCAGGGGTTTGAGCTTCGTTGTGTTAGCCGTACATGCAATATGGCAGCCCATTATGCGGCCAAAGAAGCGTGCTTGTCTGAGTATGATTACAGTGTAACCCCTGATTTTCTGGCTGCGCGTGTGCAGCTAGAGAAACTCTGTTTAGTGCAATAAAATGAATTGTGAGTTGTCAAAAAAAAATTACGGGACCCGTAACAGCAGGCAGAGATATGTTATACTCGGAGTAGTATTTAAAATTGTACGGGCGGTTAACGTTAACCACGCAGCCAGCATCATTAACTGATGCATGCCTCGCGTAGAGAAAATAAAGAAGAAGAAGACTTTATTTAACGGAGGAGAAGGACCACGTCAGCATTAGTTATGGCAGCTTGAACTTGGCGGTCGGCGCCGGTCCCATCGAAACGGTCTCCGCTGCGTCCGTTGCCGCGTGGAGGCTGACAGGTAGGTCCGCCCCGCGAGGGACAAACATGCGCTGGGCCCGCATGTCGGCTTCAGTGGATTATTTGTCCGTTTTGTATAGGTTGGTCAGTTGACTCGCGTCTCTGGTTTTTCTTGTATGGTTTACTCCTTTCGTCTTTGGAGCTCCCACTGGTTTTACCGCCGGCGCGGTTAAATTAGCGCGTCTGCTTGCAGCTTGCTCGGGCTGTTAAGTCGAGGACAAAAAAAAAAGTACTCTACTACTCTCATGTTTTTTTCTTAGGCTGGTTGGTTCTAGTAAAGACACGCATCATTGCGACAGCCGCGCGCGACGTCGACCCGGCCCGCACTTTGCCATTTCACGTGCATGCATCGGTACCGAGTACTACTAATCCAGTCTTCCAAAGAAACTATAGTGCTAATCAAAAATCAAGTGTGGCTTGCGCACACTAGTACACTTTCGTTATACCATAAATGTATCTCTGTGTCTCTCTGTCATCATCAATTGTGGCTTGTACTTTGTACGTGCCACGCGCAACAAATACTTGGTATCGTACGTGGGGCGGATCGATTGGCGACATACAACGGCGTGCAACCAAAATGGATATGTAAGTGCAAAAGAAAAAACCAAAATGAAAGAGGCTCAGACCCTGTTTGGCTTTTGTCTTATATAAGCCACAAAAGCACCTAAATGGCTTATAAGACAAAAGCCAGATAATAAGTCCAACCAAACAGGGCCAGAGATATGATATGAGGATTGTTCATGTTTCCTCCGCGCCGTCACGAGAGAGAGATGAATTAGGGTTCAGCCTTTTGTCGTCGTTCTCCGGTGGCTCCCCTTCGCTGACGACCTCCTGGTCGTCGAATCCCGCGTGTACCAAGCAGTGTAGCTCTGGGTTGGAGGTTGCTTAGGTTTCGACCTCTCGACATGTTAGTTTCGATGAATATTACAACGACGGTGTATAAAAGTGTTCTAGATTCTTGTCCGATACAATGTTCTGCTGCGTCGTCGGTGAGAGATTTGGATGATAGTTGTAGTGGCGGCGACGACATCCTTGTGGTGGACTTGTGTCCTTGGTCTTCATCATTGCGCCGATGTTCTCTCCATCGTCACATCGGAGTTTCCAGTATTACACAAAGACGGTTGTATGTGCTGGTGACAGCTCGAAGATGATGCATCTTGTGTTGGGTTCATGGTTGGAGGCTGACAGTTCCGATTCCTTACTCCGACATTGCCGTGTGGGGTGTCATATCTAGAGTTCAATGGCGTGTTCGAGGTCGTGCTGCCCTGATCTGAACAGGCAATATATCTACTTTGGAGCACCGTAAAGGTATAGATCAGCGATGGAGCCTGCATCGAGCTCGGAGAAGAGGTGATTTGTTCTCTCTCTCTCCCCCCCTCCTCCTCCCTTTAGTGGCTGCTATTACGGTGCCGAAGGAGAGAGCGTTTGTTTTTTTTCATAGGTCTCTCTTATCTTTTTCAGTTATGTAAGGTCGGTGAGACGTGTTACATAAAAACGGATAAAATGGACCGAACTTGCTAGGGCGCGCGTGATGTGTTCGTTTGTCCCCTCAAAGCAACTGCATTACATTATTTGACCCGACGGTTGATTTTGTCGAGCAACCACCTTCTCTAGACTCTGCCAAAACCATTCTCCCGACGAACACCGCGTGCTCTAGCTTACCTGCAAATCTCGTCCCGTAGCCGCTCACCCCGTACCGTAGGAACGTAATCAAAGATAAGATAGCTAGGGCAAGAGCGACGCTTGCCAAGATGCGGATACCGTGGTGGAGTAGTACTACAAGTAGAGTATGTACCGTAGATAGAAACTGCAAAGAACCAACCATTATCTGTTCCGCCCGGATCATCACCGCCGTCGACCATGTCATGTTGTTTGTACCGTACGTGACGGCAGGAGTGCTCTTTTGCGGGAAGTAACAGCAAATTATTAGTGATGCATGTGCCGGCCGGTTCAAGTCACGCTGGTCCCCACATCTCTGTGGTCTGTACTCTGTACCCGCCCCGACGTTTGTGTTCCTCTTGGATACCATATGGTATGTACTCGTACTTCGGTACTTGGGTGTCTCGTGGGAAATTAACATCGATCATGCGCCAAGGATTGATGTGGACTTCATTTTCCCACGTTGCTAGTAGCTAGCTATAGTGGGACGTACGATGGGATGCCGGCTATAGTGGGAGCTAGAATTTGCAGCCTAGCCTAATCTTCCTTTGGGAGTGATAGAGATTTGCTAGGGGAGGATGATTAGTCCTTTATGCCGAACAAAATTGCAACTTTATTTGCTTTATTTACGTACTCCCTCCGTCTCAAATTAATTGTCACAAAGTTTGACAAAATTAAATGTATGTAACACTAAATTTGAGATGGAGGAAGTATGTCTAGATACATCTATTGTTGTCAAACTTTGCGACAATTAATTTGAGATGGAGGAAGACATGAAGTATTATTTTTGAAAAACAAGGTTGCATTGTGAGGCGTCTAAAAGAATGCGCTGGATCCGGATGGGATCCAAGAAAGATCCCGGACATATTTGCCATTTCTGACATGTCATTTCTCTTTTTTCCGTCGCCGGAGAAATTAGTTTCGTTGCGTTGGGAGAACCATGCACGTGCCGCCGGCCAATGCTAAAGGCGGAGGACCCAGATATGCCTGGTGCGAACTCAAATCAGAAAAAAGGCTTCAAAAGCACCACGTATACGTAGGAGACCGTGTCGTGCTGCTATCTGCTGCGTATGTTTTTCAGAGTTGGGATATTTTTCCTCCAGCTTTTTCTTTTGCTTTCCGATTCGTCATCTCGCATATTCCCTCGTTCTCAAGATTCTTGGGACAGAAACGGATCTTCTTTCTTGAGAGCACGCGTCTTTCTCGGAAATTTGGAGTAGTTTTACGGGTGCAACAAAAATCTTACTCCCTCCGTTCCATATTAGATGACTTTGAAATGGATGTATCTAGCACTAAAATATGTCTAGATACATCCAATTCAAAGTCATCTAATATGGAACGGAGGGAGTACTTTCTAGTACTCCCTCCGATCCATATTAATAGGTCCTGAAGTGGATGTATCTAGCAATAAAACATGTCTAAATACATCCACTTCGGAGGGAGTACGTGTTTCAGAAATAAAATGAAACGAATTCATGTTGGAAATAATTACGGACTTCGAAATACCTGCAAAAAAAGCCATGAAAAACATACGCTCATCGGGATTTAAATATGTGTATGTACTTGTCTTCTTTACGGCTCCCCATAATCATGTTGCCGCGTTTACTTTCGAAATTGAAAAGGTAGAAGCATGGATGGATGCATGCATATTGTTTTTGGTTGGCGAAATACGACACTTTGATATGAACTAAAATTGGTTGCGCCTGCGCCCACGACTAGTTGGAACACTTTGAGGAGATGGAGGGGAGCACAAGCAGGGGATTTGTGATATATGTGGCCGCGCTGTTTTTTTTTTCTTTTTCAGTTTTTCTTCTGAACTTCTTACGCTGAGCAAAGCGGGAGATAGCAAAACAAATGGTCATTTCTCTGTTGAGATAGAGATATTTGTTTCTCTTTTCGTGTAACCCAAATAGAAAAGTACCGAGGCAAAGTGATAAATAGAGTGGAAACATATGAGAAAACGCCACTTGAAGTTTCGTGAATCATGCTAGTGTTTTTTTTTTGAACAAAGGTGCCCCCAAGAGGGCTGCAATCACTTCCATTGATATGAACCTATTACAACATAGTGATTACAAAAGACATCCTGATCGAAAATACATCGGAAAAGGACCATGCGAGCAGCGTGACAACTATGCCGAAGAGCACAAAAGGAGCCTATCAGGGGGTCCGTCGAGAAGTCGGACACACAAAACCTGCAACTGTACTCTTCCAGGGCCTCAAAAACCCTGTCCAACCGTAGAGCTAGCGGCTCAACCAGCAATCGCATTGTCAGGGAATAACGAGGTAGAAAACAGAGCTGTAGATCTGGAGGGTGCATCACCGAGCCCAGTTGAGGAGGATCTTTGCCGTTGAATCTGAGAAACCGCAGCAGAGGGGATCTCACCCCCCTCCGGCATGTCCCGAACAACAAAGAGGCATAATTGACATGCTCCATAGTAGACAATATAAAGGATGTATGCTTCTGCCATTGTAGCTGACAGGATGATCTTGGATGCACGGCACATAATTTTTGATGAAGAGCTTGCATCCAACACAAACCAACGGAGATACTCTTTGTGCTTCCAACATTACCACGTGAAGAGGAGGTCTTCCCCTCCAACAGGGTATAATCCATCAGCGCACAGATCCCTGTATTAGATATCTCCTATGTAGTACCTCCCCCTTCACTCCCACAAGAGATGAAACAATGCTACCATTGGGATTCCAAAAATTCCAAGACGAGCTGAGACGTACAGGGCCATACCAACATTCGCCGTGGTTGATCTCGTCCAGCAACAGCAACCCACCAAGGCTCCCGACCTGGATTCGAAGCCACAGCGCTGCGCACAGCCACGGTACCGTCTATAGCATCGCCGACCCCAGCCTGTCCACCCTCCCACAGACCACATCCAAGTTCCTCACCTTAGCAACACAGAGCAGCCACCTACCCCTCCCAGCGCCAACACCACGATGACGAAGGCAGGAGCAGAAGAAGGCATCCGCTGCCCAAGCAAAGGAACCAGCAACCGGATCCAAGCGATCCCCCAACTCGAGCTTATTTAAAGGAGGAGGAGAGAAGAGCACACCTACCGCGTCCGGCTCCGACCTCCGGAGCTCCACGGCCGGCGCACGCTCCGCCGCCAGCAAGCCAACGCCGCCCGAGCGCGCCGGCGAGCTAATCCTCCATGGCATCGCGCCAAACAGGAAAGCAAGCACAAAACTCAAAGACTTTAAACTGGATTCTAAATCTACTATGCACAACGAAGCACCGCGCACCTTCCCCATCCCATCCCCCTCCGGCAACGCCGGCGACGGAGGTCCGGGATCGGGCCGGGCCCGAGCAGGAGCTTCCCCGAGTCGCCTCCTTATCCGCAGCCGAGAACTGTAGCAAGAGGAAAAAAGAAACCCCCCCTGCTACCCCCACCCCACCAAACTGAACCGAACCGAATCATGCTAGTGTGGGAGTTGCACAAAAGTGTACCAAGCTCGGTCGGAACCCGTGTAATTCTCAGCCAGCTAAGAATTAGTTGCACGTGTGAACATCTAGCCTAATTCCAATTCCAAATTACGTGATGACATCTTGAATCTCTTTCTTTTCAGGCTATTGTTTTGGGCTCCGATTAGATCTAATCGGCCTGGGCAATGCCGATGAGTCCTCGTCGACTTAGACGAATCCGATTAGCCTGTCGGTTTTAATTCCATATTGCATTCGGTTTTGACAAAACCAATTAGAACTTAACAGTTTTGCTGAAACCAATTAGGACTAATCAGATTAGCCAAAACGCATGTATCAATTTTCTCGAAGCTTTTTTTCCCGCCATTCTCTCCCGCCATCGTCTCCTGCCATTATTTCCCGGCCACCCTCTCCTCTCATTTCTTTTCCTGCCCACCTCCTCCGCCATTTAAAACTGAATCTTCACGGCGCCTCGTAGTGAAAACACCTTTTTTGTGGCTGAACATGAGCAGCGATGATGACGATCTCTTCATGCCAAGCAGCACGGGAAAGAGAGTTGCGTCGTCGAAGGGAGAGAGTGTTTCATGGACGAAGTAAGACGGGATATGACTTCATGTAGTTAGATAATCTTAGTCGGTATATTTTTTAATTCTAGTCATAGCATTTTAATTTAGGTTGTAGTGTTTCTCATACCCGATGTATCTCAATTTTATGTTGGCATGTAATTTAAAATATTTGTTTATTAATAATGCGAGATAACAGTAATATATCTGTCACACACATGTGCATATGTCTCATACATAGATAGTAATTGGCATATATCTCATGAATGGGTAGTAATATATCTCTATAAATAGGCATATGTCTCATAACAGTAGATAAACATGTCTCTATTCATAAAGAGAAGTGTCAGCCAAGGCGGCCAGGTGGTGTTCTGGGCGTTGTCCAGCCTGGGTGGCCCGATGTTACTAGCAGAAATCTCGGACCCTTCCTCGCGAGACTGTGTAGGCCGTGTGGGCTTTCGAGTCTGAAAAATGAGAATCTGAGTCTGAGTCCCATAAAAGTCAATCCACTTGGCGTGGTGGGTGTAAACCTCATCGTTGTTGTTCCCGCTATGCTGAATCGCTGATCACTACCCCACTAAGATCCAGACGTAGGCGAGTGTTGTCTGGACATAAACGTATCATGTCCGTACTCTTGCATATGGGAACATAAGAATTTACATTTCCTTTGAAGAGAGTTTAAGAGTGGAGGGGGCGATTTCCGGGCGGAAATACATGCCAAAACAGGATTTCCATATATAAAACGTAAAATATTTCTATATTTTTTTCACGAGGCTAGCACATACAACAGATGGCCTAATAGGCTAATGCTAACTTCAACTGTCTCTTATTTCCCTCTTTTCCTTCCAAAGCTAGTGACAGTAGTCGTGTTCGTGCCGCCATGCTTCATCAGTCGGCGGTGTTTGTCACCTTGGCAAAATAATCTAGTCCAACTTTGTTGTGTTTACTTACGAATTTTATGTAGTAAGCCTCGCATGGAGAAGAATAATGAAGAAGACGATAACGACTTTATTAAGCGAGGAGAGTAGGCGGAGGACCACCATGTCAGCATTGGTTAACCGTACCACTTGGATTTCGCGGTCCTGGGGTCCCCTCGAAAATTGTCGTCTCCGCTCCGTCGGTTGCCGCGTGGAGGATGACAGAAGGGGCCCACCTTGGTCGTGAGTAACATGAGCTGGCCCCGCGTGTCGGCTTCGTTCATTATTTGTCCGTGGGGAAAGGTTGACGAGTTGACCGGCGTGCACCTCTTCACTTGTCTATGGGCTCAATCAATAGGCAGATACAGCCCACTGGATATCGTAACATTTCTACTCTTTTCTTTTCTTCTTTGGAAGTTCCCGTCGGTTTAACCGCCCGCATGCTGAAAGGTAAAATTAGGGAGCGCGCTGAGCGTCCCCCGGGGGATAAAACATCCCGATCCCCCGGGTCGCCAGCCGTCCGATCGGGCGGACGTGGGCCGCACGATGCCCTCCCAAGGAAACGAGCCCCCGCTTTTGCTTCGATGAGCAAAAAGGCGCGCAATCGGAGCAAAACCCGACAGGACGCGGATCGGGGCAGGTTCCCGTGAACTCCGGGGGCGGCGCGGTAGGAGATCGACGCGGCCGCCCGGCGGCAGTCGACGCGGCGCCGCGCCGCGAAATAGACGCGATGGCCCACCACGTCCGCAACCACGTGCTCTACCCACCTCCTGTCCAACCTCACAGCGTTCCCCCACCATCGACGGCAGCTTCGAGCTCGGGAGCGATTCCGGCGAGCCGGCGAAGGAGGCGCAGTACCAGCGTGTACGACGGCGGCCTGGGAGCATGGTTTGCTCCGCGCCCGAGTGAAGGGGTCCGAAATCCTCCATCCTTCTTCAATGAAGATCCGGACAATGAGGAACCACCACCATCTGTGAGTTTTATTTTGCTCAAAATTTTTGTTCCTGCAAAAAAATTGCTCCCCAATTTTGTGATGGATGCTCCTGCAATAAGTTCCTCCTGCAATTTGTTTGATCATTGGGAGCAAAAACCTTCTAAAATTGTTGCTGGAAATTGATCATTGGAAGCAAACTGTGTTGTTGCTATGAATTGCTCACAAATTTGCTCCAATTAATACTTGAATTTGCTCCTGAAAAAAAATGCTACTACGACTTGTTATGAGTATCAGTCTTGGTGTGATTGCTGTTGCTATAAATTGCTCCACTTGGTGTGTTTTTTTGGGATGGTTTGCTTGTACAAGAAAAAATGTTCTGTTTTATATGATGTTTGTACAGAAAAGTATGCTACCATTGTTTTAGATCAACTTGAGTGTTTGGTTCATTGTAGCATTACATGTAGCAAGCTTAGATTGATGCACATATTTTTGCTAAAACTTGCTACTTATTGGCATGGTGTTTTGCTCCAAAACTCAAACAAGAAAATGTGTGTTCTGTAGCATCGGCAAGAAAACTCATATTTTGTTGTTTTTTGATTCAGGGATTTGTTGCGGACTCAATATTGGAAGGATTTGACCTCAACGCCACCCCTGGAGGAGAGGATCAGAACCACTATGATTGTCGGGACAGTGCTCCGAATGGTTTCGTTGATGGGCCTCGTAGCGCGAATAGTGGTTCTGTTTCAAATGCTGTTGAGGAAGCTGGCGAGGAAATAACATCACAACCAGTGGAGCCATATGTTGGGATGATCTTTGATGATATCGAGGAAGCACAAAAGGTCTACAATGACTACGCAATGAAGTTGGGATTTGGCACCCGCATTGGAAACACGAAGTACAGCCAAGCGAGAAATGCTCCTCCGGATACTATTCTGAGCAGGGTGTTTGAGTGCGTGCACACAGGTAGACCTCCGTCCGAGAAGAAGAAGCATGGAAGCAATGCTGGTAGCAAATTGCCACTTCAAGAAGAAAATGACATGAGCATTCACAGCGCGCAAAAGTCTAGAAGCAAGCAAGCCTCGGAGCAAGTTGAAATGTCGGACACACGGCAGCGAATGAAGGTCATTCGCCATGATTGTAAAGCCCACATGGTCGTTGGCGTGCGCAATGGAGCTTGGACAGTGACGGTTTTCCGAGCAGATCACACACACGCCTTGGTGAAGCAAGTGGGGAGGCGCAGGTTCTACCGCTCACACAGGAAGGTGCCGGAAGAGGACTATCAGTTCATACAAACTTTGCATAACCAAAACATAACCACAGCGCAACTGATGGGGGCTCTGGGCAGTGTGCACGGTGGAGACCCAAGATGCTTGGGATATGTTAAGAGGGATGTTTCAAACATCCGCACAATGCTGCGCAATGAGGTAACATTAAGAGACATGGAGCTGACATTGGATTATTTCAAGCAAAGGCAAGCTGAGAACAGCAACTTTTTTTATGCTACGCAGGTTTTGCTTCTTTACTCATTTCTGATTGCTACTTTACTTAGTTTTGTTTGCTACTTTAGGTATTTCTGCTTGCTACTTTACTTAATTCTGCTTGCTACGCAGGTTGACAAGGATGGTGCTGTGAGGGCCTTATTCTGGGTGGATGGTCGAACAAGGTCATTGTATCATAAGTACAAGGATTGTGTCTTTTTTGACACAACTTTCTGTACGAATAGATACAATATGCCTTTTGCTCCCATAGTCGGAATAAATAACCACTCACACACGATTGTGCTAGGCTGTGCTCTGTTAGCAGATGAGAAGATAGAAACCTTCAAGTGGGTGTTCGAGCAATGGATGCTAGCAATGGATGGTGTCCACCCCGATAACATAATGACAGATCAAGATCAAGCAATGGCTGAGGCAATACGTCAGGTTTTCCCGCAATCGGTACATAGGTGCTGTCTCTACCATGTCCTGCATCTTGCGAGGAAGAAGTTGGGACCAAACTTGGCGGAAGGTAATCCTTTCAGTGATGCTTTCTATGGGTGCATATATGGAACGGACACAGTGAAGCAATTTGAGGACTGTTGGGAGCATATGGTGGCAGAGTTTGGCATGTCTGAAAACACTCATCTGCAAAACATGTGGAAGACTAGAACAACATGGGCCCCTGTTTATTTCAGGAAAAGATTCTTCCCATTCACGAGCACTACTGGAAGGTCTGAAGGACTGAATTCATACTTCAAAACGCTGATACGGCCAGGGGACTCAGTGTACAATTTTGTGCAACAATATGAGCTTTGCCAAACATTGATGCTTGACCGGGAGGATAACGCCGGGTTTGCAATGGAGACAACGAGAAGATCACTTTGGGGAAGGTAAGCAAAGCAAAGTAGCATTTCTATAAATGAAAACAGCACCCATTGTATAACACCAAAAAGAAAACAAAAAAAAAGTAAAGGTAGTGTGTAGCAACTAGTGCAAAAAAATGTCTCTGCCTGCTGTGTGTTTGTAGCATTCCAGAACAGTTAAAGTAGCAACCAAAACATACTATTGTAGCATTAAAATTAAACTAATGGTGCAAAAAACTTGTTTTGCAGTTATGCGATTGAGAAGCAAGGACAGGAATTCTACACAGCAGAAATCTTTGAAAGGTATCAGAAGCATGTTGCTGCATCAACAAAGTTCTATCCACTACGGGCAGAGGTAGATGGCTTTTGTTTTGATCTAGTTCCAAACCCTGGGCTAGATGTGAGAACATACCGGGTTGAAGTTGACTTTGAGGAGGGACTATACTCATGCGGCTGCAACGGGTTTGAAATGTGTGGACTGATATGTCCACACATCATCAGGGTCATGGTCCACCTAAATGTCCAGAAAATCCCAGAAAGGTACTTGCTCTACAGATGGTCCTCGGTAGCAACAACACCAGCACCTGATCCTGGAGACAACGGGCTCAGATTTGGTGTCCCACCAACCAATACACTCAAATACAACGCGTTATGCAGGAAAATGAATCAGCTTGCCTCTGATGCTTGTTTTGTGGATGAAGCTTATGTGGCTGTTTCAGGAATGGTGGGTGAGGCTAGCAAAAAGGTTGCTGCAATCTTGAGAGCAAAAAGGAATGTTGTTGAAGGAGGTCAAGAAGAGGATGCAGGATTGGATGAAGAGCAACAAAATGGACCACCACAAGATGAACCAACAACAATGGTTGGTGACTGCGGGCAATTTGCTACCGGCGAGCAAACTCTGAAAAATCATAAACGGGTAAAACCTAAAGGACGTCCCACGATGAAAGAACAGAGGCGGAAGACTTTGGTTGAGCTACGCGATGAAGAAACTTTGAAGAGGCGCAAGCAAGCTAACGATGCCAAAGCGACAAACAAGACACCGGTGAAGAAGCCCAAGCAACCAAGGAAGAAAAGAGCAATGAAGTGTGCATGGTGTCATGTGGAGGGACATGCGGTGAAAGATTGTGTTGCAAAACAAGTGGAGGATGAAAGAATTGCTGCAGGGGCTGAGCTAAGGCTGTAGCTGTTTTGTCATGATGTTTTTGTAAACATGTTGCTACGATTAAGTTGTTAGGGTGGAGATATTACTTGTACATGGCATTGGTGCTATTGGTATGGAACGATTTAGAACATAGTTACCTTGCATTGGAGCAAATAATTATTCTGTGGATATCTTATATTCTTACGTTGGAGCAAATGTAAACATGTGGTCAGCATTGGAGCCCAAAAAAAATAAAATTATTACCTTTTGTTTGTGTAAAAAATGTTGGTAGCAACTTTTTATTGCAATTGAAGCATTGAAAAACTGTTATTGAAGCAAATGGATTACTCTGCGAGAGCAAAAACCTGTTCCTGTCCAGGGGTTTCAGAAAATCTCTGTATGGTACAAATAGAAAGGTGTTCTGTAGCAACCAGATTTCACTATTGAAGCATTGGAAAATACCTATTGAAGCAAAGCTATACAACTATTGAAGCAAAAACTTGGTCAACTCCAGGAAAAACAAAAAACACACATAAAAGGGTGCCAGGAAATTACAAAAGATTTCATTTGATGTGAACTAGTGGATATAAACCAAGCAGGTGAGAAAAATACATTAATTCACATGGTTAAAAAGGTACACCGTCAACTCTTTGTCATTGATAGCCACATAAATTTGTTCCACAAACTGACACAAACCGTGGATCAGTAGATACCACCGCGGATAAACAATACGGTAACACAAATAGAAAGGTTCTTTCATCCATCCAAGGCTACGACGAAACTAATTGAGGCAAAGGCGAATGTACAAGTGGGGATTGTCACTCTAGACTACAGAAACTACAAATCTCTACACCCCCCTCGGGGCCTCCAAGGCAGCCTCCATGATGTCGACGATGTTGTCTTTGTTCTCTCTTTCCTCGATGAGCTTTGCTGCGACAGCCATGCGATATGACAGAATATCCTCCTTGTTGAAAGGCAACATGGTTTTAGCATCAAAGTGCTCAATGAAGAGCATTGTGAAGAAGCCACAATCAAAGCTGTACAGAAAAGAGAAAAGAAAACAAATGATCATAGTTAGTAGCAAAATCGAAAAGCAATGTGCAAATGAATGGTAACATGAAGGTAGCAATTTGTTCAACCTATTGTAGCAACCATAAACTTCTAAAAGAGCATATAAACTTAGGTATGGGAGCAATTCTGTCCCCAAAACAGAAACTGGTACAACTGCATCAAAAAAGGAGAAACAAATCTTACAGAGTCTTCTGTTGTGGGTGTGCGGGTGTGGAAAGTGTGTAGCGGTCGATGTCTATGTGGTTCGACACACCAGAAGCTTTGCAAAGTGTAGCAAAGTTAATGAACTGGAAAATAGCAAAAAAATTAGACATTAGTGTGATAGACAAAAAAGACAACAAACATGTAATACTTTTAGACAGTTCTAACAACATACCAGGTTGTTTGCTGCTTCCTCGAGAAAGCTCTTGTCCTTGTTGTTCAGGGAGTCAAACACGTGGAACTGGTCGTGGATCAAATTGACAGTGCAAACCATCCAGTGAATGCTTTTCACCACAGGGAAGTAAAGCTAGAAATGCAAGCGGAACAAAAAGAAAACCAAATTAGAAAATGTACAATCACTGGATATCTGAATGTAGCAATTATTTAAAACTATTGAAGCAAGCAAAAACTTCTAAAAGAGCATAAAAAACTAGGAATGGGAGCAATTCTGTCCAAAAAACAGAAAGTTATACAATTGTCCACAAAAAAACTGGTTCATGAAAAGAAATACCAATGAAATTACAACGTAGCGAAAAGCAAAAATGTAGAAACAGGGAAAGCATAGCTCACAAGGTCTTTCTTCATGATGTTGAACTTCGCGTTTTGCGTTTTGAACTCTCTCGCAAGTGCAGCAGGGTTGAACTTCTTTGGGTCAACTATGAGCTTTTGCTACTCATGACAAAACAGAAAAGGAGCAAAAATTGAATTACAACTTAGGAAAAAACTGAGGCATGCATCTAAAAAAGGTATAAGGACAAAGAACTAACCGTTGAGTAGCAATTGAAAACATATCTTTTCACAGCGGTTGAGCAGCCATCCTCTTCTCTTTTGGCATCCTTGTTGAAGCTCTCAGACCAAACACACATAACCTGGGTGTCTAGATACTTCCTCGGTCCTAGTGAATTGTGGAAACTCCTGTAGTCACAGTGAGAGCCCCCAATCGCAATGAAAGGAGGACTGTAAAAAGAAAAACAATAAAACCTAATCAGTCGTGCCCCATTTTGCTACAAATGACCAAAAGTAAAAAGCAAAAAAAAGGAGTAGCTAGTAGCAAAACAAAGAATGTCACGTAATTACAAAAACTGTGCTAAAAAATGCCAGAAAGAAATAGACTCACGGGTCATCTTTCCCCTTGATTGAAGGCTTGAGATGGCGCGGATGGCGCACAAACTTGTCGTACAGTGCAACGGTATCTACAGATGGCTTCTTCATCTTTTTCGCCACCGGAGCCTTGACATCATCTTTCATAGCCCTTTTGCGCCTAGTCCTCCTTTGAAAAGTTAGCAAGCCAGTGCTGTCATCCTTCTTCTCTTCAGCACATGAGCTGCCCCCAATGTCTAGGAAAACCAACAAAAAGAAAGCAAGTGGATAAGGTAGCAACCATAAGTATCTAAAGGAGCAAACAGACTGAGATAAAGTAGCAAGCAGAAATAACTAAAGAAGCAAACAGAAATACCTAAAGTAGCAAATAAAATTAACTAATGAAGCAAAACTATAACACTAAGACAATAATTTTTTTAAAAGAAAACCAGCAGAAAAGAACAGCGAGGCAAACCTGTATTGTCGCCATGATCCGGTGTTGCAGCTTCCGGAATCTCCTCCAAATTTTCCGGTATGGCGGCGCCAAGGCAAGCTTTGGAAGCTACACAACAACAAAAGGTGAATCAGAAAAGAAAAACTTTGAAAAGGCTTGTTTTGGCGGGCAGTGCACACAAAAACCAAAGATGAAAAATGCAAAAATGTAACAAAATAGGGAAAAGGGGGAAGGAGAACATACACGATGGAGCAACATTGTCTCCACCTATCGGAGCAGCAACATCAACGACCTTTTCCACAACATCGGTCTGGTCAGCGGCTTGGGAGGATTCATTGTCTTGGCTCCACACATTGAATTTCGGACAGTCATCCCAGTAGCCTGCTGGTATGTTGCGCCGAGGTGAGGGAGAAGCCGGCATAGGATCCGCAGCAACTCTAGGTGGGCTAATGGCAGTGGGCATGGGTGGAATCACAGCAGCAGGGATGGCTGGGCTACCAGCAGCAGCCACTTTGTCTGGACTGCCAACAGCAGCAGCTACAACTGGACAACCAACATCAGCTAGAACCGGGCTACCAACAGCACCTCTAATCGGACTACTAACAGCATCCTGCTCCTCGCCATCAGCGTCCGTCTGAGAGGTCCCTACAACAACTGCTGGTTGCGGCACATCATTGCGCTCCGTAGCATTGGTTTGCTCATTGGCTGCCGCCCCTGCATTGCCTTCTCCACAAACATTAGAATCACAGTCCGTAGGATCCACAGCAACAAGATCCTCATCAATTTCGATATCATCGGACTCAGAATCAGCCTTGTCACCATCCGTATTGCCCTGCCCGTCAAGTCCTACCCCAGCAGCTGGAAACACAACACTAGGGCCATCGTCTTCCTTCATGGCAGCTTCAACATCATTCAAAAGCAAAGCCATTTGCTTGGACTGCATTGATTTTAAGCCTACAGCGAGACTCTTGAGAGTAGCATCAACGTTTGCAGCGAAACTAACCCTGTGCTTGTCGTATATGCTCTTGAAGCGAGATGGAACCTGAGATGAAGAAGAAACATGGATTACATTCAAAAAAGAAGCAAAAAAACAGCAAAAACTGAGCAACTACATTGACAGAACAAAACAAAATAACTAATGGAGCAAGGTAAAATTAATATAGTAGCAGTCATGTAAAAACAACTAAAAAACAGAAAAAGTACGCACAATATAAAAACAATGGAACAAAATAAAATAACTAAGAAAGCATTTCTTAAACAATAATGGAGCAAAGTGAAATAAGTAAAGTAGCAAAATGGGGAAAAAAGCCACCTTGATACACATGAAGAAAACAAAAAAATGCTATATGAAAACAAACAAAATGACCTGCAAAAAACAACACATGGAAAACTATACAAACCTCAACTTGCTCGAAGGTCGGGAAAACAAGCCATTCATTGAGAGATGCGGACGGATTTACATCAATTTCTTCGGGCAATGAAGTGTCCAAGGGAGGCGCATACACGGTTCTGGATAACGGGAGGAACTGCACAACCAAAAAACAAATCAACGTTGAGATCAAACAAAAACAAAATTGTTACGTGGCAGCGGGACACAAAACAACGAATAAGCAAAAAAGAAAACAACAAATGGGAGTCTACTTACAGGACGCCTCCCAAAGACGGTCTTGTTCAGCAATATTTTGATGTCGCGGTCGATCTTGACTACGAAGCTGAAATCTTCACTTGTCACAAAGCACACCCTAGGAATCCCATTGTTTATGAAGTGCTCGTTCTTCGGGATTAGCAAGTGGTCCATGTAAACCAGCTGCATATGGAAAACAAAACACACAAAAATAATCAACCTTCAGCTGTAAAAAAAGTGCAACTAAAAAACAGAAACAAGAATTCGCGCGAAAAAATAAAACATTTGGAGCAACAGAACATAACTAAAGAAACAAAAATATAAAACTAAAAGAGCAACAAAAACTATGTAAAGTAGCAAATAACTTACAGCTAGAACATAAGAAACATAAACTAGTACACACAAAAACTAAACTGTGGAGCAACAAAAAAAAACTAAAGCAACAAAAAGTTAAATCTATTGGAGCAAACAAAAATAAGAAAAGTAGCAAAGCTATACACAAAAATGTAAAAACCTTAAACCTATAACAAAAATAACAGAAACAAAACAAAAATGAAGCAACAGAAAATAACTAAGGGAACAATAAATTAAAACTAACGGAGCAAACAAAATTAAGTAAAGTAGCAATATGTAAAGTAAAAGTAAAAAACTTACAGCAAGAACAGGCAAAGGGCCAGACATCCAGAATTCAAACATGTTCTTCACCTTCGTCTTCTTCTTCGAAGGACCAGGAGCTTCCTCGGTATCAACCTTCTGCTTGCCCTTACGAACGGCAACGCCATCGAGCTCGAGAGGTTGCTCCTTCTTCTTCTGAATTTTTTCAATGTAAAACATCAGAAGCTCTAGGATGTGCTCCTCCCAATCATACTCGTGCGTCCTCTTTGGATCACTCATGGACCCTATGTACTCTAGGCACATCATGTTGTTCGTGGATGGGTTCAGAACGGTGGCAAAGCATAAGAGGTCCCATGTCCTGATAATGGAATCCTCTTCACCATCGTCAAGCTCCTTCAGCATCTTCGCTGCATTCTCTATGGGCAGCCTCCCCAACGAGCCTTTGTAAGCCTCTCTGATGTCGGAATGAACACTCTTTGTGAGCAACTCAACAGGTTTTGATCCTGAGCGTAGACCAAACACCTTCTTTATAATATCCCTTGTGAAAACAATCCGTTTAGATCCAAGATGAAACTCACGAAGCTCAACAACGGTGTTCACAGCAACGAAATCAATCAGCTCATTGGGGACATTGAAAGGAGAGATATTTAGAAGGGAGGAAAAAGCGCTATGCTGCTCAATAATTTCTCGCTTTCGCGGCGAGAGATCATTTGCGCACTTGAGCAGACGCTTGGCAGCGAACCGGTCCTTGCTGACCCAATACTGCCCCTGATCAGCAAAAAAAAAGATCAAATCTGTGAACAAAAAAAGGAAACAAAAGTAGCACACAATATGTACAACAGAAGCAACACAAATGCAGTAATAGAACAAACCTCCATTTGAGCTGCTGATTAGAAACTGAAAGCAAATACACTAGGAGGCCAAGTACGATCACCAAACAAGCTGCAAAAAAGAATAGATGAAGTTCAGAAAAATACAACTACTTGCGTACGTACGGTTCGAACTTAAAAAGAACAGGAAATTGCTACAAAACACGGATGTGTGAACACGGGGGTGTCGAATGTGGTTGAGCAACTAAAAAAATGCTAAAAAGGTCTAAAAACTGCTAAAATAATTTGCAATTTGCTCAAATATACAACTAACAATTGTGCACAACACAGGAAATAAGCATATGGAAAGTGCAGAACAGTGGAGCAAATTTTATCCAAACAATTGCTCCTCAAGAAGTTGCAGACTAAGCTATTGAAGCAAAATTGGAAGCAATTTCTGCTCACAAACCAAAACCATGGAGCAACAGTACAGGGGGGTCGCCTGAGACATCAATTTCACGCGGCAGGGGAGCGCCGGAGACCTCGCAAACCTGCAACAGCGACGCCGCTCGAATCGGCGGCGAAACCCTAGCTACCGGCGTTGATGCAGAATAAGCGGAAATTGGCCACGTCGGGGGGGCGCCTGAGAGCAGAGTAGGGGGCGGTCAGGGGCGCGCCGTAGTGCGCAAGGACACGCGACCGCTCCGCCGCCCGCCGGCGCTCGTGACTACAACTAAACTCCGATATGACGCCGGTGACGATAGAGGGAGGCCGAGCCGAAGAGGAGGACGGAGGCGAAAGGAATAGGAGATACCTCAGGGGATAGCCGGAGAGGAGGAGGAGGAAGAGGGCGACCGCGTCGACGGCGTCGCCTCTCGTCGCCGCCCGCGAATCCTACCGTCGCCGCCACCTCGCCTACGTCGCTCGCCTCGCGCGAGAGAAACGTAACGGCAAGGGCAGAAATGGAAACCACCGAAGGAGCAAAACGGGGCGCTGTCCTAATCTAAGCGAAACCGGCGGGGTCGTGCGTCCTAATCCAACCGCCCACATCGCACGCATCGAACGGACACGGACCCGGTGGACGGAACGAAACGTTCCCCCGGGTGATTCACAGCGTTTTCCTAAAATTAGCGCAAAAATCTGCTTACACGGACTGTAAAAACGTAGGGAGCATAACGATTCTCTTGTTTTGTCAGGTACTGTAATTTAGAAGAGTGAATCGGTGACAGGGTGATACCCAGGAAAACGACAAGGATTTTTGCCATTACGTACCCGCGCGATTAGTGAGTGGGTTGGTACGAGCAAGACGCGCATCATTGCGACAGCCGCGCGGGACGTCGAGCCAGCCCGCGGCCCACGCTTTTGCCATTTCACGTGCATGCGGGGCTGCATCACTACTAAACCAGTCTTCCGGAGAGATTAATTAGTGCTAAGATATAAGTTCGTACTAGTACTAACCAAAAGTCAAGTGTGGCTCTACTTTCACCTCATAAATTTATCTCCCTCTCTCTCTATATATCATTCAAAGTGTGGCTAGCTTTTTTTTTTTTTTGAACAGAAGTGTGGCTAGCTTAGTTAGCAGCTTGTACTTTGTACGCACCGCGTGAAACAAATACTTGTATGGTACGCGGGGCATGTCAGCTAGCTCCTCCGTTTCAAAGTGTAATCCTTTTTAGCGAGTTAAAACAGTTCGCTAAAAAGACCCGTAGATCGGTGACATGTAATACAACGTGTAATAAAAAACCGGATATAGATGAACATGTACTTGCAAGGACGCGTACTGTGCGTGTTTGTCCGCCGAAAGCGACGGCGTCGCATTATTTGACCCGATGGGTGATTGATACATGCTGTAACAGTAGTAACGACTTTGTCGGGCAACCACCTCTCTAGAGTCTAGCCTCTACCAAAAACCATTGTCCAGATGGTCACCACGTGTTCTAGGCTTCTAGCTTACCTGCATATTTAGCTCCCGGTCGATCGATATATTGATTGTTGTGCAATCTAGACTCGTAGCCGCTCCCGAACTACGTATATACTCAAATGATCTCTGCAGCCGACACAAAGCGTACTGCACCACGTCAGGTCAGTCAATTAATTACTACTATGTGGGATCGATCATGTCAACTGTTTGACAGAGGGTTCTTTGTTTCTTTGATACTATGACGTACGACCAGCAAGTACTTGCGTCCCTCGTCTCGTCGGAAGTAACATCGATCGATCGTGTGTATTCCTGTGGACGTAATCCCATAGAAGGATTGATGATTCGCAGGGGGGCGGAGCTAGGATTTAGATATGGGGGACGAGCCATTGAAGGTTGCAAGTCAAATACTTCTATCATTTATCAACATACCAAGCCAAAAATTAAAAACGGTATTTCCATGTATTTGCCAAAAGAATGACATAAACATATGTTATCTCAAATCATATAACGTAGGTATTTAATAAAACAGACACGTAACTACAGTTTAAGATTTCGGACATAGATCTACTACTATTGTCAAAACTTGGATATGAAATTTAAGCGACACGCTAGATTGGAGGTTTAAACAATTGGCTTGAAAAACAATTTATTATATTCATCTTTTTAGGAACTAGTATATCCATTTTCTTCCGTTGTTACTAAACAAGTATTGAAAAAATTAAACAAGAGAGAATTGATAGGTAAGCACGTACATGTGTGTATCATGTATGTATATGATTGATAATACGGTGGTGATTTCATGGGATGGACCCATATCGCAAACGATACGGCGTCCGGGTAACGAAGATCACCGGCGTTGCCATATCCGCCGCTACTAATCGGCCATGTGCCATCCAAGTTCGGCGGTTTTCGAGCTAGAGCAGCCAGATCGATTGTATTGTGATGCGTGAGAGGCGAGAGGAGACAGACGATTTCTGGCCTAGAAAGTCAGCTAGATGGGTTGTTGCCTGTTGATTGCTGGGCCTCGGTGCGTAAGACAGACTTTCGCTAGCTTTGGGCTTAAATCTAATAGCAATACATAGTTTTCAGCATCTATTAGCATGTATATACCAGTATTATCTTTACTATTAAGGTTGCTGTGGCGGTGAGGCGGTGTCACACTTCCACTAAATTACAGAAGGAATGCCACCCCATACTAATTACAACATAATAATTATACCACTAATGCCACCGCACGGGAAATTACTTAAATCCTAACCAACAACTTGCTTTGTTTTTTGCACATCCTAACTAACAACTTGCCACTAACCTTCCCGCTAAACTACTTTTTGCATGCGACTATTTTTTTTAACCGCGTGTGTTGCATGCAGCCTTATCCTTTTTGATTGTTTGTTAAATTTTCTAATTGTTCTCATGATGCATGCATGCAACCTTATCTTTACTATTAAGGTCACACTTCTATTTATCTACACAAACTGTCATCGTAGTCAATCTACTTTGACGCTTATCTATCGACAGTATTCCCATCGTTTAATTCGCGTTTTTGTTAAGTTGTTATATTTTCTGTTAAGGGCAGCATCTCTTCCCGGTCTATTGTGAGCCGAATAGCCTGTTGCCCATGCTCGATGTCAGGGTGAAAATCTTCCAGTGACGGACTCGAGCAAAACGCCCCGAAATCCCCTTGTCCTCTCCCATGCTCTCCCCGATCCATGCGCTGCGGATCCCTACTGTCATGAAGACACAGTTCGATCGGTTGTCCCTGCTCGTACACCCTGAAAAGAACCCTTCCACCTCTCCCGATGGCGCCTTCAAGATCCTCCGTCGCGCGTACAGCGCCCTGATCACCACCGCCATCAAGCTTCTTCCTAAGGTAAACGACGACGCCGCCGTAGATGCCACGCCCTCCAGGTGCAGGACGGTCGCCACTGCCGCGTCCTCCAGCTGGCCGATGCCAACCTCGCGATCTCCAGGTCCTTCAGGCTGGCCGCCGTCGAGAAGGAGGAGGACCTGGACAAGGACCGTATCTTCTGTTGCTTTTGCGACCGCAACTTCGGCAGGCTGGGTACGTCATTCGTGCAGAGCAGCTTCTACCCCCGGTGTGCCGCTGGGCTGCGTACGCGGGCAAGATGGAGACCCAATTGAATCAGACCATTCCAGGACCTCCTTGCCCTCGTCTAATTCGGCTCCACTTTTTGTTTCAATCCACAAAGCGAGTTCATTGCCAAGATGGTCGCGCGCGAGCATGAGTGGAGCAGATGATCACCTATGGCTGCGTGTCTGCTAGGGTGCCCCTGGTGCGGCTCCCCTACCAGTCTGCCACTGCATCGCAACGCACTCCCAGGTCTGTGCGGATGTGCCCAACATGCCCACTTAAGCCTCATGTTAGTGTTGTTACAACTTTGTAATCTCGTCTGGTTTTAGGTGATTCAAAGACTCCGCTTCACCGCCATCAAGCTTCTTCCTAAGGTAAACGACGACGCCGCCGTAGATGCCACGCCCTCCAGGTGCAGGACGGTCGCCACTGCCGCGTCCTCCAGCTGGCCGATGCCAACGTCGCGATCTCCAGGTCCTTCAGGCCGGCCGCCGGCGAGAAGGAGGAGGACCTGGACAAGGACCGTATCTTCTGTTGCTTTTGCGACCGCAACTTCGGCAGGCTGGGTACGTCATTCGTGCAGAGCAGCTTCTACCCCCGGTGTGCCGCTGGGCTGCGTACGCGGGCAAGATGGAGACCCAATTGAATCAGACCATTCCAGGACCTCCTTGCCCTCGTCTAATTCGGCTCCACTTTTTGTTTCAATCCACAAAGCGAGTTCATTGCCAAGATGGTCGCGCGCGAGCATGAGTGGAGCAGATGATCACCTATGGCTGCGTGTCTGCTAGGGTGCCCCTGGTGCGGCTCCCCTACCAGTCTGCCACTGCATCACAACGCACTCCCAGGTCTGTGCGGATGTGCCCAACATGCCCACTTAAGCCTCATGTTAGTGTTGTTACAACTTTGTAATCTCGTCTGGTTTTAGGTGATTCAAAGACTCCGCTTCTTTTTCTGAAGGCGAGCGGCCAAGGCTAAAAGACATAGTCATTGGATCAGTCTACTACACTGCGTTTGCGGTTGGGAAATGTGATTTAAATGCGGTATTGACGTCATAGATAAAATGCATTTTTTATTAGCAGAGCTGATCCATTTCAGTCACCATTGCATACTATGTGTTACGATTGTGCTTGTTTACCTATTCTTGAGAGACGTTAAAATGAGATAAAATGCTTGCCAAAAAAACTAAGTCATCACAATGATGTTTATCATATTGACTCCCCATTGTCCATATCGGGCATCCATGACGCAGGCGTACATGATCTATGACTCAGTGTGCTGCCACCTCAACAGCGACGTGCGGCTCGACGCATGGTGCACCACCTTGTGCGCATCGTCGAAAAATTGACACCAGGCTCGCATACCAAAGGTGTGAGACGGAGATGGCGCGCGTGATCATCACCAAAATCTCTACTCTGTTGTTGCACCTCCTGGAGATGCTCAAGGAGATCAACATCAAGGACACCGACCACAAGCTCCTGGTCGATGTACGTAAAATTTCCTCTAAACTGAAATCTATATTGGAAAGTTTCTAAGCAATTAATATATGCTATTGTGCTTTTATTGTAATCTTTCCAAAGATAACTCTCCTGGTAGTTAGAGAGAAGGGTCTGAAACTCTTAATGGAGAATGGAGTTGGGTGGAAAGGAGAATACTAGGAAGTAGGGAGGAGAGATTAGTAGGAACCAAGACAACAAAAAAAGCGACCTTTACATTAGCTCCTAGTTACAATCAGGTGAATTTTATCATTTACATGATAGAACGGACACGTAGAGTTAAATCTGGTGATTTTTCAAGGTTAAATATTTTGTTATTTAACTACAAAAAAAATCATTTGTTATTTTACCTAAAATGGAGTGGCTAATTCGATTTACCTTTCTATACCAATTTCCTAGGAATCAAGAACAAAGGACCGAGAGTGTCTAATTGCGCCACTTGGAGATAATGGTCTCCCATGCAGCGGCCACACGACGACAAGGTCGAGTTTGGGCAGTCTTAGGCCTCAATTATCAGAAGTAGACTCGGATGGTTTTTGCATCCCCCCTCCATGTTTCCATGCATATTAAATTCGATGATGCATTTCATTTTTGTGCTTGTGATTCTACATATTCGAAGAACTGGTTACATCGATATTCCTAAATGTATGCATTCGATATTCGCATGCATTGACAAAGCTTTTTCATTGTGCCTCTTTAAAGAATTTTAGTAATCCTCTGTAACTTTTCTTACCAAATAGATCATCACAATCATGAGTGCACCACAAAAATTGTGAGTCTGAGCTAACAAATTCATGGACGTTCAGAAAATAGAACCAATCAATTATCTAGAGTAGTAAATTGGCCAGATACCTATTTACCTTTAAGTTACTTCTCAAATTTTGTAATTATTAGTATAGTAATGTTTGAATGGGTTTACAAATGTAAACCTAATAATTTTGAAAAAGCTTGTGTACCTATGTAATGGTCGTAGGTTTTAGTAATTCACCTATACAACAATATGTATCAAATAAATTCGCAGAAAGTTGACTAATGTAGTGATTTAGTGAAATGTGCGCACTCATTGTTCAGATGCTGGCTTCGCCACACTTTTACGGTTCACACATGTTATTTATTTTGCATGTGTTGTAGTAATACATTGAAATGATGAGTATTCTATATTTGAACATGTATGAGCAATGTAGACATAGGTCCCTCATGCTGCTGCTATACAATACATGTCCAAGAGGGCCATGACCTACGAAATTAGGTGTTGGTACACCACTTGAAGTACACGGAAAATGAATGTGAATTCGACATCGTTATAAGTCCTAAGAGATGTGGGTAAGAGCATCATAATAGACTTGATTAGATTGACACTTGATAATAAATATGTTCATGTGGAATTTCAATATGAGTCACTTCAATATTATTTTATTAGTAAGTCTATAGGAGATATTTGTTGCAACGGTCATAACATGCTTGTGATATACACATTTTAAATTACAATGTTGTTTTGGTTGGTGTCTCTATATTTGTTGTTCCGTGGCAACGCACGAGCACTCAGCTAGTACGATTAGTATCTGCTGCAATATGTTGGGGGGAGGGGGGGGGGGGGGGGAGGGACGAACCATTGAGGGGGGTCTGACCCCTGCTAGCCCCCCTTGTCTCCGCCCCTGATGATTCGTGCTAAAATCTGCAACATATGAGTAGCTGCTAGATAGCCCCATCTTCTTTTGAGAGGGATAGAGATTGCTACTAGGGAGGATGATGGGCCCTTTTTGCAAAAAAAAAAGCAACTTTATTCGCTCTTTTTTATCTATACTACTTATAAAAGAGCAAACATGTTGGGATACATTAAATCTAATGCGTTCAATAGCCTCGAATCAACGACCGAGATGCTCCCAATGTTGAGCAAATAACGGTTCACATAACAGCCAAAACCTGTTCGATCAATAAAAAAAAACTGTGAAGGAATATGGACTCTGCTCAAAACATGTTCGATCAATCATAAAAAATACCAATTGTGAAGGAATACGGACTCTCCTCGCTGCTACATATTCGCCTCAATAATACCCTCGCTGGCCTCCACAACGGCGTGCTCCCTGCGTCCTCCGCGGCTTGAGGTCGATCTGTATCCCTCCGCCATGAATGAGGTATGTGACAAGAGCTTCTACAGCACCATTACGTGCGGCCAGACTCGCGCTGGGACTTGCTAGCGGAGCGCCTTCCACACTAACGAGATAAGGATGAGCAAGGGCGGTGGCGACGGGGTTGTCCCCGCTCATCCGCGTGTTGCCCGAGTTCATGGATAAGGTGATCTCCTGGGACGGCGACTATGATGGTGCTGGCCGGCGCGACGCGATTAACAAGTGTGGCTTCACACGTGTCCTTGATCGTATATTCGTATTTCGTATAAAAGCGAAAATAAGAGATCTGACCGATTCCTTGTTCCTAATCCTATGCCCGATTTCCCGCAAAAAAAAAAAATCCTATGCCCGATCTCATGGAGATCATGCGGGACCTGGTGACGTTCTCCTCCGGAATCACCTGCGATCAACCGAGAGAGCATCGAGCACATGGCGGCCATCGTGGACGCGACCAGGCGGGGGCAGAACTTGCTGGTTGCGTCGAGGCCGCGCTCGGCGTGGTGAGGCACTGAGGCCCTCGCTGACATCGAGGCCTACAGCGAGTACCAATGTCGCTGCGACGAGGCGCGCTTCCGTCAACGCCGCGCGCGTGACGCCCATGGTAGACGCGGCCAGGCAAGACCGGCGCTGCGTCGAGGCCGCGCTCGGCGTGGTGGCGTTCCTCCTGTTCTTCATCAAAAAGCACGCAGCAGACGACAACTCGCCCAAGTATTTAGGGTCCCAAGAGGATCAGATATAGGTCGCTCTGGTGGGCGCCGAAGGCCAGCTTCCCAAGGACATAGCCCTGAGACTCCTCCATTCATTCAAGCTCTCCGAGCAGAGCAGGAAGAGAGTCCTATAGACAACTTCCTTGACACCATGGCGCCGTCCGCTCTGAGGCGGCCGAGCTACCTCACGTAGGACATCCAACTTCTGAAAGCGGTGGTCTCCGAGATGCCGCCGGCACAGTTGACGTTGGCTAGCGCCGAGCTGGTGGAAGCGGTGGCGGCGAAGGCGGTGAATATCGCGCTGCACGTCCTCTGCCGGCTCTGCCTGTGGGGCCGAAACCGCGTCAAGGCCGTCCAGGCCGGCGTAGTAGCAGGCCAGCGGCGCGAGTTGCTCCTCAAGGAGTGTTGCGTGCGGCGAAACCAAGCAGAAGCCCGAGTTCGCGATCGTGGTGATGGCGGGCTTGCGGCTACAGCAAGCAGCGTCTAGAGCTTGTTGCGGACCCGGCGGGTCTAGCGGTGGTGACGAGGGCCGTGACGCGGCTGTCCGCCGCGGGGACGGAGAGCACGGTGGCGAGGCACACGGCGACACCAGTGGTGCTGCAGGAGATGCTGGCGGTGGTTATGGTCGGCAGACTGCAGTTCTTGGTGCAGGCTGGAGCCGCCGGTGACTGCCAGAAGACTGGTTTCTAGATTGGCTGATTGGGTGATCAGCAGCTTGCAACCACCCACAACCATAATGTTCACGTATATATACAAGGAATTTGCAAGTTTTGCACAATGAGCTGTCAGGTGGAGCTTTTGTAGCTTACAATCTATTCTGGAACAATACCAGAGATTAGGGCATCTCCAGCCGTCCCCCCAGAGCCCCCCCAAGCGGCGTTTTTGGCGCTGTTTCGCGCCGTTTCGCACCAGTCGCCCCCCCAGGAATCGATTTAGCGCCGCTTTCCGCCGTTTGGCGCCGCCGAACCCAGGCCAAACCCAGCGCGCTGGGTTCGGCCTGGGGGGGCGAAATGCTCGCGTGGGCCACGCTTGTCGGCGACGGAAGACGATTTCCCTCTCTTTTTTCGGCGCTTCCCTCCACTTTCCCCCCACATGTACCTCTCCCCCCGGTTCATTCCCGCCATTTCCCCCCGCACCCGAGATCTACGCGCCATGGCTCCCGCTCGATTTACAGGACCCCGCGCCGCCGCCGCCGCCGTCTCCATTCCCGCGGCCTCCGAACCGGCCAAGAAACCCCGCAAGCCAAGAGCACCGAAGGAGCGACCACCCGGCATGTCGAACAAGGAGTGGATCGCCGAGAGGTCGCGGCTGGAGACAGCCAACATCAAGCGCCGGGGTAGGGAGGCGGCGCAGCGGCAGAGGCAGCTCATGGCGCAGCTGCAAGCGGAGGAGCAGGCAGCCGCCGAGGAAGAGGAGGAGGAGGAGGAGGTCCCAGACGAGCCACCTACGCCGGCCGCGGCGCCTCTCGCCAAGAAGAAGGGCCCTTTCGGCCCACGTTTCGCCGGCTGGAAGCAGTCGCCGTCACCGTCGCCCCGCATGTCGCCGCACCCGTGAAAGCGCATGGTTCCCCCATATGTGGTTTTGGTAATTAATGACAATCCTTATGGACTAATGTTTGCATTGAGTTATCCTTTGTAGATATTGTCCATAGGAAATAATGGAGTTCATGTGTTGAACTCTATTAGTATTCCTTGATGGCCATTGTTATTCATGGATTTATATGAAGAATGGTCATGGTTTGAGTTGAGCTTATTGCTAGTATGTCTTGAAGAAAAGGATTAGGTGATCTTTCATTATCATCTTCAAGACATCATATTTAGAAGTGTTAAGCAAAGATACAAGGTTGATCAAGCAAGCGATCAACACACAAAGCTACAAGTTGTACCAAGTGGGATTGTGTATCTCATGGTATGGTAAGCAATTGTCAATATAGCTTTGTGAACTAACCCATGATATGTGTGTGTCGCATCTCTATGTGTGGTTAGGTATCTTTCCATGGGCATGAACCAAAAGGAAGATTTCTTTAGCCCATGGACTATGTCGTCGTCAAGCGGTGTTTGTCATCTAGCTTGACGTGGAAGCTCAAGTGAAGCATCTAGAAGATATCCTATGCTTGATGCTTGCCACCCTTTTGGAGATTGTGGCCTTGTGAAGAGTTGCCGAAGGGTCTCTCCCATAATGGTGTATGGGGGAGCTAGTCTCTCCCATAATGGTGTATGGGGGAGCAACTTGCAAGTCTTCATCAAGCGGAGCTTGTGCTAGCAAGCGCAATCAAGAAAGAAGATCCAACTTGAGAGAGTCAAGATCGTCATCATCTAGCTCAAGTGGAATGCTCAAGGCAAAGGTATAATCTTGATAGGTTTTCTATTTTACCGGTCTCGTGTCTTCGGGAGACCGGGTTATAGGATAGATAGTCGTACTATCAAGAGGGGCTCTCAAGTGAGTAACGTGATCGAATTGTTGTGGAGAGCTCAAACCTTTGCATACTTGCATATCATCTTTCTTGGTTCTTATTTGGCTTTTGTCTCCTTTGGGTTTTAGTGCTTGTCATGATCTTCATGGCAAGCCAAGGTTTATCGAAAACGGTTTTGGTAAGTAAAACTTGTTGCGATTTCGGTGGTGAAAATATCCGGTTCATATTTGAGAATGTTCCCACACCTTCCATGTGTGGTAACTTCTCCATTCCTTTTTGTTTGGATAGTCTTTGTTATTAACTTTCCAACCCATTTGGATTCACCTTATTCGGAGTTCATTCGCAAAAGTTATGCGTGTTTTCGTGTTGGAGGTTTTACCGGGTGTTCCTATTTGAGAGGTCTAGACCTTTACCCATTTGGTTTTATCTTCCATTTATGGACAATGATGTTTCTCTGCATATTCTTGTAGTGCTCTTCGTTGCGATTCCAACGAGCCCAAGAACATCGAAAACGGAGTTCATATGCAAAAGTTATTGCATTTCTCGTATCCGTTTTCTGTCCCCGGTTTGCAATCCGGATTCATTCCGGATTCATTCCGGATTCATTCCGGTTACTATGGGAAATTGTTCTGTTGCCATCCGGAAAATTCCGGGACCATTCCGGGACCATTCCGGAGCATTCCGGAGCTTTCCGGAGCCATTCCGGATTCATTCCGGATCCATTCCGGGATGCGCGAAAACAGTGGAAAACGGCTAGTTTTTTGAGCACCTATTTAAGGGGCTTTCTTCCCCAAACTTCCTAAGTTTTTCCTAGCCCGTTTTCCTCCTCTCTCTCCACCATTGTTGACTTTGGAAAAGCTTGCTCCTCTCTCAATCCCTCCAATGATTCTTGCATATCTTTGAGGGAGAAGTTAGAGGAGATCTAGATCTACATTTCCACCAATCCATCCTCCTTCTTAGTGAGGGAAACCTAGTAGATCTTGATCTTGGAGTTCTTGGTGTTTCTCCATTGTTCTTCCTCTCTTATTCCCCCATAAGCATTCGTTGCTTTGTTGGAATTTGAGAGTGGAGGATTTGAGCACTTGTGCTCTTGCCATTTGCATCGGTTGCATCGGTTTGGTCTCTCCACGAGGATTCGTGGAAGTGAAAGATTGTGAGCTTGTTACTCTTGGGTCTTGGACCCTAGACGACTTGTGGTGTTCTTGGGAGCCTCCAATTGAGTTGTGGATGCGTGCCCCAAGATTGTGGTGACACCGAGAGCCTCCAATTGAGTTGTGGATGCGTGCCTCGGGTTTGAAGGTTGCCAATAGTGGAAGGTGAACTAGGCCTTTGTGGCGGGGTTCATCGGAGAATAGGGTGAGGCCTTTGTGGCGTTGAGTAGGCCTTCGTGGCGAGCTCACACCCCTCCAACGAGACGTACTCCCCTTTGTGGGAGGAACTCGGGAATATATCATCGTCTCCGTGTGCCTCGGTTATTTCTATACCCGAGCTTTTTACTTATGCAATTTACATTGTGATAGCCTTCGAGCTTGAAGTTATATATCTTGCTATCGCCTTGTTACTTGTCTTGCTTAGCATAAGTTGTTAGTGCATCTAGTTGACCATAGAATATTTAGGTTGTATGCTTGTTAATTTAAACACCTAGTTTATTTCCGCATTTAGCAAGCATTAACCGGAAAAGTTTTAATCGCCTATTCACCCCCCCCCCTCTAGGCGACGTCGTTGTCCGTTCAATTGGTATCAGAGCCTCGTCTCTCTTTATTAGGCTTTACATCCTAGAGAGTACGATGTCGTTTAGAGAAATAGAACATGATCCCGCATTTATATTCTATGGTAGAAATTATGATGCTTGGAAAATTCGCATTCTTAATTTTCTTGAGGACATGGGTCCAAAGTATGTTAAGAGAATTGTAGATATGGATTTTCCTCCTCCAAAGAATTCTCAAGATTTATCTTTAGAGGATGAGGAAAATTCTTATCTCGATACTCTTGTATCTAATGGTCTCTTGTGTATTTTGAGCGATGTAGTTATTCAATCAATCATGCCTTTTCGGAACGCTCATGAGCTATGGACAAAACTTCAAGATATATATGATGTGTCCAATATTATTGAGGATGATTGTTCTCCATCCACTTCCGGCCGTGATAAGTTCGCATCTTTCTCCACTCCACCAACATGTGATTTGTCACAAGGTAATGATATGGTGAGTGGCGATAGAAATTGCATTGTGGATAGTGAATTTTCTATTGACTATGCTTCATCTCTATCCCATTGCAATGATCTATCTTTGGACTTAATATCTTCTAGCACTCAAAATTCCATACATGCTAGTTTTGATAGTCCTTGCATATCATGTAAGAGTTGTTTAACTAAATCTCATGATGATATGCTTCCTATGTCTTGTTTTCATACAAACAATGCTTCCATTTCCTCTAGTACTTGTGTGGCTAACAATGTAGAGGAATCCCAACCTTTGTTGGAACAAGACATGGACCTCAATGGAGCTTCATGCTTTCTCTCTTCATCACCATCCATTTCTCATATGTGCCTTATGGCTAGGGATTCAAAGGTATCTCCACCTTTGGAACCCACTACATCTTGTGATGATGAGGATGAGGATATATTTTATGGAGAGTATGAGGATGAGGCCTCCTTAATGGAGAAGGGTGAGTTGGTTCTTCTTGATCTCCCTAAAGGTAGTAAAGCTATCCCTCCTTTTAGTGAAATATTGGCTTTTGCTATTTATAGCGCTAAAATCATTGAAAAGAAAGGTGAGATTGAAAGAAGTGATGCCGATGAAAAGGCATCCCTCACTATGTCTCTTGAGGAAGAGTATGAGCTCCGAGTTACTCTTGAGGAGAAACTTGAATCTATCGAGGAGCTCTATAATGAACAAATAGCCTATCTCACTAAAGCACGTGACCATACCAATGCTAAATATAAAGTGCTTAAAAATGAAAAGGTTGAATTTGTTGTTGGCAATGCTAATCTAATTGAAGAAAACTCTAGGTTAAATAATGAGCTTGCCAAGTTATCTTCTTCTATTTCTAATGATGCTTGTACTACTAACTCCACATCTTGTGAAGCATCTTTGTTGAAGGAGAATGTTGAGCTAAGGGCTCAACTTGAGCTAATGACTAGCAAGTATGGGAAATTGGAAGAAAGTCATGAAAAGCTATCTAGCTCTCATGAGGATCTTCTAGAATCTCATACCAAGCTAAAATTAGCTCTTGAGGCTATCACTACAAAGGTAACATCTTGTGAGCCTCATGTGGTTACTAGCACAATATCTTCTAATAATGCTATATTGACTTGTGCTCGTATTAGTAATTCATCCTCCCATAATGTTTCTACATCTTGTGATGAATTGCTTTCCTTGCCTTGTTGCTCTAACAATGAAGCATCTACTTCCTCTAGCTCTTGTGTTGATTCTAACCATGTAGAGGAAATTAAAGAGCTCAAGGCCCAAGTCACTTCTTTGAAGAAAGACTTGGAAAAGTGTCATGAAGGGAGTTCCACACTTGACAAGATGTTGAGAGTGCGAAGACTTCCCAATGACAAGAGTGGACTTGGATTCAACTCCAATCTCAAGAACAAGTCCATTATTGACAAGAAGAAGGGCCAAGAACAAGTCAAAGATTCGGCCAAGATTATTTGCTTCAAGTGCAAGATTGAAGGGCACCATGTTAGATCTTGCCCTTTGAAGAAGAAGCCTCTTAGTGAGAAGCAACTAGGGAAGAGGCCTCTTGTTCAATCTCATGCTCAACCACGAGTTGAACAACGGCCACCTCCTAAGAAGACTCAAGCCAATGCTCCTCTTGTTGAGAAGCCTATTGAGAAGAAAGAAAAGAGTCGATGTTGCTACCTTTGTCGCAAGAAGGGACACTTTGCTTCTTCATGCACTAATGGTACATTATCCAACCCTATCCTTGTTGATGATGTTTATTCTATTAGGAAGGATAATGTGGGCAATGTGTTTGCCAAGTATGTTGGTACTCCAAGTGGTGTCAAGAAAAGAACCATTTGGGTTGCCAAACCTATTGTGACTAACCTCTTAGGACCCAACTTGGTTGGGGACCAACAAGTTCAAACTTGATCAATAGGTGTTGTTGGAGGTCATTGGAGACTTGGCTATTTTATGAAGAATTAAGGGATCTTCATCAATTATATTTCCTCAAGCCTAGCCACTTGGATTATATATATCTCTTACCCAATGTCCCTCCAAGCGGTAACTTGTATTTAAATCTATATTCATTGAAAGTTGCTTGCTCCCTTGCATATGTTAGTTTTGTTTCTAGCATGTGTTTGTATATGTTGTGCTTCCTACTTACCTATCTTGAGTAATCTAGTTATGTTTGTTGGTTTGCACTCCATGTACTTGTGTTCTTTGTGTTGAGCCTTCATTGCTTTTGTTGCTTATCTTAGTTGGCTCTTTGGGAGATTAATGGACTATCCCATTTTGGGGGAGTAATATGCTTTGCACTTTACTATCCTAAAATGTGTGTACATGAGGAATACCACTTAGTGTTGATATATCAATATTATCTAGTCTCTATGTGGTATCTCTTTCTCATGAGAAATTCAATTTCTAATGTCCATTAACTTTCTCAAGTTGGATTTATTTTCTTTGCCTCTTGTTAAAAAAAATGGATTATCACATTATGGGGGAGTAATAAGCTATGTGCATATTACAAGCCTAGAAAATGTGAACATTTGAGGTATTGCCACCTAGAGTTGATATTGTTAGTTATCTTGTTCTTGTGGCATGTTGCTCAAACAAGTTCCATATTTGCTTAAAATATCTTGCGTCTCTCTTCTTTGGTATCTTGTTTGTGAGAGTTTCTTAGTGCTTTGAATATTCGATTTTATTTGAAGCCTTCAAGAATCTCTATCTAAGCATGTTTGTTATTCCTATCTTTTGTCACATGCTTATGTTTTGTGAATATGATTGTGAACAATTCTACCACCGAGAAATATCTCCATACATCTCTCGTCTTTGACAAGTGATAATAATTTGTGGTAAGTTTATTGATCATATTTACTTTGGCCTTTGCTCTAAAATTTCCTTGTTTCTTGCCAATGATTTGTTTGGTTCAAACTCCTTTGTGTCTTCCTTGCTCTACTCAAAATTTGTTTTATGCCTTTTGAGTTAGGAAAAGCAATGATCCCATACTTTGTCAAAGTCATACTTCTTTGGGTTGCACTATTCTTGGGGAAGCTATCCTACTTTGAGTAGATCACCGTTCTTTAAATTGGTATTGCATCTAATTGTTTTATTTAAAACTTGACTAGTGTTTGAATAATATATATTGAGAGTAATGATTCCATTGTGTGCATTTTGTATTCAAATGCAAGATCATAAATAATGCACTATTATTGGAAGAACTATCCTATATGCGTTTGAACACTTGTTGTCTTTAAAGTTGTTTGTTTTCCCAATGACTTGTCTCTTTGGAAGACAAACACTTTTCGTCTTGGTACTTTGTGTGCTATCATGAAAAGTGTAGAGGGTTTGTTCACTCTTTTATGTTTTTTTTTGGTATCCTCTCTATGTTGGTTTCCTCAATCATGTGTTGATTTGGGTCTTGATATAATTTGGACAATTCTCTTTCTTTTCACTCTTGTGAGTGGCTTCTTGGTTTAATTAGTTCTTTGTCCAATTTGTATCTTGTTTTGGTTCTTGAAAGTTTTGTGCATGCATATTTACTATGTATATCTTTTTGCATGCTTACTTTCGTTGATCCAATATATAGGATAAACTCCATCAAATCCTAAATGGCTAAGATGTGCATGAAATTCAAATTCATATTAATATGCACATATTTATGTGGAGTTTGTCCTATGTATTGTAGTTGTTCTAACTACTTTGGACCCAATGAGTTTGGGTACCATTTTGTACTTGAATTTTGTTTTAGGTACAATGGAGATACATTGGTTGCTTGCTCCATTCATAAGGAAGGTGTTCTCACCTTGGTATTATAGGAGTCAAGCTTCGATGATTATCAAACTCGCATCCTCTTCATCACCAATGTCATCTCGGTAACAAGTATCTATCTCATGCATACATTTCTAGCTTTCAACCTTGTGTAGGTTGCATCTTGGCATGATTTCCCTTTGATGCATTTCATTTGGTTCTTGCAAATGTCTTATCAAAAGCATCTTTATTGCAACTATGAGTAAGCCGGGATGATTACATACTAAGGGGATATTTATAGTCATTTTCATGATTCACCAATCCCGAGTATATTAATCTAGCAACTTCTACTTGAAGTCTCTCATATGCAATATTGATGAATTCCCAAAAACCTTTTGAATCTTTTGTGATATGCGTTACCGTTCTCGAAGCATTCCAACTATCACTTTACCCTTGTGATATTTGTGATGCTTTGATGAGTTTTTGTGTTCATCTATATCCCCTTAAGATTAAACTAAGCTTAGTGCTTTGCTTTCAAGCAAAAATCTTATTTGTATATTAATGAACCTCTCTTGGATATCATGTTCTTCACTTTTGTACCTATTTTGTGTGTACATGTTTATTTGCGGATATATATCTTTGTGATTGTTGTCCACTTAGAAACATATACACACGATAATAGTTACATCTTTAATTGATATTCTTTTTCTTTAGTGACCACTTTTTATTGCTTTATATTCCTTTGTGGTTCCTAAAAGGCACAAGCTTTGCTTTTGGTTTGGTATTCCTTTTGCATCTTAATAAGCTTGTGGACCTATGTGTTTTATCATTTGATGGTTTGTGTGTATGGGAAAGACATGATATGCACTATGTGCCTCCTATATTGAAAGACTATGTTGATGATTCTATCATCCTATTAGTCTCCTAAAAATGTTTTTCCTTGTCACACGCATCTATTTCGGTTGAGTAAGTATTTATTTGTCACTTCTTGATCTTCATTGCTCAACTTTTGTTTGTTTGCAAGTTGCTTTGCTTCATCTCCAATCTATTATCTTGCTCTTGTTTGTGTTCAAAATTATCTAGAAGGGAGTGATGATTCCATGTTGTGCACATTATATAGTAATTCAAATCTAACATTGTGCATGTACCTTGGGGAGTTCCCTCTTGATTTTCTAGAACACTTGGTTGATCCTATCAAAATATTGATGTTGGTCAATCGGTTTTTCGGATCCTTGTGGTTGGTTGCTTCTTTGTGAAAGTATCCTTCAATTTTACTTTGCTTGTAAACCTTTGGATCCTCAATATAGTTTGATCTCCCTCCATCTATTTATAGTTGGATATATGCACTTGAGTTCACTCATATCATGAGGAATGCATACTCTATGGGGGAGCTCTTACTATGTTGGCCTTCTAATCTTTTTGCCCATTTCGGCAATGGATGCCAATGGGGGAGAAGTTTAGAGGGTTTAAGGGAATTTGGTTTATGCTTTAGTTTCGTTCTTAAGCATTTTCCTTTCCATGCTATTGCATCCTTGCTCTTGTTTAGCATGTTTGCTTTATTCATCATATAAACCCTCATAAAAAGGGATTGTCATCAATTACCAAAATGGGGGAGATTGAAAGCGCATGGTTCCCCCATATGTGGTTTTGGTAATTAATGACAATCCTTATGGACTAATGTTTGCATTGAGTTATCCTTTGTAGATATTGTCCATAGGAAATAATGGAGTTCATGTGTTGAACTCTATTAGTATTCCTTGATGGCCATTGTTATTCATGGATTTATATGAAGAATGGTCATGGTTTGAGTTGAGCTTATTGCTAGTATGTCTTGAAGAAAAGGATTAGGTGATCTTTCATTATCATCTTCAAGACATCATATTTAGAAGTGTTAAGCAAAGATACAAGGTTGATCAAGCAAGCGATCAACACACAAAGCTACAAGTTGTACCAAGTGGGATTGTGTATCTCATGGTATGGTAAGCAATTGTCAATATAGCTTTGTGAACTAACCCATGATATGTGTGTGTCGCATCTCTATGTGTGGTTAGGTATCTTTCCATGGGCATGAACCAAAAGGAAGATTTCTTTAGCCCATGGACTATGTCGTCGTCAAGCGGTGTTTGTCATCTAGCTTGACGTGGAAGCTCAAGTGAAGCATCTAGAAGATATCCTATGCTTGATGCTTGCCACCCTTTTGGAGATTGTGGCCTTGTGAAGAGTTGCCGAAGGGTCTCTCCCATAATGGTGTATGGGGGAGCTAGTCTCTCCCATAATGGTGTATGGGGGAGCAACTTGCAAGTCTTCATCAAGCGGAGCTTGTGCTAGCAAGCGCAATCAAGAAAGAAGATCCAACTTGAGAGAGTCAAGATCGTCATCATCTAGCTCAAGTGGAATGCTCAAGGCAAAGGTATAATCTTGATAGGTTTTCTATTTTACCGGTCTCGTGTCTTCGGGAGACCGGGTTATAGGATAGATAGTCGTACTATCAAGAGGGGCTCTCAAGTGAGTAACGTGATCGAATTGTTGTGGAGAGCTCAAACCTTTGCATACTTGCATATCATCTTTCTTGGTTCTTATTTGGCTTTTGTCTCCTTTGGGTTTTAGTGCTTGTCATGATCTTCATGGCAAGCCAAGGTTTATCGAAAACGGTTTTGGTAAGTAAAACTTGTTGCGATTTCGGTGGTGAAAATATCCGGTTCATATTTGAGAATGTTCCCACACCTTCCATGTGTGGTAACTTCTCCATTCCTTTTTGTTTGGATAGTCTTTGTTATTAACTTTCCAACCCATTTGGATTCACCTTATTCGGAGTTCATTCGCAAAAGTTATGCGTGTTTTCGTGTTGGAGGTTTTACCGGGTGTTCCTATTTGAGAGGTCTAGACCTTTACCCATTTGGTTTTATCTTCCATTTATGGACAATGATGTTTCTCTGCATATTCTTGTAGTGCTCTTCGTTGCGATTCCAACGAGCCCAAGAACATCGAAAACGGAGTTCATATGCAAAAGTTATTGCATTTCTCGTATCCGTTTTCTGTCCCCGGTTTGCAATCCGGATTCATTCCGGATTCATTCCGGATTCATTCCGGTTACTATGGGAAATTGTTCTGTTGCCATCCGGAAAATTCCGGGACCATTCCGGGACCATTCCGGAGCATTCCGGAGCTTTCCGGAGCCATTCCGGATTCATTCCGGATCCATTCCGGGATGCGCGAAAACAGTGGAAAACGGCTAGTTTTTTGAGCACCTATTTAAGGGGCTTTCTTCCCCAAACTTCCTAAGTTTTTCCTAGCCCGTTTTCCTCCTCTCTCTCCACCATTGTTGACTTTGGAAAAGCTTGCTCCTCTCTCAATCCCTCCAATGATTCTTGCATATCTTTGAGGGAGAAGTTAGAGGAGATCTAGATCTACATTTCCACCAATCCATCCTCCTTCTTAGTGAGGGAAACCTAGTAGATCTTGATCTTGGAGTTCTTGGTGTTTCTCCATTGTTCTTCCTCTCTTATTCCCCCATAAGCATTCGTTGCTTTGTTGGAATTTGAGAGTGGAGGATTTGAGCACTTGTGCTCTTGCCATTTGCATCGGTTGCATCGGTTTGGTCTCTCCACGAGGATTCGTGGAAGTGAAAGATTGTGAGCTTGTTACTCTTGGGTCTTGGACCCTAGACGACTTGTGGTGTTCTTGGGAGCCTCCAATTGAGTTGTGGATGCGTGCCCCAAGATTGTGGTGACACCGAGAGCCTCCAATTGAGTTGTGGATGCGTGCCTCGGGTTTGAAGGTTGCCAATAGTGGAAGGTGAACTAGGCCTTTGTGGCGGGGTTCATCGGAGAATAGGGTGAGGCCTTTGTGGCGTTGAGTAGGCCTTCGTGGCGAGCTCACACCCCTCCAACGAGACGTACTCCCCTTTGTGGGAGGAACTCGGGAATATATCATCGTCTCCGTGTGCCTCGGTTATTTCTATACCCGAGCTTTTTACTTATGCAATTTACATTGTGATAGCCTTCGAGCTTGAAGTTATATATCTTGCTATCGCCTTGTTACTTGTCTTGCTTAGCATAAGTTGTTAGTGCATCTAGTTGACCATAGAATATTTAGGTTGTATGCTTGTTAATTTAAACACCTAGTTTATTTCCGCATTTAGCAAGCATTAACCGGAAAAGTTTTAATCGCCTATTCACCCCCCCCCTCTAGGCGACGTCGTTGTCCGTTCAACCCGCCGCCAGCATGGTTCGTCGAAGGTGATTCGCTGGGAGGCTTCAACCCCAACCTCACCTTCCCCTACCACCCGCCGATGATGTATGGCAACGCGCCGGGCTACGCAGCTTCCCCATCCCACCGCCGCGCGATTCTCGCCGGACTGCAGCCCCAGGACAGCTACATGGAGGAGATCATCGCGTCCGGCTCGATGGCGGCGGCGGCGAGCCCGGGCTTCCTCGATGCCAGCGGCGAGTTCTTCACGCAGGTCGGTGGAGACTACGGCGAAGGCGGCTCCGGCACGCAGGCGACGGAGGAGCAGGGCGAAGAGGACGACGTGGACGAGACGCCCGTGGTGCCAGAGAGTACAGATCCGGCCGGCGAAGGACGGAAGCGCCGTGGCCCTGGGCGCCCCCGCAAGGAGCCCAAGGTGCCCCTGCCGCCCGCCGAGCCTCGCATCAAGTGGCTGAACAGGGAGGACTCGCTCCTCGCCGAGGCGTGGAAGACGGTGAGCTTGGACCCGATCGTCGGCGCGAACCAGCACGCCGACAACTACTGGAAGCGCGTGAAGACGGCCTACGACGAGCGCCGCATGATCGATCCCTACTACGCCCCATGCGTCCTCGACCGCGGCCAGAAAGCCATGGCGAACCATTGGGCCAACATCCAGGCGTCGTGCAACAAGTGGCACGGCATCCAGGAGGAGATCTCGGCGAGGCCGCAGAGCGGCGCCAACCGCGAGATGGAGATCGTCCGCATGCTCGAGGCGTACAAGAACGACGAGGGAACCGACTTCAAGTTCCTCCACGTGTTCGTCCTCATCGAGACTTGCGAGAAGTGGGCGGAGGTGCGTCGCTCGATCGGCAAGGGCAAGGAGTACGTCCCCGACGCGGTGGCTGCGTGCGCATCCGAAGGGCGTCCGCCGATGGGCCACAAGAAAGCCAAGCTGGCTAGGGACGGCGCGCCTGCAGCGGCAAAACTCCAGGCATCCATCGAGACCTGCATCGCCGACGCTCAGGTCCAGGCCGGCAAGAGGGAGGAGGTCTCCAAACAGCGATGGGCGGCGCTCATGGCCAACTCGCAGGTCAAGATCGACCTCCTCCGGACTGGCACCGCCGCGAAGAAGAGGAACAACGACCTCGCCTTCCTCACAAGCGGCGACCCGGCCGCGATGACCCCCGAGGTGAGAGCTTGGTTCCTGGCGCAGTGCAACCTCATCCTGACCGACATCAGCGCGCCCCCGGCCCCGACATCGTCTGGCGGCGCCAGCTACACCACCGCGCCGACAAGCCCGCCCGCCGCCCAGGAGGATGCCGCCGTCGACAAGGATGCCCAGCCCGTCGTCGACCTGGAGGATGCCCAGCCCGCTGTCCGCTCCGACGCCGTCATCGACCTGGATGCTGCGCCGAGCTCGCCGCCTGCTCCGACGCCGGCCGACGCGTCTGTCTGATCGCCTACGTCTGCCACCGCCGCGCGCGCCCGTCTGTGTGATTCGATCTGAACTATATTTGATCGCCCACCTGTGGCGTTTTTTGTAATATGATCGCCCGAAACTATGGCTGCCGATCGCCGAACTAGGGCTCTGTTTTTTGGGGGCGGGAAGAAACTTTTCGAATGACGGTGCTTTATTTTCTGGGACGCCGAACGGCTGGTGAAATCGCCCCCCCCCCCCCCAGGTTTTGGTGCGGGCCGGCGCTATCGCTAAAAAGCGCCGATCTGAAACCTGGGGGGGTCGAACGACTGGAGATGCCCTTATAACGCAAGTAAAGATAAAGTGAACTGCATGTGTGATAAGAGCTCTTAGACCGCGATATGTACAAGTGTTCCCCAAAAATCAGGACAGAAGAGTAGATTTAATCCAACAAAAGAGGATGCAGCTCCATAACAATTTTGGACGCGAAGAGTGTATTGATTGTTAAAACCGGCCTGGAAATTTGATGTACATATACGGTCTAAAATTTGGGAGAACTCAAGTATAAATTTCGAATTGAAAGATAACAATGGCGTGCATGATGCTCAATTTTTTTTCGAATCTATTCTATACTTCGTAGTTAAAATTATCTCAACTGTCAAACAAATAATTTGAACGGCCAAAATGTCCAATGTTAAGCTAAACTCAACAAATTCGCTCTGCCTCCACGCATATCCGTCCAATCGTGTTAGAAAGAAAAACGAAAACTTAATTTTAGGAGGAGTCCTATTATGGTTATTTAATGAATTTATCAAATGATTATTTGATCATTTTTATATTATTCATTTTAAAGATGATCTACTGGATATATTAAATTTGTATAATCCAAAATTCGTAAGCATGCAAGTCAACCTATGATATCTCGATATTAAATTACATGGAATAATTCAAGGTAGATTTTTTTTTCCAAAATCGGTTTGGACTCATAGGTACCGATGAAAACACTATTCAATGTTTGTATGACACAATTAGGAATAGAGTTTTGGTCAAGTAGGAATTGAATGACGATCATATAAAAACCAAGAATTGGAAGATAAAAAAATAAAAACACTAACAGAAACATAATTTAAACAGACGTTTTGATTATAAATTATGATACGTGCATTGCACGTGCACGTCGTACTAGTTTTTGAAATTAAACAAGACGCATCGTGAGGAGCCTGAAAGAATGTGCTGGATCCGGATGGGATCCAAGAGATTGAAGACATGTATTTGCGGTTTTGTTGATACTTCTTTTTTTCATTACGTTAGGATAACCATGGGAGCACGTGCCCGGCCCATGGTAAAGGCGGAGAACCCATATACAGTATGCCTGGTGCAAACTCCAGAAAAGGCTTCAAAAGCATCAGGTATACACATAGGAGACCGTGCCGTGCTACTACTGTAAGCCTATGTTTTTCAGAGTCCGGATTCTTTACCCATCCCTTTCTTTTGCTTTCCGTTTCATCATCTCGCAAATTCCGTCGCTCGGAAGAATCGTGGAGAGTGACTCTCCACTCGCCCCCTTTTCGACGCCGCGAGACGAAATTTCGCCCACTATTCACTCTGAAGTGCAAACAAGAGCATACAATTCCTTATCACAAGGAGACTAGACCCATTCAATTTCTCACTAAAATACGGCAACACGTTTTTCTCTCTTGTAATAACTCACCTTCTAATCCAATTTCACTAGCATCACATTTAAATTTAAAAATTAGGAAATCGGAGCAAAGAAGCATACGTTAACTTATCTTTTAGTATCATAAAAGCTTCGTGTCGTACATCTAGCCAAACAAAGGTCATGTCCTTTTTTTTTAAGTGTGGAAAGAGATTGGATGCAACACACGTATATTGGTGCATGTGCACGGTATATATAGGGGGTACATGGGTAGCTACGTCCTCAACTATACAAGGAAGGAGGAGGGCAAACACGTACACAACAGCCCCCCCCCCCCCCCCCCCCCCCCGCGCAGTCGAAGCGTCACTAAAACCGACGCAAAGACTGGATCGAAACTCCCCAAACGCCGCCGTCGGTAGTCCCTTCATCATGATGTCCGCAAACTGTTGCGGAGTGGGTACATGTAGCATTCGTATGTGACCAAGAGCAACTTGTTCTCGAACAAAATGAATGTCGAGCTCAATATGCTTGGTACGACGATGGTGAACCGGGTTGGCGGAGATGTTATCGCAGTACACAACGGTGGCCTTGGAGAACGGACACGAGAGCTCCTGAAGAAGTTGCCACAGCCATGAGCACTCGGCAACCGCATTAGCAACAGCATGGTACTCAGCCTCAGCGCTGGAGTGAGAAACCGTGGGCCGAGGTCCATGGTACCGCGGATGTACCGAAGAATCTGCTTCACCGAGGCCGAGTGAGCATCACGAGGGCATGCATGTGGAGGCACACCTGCTGAACAGTATATTGTAGCTCCGGTTGGGTGAGAGTGAGATACTGAAGAGCACCCACAATGGATCGATAGAGCGAGGCATCCGATGCCGGGGAGCCATCAGTGGTGGAGAGCTTGGCCTTCTTGTCGACTGGAGTAGACGCGGGTTTGCAGTTAAGCATGCCAATGCGATCTAGAAGCTCATGAGCATACTTCCTTTGATGAAGGAAGAAGCCAGTGTCGCGACGCACCACTTCGATCCCAAGGAAGTAGTGCAAGGCACCCAAATCCTTCAGACCGAACTCAGCACGGAGGCAGTCGATGAGCTGTCGAAGAGGAGTCGTGGCGGATGCCGTCAGTACGATGTCGTCGACGTACAGAAGGAGATACGCAGTGGCATCACCCTGGTCGTATATGAACAACGACGCGTCGGAGCGCGTCGAACGGAAGCACAGTCGATGAAGAGAGGCGGCGATACGCTGGTACCAAGCGTGTCGAGCCTGCTTGAGCCCGTACAAGGAGCGCGAGAGCAGACACACCCGATCCGGGTGTGTGGCTTCGACGAAGCCAGTAGGCTGCTGGCAGAACAAATGCTCCTTAAGATGTCCATGGAGGAAGGCGTTGAGACGTCCAGCTGGTGCACTGGCCAAGCACGCGAGACGGCGAGCTGAAGCACAATCCGAATGGTCCCGGGTTTAACAACCGGGGCAAACTTGTCGGTGAAGTCAACTCCGGCGCGTTGGCGGAAACCGTGGACCACCCAATGCGCCTTGTGGCGATCCAGAGAGCCGCCAGGGTGGAACTTGTGCTTGAAGACCCATTTACCGGTGATGGCGTTGGCGTGCGGTGGTCGAGGGACGAGCTGCCAAGTCTCGTTACGCTGCAGGGCATCGAACTCCTCCTGGATGGCGGCGAACCACAGAGAATCACAGAGAGCCGCCTGGTCTGAGGAAGGCAGTGGCGACGGCAATGGCGCAGAGGTGGACGCCGCGCATGCGTACTCGGTGTCGGTCTACTGCCGGTTCGGGCGAAAAACGCCCGCCTGTTCTCGGGTGCGGAGACTCGGAGGAGTAGGCGGCGGCGGACCACCCGAGGCCGAGCTTGAGGGCGACCCGAAGGGCGCGGTCGACGAGGCCGACTTGTGGGCTGATGTGGTCGGTGATGAGGCCGACGTGGTCGGCAAGGAGGGCGACGACGTGGCCGTCGAGGCCGGCGAGGGCGACACGACCGGTGTAGCGGGTGCACTCGGGGCTGTGGGCACGTCGGGAAGAGCTACGCGTCTGAAAGTGCATTTGCATTTTGATCTCTCATATGTTTTGGAGTTGATAACAACACTACTACTAAATATCTAACCGTGCGTTTAATTTATTTCAGGAAATATCTTTTCGACGCAAAAGGGAAGAGTGTTGAATGACAATGCCACCAAAATTGACTCTGTCCAGCGGTAGTACCGGTGGCAACAACGGTAGTACCACTCCGCCCAGCGAGCGGCAGTACCGCTGCTAGTACCGCCAGAAGTACCGCCAATATGATTTTGGCTACTGCATCCAACGGTACTGGTATAGTAGTACCGTTGTGACTTAGTCGATTGAGGAGCAAGCTTCTCGTGGCGGTAGTACCGCTTCTTCCAGGAGGCGGTAGTACCGCTTCACCGGTCAGAGTACCGCCAGAGGATTTTTGCTCACGGTTACCATCACGGTAGTAGAGCGGTAGTGCCCTAGTACTACCGACAACCACTTCGATTTATTTCGAATAAGGGGCCAGCGGTAGTACCGCCGCTGGAAGTACTGCGGTATTTCCGCGGTAGTACCGCCCGCGTCCTGTGACTGGGACGCCGCAGTACCGTGCTGGTTGCCAGGGGGCGGTAGTACCGCTGGTACCAGCGGTAGTACCGCCGGGCACGAAAAGGGTCAAACGGATAGTTTTGGGGAGGGGCTATAAATACCCCATCCCCTTCTTCTCCAGAGGGTTGCTCGAACCAGCATTGAAGACACGCATTTATTGAGCCTCCAAAAGTTAGATTTCTCCCAATCCCTCCAGCCAAACTCGTTGATACCTGGAGGATTGAAGGAGAAGACCCCGATCTACACCTTCACCCTAGCCACCGCCGCCCCCCACACCCCCTCCTTCCCTTCTACCCGTCGCCGCCGGAGGAAGCCACCGGGGGCACAACCCTCCGCGTGGTGGACGGCGGCCGGCTGGTCCTCGCCTCCTCAGCACAAACGCGGCGGGAGGCCTCCGACCAGATGCGTGGGTCGGCCCTGGATGGCTGTCGCGGACGGCGGAGCACGGACGCCGGGGCGGTGGCCATGGTTCTTCTGGCGGTGGCTAGTGGCTGGGTCTGTGTGGGCAGCCGACGCTGGCCGGGGTGGCTCTGGGTGGCGCCGCCGATGGGATATGGGGTGGCTCGGCCATGGTGCGGCGGCCACGGAGACCTCGACGCTCGGCGTTTTGGCGGCAGCGACGCCATCGGCTTGGCTCCCGGGCGGCGCGGCCTCCTCTGTCTTTGGCGACGGGAGGCGGTGGTGCTAGAGACCGTCGGCGGCAAGGCTCCCGGTGGCGGCGGATGCGGAATCCAGGAGATCTTTCCCCTCTCGCAAACGTCCCTGCTGGGAGTCGTTTCGCAGCGTCGGGGCTGCGAGACATCAGAATAAAGGAGGTGGTCCTTGGGTTTCCCATCGCGCGAAGATGAAGATCCTGATGTAGGTTCTCTTTGATCAAGCCGGGGCGTCGACCCGAAAGGCTCCGCCGGCAAACTCCCATGGGCGACGCCTAAAGATTGCTGGATCGGTGGAATTCGGTCACAATGCTCAGTCATCGAAGGTGAGGTTGGAGGACTAGCAACGGTGTTCGGAGTCTTTGCATCGATGGGGAACTGGCTTGGACTTACAAGATTCGTGGCAGCCGTATGTAAGAGGGGGCGACAACATGCGTGAAGTCCAAAGTCCTACCTTTCAAGGGTGAAATCCCAAGGTCTGGCCTTAATTGGTTGTGCCTGGCACTGGTCTTCTTGGAGCCGTTGTTTTGAGAGCGAGGATTATCTTCAGGGTGAAAACACAATGTCTGGCCTTAATTGGTTGTGCCTGGAATCGTTCTTCTTGGAGACGTTTTTTTCGAAGAGATGGTCATCAGCTGTTGTTTAGGTGGTGGTTGTGCGGATACCGCGAGGACTGTAACTCTGTAGCGGGATTTTTCTTTTTATTTCTTCTTTTTATTGTCTTTCGGTAGTGTGCATCCGTAATGACTATGGTTATTGCGTTGTTCCGGAGGCCGGGTGTAATTTCTATCTCCGCGATATTAATATACTTCCCTTTATAAAAAAAAAACATCTTCACCGAGCCGATCTTCATTTCCCCTTTATTCTCTAGAGGGATCTAGTCTAGGGTTTCCTTGTGGAGAACCTAGACTCTATTTCTACACTTGTTGGTGATTGGTGATTGCTGGGAGCCCCCAATTTGGTTGTGGGTGTGTGCCCCAAGTTTGTTTGTAAAGGATTAGATTCCCGCCTCAAAGGGGATCAATAGTGGAAGGTGGACTATGCCTTTGTGGCGGGGTTCATCGGAGAATATGGTGAGACCTTTGTGGCGTTGAGTAAGCCTTCGTGGCGAGCTCACACCCCTCCAACGAGACATACTCCCTTAACAAGGAGGAACTCGGGAATACATCGTGTCTCCGTGTGCTTCATATCGGTTATCTCGTTCCCTTTCTCCTTTACTTGTGCTTGTATTGTGTTTGTGCTTGTTCTAGTCATATAGGTAAATTCACCGTAGTTGCATTATCTAGATAATTTACCTTTGTGTCAAGCCTAATCTTGAAGAAAAATGTAAATTGGTTGTAGCACCTATTCACCCCCTCTAGGTGCCCTCACTATCCGTTCAGCGTCGCCGTGGTCCGCAAGCAGCGGGCTGAGAAGGGGGAGCCACCTGTTCCTGTTGAGCAAAGGGAAAACATAGCTCATCAAAGTACACATGCCGCGAGGTGATGACACGATGCGATACGGGATCATTGCAGCGATAACCCTTGGTGTTGGCGGGGTAACCGAGGAACACACAGGGTACTGAGCACGGTGCAAGCTTATGAGGAGCGGTGGCAGCCGTACTAGTGTAGCAATGACAACCGAAGATGCGAAGATCATCGTAAGATGGGGGAGTGCCGAAAAGAAGGTGGTGAGGGGTGTAGTTCCAGCGGGTACGACATGGCGAAGGTTAATGAGAAGGGTGGCAGTGGCGAGGGCGTCGGGCCAAAACTGGGGTGGTATGTGGACGTGGAAGAGAAGTGTACGAGTGCAATCGTTGAGAGTGCGAAGAACCCGTTCAGCCCGACCATTTTGTTGACAGGTGTATGGACATGTTAAACGAAATATGGTGCCTTGGGTGGTGAGTAGAGCGCGGACGGTGATGTTATCAATTTTTGTTCCATTGTCAGTTTGGAGAGCACGAATAGGACAGCCGAACTGGGTAGCGACGTAAGAGAAAAAGGCGACGAGCGTGGCGGCTACATCGGATTTCTTACGTAATGGAAACGTCCATACAAAGTACGAATAATCATCCAAAATGACAAGATAGTACATGGAACCAGAATTACTCGGAATAGGGGATGTCCAAACATTACTATGAATTAACTCAAAAGGGTGGGACGCAACCGTCGAAGACGAACTAAAAGGGAGACGAACATGTTTGCCTAGGCGGCAGGCTTCACATGTGTGAGCAACCGTTTTATTACATGAAAAAGAGAAAACACTCATTATTTGACGCAGTGTGGTAGAGCTAGGATGACCAAGATGCGCATGCCAAAGATCGACGCCGACGGAGAGAGCCCGATGGCCAGCGGTGGGGAACGGCTGGAAGAGGTACAAATCGCCGGGACTATCACATCGGTGGAGAACCATTCTGGTGCGGGCGTCCTTAACAGAAAAAACAAAAGCGTCAAATTCGACAGTTACAGAATTATCACGAGAAAGATTACAAACAGAAACGAGGTTTTGAATGAGGTGTGGGGAAACAAGAACATTTTTAAGAGACAAATGTCTTATAGTTAGATGGAAAAGGAGCGGCGCCAACGTGAGAAATAGGAAGGCTGGCACCGTCCCCGACGATAATGCGAGAGGAAGTGGTGGAGGGGGATACGGAAGAGAGATTACCAGGGTGGACAGCCATGTGTGTGGAGGCACCGGTGTCTATGAATCAGTCACCGCCGCCGGTGTAGGAGCCGGTCGGAGGCGCTTGCGGCAACGCGGTGAAGAGAGCCGGGTCGTAGGGCGCGGATGGCTGGTAAGGCGTGGGCGCGCCGTACATGGCGCCACCGTAGGGCGGGGCGCGGCGAACTGGGGCACCGCGAAGTACGCCTAATGGGGCTTGGGGCGCGGCCCAAGGATGCCAGGGGTGGGGCGCGCGGGACCGACATTGTGTAGGCGTGCACTACCCCCGTCCACGGGTAGTGGCCGCCGTTCCAGGGCGGCGGAGGCTGAGGGTGGCCGGGATGCTGGGGCCCCCGGCTTGGGCGCCATGGCCGCCGCCACCGCGACGCCGATGACGGCCACTGCCGTTGGTGGGCGCGGGCTGCTACGGCTGGGGGATGGGCGCCGGGGGTGCCGAGGGACGTGACGGGGCGACGCGGGAGAGGGCATCTCGCGAGAGACGCCCACGGCGAGTGCACCATGGGAGGCGCGGGTCCGGAGCTGCTTGAGACGCCGTTCCTCAAGGCGGAGGTAGTCCACCACTCGCTCGAAGGTGGGGTTGTGCATGAGGGTGACGTTGGCGGCTGCGTTGGTGAGGTCCTCGTTGAGGCCGGCGGTGAGGGTGATGAGGAGGACTCCGTCCGTGACCTGGAACCCGATATCGTTGAGCTCGTCAGAGAGAGTCTTGAGACGCAGGCAGTACGCGTCGAGGGAGAGGTCGTTCTAAGGACAGCCGAAGAATTCCTGCTGCAGGAAGACGATCCGCTGGAGCTTGTTGTTGGTGAAGAGCCTTGTGATCTTTGTCCACACCGTGTAGGCATCGTCGCCGTCGCGGACGACGGCATGGAAGATGTCCTTCAAGACGGTGAGGAAGAGTCAACGGGTGATGTTGGCATCGATAGCCATCCAGTCGGAGTCACGATTCAAGGCGAGAAGATCGGTGGTGCCGTCACCGTGGTCGTTGAGGTGGTACTCGCGGAAGAGGAGCCAGAAGTAGGTCTTCCAGGCGTAGATGTTGGCGGAAGCATGGGAGAGCGTGATGGGGACATGGTCGGCGATTGAGAGGTCGCGAAGGTGGGCGGGGTCGGGGGCGGCGTACTCGAAACCGAAGGAGGCGAAGGGGTTGCTGCTGTTGGAGATGGAGGCCATGGCGGCTAGGGTTTGGGGTGGGCGGCGGGTGAGGAGGAGGGAGGAAGGAGGCGGCGGCCAGCTAGGGGAGGCGGCGGCGGCCAGGAGGGGAGGCGGCGCGCAGGGAGGGAGGGGGCGACGGCCAGGAGGAGGCGGCGCGCGGCTAGGGTTTAGAACTTGGTGTCTGATACCATGTGGAAAGAGATTGGATGCAACACACGTATATTGGTGCATGTGCACGTTATATATAAGGGGTACAGGGGTAGCCACGTCCTCAATTATACAAGAAAGGAGGAGGGCAAACACGTACACAACACATATACTCAACAGTAAGCCTATTCAATGGCACGACAATAGTGCCAACGTTCTTAACAAAATGCCCTGTAAAATCCCGCAAGGCCAAGTAAACTACCGAAACTTAACAAAGGGGTGGCACACCAACCGATGACAGCGGCTACATCTATCATTGGAAGTCGGAACTAGGGCCTGTGGTGTAGGGGGGGGGGGCTGCGATGGTGAACCATTTCTAAGGGATGTCGGAGGCTATCGAGGGTGTGAAGTGGAGCTCTACATGAAGCCGATGAAAGGATAGGACAAAATTCAGAAAGAGAAGATCGAGAGATTTAGGACAGAGTTCAAAACTAACCCAGGTGAGTATGCTCCTCGCCTTCTTCCATTTCCTTTTGTGTTTTCTACAGTTTTGGATTTGTTCTTCTTTTCCTCTCTTGAATTTCTCTGTGTGTGCCGTCGGGTTTTTGCTTGGGAAGAAAGATCATGAAGGCAGGAATTTAGATCTGAACTATGGCTGTGCTAAACAGGTGAGGCTCTGTTTCTAAAAACTTTCCCGCTGGCGTATCATTCCGGCCCTACTGCATAACGCTTTCTGTTCCACACTGCCACATGTCACATATACGCCGACTAAACGTCGGGAAAGGAAGGCAATACGCTGATGACAGGACTACGGCGACGACCAGCTGTGTTGTATGCCGGTATTCGTCCGCTACGCAACGGCCGCGATATTTGGCCGTCGGCGCCTTGCGACTTTCCTTGCAGTGATTGTTGGCCCGCTTATGAGCTAGCAAAATTTAGTTTTTGCAAGAGGAATTCTGCTAGATGGATCAATGAGCCCCTCGGTTGGTTGATTGAGAAGCTTCGTGGACGATGTAATTATTATTTTATTTTAATAAGCCTAACCATGATGCCCTTCCCTAAAAAAAGGAAAGAAATTCTAGTCACTGAGAACCAGCAAAACCATTATGTTAGTTCCAATAGAAGTAACTTTACTAGTAACATAGATGGCGCGTAAAATAAAAAGCTGACGTGGACAATAATTAATAAGGAGAGAGAGGATTGTGGCAACTTAGCTAGTTACCGTAACATCACACCTTTCAATGCAGCATGAGTCTACAAGGTAATAAATACACCTTTGCACGACACCACTTTTATGTTACTATCTGTTGAGGAGGTAGTAACCTTTTTTAATAAAGGGAAATATATATTAATATCGCGGAGATACAAATTACACCCGACCTCTGCAATAATGCAATAACCATAACTGTTACGGATGCACACATCCGAAAGACAATAAGAAGAAGCACTAAAAAGAAAAGTCCCACTACAGAGTTGCAGTCCTTGCAGCAGCCGCACAACCACCACCTAAACAACACCTGATGTACAACTCTTCAAAAACAACGTCTTCAAGAAGAACGGTGCCAGACACAACCAATTAAGGCCAGACCTTGGGTTTTCACCCTGAAGATAATCCTCGCTCTCAAAACAATGTCTCCAACAAGACCAGTGTCAGGCATAACCAATTAAGGCCAGACCTTGGGTTTTCACCCTGAAAGATAGGACTTTGGACTTCACACATGATGTCGCCCCCTGTTACATACCGCTGTCACGAATCTTGAAACTTCAAGTCAATTCCCCATCGATGCAAAGACTCCGAGCGCCATTGCTAGTCCTCCAATCTCACCTTTGATGACCGTGCATTGCGACCGAATTCCACTGATCCAGCAATCTCCAGGCATCGCCCATGGGAGTTCGCCGGCGGAGCCTTCCGGATCGACACCCCGGCTTGATCAAAGAGGACCTACATCAGGCAGATCTTCGTCCTCGCGCAACGGGAAACCCTAGGACCACCACCTTTATGCATGCCAAGCAATCAGCTCCCTCGCCACCCGCCGGCACCCTTTTTGATCTGCTGCCCCAAACCCCACCGGCCTAGGCCAGCAACGAGGAAGAAGACGACATACACAGGGGTGATCTCCCCTCGGAACCGGCCGAAGAACCACGGATCGAGGAGTGGATGGAAAGGAGTTCAGGACCACCAAGATCAAAGATCTAGGGTTCCAATCCGCTCCCAGCCGCATCCCCACCTCCATCAGTCCAAACACCACCGAGGTGAGACCTCCGCCTCCACCCTAGCCAGGGATGCCGCCCTGGCAGCTGATCGGCGTCGAGACGACGTTCCTGCCCCGGCAGGTCCGGCGCCGATGGCCAACCTTCACCCCTAGACCACCATTAGGCGGCTGGGCCCGCCGTCACCGCGGCGAGGGCCGGCGGCAACGGCGGCTGGAGGGGCTAGAGGAGTCGGGGGCGGGCGGCGCGAGATGGGGAGCCGGTATCGCCTCTCGGTGAGTTATGATAGATTAACATAGCGGAAATGACAGCGACCCCTGGAGATAGTAACATAGTATGAAAAAATGTGTACTTACTCTCCATTGTGGCTAGCGTACAGATAATGTGGTGTGCAAAGGCCCACAAAGCGTAACCAGTAATCCTTGCTAGGGTCGCGTCCGAAACGAATCCTAGCTAGTTTCCCAAACTGATATTTTGTGTGCGGCCTACACCGAAACGGATCGGAACAATTTGCGTGCATACATATGTACGTATCGAGTCGAGCCAACACCACGTCGATCAACACTAGAGATCATACACAGCACACACCACGTCCATCGAGTCGAGCCCAACGAATTTGGTCTTCACTTGAGATCGATCGATTGCCACCATGTCGTGGTCTTCCCCGGACAGCTTGCTCTGCATCGGAGCAACCACCGTCGCCAGCGCTTTTCTGTCTTGGGCGACATGGACGTTGCTCGAGGGCAGGCACCCCTACACCGTCCACCTCGAGACGCCCCCGGACGCTGGCGCCGCCTCCACCGTCAGGACCTTGGACGCCGGCGCCGCGGACCCGGTCATCGGCCGCGACGACGAGATCGACCGGGTCGTCTGCATCCTCTCCCGGCGGACCAAGAACTGCGCCGCGCTCGTCGGCGCCGCGGGGGTCGGCAAGACGGCCATCGTCGAGGGCCTCGCGCAGCGCATCGCCGCAGGCAACGTCCCCAACGCGCTCGCCGGCGCTCGCATCCTCGAGCTCGACATGGGGGCCATGGTCGCCGGGACGCAGTGGCGCGGCATGTTCGAGCAGCGCTTCAAGGACGCCATCAAGCAGGCGGAGGACGCGGAGGGCAAGGTCATCCTCTTCATCGACGAGATGCACATGATCGTCGGCGCCGGCGACAAACGAGGCGCCATGGACGCCGCCAACATCATCAAGCCGGCTCTGGCCCGTGGTCGCATCCGTTGCGTGGGCGCCACCACCTCCGAGGAGTACCACAAGTACGTTCAGACGGATGCTGCGCTCGAGCGGCGGTTCCAGAAGGTTGCCGTGGAGGAGCCGAGCGTGCAGGCCACCATTGCCATCCTGCAGGGGCTCAAGCAGCGGTACCAAGACCACCATGGCCTGATAATTGAGGATGAAGCTCTTGTTGTCGCCACACAACTCGCTGCCCGCTATATTACGGGTCGCCAGTTTCCTGATAAAGCAATTGATCTTATGGACGAGGCATGCGCTACAACAAAGTTGCACGCCGATAAACAGCTGGAAAATGACGACGACAATGGATGCATAAATACACCAATTGTTGGCCCACGTCATGTCGCACAGGTAAGCCCTAATCATGCACATATATGTGTGTTGGATTATTTACCAATCTGATGCTCCTTTCATATGCAAATGTCATCTGAAGGTTGTGAGCCGATGGACTCGAATTCCTCTTACTACACTTGATCAAGAGGAAAAGGAGAAGTTGATCCACCTAGCAGAAAAATTGCATGAACGGGTTGTTGGACAGGATGAAGCTGTCAATTTGGTTGCACAAGCCGTGCTACGTTCTAGGGTCGGCTTTTCCCGACCTAACCAACCGATAAGTTCATTCCTCTTTTTGGGCCCGCTTGGCGTTGGGAAAACTCAACTTGCTAAAGCACTCGCTGAAAAGATATTCGATAGCGAGAAGACATTGGTTCGTTTTGATATGTCTGAATATGCCGACAGTGGATCTATGTTGCGTCTCATCGGAGGATCTCGGAGGTTTAATTTCTTGCACTTTTCGAACATGTTTTGTTTCTAGGCACGCTCTTTTTTTTTTGTATCTCACTAACTCATTTGACTTTGTAAAGCTTCGAAGAAGATGGACAACTCACCGAGAAAGTCAAGAGGTGCCCGTACACTGTTATCCTTTTTGACCAAGTGGACAAAGCACATGCCTCCGTAGTTAAGGTTTTTATGCAACTGCTCGACGATGGTATGTTGACTGATGGCAAAGGACAAGTCGTAGATTTTAAGAATACCATCATTATCATGACCTCCAATCTAGGAGCAGAGCACCTAACTTCAAGGACGGCAGGAGAAAACACAAAGAAAGCCGAAAGAGATCTACTTACGAAACAGGTAGGTGAATCTTTCCCAACTTTCTCAATGCAACATCCAATGACATGAACTTGTTTCATGCAGGTTGAGAAACGCTTCAAGCCTGAACTAATCAATAGATTGAGCGAGGTTGTGATATTCGAGCCGCTTTCCAACAACGAACTAAGAGAGATCGTGAAAATCCAGATGACGGATGTGGTTGCCACAGTCGCTAAGAAGGGTGTCTCTTTATCGGCAACTGATGCCGCGCTAGACGTTATTTGGTCGGAATCACATGACCCGGTAAGTATATAGCTTATTTTGCACAACCAAAAAATTGGTGAAGGATCCTATATCCTATTTTTCACGGCCAAATATTTATTTGCATTTTTTTTTATGAATCCCTGTTTCAAATGCTCGCAGGTGCATGGCGCAAGGCCCATACAAAGATGGATGCAGAAGCATGTGACAACGATTCTTTCGGACATGCTGGTCAATGGAGAAGCATGTGAAAGGTCGACGATATCGATCGATGCTACAGACAATAAGACGGCTTTGAAGTACCATGTACAGAAGAAACATGACGTATCAGATCCATGAGATGGTTTTCTTGCAGTGGACACTCCCAGAACAGATAAAAAAGATGAGCATATGCACACATATGTAGACACAAGTAACGTATAGGTCGTATGGATGCATATGTGGACAAATACAGGTTGCAATTGGTCAATGGATGATACTCGTGTCACGAGCGCGCGTCGTAAGGGTGGCAATAAAGTATATCGAGATAGAGATGCGTGTGTCTGAAACAATGTGGATTTTTGTCTCGCAAGATCAATGGAATATAAACCACCATAGGCAAGCCAATCTAGTGACAAAGTCGACCTATATTGATACGACAAGTCATGACTTCTTAGCTTAGGATGGATGGCACAAATTACGAACATACATATAGTACATGCTGATAATAATCTTCTAGAAATTTACAACCCATGTTTACAAAAATACGCTAAAAAAACATGTCTAAAAAGCACGCCAGTATCAACTTTTTGAAATGTACAAACATACTTCAAAAATCATATAGGTTGGCAAACTATACGTTTGGGGCAATATTCAAACAATACAAGGATGAGTTTCTAAAAACTTAGCGGTCAACTTATTTAAACCAAAGATCCTAAAATTAACGTAGACATTTTAAAATAAAAATATGCTTCTAGAATTTTGTATTTCGGGTTTGAAATATATTTGGTAAGATAAATAAATAACAGCTTCTACATGTTTATTAAAAAATGTCAAGGAGTATGAATTATCTTCCAAATGTTTTAGAGAATTCAAGGATAAGCTTAAAAACAGTATCAGATTAATTGATGTGGGTATGAAACTGTAAAAAAAGGACTACAGAACTTACCCTATCAAATTTAGTGGTAGGGGGGGTTTATGAGGAAGGAGATTGGACGGGGGAAGAGTTTTGGGTAAGGTGAGAGATTTCACCAAAACCCCTGGGTATTATACCCACTAAACCACTAGAAAACTCTGCTGCCAAAACGAGCCCTTCAGTGTGACCGTTCCTTGACATAGCAGTTTCAGAGCGGGTCGCTTATTACGGAGCATGAAGTTTCTTTTTCATTTGCTTTTGGAAAAAGTCCATTTTAAACCCTAAATTCGTAAAGCTTTGACGAAACAAACCCCCATCTCGAAATCCCTGTCGATTGCACCCTAAACTATGCAATCCCGGTCTAAATCGAACCCTGCACATGTTTGGTACACCGGGAATGTTACAATCCCGGACAGGATTGGAAGCTACTCTCACCTACATGCAGACCCCACGTGTAAGACTCTTCTTCTTCAATCTTGTGGATGCAAACAGGTGAGTGCGGTGTGGGGGAATCACACTAGCCATTGCTGACTAGCTCCACCGCACTCTAGAAAAAAATGATAACCGTGATGCGGTGCCCTGTAGCCCCAAATTTTGTTGCCCACGCTCCACTCCTCGTTCCCGCGCTGTTAGATTCGCCACCGTGCCATGTGGTTCCTGCTGGCAGCAAGACGCTGCCGGGAGCACTCCAACCTACTCGTGTTCGCCGATGCGCACGGCACCTATGCCGTCTCAGCCGCCGCCGATTACAAAGGGTAGGTCGGCATCAACCTCGACGACGAGCAAATCCACTTTCAACTTCGGCGTGGACTCTGGTTCCGACAATGGCCACATCAAATTCGACCCCAACGGTGAGGCTGAGCCGGTGCAGCGACTGGCAGAGATCGTTTGGTCCACCGGGACCGCGATAGGTTCTAAAATAGCGGGGGAAGAGACCGCATCCGCCTTACCGTCGGTGGGGCCTAGACAAAGGACGAGGCAGGTGAAGGGGCTGGAGCCAAAACCGGAGCTGGAGTACGCGGCTCCTCGCCGCGCTGCGGGTTCTGCTCGCCGACCTGCAGCTCCAGGCGCAGGCACAAGGACGGTGGTCGAAGAAATTGCCGGCGGCCCCAGATTGGACCAGGAGAGGTGAGGTAGAAGATACAAATGGCATGTGGGCCACCTTTGTCAGCGAGAGAAGCAAATTATTCAGTCCGGCAAAACATGTCCAGGGTTCGATTTAGACCGGGATTCACAAGTTAAGGGTGCAAACGACAGGGATTCCGATGTGAGGGTTTGTTTCGGCTAACACCTACCGATTCAAGGTTTAAAATGGACTTTTTCCTTTGCTTTTTCCTGAAGTTGCTGCCAAATTGCCAATGGCATGGCCGTCCACGGCCATCCAATCAGCCATTGGCCAGTCACGCAGGACGAATTAGCTCATTTGTCAGTTATTTTTTCTTCCTTAACATGCATACCGATGCCGTGGCCGTCCACGACGAGACCACGACCATCCATTTCCAAACTACTCACCAGCCTCACGAACTGACGAACGGCCCGACGATCCTGTCCATCTTCTAGCCGGAGCGCTGCCGCCGCCGTCGACGTTGCCACCCGCGAGCACGACGAACCGGAGCCGGCCAGCGAGCCGGACATAACTTAATTAAGGAGGAATTAACCAAGCCGGCCATGGCGAGGCGTGTGAACTGCCACCAGGACCAGAACGTGTCCCTGGACACGCTCTTCCTCATCGTCCTCCAGGCCGCCGTCGTCATCGCCCTCGGCAAGTTCATCCACCTCTCCCTCCGCCGCCACAACCAGCCCAGCGCCATCTCCCAGATCATCGTACGCACACTCCCCCGTTAATTGCACACGCGCGGGCATCCTCTCCGTCGACCATTTCGTCCCCGTCTCCGACGACCAATTAATTAGCGTTTGCGCTTGCAGGCGGGGGTCATCGTGGGGTGCCTGGGGCTGCACGACGTGATCGTGCACGTGGACGTGGTGAACGTCGAGGACACGTACGAGCCGTACGTCTCCGAGGCGCGCATCTTCTACATGTTCTACGTCGGCCTCGGCGCCGACGTCACCGCGCTCTGGAACGACAGCCGCCGATGCACCGTCGCCACTTACGCCAGCGTCGCCACCTGCCTCCTCCTCGCCGCTTTCGTGTCCGGGGGCATGTACGGCAGCATGATGCACACGCCGCCCGTCAGGTCGCCAGGGATGCTCGCCGCCGTGCTCATGCTTACCATCGCCAACACCTCCGCCGTCGATGTCTCACGTATGGTCCACGAGATGGGCCTCGCCGCCACGGCTACGGGCCGCCTCCTCGTCGCCACCGCCACCGCCACCAACGTCATCTGCATCGTCGGCGCGGGCGTCTTCTCCTGCATGAAGATGGCCTCCTCCCAGACGCCCAGCTACAGCCCGTCGCAACGGCTCGGCCTCGGCGTGCTGGCGCTGCTCGAGGTGGCCGTAGCACTCGCGCTGCTTAGGCCGGCGGTGGCGTTCTTGAACCGCCGCAACGCCGGGCGGCACCACATCGGGAACTGGGAACTGGCGCTGATCCTCGCCGCCGTCTACTTTGTCGGCAACATCCCGCAGGTGGCCGGGTTCGACAGGATGCCGGCGACCCTCCTTCTGGGGCTGGCGTTCCCGAGGGAGGGCCCCGTGGCGAGGACCGTCATGCACACGCTCGCGTACCCGCTGCACGCGGTGGCCGTGCCCTTCTACTTTGCGACCATGGGGATGCGGCTCAACTTCAGCGCCATGTCCGGCGCCGTCGTCGTGCCGGCCATCCTCCTCACCATCCTCGGCCTCGTCGGCAAGTGCTTAGGCACCATGGGCACCGCCAGGTTCCTCAATATGTCACTCGGCGACGCCGCGCGCTTCGGCGTCCTCCTCAACATCAAGGGCCACGTCAACATGATCGACATGAGCTTTGCCAGCTCCGAAGGGATATGGGCGGAGCAGGCGCTGATGGCGATGGTGATAGGGAGCATGATCAGCACCGTCATCGCCGGGCCGGTGTTCGCCAAGGTCTACCGCAAGGAGAGGGAGGCGTACCTGAGCAGCGGCCATAGGTCGCTTGAGCGCCTAGTGGTGCCCGAACAGTCATCGGAGCTGAGCATACTCGCCTGCGTGCACGGCGCGCGCGGCGCGCCGGGCATGCTCAGCCTCGTCGAACTGCTTGCGAGTGAGCCCGGCGTCCAGCCAGCCGTGCACGTCCTGCACCTCTACGACGCCGCGCGCAAGCACGCCTGCACCGGCATCGCCGGCGCCAAGCGCTACCACGAGCGGGTCCAGCTGGACGGCGACAAGCACGTGGAGCGCCTCAACGACGCCACCACGCAGATGAACTGGGCCGTCGATCTGTTCGCCTCCGTCACCGGGCTTGTCATCCGCCAGATCGACGCCGGCGACCGTGGCCCAGTCACGAACCTGAAGACCGTCCGACGGAGCACGGAGGAGGTCCGCGCGGATGTACTGCTGGTTCCGTACCACAAGGAGCAACACTACGATGGGAAGATGGTGTGCCGGTGGGAGGACCGCCGGCGGCTGTGCCTTGGGGCGCTGGAGCGCGCGCCGTGCACCGTGGCCGTCCTCGCCGACCGCCCGTTCCGGAGCGGCGGCACCAGCTTCCAGCTGCCCACTAAGATATCTACGAGCGAGGAGACGTTGGGAAACCCGCGCGACGACCGGGCCACCGCGCCGACCCACGTGGCCGCCGTCTTCCTCGGCGGGCCTGACGACCGCGAGGCGTTGGCCTTCGCCTGCCGCCTCATCAAGAACGACACCGTCAGCCTCACCGTCATCCGCTTCGTGCAGCGTGGCAAGCACGACCACGCCGACGACGGCTGCATCCAGATGACACGCGTCGATGATCCTGCCGACGGGGAAGTGACCGTGGTGGTGGACACCGGCGTCGCGGGCGACGACCCCGATGAGGGCTGCATGGCTGCGTTTCACCGCGAGTACGTGGCGAAGGAGCTCGCGTCGTACGTGGAGAAGGCGGTCAGCGCGCCAGCGGACGTGGTGGATGCGCTGCACGGGATGGCCGGGGCGTACGCGCTGGTCGTAGTGGGGCGCGGCGAGCGGCAGCCGGCGGAGCTGGTGGCAGGGCTCGAGCACTGGGTCGAATGCGCCGAAATGGGCCCGGTAGGGGACATTCTCTCGTCATATGAGTCGCCGGAGATGGGCTCGGTGATCGTCGTCCAGCAGAAAATGACCATGCTGCCGCCGCTGGATCTCGAGCCACCGGCGGTGCCGATTTGAAACGTGCAAAATGTAGAGTTAAATCGGCCAAAACTATAGACAAAGTCGTAGATGTGTATACTTAGAGCCTAAAAGGACTAGAACAATACTTAGGATTTATTAAGATTGATTTACTTAGAAACTCCTCCCAATTTTCCCAGGCATAAAAGGCATATATATATTCCCTCCGTCTGAGAGGATGTCAGAAAACAGAGAGAGTCGATCAGTGAGGCAACGCATGTGGCGTCAAGGGCGAAGTGGGAGGCAGTGCAGTGGTGGGCCACGTTCTCCCCGATTCCATCCTCGCCATCGGCACATCGTCTCAGGTAGGGGCAACTCGTGCTCCGTTGGAATTTGTCGCGGGTCATCCTCCTCGACGAGCATGAGGTGATTCTGAACTGGATCAATTGGACGGGAAAGGGTTTCGTCGGGAATGGTGACGTGATCACCTTGAGGTCGTTCACAATGGAGGTTGGCGAGCGGGTGGCGGATTCTGCCGGCGGTGAGCTCTTATCCCCTAGTTCTCCATTAACGTTTAGATGGGATGCGGAATTTGTATCTCGGGACGGATCTGATCGACCGAGTTCAGAGGGTATGCTGCTACGATGCGAGGAGAATCGATTAGTTTTGATTGACAAGGATGATTGCGATAGATGTTCGTCAGGTGGGATCCGAAGAGGAATTAGAAACGGGATCGGTGGTTGAATTCCCTTATTTCTCGGTGGTGCTTGGAGCTCGCTGGTTCTCTCAATGCGAGCGGGCGAGACTGTCGTGGTCTCCTCTGTAGACACGGTGGCCGCTCGTCCCTAAAGCGCTTCTCGGTGCGGAAAATCAGCCGGGCCCGATCGTCGGTGAGAGGTTAACGGCCACGTCACGGGTGGGCCTCCATTGACGCGGAATGAGAGTGTTTGTGAAAAGGAAAATGGTGCGGGGGGCTTTTGGAAAAACGACGGGGACATAACTATCACGTGCACCCTTTCCCCTCCACTCATCCGTCACATTTGAGATTTAGCCACATCTAGGATAGGATATGAGCGGTCGGGAAACCTAGGGTTGTGTTTATCACGCGTCAAATCCCGCCGGCAATTCTCAAAGCTACAGCGCCTACTCTGTGGAAGGGCACGGCCAGAGGTGACCACCGTTCCTTTGCAATGGTGGCAAAATCTGGTTCAGGATCTATCATGTCCTATCAGCTCAATCGCGGCGGTGGCCGGGGTGGAGCTGCTCGTCAGCCGGTGCCCCCAACTTCCCTCCGCGAAGGCCGTTGGGTGGCTACATGGCTGGCGCCATCGAGCGTCCCAGAGAGGTGCACGTCCTCGATGCGGAGCCGCGGGATCTCAAAGAATCCAATGTTCGTGGGCGTGAACCTGACCATAGAGATTCACGAGGAGGCTTCAACAATTACAGATCCAGAAGCAATGATCCATTTCGTGGTGGCTGCTGATGGCGTGTGGACACACGTTCGTTGGGAGACCCCGAGAGGAAGGTATGATGAGTACAACAGCAAGATTTTCCCTCAGAAAGAAACCAAGGTTTAATCGGACCAGTAGGAGAAAGAAATCACTTCTAAAGGTTGTTGACAGCTGATATTGACAGGACGCACTACCAGGCTCAGCAGCAACGTGGAATCTGCATACAACACAACCAAAGTACTTTGCCCCAACAAAACAGTTAGGTTGTCAATCTCACCGGTCTTGCTGAAAACAAAGGATTAGACGTATAGTGTGGAAAATGATATTTGTTTACGGTGAATGAAATGAGAACAGTGTCTGCAGTAAAAGAGAATAGTTTTTGCAGTAGGTTGTATTATCAGTGTAAAAGAATGGACCGGGGTCCACATTTCACTAGCGGTGTTTCTCAGATAAATGAAATGCTGGGTGAACAAATTGCAGCTGGGCAATTGACAAAATAGAGGCTGCACCATAGTGCATATACATGACATGATGACTGATACATCATAAACATATCCATAATTTCTGATGTTCCATGTTGTTTTCATACTATATGCTATATGTTTCTTATACACTTTATGTCATTTTTATGGATTTTCTAGGACTAACCTATTGACAAGATGCCAGAGAGCCAGTTCCTGTTTTCTGTTGTTTTTGGTTTTAGAAAAGTTGTTCTGGAAATATTCTCGGAATTTGACGAAACAAAAGCCAAAAGTCTTAGAATTCCCGACACGTCAAGGAAGTCCAAAGGAGACCCAGAGGGGTGCCCTGGAGCCACCACACTATAGGGTGGCGCGGGTCCCCTCTGGTCGCGCCACCAGGTGGTGTGGGCCCCTCGGGCGCCCACTGTCATCGCCCTTTCGCCTATAAAGTCCCCCCGAGGCATAAACCCAAAATATATCGGCCCCTTCCATGAAAAGTTCCGTAGCTTCGCCGACGTCGCCGACAAGTTTCGGGGGACAGAAATGTCTGTTCCGGCACCCTGCCGAGACGAGGAAGTGTCCTAGAGCCATCTCCATTGACTCCACCGCCATCTTCATCGCTGCTGCTGCCTCCTATGATGAGGAGGGAGTAGTTCTCCCCCGGGGCTGAGGGCTCTACCGGTGGCTATGTGTTTCATCTGTCTCTCCCATGGTGTGATGTTTATGTGATCATGAGCTTTTTAATCTAGTTGAATAAGTAGTTGTTACTCTTCATCTGTTATGCTACTCAAGTGGTTTTGCTATGAGATCTCTGTAGACACTTTGATCACGGTGTAAAGGTTACAGTGTGTGCACCATGTGGTTTAGCATGATATTTATATTTTTTTTGTGTTGGATGGCCCTATGAAATTGTGGCGTTTGTTTAGTACTAATTTGGGGCGCTCATAGTGACAGCGTGGGGTTCCCTAGAGAGAGAATACATACTTGAGGAGTTCTCTTACAGCCCAACGCATGGATTGGTGTTTGTTATTCGACCGGAGAGTGGTTAGGAGTAGCATAGTGAAGAGATGATATTTATGCATTCAATTGTAACTATCTCCATAATATTAAGTTCCCCTCTTTATGTTGAAATTTTTGAAGTTGCACTTGTTTTGCTTTCCTATGCTTGTTGCTTTGTGTTTTCATGACTTGTTTTTATACAAGATTTTTTTTCACAGGAAGTGGGTTAGACTTAAATTTGTTTTATATTTGCTTCTTGATGCTCTCTTTTGCTTAAATTCATATTTCTCATGTGAGCATCTTCTCAAATTATCATGCCTAGCTAAAAGGCTTTAAAGAAAAGCACTTCTTGGGATATAACCCATGGTTTTATTTTTTGCTTTGTTTTTATCTGTTTTCTTTGAGTCAAGGTGTTTTTTTTACTTCTGTAGCAACTCCTTTGTATCTTTATTTTCATATATTAGTTGTGCCAAGTAAAGTTTCTAGAGAAAGTTGGTGTTGGTTTTGGATTTCTACGCAGGAAACAGATTTCTGCTGTCCACTGTAAAAAACCGCATAATTCACAGAAAGATCAAAATGACCTGAATTATGTTTTACTTATTCCTCAGCTGATTCCGAAACTTTTTTATTCTTTAAATTTTTCGATTTGAGCAACGTAGGTGTCCCGGAAAAATTCGTCTTTACAGACTGTTCTGGTTTTGACAGATTCTGCCTTTTTACTTGCATTCTCTCTTTTACTATGTCGAGTGGATTTGTTTGTTTTACGAAACATTAGTGGTTGTAGCTAATATTTAAAATTATCAATAATTCTTGTGTCCATGCAAAACATGTGAATTTTTGATTGTGCACTAACCCTCTAACGTGAATTACATTGAGTGTGGTGTGAAGGAAGATTTCAACGGTCAAGAGAAGAGGGTGATATAATGTGATCAAGAAGAGTGCAAGGTCAAAGCTTGGGGATGCCCTCGTGGTTCATCCAAGAAAATTCTAAGAAGACTCAAGCGTCTAAGCTTGGGGATGCCCAAGGCATCCCCTTCTTCATCAACAATTTATCAGGTCACTTCTAGTGAAACTATATTTTTATTCGGTCACATCATATGAATTTTACTTGGAGCGTCTGTTTGTTTTATTTTGTTTTCCTTGCTGCAATAATATTGTTGGAACCTAGCATTCTTTGTGTGGGAGAGAGACACGCTCCACTTTTTCATATGAATACTCGTTGCTCGTATTCTTTGTTTTTCTTCTAGCTGCTGCAAAATTCGTTTTTAGCTTCTGTTTTTCATGCATCTCTTATTCAAAGTTGTTAGTTCTTGTAGAGTTATGTTAGTACTCTCTTGTTTCATTGCTATATCTCTTGGAGAGTTTTTGTTGTTTGGTACTTGATGGAAATAGAAAATGCTACTTGTGGTAGATGGTATGACGAAAAAGCTTGCATATTCTTGTAGATCACTAAACTGTTTCACTTGATTATTTGCTATTGCTTTGAGATTAAAATGCTTAATGGTAAAATTGCTGGCTTAGTAAAGTAAAAAACAATTAATGGTTGTTCTAAAAGCTTGAAACTGTGCCACACTTAAATAACAAGTTGATAGGATAATGATATATGACTTCCTTTGCTGATAGCAATCGTAATGACTTTTTGTTACGCGCTACGGTCGGGGTAGCTAACAGTGACTTGTCACTGTCACAGACCCTCTTGGAGTGATTTTTATTATGCCTTGTAAGATCATGATTTTAGTTGTAATCTTTTAACTTGCGAGTTCTATGCTGCGGTTTTCTGGCACTTCCACCATCCATATTTTCTAGCCTCTTCGGTACTGTGCATTTCTCATTCTCACATTGAGAGTTGCTGCAAACTTCGTCAGTGCATCCAAACCCCGTGGGAGAACTTTGTTCTTCTACACATACGCCAAAAATTATCTTCCTCAAAACAGCCACCATACCTACCTACCATGGCATTTCCATAGCCATTCCGAGATATATTGCCATACAACATCCATCATCATTATGTTACTTGTCATGCTTCATTGTTATTTTGCATACTGCTACACTGGCAGGAGCATTTAGTTTTACATCCATCAGAGATATTTTAGTTTGAGTTATGAGTACTAAAAGTGTGATGATTCATTGTAAAATAGAGTGTTGCCCCTACCAGTGAGGTTATATATCGAAAAAATAAAAAAAAGGAGAAAAGGCCCAAAAAGAAAAAAAGAAAGAAAGGGAAAAAGAGAGATAATAAAGAGAGAGGGGGCATCATTACTATCATTTATTCCACACTTGTACTTGGTTAGCATCATTACTTCAGTTTGGGAGAGTTTTCATATTATGACTTACATAACTATGTGGGGAACTTACATTATAGAACTTGGCACACATTGTCACGCTAAATTATACTCAGTCATGTTGTCACAAACAATGTTCTAGATATCAATATATCTTTCACTCCTCTCTTGTTTCTGAAAACAATTCTTTCCGGTTCCTAAATCACCTTGGTTCTCAAAGTATTCTTTTTAAGATCAAGTATTATGGAAGCAAGCATGAAATTGGACTCTAAGTAGGAATTATTTTCTCTCTAGATCAATCAATCATTAATCATACGGAGGTAGGTAGGTAATATCAAAAATCTATAATAAGACTTAATTTTCAATTTCACTAATACGGTACTAGTCCAAAATGGTTTTACCAGATCATAACAGTTATATCTCAATTAACAATCTAAGTGTAAGGTAGTTCGTGGATGCCAATGAATAGTATAATTTATGCAAATTCACTTTGATTGGTTGTTCATGAATAAATAAGTTCAGGTAATTTCAAAATTACTATGTGAACTCCCACTCAAAAACAACATCCCTCTAGTCGTTTTAGTGATTACACAAACCAAATTCACTACACCAAAATCGATCATCACGTAAGATGATGTAGTTGCAAAGGAGAACATCGACATGTCCATCATATCATCCATATGACTCATGCTTTACCTTTCAGTTACGTGTTCTGAGGCCATGTCTATACATGGTAGACTCGCCAAGTAGAACCGTAGTATTGCGTGTGTTTCAAGGCCATGTCTGTTCATGCTAGCCTCATCAACACCTGTTGTATGCGAACGTTGAATCCCTCACACCTGATCATCACGTGGTGTCTCGAAACGACGAACTTTCTTAACGATGCATACTAAGAAAGAACACGTTATTATCTTGATATATTAAGTGAGAGGGATCATCTTATAATGCTACCGTCGCGATCTCAGCAAAATAAGATGCATAAAAGGATTAAAATCTCACGCATGGATAATTTTCTTCTTGCCCTTGATCTCCATCTAGTGCACCATGGTATGATCTCCATCATTCCACCGGCGTGCCACCAAGGTCCGTGGCGCCTCCATCTTTATTGTCCATCAAAATTGCAACCCATAACATGGATATGATATACAGCACACACACCATAAATAATAAGAAAACCATATGGCTCCTGCCGGTATGTCAATAATTTACAAACAAGATCATTTCATACATCAAATTTGTAATATTGACCATATCACATCACATGCCCTGCAAAAACAAGTTATACGTCTCCAATTTATTTTTGCATATTTTACGTGGCTTAGGGAATTCGAAGATAGAACTGTTCATACCTACGAATATGAACCACAACGCTGATAAACAAACTATTAATAATTCGTTGTAGATTAGATCTTAACTATAGTAGGAGATACTTGACACCCTCTCGTCAACATCGTGAGATAGGTCTCACGTACAAGTAGGCGTAAAGTTAGTCTAGGGACGCTTCATCCCACTATGCCACTAAGATCATAAAATACTCAAGGAGGCAATAACAAAATCATCAACGCCCACATAAATCTATGTGTTCTACCCGTACAAAACATCTACGCATAGATCCGGCTCTGATACTACTGAAGGTCTTGTATCCTAGAAAACAAAAAATTTCCTACGTGAGAGACACCCGAAGGGCCAAGATCTAAGCTAGGAGATGTAAGCGACATGCATAGATAAATTCTTAAGGAGAACATACCCTCAAAGACACAAAGCGTTACGAGATTGAATCTCGTTGGTGATGTAGTCGAACTCACATCAATCTCAAGATCGTAAAGATGTGCACTGCAATCCGGTAACACTTCTGTGATCGGTCACACGTATGGCTTGATGACGACCTCCGTTCCCTCGATCCAGCGGTTCAGCAGAAGTAGAGGATCCCCCGGAACTCCAACAGCACGACGACATGGTGTGGTTGAGAAAACAGAACGGTCAACGCTTTGCCAAGCGGATATCCATGGGTGGAGTAGCGAGAGGTGGGAGAAAGAGATGACAACAAGTTGTGTGTAGAGAGGGAGATCCAACCCCTCTTTATATAGGAGGGGGAGGTGATGGAGGGATGATAACCCGGTATGCTAACGCCAAGGTGTAACTCGGCCCAAAGGGCGCTGCGCAAGATCCGGCTTAAGGAAAAGGAGTTTCTAGAAGGCCCAAGAGTGTAGGCCTCGTAACCCGGTGTGTGGGTTCCGATAGGGAAACTTAGGGTTTGTAAGCAGTGTCCGGGTAGGATTCCGAGTATGCCTTGGACGGTAAGCCAGGGGGTCCGGATATTATATAAGACGGCCCCTAGGGTTAGATTAATAAATCATACAATCGCGAGATATTCGAGTATCCTTTGTAACACGAGAGTTGAGACAATATATTCAGATCGGAGACTCGGCGACTTGATTGCCGGCTACTAGATCGCATATCACCATGGTTTCCCTTGAGCTAAACCCTCTCCCAAACACCAGAGTCGAATCGCCCCAAGACAAATTACCCCCGGTAATGTCTGCCGTGATTATCCCACGACAGTTGGCGCCCACCGTGGGGCCTACGTCCAAGGGTGTTTACATCACGGGAGAAGCTCGGGAGAACATGAAGAACCTCGTCATCGGCGAGATCTACACCAACCCCGACGGAGAGAAGATGGTGGACGATTTTGGCTGGGGGCCAGAGTCGGATCTACTCGAATCCGGATCTGTCGTGACAATCGGCCGGGTCAACGTCTTCATCGGCATGGTACGTGCGTCCGGTTCAATCCCTGACAATTTTGGATTTGATTCTGTGTCAGGAGAGGCCACCCACGTTCAGTCGGACGGAGAAGAATCGGTCGGGACGGTGGATCCGATAGAAGAGCCCACCACGAAGAGGGAACAACCGGAGGAGCCGGCATGGACCCCGCGTGGCCGGGTCATGAGAGAAGATGATACCGAGTCTATCTTGCACCTGCTGGAGGACCGGTACGAGGAAGATAGCTGTGATGAGGGGGAATATGAGTCTTCGCCAAGCATTGCGCGCCAGGTCGCGGTCTACACGGCCCCTGCAACCAATCTCAATCAGGGGAACGTGACTACGGCCGCGGTCGGAGCGGCGCAAGCATTGGCCCAGCAGCAAAATCCGGCTGACGGAAATCCGGTTCTGACCCGGGTTGACGGAGAGTCGGCTTCGGTCACCAGCCGAGCGGCGGATAGCGAGCTGCAGGCAAATATGTTTGGGTTCCTGGCTAACAGGACGCCAGGGGCGGGTCCTTCGAATCCACAACACCCGGCCCTGTTCAGCAACAATATGGTCTTGGACCCAACAGTGTTAGCTACTGTGATAACCCCGGAAAACGCCGCGGCGCGTGCCAGGGACTTGGAGGTAGCACGCCGCGCGCTGGAGCAACAAAGAAGGGATGTAGAAGCAGAAAAGCACGGGGTAGCCACGCGCCAACGCGAACTGGACGCACTGGAGAACCGGCTCCGAGCTGAGACAAGCAGAATGCATCAAAGATACCAGACAAGATTACCGGAGATGGGTGGAGTCATAAACCCGAACGCACTATTCATCACACCCCAGGATCAGCCGATTCCGGCTGTGAATCAGGAAACTGTGCATCAGCCAGCGACCGGAGGAGGACAGCCGGCAAACGTGTAGTCTGGGTTACCCACATTGCAGACTGGGGCCCCTATCGGCAACACGGCACCACCACCACCACCATCACGATTTCGTACGCCACCAGGTCACTTCAATAACCCCATGGATAATGTGTATGCCGCAACATTAGCATTGAATCAGATCCCCGTAAGAGAGTCACCCCATGCGGAGCAGACCCGGCGGGCGATCGATTTGCTGCATACGGCAGTAGCTCAGCAGGTTAATTACCCGGATAATAGGAGTGGAATGCATGGAACACCTTATATCAGCCAGCAGCATGTCAATACCGGCAACATTCAAACAAGTGCAGCGCGGCGGAGGGCAGAGCAGCAGCAAATGCCGCCTCCTCCCCGCGTTCAAGCAGCGCCAGCAGTATCAGCAGCACAAGCTATTGTGGATAGTTCCAGGGCCAGGCGAGCCGCGGCCGGGTCTGCGGTGCACGGACCAGCAGCAGCGCCACGTCCAGCCGTACCCCCCGCAGGATCGCATGTTTCCCGGGTGAGGCCAGTACCGACTAATCTCGCTGGGCCCAAGTGTCTGTCGGATAACATCAGGGCTGAGCCTTACCCGGATAAATTCAAGGAACCGGGTAAAGTAGTGAATTATGAGCCGACTATGGATCCAGAAACATGGTTGAGCAGTTATGAGATGGCTATGTCGATTCGCAACGCATCTGAAAATCTTCAAGCCAAGTTCATGTACTTAATGATGTCAGAAGGAGCAGCAAAGTTGTGGTTCAACAATTTACCGGAAGGATCTATCAAGTCGTGGGGTGAGTTGAAAACTGCGTTTATCAAGCACTTTCATGGAACGTGCAGGAAGCTATTTACTATTGATGACCTAGAACGGTGTGTCCAGAAGAAGGGAGAATCGGCGCGCAGCTGGGTGCGCCGGGTTATGGAGATATTGCATTCATCTACAGATATTCAGCCGAAGGACGCGTTGCAAGCTATGGCCAAGACATGCAAGTATACGCCTTTAGTGCAGAAGTTAACTCGCATGAAATCCAGTCGGAATGCTTCAGAGGTTACGATGGGAGAACTAATGGATGCGTGCAACAAACATGCTGCTACGGATACCACGGAAGAGGACGTTGATGACAAGAAAGCAAAAGCAAATACGGGTAATAATGGAAGAGCCGGCAATGGATCTACGCCGGGTAATCATGGAGGTAACAATGGGAACAACCAGAACAAGCGCCCGTTCGAGGGAAATTCCGAGTTTGTTGCCAGCACAGAAGCCGAGTCTTCGAGGCCCAGAGCAGAAGGGAATTTCAACGGAGGAAACCATAACGGAGGAAATTATCAAGGGCCACCAAGGCCGGGTAACAACTGGGATATCTTCAGAATGGCGTGCCCGAAACACAGCAGGAACGAAGGCCGGCCAACCACTCATTGGAGCAGTGTGCGGATTTGCAGAGATGGAAGAACGAGGAAGTAAACAAGGCTATGCGAGGGGCAGGCCGGGGAGGAGGACCGGGTCCGGGTGGAAACCCGGGCAACGGCCCACCCCCGGCAGGTAACCCGGGAGCTGGAAATCCGGGTAATAACCAGGGAGGAGCTGGAGGTTTCCAAGCCAACCCAAAGCAATTGGGCCAATACCACGTTCACACTGTAGGAACTTCTAACAAGGATATAAAGATACTAAAAAAGGCAGTAAACTCGGTTTCCTCGGCTGTCCCGAGATATCTGAGGTGGTCGGAGCAAGATGTAACGTGGAGCAGAAGAGATCACCCGGAAAGGATAGAACACCCGGGAGTCCTAGCATTGGTGGTTGCGCCACAGGTTAATGGTTATGAGCTGAAAAAGGTCTTAATGGACGGTGGAAGCAGCATCAACATCCTATATTGGGAAACTTTCTTACGCATGGGTCTCAAGGAGTCTCAGCTACAGAAAAGTTTAACAGTTTTTCACGGGATCGTGCCGGGTCACTCAGCGTGCCCTGAAGGAAAGATTACCTTGGAGGTTGCTTTTGGAGAATCAAAGGATAATTTCCGGGTGGAGTGGCTCACGTTCGAAGTGGTGAAGTTGTGCAGTCCTTATCACGTGCTATTTGGGAGGCCGGCTTACGCCAAGTTCATGGCCAGGCTGTGTTACGTATACCTACAGCTAAAGAGCCCGGGTCCTAAGCAGACCATCACCATACATGGGAGCCGGGATATAGCGGCTGAGTGTGACGAAGGAGATGCGGCAATGGCAGAACAAGCCTGTAGAAAAGAGGAGCTCAAATACTACCGGTCTCAAGTAGACCTGGATGACAGGACAGCGCTGAAGAGGCCAAATACGGAGGATGAGAGAGCAAAATTCAAAGCAGCACAAGATACCAAGATGGTGGCCTTTGTCGAGGGTGATCCCTCTAAGCAATTTGCTATAGGATCTAACTTGGACGATGAGCAGGAAAAAGCACTTGTGGAGTTTATTCGTTCGAATCAGGATGTGTTTGCTTGGACGCCTAGCGATATGCCGGGTATCCCTACAGAGCTGGCAGAGCACAGTTTGCACGTTGATCCCAAGTCCAGGCCCGTGAAGCAGGGATTGAGAAAGATGAATGAGGAAAGAAGAAGGGCTATAGGAGAAGAAATTGCTCGACTGTTGACAGCCGGCTTTATCATGGAAGTATTTCACCCGGATTGGTTGGCAAATCCGGTTCTCGTGATGAAAAAGATTAACGAGTGGAGGATGTGCATCGATTATACGAGTCTCAACAAGCATTGCCCAAAGGATCCATTTGCACTCCCGAGGATAGATCATATCATAGACGCAGTGGCTGGAAGTGACCTATTATGTTTCCTGGATGCATATTCCGGGTATCATCAGATCAAGCTCAAGAAGGAAGATTGGGAGAAAACATCGTTCATAACCCCTTTTGGGGCCTTTTGTTACAAAACCATGACTTTTGGGTTGAAGAACGCCGGCGCAACCTATCAGCGGTGCATTCAGAAGTGCTTCGAGGATCAGATTGGACGCAATGTTCATGCTTATGTGGATGATGTGGTGATTAAGACCAGGAAAGCGGAAACATTTATTGACGATCTAAAAGAAACGTTCAAGAACCTGAGAAGATACCAGATGAAGCTTAACCCAACAAAGTGTGTATTTGGAGTTCCAGCAGGGAAATTACTCGGTTTTATCGTGTCGGAGAGAGCGATTGAGGCAAACCCGGACAAAATCAAAGCTATCCAGAGTCTGAAAAAGCCGGAAAACCTGAAGCATGTTCAGAAGCTTACGGGGTGCGTAGCAGCGCTGAGCCGGTTTATATCAAGACTCGGAGAGAAGGCAATACCCTTGTACCGGCTCTTGAGGAAATCTGATCAATTCGGTTGGGACCAAGAGGCGGATGAGGCGTTCGAGGCACTAAAGAAGCAGCTATCTGAGGCACCAGTCCTAGCAGCCCCGGGTCCTAAAGAGCCCATGTTACTGTACGTTGCAGCCGGGCCCCGGGCGGTTAGCGCAGTGGTTGTCGTTGAGCGCAAGGAGGATGGGAAAGATCACCCGGTTCAGAGGCCGGTTTATTATGTCAGCGAGGTGTTATCAGAAGCAAAGCAGCGCTACCCACATTGGCAGAAGCTGATTTTCGGGGTCTTCATGGCCAGCCGGAAATTGAAGCCATATTTTCAGGAACACCCCATAACAGTGATTAGCTCTATACCAATGTCGGATATCATCAGAAAATCGGATGCTACAGGTAGAATAGCCAAGTGGGCGATCGAGATGGGAGATTATCACATCAACTACGAGCCCAGGTCAGCAATCAAATCTCAAGCTCTAGTTGATTTCATTAATGATTGGACTCACACAGGCATGCCCACAATGACTCCAAGTTCCGAGTCTTGGATAATGCACTTTGATGGTTCCAAGCAATACAAGGGATCAGGAGCTGGAGTGGTGCTCACATCACCCAAAGGAGACAAGTTGAGCTACGTGTTGCAGATTCACTTTAATTGTTCCAACAACGTGGCCGAGTATGAGGCATTATTGCATGGATTGAAGATAGCCAAGGAGATGAACATTAAGAGGATACGATGCTATGGAGACTCGGACCTTGTGGTACAGTAGGTCTCGGGAACTTGGGATAGAAAAGCTGCAACTATGACAGCATACCGCAGAGAGGTGGACAGGGTTGCCGGGTGTTTTTCCGGGTATGAGGTGGAGCATATAGATAGAAGAAAAAACGAGGCAGCAGATGCACTCGCCAGACTCGGCTCGCGCAGAGAGCCGGTTCCACCCAATGTGTTCCTGGACGAGCTATGGCGGCCATCAGTTAAAACCGAGTCTGAGGAAGAAGTGGCTAACAAAGACCCGGATTTGGAGCGTTTGGCCACAATACGCACTGTTCCCGAGTGGACAGAGCCGTTTCTGGCTTACCTATCACGGGGCGAGTTACCACAGCAAGAGGTACTAGCAAGGCAAATTCTGAGGCGAGCGAAAGGTTATTCCATCATCAATGGGGAGTTATATAAAAGGAGCGATGCAGGAGTATTTTTGCGCTGCGTGGCACCAGAAGAAGGCCGGCAATCCTGAAAGAGATCCACGAAGGCGACTGTGGGCATCATGCATCCACAAGGTCCCTTGTGGCCAAAGCATACAGGCACGGTTTCTTCTGGCTCACAGCCTTAGCAGATGCGGAACGCTTGGTGGCAAGGTGCGATGGATGTCAAAGGTATGCCCGCCAAATCCATGTGCCGGCTATGGAGTTGCAAACAATTCCTTTGACCTGGCCGTTTGGGGTATGGACATGGTTGGCCCCTTTCACATGTCACCTTGCGAAAAGACACATCTCCTGGTGGCTATCGATAAATGTCGGATATATACCGAATAGGGGTATAGAAGATGGTAGACAAAAGAGCTGGACTACCAGGGTGGCCTGCAAGGTAATGGGCTTAGGTCCATTGGGCGGCCCAGTAGTCCAACGCGTAGAAGCCGGATTCTAGAAGAACCCGGATCACGGCCCGCGTGATCTGGCTTGGAGGAGAAGACGGATTCCTTACTTTCCAAGTTACAAGTTAAACGTAGTCTTCTAGGTTTATGGTTCTGTAAGCCCTAATCCGGCTATTATATAAAGCCGGACGGGAGATAGATTTCATAAGTTCCCTTAGTTCCAAGGTTCTAGGTTCAAGCTCAAGCCTTACGCAACTCGCCGGGAAGTTCATCCTCGACGAGTAGCTAGATCTATTCCCTTACGTTGTAACCTTATTATACGGGCTTTAGTCCCACATAGTGAGAAGTGCAGGAGTAGGTACGCCGTACTGTCGCGACGTACCGAACCTGGGTAAATCCCGTGTTCTGTGTTACTACGCTATCCCGTTACCCCACGTCTCTACCGTAGTCTCATGGCACCCCAGTCTATGAAAACTACTACGATGTCTCGACAGTTGGCGCCCACCGTGGGGCAAACGACGTCAGGCGTGAAGTTCCGATCTGGGATATTAGGCGGAATCGGAAGATCGATCACTGTTGGAAGCTTGGAATTCGACGACGACGTCGGGCGCTTCCTCGACAACGGGTCCTACATCCCGGCGCAAAACCATCTGGTAAGTGCCTGCGTTTTACCGATCGGATCTGCTAATATCTTTATCGGATTAACCGCGGAAGCAATGGGGTTTTGCGGTGAAAGCAATTATCTCCCACCCGCCCTATACCCAGTCGAAGACGACTATGATGCCGGATTTTGCTCAGATCGCCGACAAAACAGTGATACGCACTTTATCGGCATGGTGCAATCCGAGATCGCCGAAAACACGGATGACGGAAACCCCGTGCAAGAGGCAGACAACGATACACCCGTCACAGAGACGGAAGAACCAATACCCGTCACAGAGACGGAAGATCCGACATCCGTCAACCAGACGATGAACTCGGAAACAGAGTCCGTGCTTGCCGCCATTGAGGCGAGATTGGAGTCGGAAACCGGATCGGATAACTTCTCCGAAGACGTAGATGATGATGCCTTCGTAAGAAAAGTTAAATCCTTTCAAGAGGGGTTCCATGAAGTGCTAATGGCAAAACCAGCTGATACAACGGGTGCCGATAGCCAGGAAAGCCCTAAAACCCCTCCACCAGCAGAGGAGAGGGAAGACGGAGAAACTTCTCCGATATTTCCTAATGTCAAGGAGATGACAGAGGATGAACCTGTCAAAAAACCCCCCTCTTCCAAGAAAAAGCACCGTGCTTCTAAAAAACTCCAGTACAAACTCCGGAAGAAAAAGTCAGCTGATCTCGCTGATGAAAACCTGGAAGTTGGAGATATTAGTGGCACAAAGCCTGCGGAAAAGAAATCTAAGGAAATCACTGCTCCGCCAATGACAGAACTGGAAGAGCAAGAACTATTACAAACTCCAGTGGGACCCAATGAACCCCCTGAGATGCTGGAAGCCAGGAGACAAGCTTTCCAACAGCAACAGCAACAACTGCTTAGATCTCGGCAACACCTCCAACAAACCCATAATGACATCAAAATTATGAAGGAAGAAATTGAGGAGTACGAGAGAAAGCATAGATCTGCCTTAAAACCTACGAGGTTACCCGGAATTGCAAAACCGGAAGAACTGCCGCCAAAAGAAAGGTTCTATAACCCATCTTGGCAAAAGCAGTTAAACGGCAAAGATGCCAAGGGCAAACCAATATACAAAACCGCAGCTGAAAACGCGGAAGCAGCGTTCGCCATCCTGAACAATGATCTGTACTCCAACGGGGAAAAACTCCAAGGGGTGTATGCTTTCCTAGGAAAAGCATTACAGCAGCAACAGCGAGGACAAGAGCGATCAGGGAGGCTGCATGATAATTCCACCCTCTGCAAAACCGTTACTTGCGCTGCTGGAGCACCTGGACCGGAAGAACCCGGAGATTCGGATAAAAAAGAGGATCCGAGAAAAGACAAGAAAAACCCCGACAACCGGGACGCAGCGTCTAGAACCGGACCTCATCTCCCGAAAGATGGATATAAACCACACGATCGGGAAGACAAACACCGGAATGACGGCAAAATAATGCCACCTCCGAGAAACCCAGCTGAAAAAGCTGGAAGATACGATACACCTCACAGGCGTGAAAGATCTCGGACACCGCCCAAAGATAAGGAAAGGTACAGGAGCAGGACTCCACCTAATCCCAGAGGGCGTGACAACGGAAGAGATAGAGATAACCTCGGAAAAACGCGTCCGCGTAACAATGGAAAAGAAAGGAGCAGATCCCCTTCTGTCCATTCACCCGGGAGATATTCTGCACATATTGACAGAGCAGAAAAGGATGATCTATACTTTGGTCCTAAGTGTTTTACTGACAGGATCCGAAGGATAACCCTGCATTTTGGCTTTGCCAAAGTTGGTCCAACCTACCAAAAATACACCGGCAGTACAAACCCGGATACCTGGCTTTCAGATTATTACACAGCCGTCCAGATCAACAACGGGACAGACCTGGAAGCTGTCAAGTTTCTTCCCCTAATGTTGCTAGACGGAGCCAGAGATTGGATTAATGGTTTACCATCAAGAACTGTCGACAGTTGGGATGATATGGCGAGAGTATTTACTCAGCATTTTCGAGGAACATACAAACGCCCAAATAGCATCAACCAGCTGAACCGTTGCACTCAATTTGAAGACGAACCATACGTGGATTTCATCTCCAGATGGACTGCAATGAAGAATAGTTGCTCTGGGGTAACTGACGTACAAGCAATGCATGCTTTCGTCAATGGCCTAAAACCCGGACTTGTACCGTTCATGGTTGGCTCTAAAAAGCACAAAGATCTCGGATCTATGCTTACAACCGCTAATGAGCATGCTGCAGCCGAAGACGATATCAGAGCAAGAGGAGGCAATATTGAGTCACTGATACTGGCCAAGAAAACACCTCGTTCTGATAAAAAAGGAACTCCGGAGTCAACGACAAAGCCCAAGGAGGTTAACTTAGCCTTTGGAGGAGAAAAAGGGAATAAGTGGAAAGGCCGCAGTCCGGATCCCATCAATTACACTCCTGAAGAATGGGAGAGAATTAAGTCGGAACCCTGCGTCCACCACTCTCAGTTTGGGAAACCAACCCACACGAACGCGCAATGCCGGCTAAACAAGCATATGAAAGGCAATGCAGGATCCGGAAGTAAAGGGAAGGGTTCCAAGAGGAAACCTGCCAAACAAAAGCCAGAAGCTGAAAAAGAAGACAGTGAATCGGACACTGATGACAAAATCCAGGAACAACAGCGAAAAGGCGAACCTAAATTTCCGAGAGTTGACGGTGAAGCAATGCTAACTTTCCTAGCAACCCCGTCAGCAAAGGTGGCCAAAAGGACACTTCGAGAAATAAACGCGGTTGTTCCTGCAACCCCAAAATTCTTGAAGTACTCCAACACACCGATAATCTGGGATCAGTCTGATCATCCCGGAAATATCCCTGAACCCGGCACACAAGCTCTTGTTGTAAGCCCTATTGTTCAAAACACTAGGCTAAGAAGAGTGCTGATGGACGGAGGATCCAGCATCAATATAATGTACCTGGATACACTGAAGCACTTGAAGATATCCGAGTCCCAGCTCAATTACAGCAATATACGCTTCCATGGCATCGTTCCTGGCAGGCAAGCACGATCCCTAGGAGAAATTTCCCTAGATGTCACCTTCGGAGATAAAGATCACTTCCGGCAGGAAAAAGTATCCTTCGAAGTTGTGCCGTTCGAGAGCGTGTATCACGCAATACTCGGACGTCCGGTTTTCGCCAAGTTTATGGCAAGATCTTGCTATATCTACAACAAGCTGAAGATGCCAGGACCCAAAGGAGGAGTAATCACCATTGCCGGTGATTTCAAGCTGGCAAACGAGTTGGAGAAGCAAAACGCCCTTTGCGCTCAAAGAGTTATAGCTCAGGAAGAACTGAAGGAGTTAGCCAAGGAGGTATCGCCGAAAGAAATGCCGGCAGGAAAAGAAACTCGGAAGCCAACAGATAGCTTCAAGGCATCCGAGAATACAAGACAGGTAATCCTAGATCCCAAAGATCCGACAAAATTCGTCGTTGTAGGGACTGGGATGACCGACAAATAGGAAGGCGAGCTCATCAAGTTCCTCCGTGAGAACTGGGACATTTTTGCTTGGTGTCCAGCTGACATGCCAGGCGTACCCAGGGAACTTGCTGAGCACCAACTCAAGGTTATTCCCGGATCAAAACCCGTCAAACAAGGTCTCCGCCGATTTGACGGAAGAAGACGGAAGGCTATTGGCAAGGAAATTATCCGGCTTTTAGCAGCGGATTTCATCAAGGAGGTAATCCATACTGACTGGTCCGCAAATCCGGTATTAGTACCGAAGAAAGACACAACTGCACTCAGAATGTGTATAGATTACACAGGATTGAACAAGTTATGTCCGAAAGATAGGTTCGCGCTGCCGCGAATCGATCAAATAATAGATGCCACTGCAGGCTCTGAGCTTTTATGCTTTTTGGATGCATACTCCGGGTACCACCAAATACGCATGAAAAAGGAAGATCAAATCAAGACTTCTTTTATAACCCCATACGGGACGTATTACTACGTAACCATGCCTTTTGGCCTGAAGAACGCAGGTGCAACCTACCAGCGTTGCATGCAACATTGTTTGCATAGTCAGATTGGAAAAAACGTCCATGTTTACGTGGACGATATTGCTGTCGTAACCAAGGAAAAAGATACACTCCTTGAGGATTTGCGAGAAACTTTCGAAAACTTGCGCACTTACAAGATGAAGTTGAACCCATCTAAGTGCGTATTCGGGGTTCCCTCAGGAAAACTTCTAGGTTTCATCGTTTCTCACAGAGGAATAGAAGTTAACCCGGAAAAGATCAAGGCAATCTTGAATATCTCAAAGCCTACATGTGTAAAAGATGTCCAAAGATTGACGGGTTCCGCAGCAGCCGTCAGCAGATTTATTAGTCGGTTGGGGGATAAAGCCTTGCCACTATACAAACTGTTAAAGAAATCCGACAAGTTCGAATGGACAGAAGAGGCCGATGCAGCGTTAGCCCAGTTAAAAGAAACCTTGATGAACGCTCCCATCTTGGCATCCCCCAAAGATGAAGAACCCATGTTATTATACCTTACGGCTACTAGTCGGGTTATTAGCGCGGTAATCGTTGTGGAACGGACAAAAGAAGAGCAAAACATACCAGATCAACATCCGGTATACTACATAAGCGAAGTTTTCTCCGAATCCAAACAAAGATACCCGCACTATCAGAAACTGGCATATGGCGTATTTTTCGCATCCAGAAAGCTGCGCCATTACTTCCAAGGACATTCTATAACAGTGGTATGTAAAGCACCACTAGGAGATATTATAAACAATGCGGAGGCAACCGGCCGAGTAGCTAAATGGGGCATCGAGCTGGCAGCTTTCGACATTAAGTATCAGCCAAGGACGGCAATAAAATCCCAGGTTTTGGCAGATTTCGTCGCCGACTGGACAGAAGCAATGGAAAATACACCGATGCCAGAATCCGAGTACTGGATCATGCACTTTGACGGATCTAAGATGAAGGAAGGAGCTGGAGCCGGCGTAGTTCTAAAATCTCCCAAGGGAGACACAATGGAGTACGTATTGCAAATACACTTCAACGCCAGTAATAATGTGGCAGAATACGAAGCTTTGCTTCATGGCTTGCACATTGCAAAAGAAATAGGGGTAAAACGCATCTTGTGCTACGGAGACTCGGATTTGGTACAGCATCAGCTCAACCAAACCTGGGACGCGAAAAGCCCCATAATGGCCGAATATCGGAGAACGGTGGATGAGTTTGCCATCTGCTTCTTCGGGTTCGAAGTCCTTCACATAAAAAGGGAGGAAAATTGGAACGCGGATGCGTTAGCCCGCATGGGATCAGAGAGAGTAAAAACTTTACCACCAGGGGTATTCGTCCAGCATTTGCACGAACCATCCATAAAAGGTGGAGACGTCGATTACCCTTTAGCATCTGAAACAATTGAAGTCATGTTCGCTAAACCGGATTGGACAATCCCGTACCTAAACTTCTTAGTCAATCAGAAGTACCCGGAAGGAGCAGACGAAGTCCTGCAAAGGCAAATACAGCGTCGATGCAAAGGATACGTAGTAATCAACGACCATTTATACAAACGCAGTACTTCTGGAGTTTTTCTGCGGTGTATCTCACCAGAGGAAGGAAGAGAAATATTGCAAGAAATCCATGCCGGCGATTGCGGACATCATGCTCAATCAAAAAGCATAGTCAAAAAAGCATTCCGTGCAGGGTTTTTCTGGCTAACAGCCAAGACATACGCCGAACGCATAGTGAATACATGCGAAGGATGCCAATATTACGCCAAGCAGACCAATTTGCCGGCCCAAGCACTAAAAACTATCCCTATCACATGGCCGTTCGCGGTCTGGGGGCTAGACATGATGGGACCGTTCAAAACCGCAAGAGGTGGACTTACACATTTACTCGTAGCAGTAGATAAGTACACAAAATGGGTGGAGGCTAAACCCATCAAAAAGCTGGACGGCGCAACTGCCAGAAACTTCATTATCGATTTAGTAATGAGGTATGGCGTCCCACACAGCATAATAACTGATAACGGGACAAATTTCTCCATTGGGGAGTTGGCAAAATACTGCCAACAAACGGGAATTCGCTTGGATCTTGCATCTGTGGCACACCCGCAATCTAATGGACAGGTTGAAAGAATGAATAGCTCAATCCTGCAAGGAATACGCCCAAGACTCGAAACTCCTCTTCACAGAGCAGCTGGAGCATGGGTAGAAGAACTACCTTCCGTGTTATGGAGTATTCGAACGACGCCAAATAGGTCAACTGAGCAAACCCCGTTTTTCCTAGTTTATGGTGCGGAAGCTATGCTTCCAACGGACATGATCCATGACAGCCCAAGAGTGCAAAATTTTGACGACTCAGATGCCGAGGAAGCACGACAGGATGCTGTCGATCTCCTAGAAGAGGAACGAGAACTTGTGCTTCAAAGATCCGCCATCTACCAGCAAGGTTTACGACGTTATCATAGTCGTAAAATCAGGCATCGTTCTTTTAAGGAAGGTGACTTGGTGCTGAGATTGGTGCAACAAAGGAAGCACAAATTGGCCCCAGTATGGGAAGGACCATTTGTCATCAGTAAAGCCATGAAGAATGGATCATATTATCTTGTCGACATTCGAGATACGGAGGATGATCCCAAAAAGCCGAATCGCAAAAGAAAGAGAAAAATAGATGCTGAACTAGGAGAGACAAATAGGCCTTGGAGTATCCAGCAATTACGTCCCTTCTACACTTAGTTCAATTTCTATGTAAACATCTTTGAGATCATGAAATAAAGTTATCGGAATTCATATTCATTATAAGTACAAAATATTTCCGTTTTATCTATTTCCCAATGATCTTACAAATACTCAATGTTAACCCGAATTGTGCCTGCGTGCTCGGTGTTTAAAAGCTGAATGATTCGGCCTGTTAAAGGTTAAAGGAAACTCGGATTGTGCCTGCGTGCCCAAGTTTCAGAACAGTTCCTTGTTTTCTCTAAGTTTTATCTGATCGTGCGTATGATGAGTTACTGGAACTAGTTAGTAAAAATGCCTTTAGCATGATTCATGTTTTCGAGTTTCAAAACTGCTTGGTTCGTCCCCAGTTACTCGGCATAACGATTCATAATGCTATTTGAGCCATTTCAAACACTAAGGACAGTTAAAGCATATATACCAGATTACTTAGAAGATAAAGGAGCAGCCAAACCCGGAAAAACTTTGCAAGAAGTTTGAAATCGCAAAAGGCGGAGTTCTTGTTCCGACAAATGACATAGAAGTATTACAATATGAATTACATTGTAAAAAAGCTACTATACGCATCCATCATCCAGGTTAAGTGCGTCTCCTTTAAATTTCTGAGTCTTCATCACTGCCATCATTCTCGGGGGCTGCGAGCACTTCTTCTTCCGGATAAGTAATGGAGATATTTACCATGGAAGCAATCTGCGTGGCATGGCCTTCAACTTCTTTAAAGACTGCATTTATTTGTGCTTCTGAGCATTCTTGAGGAATACCGGATGCTACACGCCAGGATTTTGCATCAGGGTAGTGTAAGCGCATGAGGCCAAGTGCCATCCGCGCACCACCCCGTGCTGCAGAGCGAAGGAAAGATTCCTTCGAATTTGCTACTTCCATAATGCCATCCGGAAGTCGGTAAACTTCTGAGAATTGTATACTGCTTGTGGGTAGGAATTTATTAATTAAGTGCATTCCTGCATTTCTGATTGAATTCCATATCTTCCCAAAGGCCCGGATCTTTTCCGTCCGAGAAATCCCTGGAAAATTTCCTGCTTTTTTGACAAAAGGCAAAGATTAGAAAATATAAGAATATGGCATGAAAGTAGAGGTAAAAGAAGTCAACTTACCAAGAACCGCGTCAATTTCATCGCTTTCTTTCATACGAGGAAATAGCATACTTTCTAAATCATTGATAATAGATTTATCCTCTGCTGCCTGCAAAGAAGCCTTGGATTGCGCAATCCCAAGGGCTAGATTACTGGCTTCCAGTTCTTCTCGAACTTTTGAAAGTTCTCTTTGAAGGTTGGAGTTTTCTTCACGAAGTTGAGAAAAATAAGCGGCGTTTGCTGAGAGCTTCTTGGCTTTGGTTAAAGCAGCTGAAAAGCAGGGACAAAATAATCCGACATTACGGCAAGATTTAGAAATGACTTTCCAGCAAAAGTCAACAAACACGAAGAAAAATACCGGTGGCTTTGGATAATTGCTTTTGAGTCAACGCCAGTTCGTTGCTTTTTGACTCAATAGCAGATTGAAGTGTTTTTACTTCTTTGCTTTTGAGGCTAAGTTTTTTCAAAACTTCCACGTTTATGGCATCTGCGGAATGCTGAAACATGGAAATGAAAGCCAGATGCTTAAGTTTGAACAAGCATACAAAGAATCATTAAGAGGAATTTAGATTTTCAACTTAATGCTTGGGGGCTAGAGGTATTACCTGGCTCATTTCTCGCAAATCAGTTAAGGTCTCCTTGAATTCTCTGGCATATTCCATGAAAAGAATTCCTACGTGGTGAAGGCCATCGTGTATGACCTGCCGGGGCGAGAATGCGATATTGTTGCGGATAACTAATCCATTTTGTGGCCAAGGGCGAACCAGAGGCGCAGGAGCAAAAAACTTCTTAGCTTCCGGACGAATATATCCGAGTTCGTCGAAAAGTTCTTCTTTCACCCGGATATCATCTGGAGCAGGAATGGATTCGTTTCTGACGGGTGATTGAAGATTTCCGCCCATTGGCATATTCGTTTTCCCCCTTTTACCCGCAGCTGCAGAAGGGAATTCTTCTTTGATGGTAGTTTGCCTCTTGCGCTTTTGGTTGTTGTAAAACTCGGCATACAATTGGCTGATTTCAGCATCAGAAGCAAGATCATTTTCTCCAAGTTCGTCAAACTAGGAAAGAATCAGCAGTATGTTAAAAATGAAGAGAGAAGATAATCTGAGGAAACTCAGAAACAAGGGAAGAAAAGTACCTTAGGAACCAGATTTTCCGCATGATATATGGCTAGACTTTCTTCAACCTGGTTATCGGCGGCAACTATCTGATGAAGGCGTTCGACAAAATCCTTCTTGCTAAAGGATCTATCAGTGCCTCTCATGCTATCTTCCGGTCCCGTGTACTCACAAAGAAGTCGGGAACGAAGGGATAAAGGTTGTACGCGACGTCCAAACCAGCATAACACGATATCCTTCCAAACCAAAGGTGGTTGAGAAGAAGAAAGTTTGGCAATGCGACGCTTTATTTTCATCAGGCTTTCAGGCAAATCCTCTGTTATTTCAAGTGTCCAATTTTCATGAGGAATGGCAGCAGAATTAACAAAGGGAGGAAGTCCGGTTTCTTTGTTGGGAAACGAAATGTCTTGATGATAAAAGAAAGAACCTAGCCAAGATTGGTCAGGTTTCGGCATTCTTATCCTGGGATACCATTCTTCCCTAAAGTTTCTGAGGATAAAAGATATGGTACCGCAGATGGGCGAGACACCGTTTGTGATATTGTGTTTTACCTCGAAACAATAATGCCAGAAGTCTAAATTGGGAGTTATTCCAAGATACCCTTCGAAAAGAGCTTGGAAACTAGCTAATTGGAGGATGGAATTTGGAGAGATATTATGCGGTTGGACACCATAGAAGTTGAGGACGTCTAGGAAAAAGGCAGAAGGGGGAAAACCCATACCTCTCGTAATATGAGAAGTGAGGAGGACGCGTTCTCCTTCCTTTGGCTTGGGCTCTGGCTCATTCTTCGAGATCCGCCATTTGCCTTTAACTATTAATCTGTCCCTCGACATCCGACGAAGGAGGACGAGTGAAGTATCACTCTGATTCCAAATTCCGACAAATTCTGCTTCTTCGTCAGCTCCGGCGGAGAAGCGCTCAGTGCCACGAGAGTGAGTCTTGACCCCCGCCGTTTCCGGTGCGAACGGCGGGGATGTTGTGGTGCTTGGGCCCGCTACGTCCGCGGCGGCGGAAGCGTTTCCTCCGCCCGCCGCGGATGCCGTGGTTCTTTCCGGCCCGCCGCCGGCATGCTTGGGCGACCCCAGCTGTGGATCCAGGTCGCCCAAAAGCTCGTCGATGGAGGCACGGGCCGGTGAGGACGACGGAGAGGCCATCGTTTTCGGCGGTGACGGAGCGCTCCGGCGTGCAAAGGGCTCGTCGGGGCAAGGATTCGTTCTAAGCTCTCGTGCTCACGTTTGCGTCAATGGCGTGGGCAGAGGGAGTGAGGAAAGATTTTCGGAGACGACGAGGACGGCTATTTATAGCCTGAAAACCCTCTAGATACGCGCCAACGGCTCTTTTGACCGTTGGATGTTCGACGCGTGTCGCTCGCCGGAAAATCCGGGAAACGGAACGACAGAGGAATGATGGCTATCTCCTCGTTTCTCGTGAGAATCTGTCAGAGATACGTTGCAGGGTTTCCCGCGTGAAACCAAGCGGCGCTTACGTCAGTATGATTAAAGCGCTGATGTCACGTGTTCCTTTTCCGCGAAGGATCGCGAGAAGAAAAGCCGGATTTTCATAGTTCCGAGTTTTATGTTACCATCTCCTTCAAAAGGAAAGAAGAAAGAATCAAGACTGCTGAATCAAGTTTCCTGGACAAAATGTATTTGACGAAAGGCGGAGTTTCAGAGTTTTGATCCTTCCTGGGGGCTACTGTCGGATATATACCGAATAGGGGTATAGAAGATGGTAGACAAAAGAGCTGGACTACCAGGGTGGCCTGCAAGGTAATGGGCTTAGGTCCATTGGGCGGCCCAGTAGTCCAACGCGTAGAAGCCGGATTCTAGAAGAACCCGGATCACGGCCCGCGTGATCTGGCTTGGAGGAGAAGACGGATTCCTTACTTTCCAAGTTACAAGTTAAACGTAGTCTTCTAGGTTTCTGGTTCTGTAAGCCCTAATCCGGCTATTATATAAAGCCGGACGGGAGATAGATTTCATAAGTTCAATAAGTTCCCTTAGTTCCAAGGTTCTAGGTTCAAGCTCAAGCCTTACGCAACTCGCCGGGAAGTTCATCCTCGACGAGTAGCTGGATCTATTCCCTTACGTTGTAACCTTATTATACGGGCTTTAGTCCCACATAGTGAGAAGTGCAGGAGTAGGTACGCCGTACTGTCGCGACGTACCGAACCTGGGTAAATCCCGTGTTCTGTGTTACTACGCTATCCCGTTACCCCACGTCTCTACCGTAGTCTCATGGCACCCCAGTCTATGAAAACTACTACGATGTCTCGACAATAAATTTACCAAGTGGGTTGAAGTTATGCCAGTTACCAATTGTGAAGCGATTACGGCAGTCAAGTTCCTGAAAAGGATTATCTACCGGTTCGGGTATCCTCACAGCATAATTACCGACAATGGAACCAACATGTCCCTTGGTGAGATGGAGAAATTCTGTGGTAACAATGGAATCCGGCTTGACATAGCTTCCGTAGCCCATCCACAAGCCAATGGACAAGTGGAGAGGGCAAATCAGGAGTTACTTCGCGGATTAAAGCCACGGCTACGAGTCCCATGTATCAGAGCTGCTGGTGCGTGGGTTGAGGAGTTACCTTCAGTAGTTTGGGGTATCAACACCACACCTAACAGATCTACTCAGATGACACCGTTTTTTATGGTTTATGGTGCAGAGGCGGTGTTACCGAGTGATATTATTCATGATTCGCCTCGAGTATCGGCTTACGTCGAGGTGGAGAACGAGAAGACCCGGCAGGACGCCGTGGATATGCTAGAAGAACACAGGGAACAAGCTTTGGAGAGATCAGCCATATACCAGCAGGACCTGAGGAGATATCACAGCCGGAGAGTCAAAACCCGGGTCTTCCGGGAAGGAGACCTGGTTCTTCGCCTGGTACAGTCAAAGGAAGGAAAACACAAGTTATCCCCACCATGGGAGGGACCGTTTATCATAAGCCGGAATCTGCACAATGGATCATATTACTTGGTAGATGCAAGGGAAGAGTCGGCTACGGTTAATGACACCGCTCATACCACTTCATCTATGCAAGAAAGAGAAAGACCATGGAACGTAGCTCAGCTGCGTCCCTACTATACCTAGAATAGACTAGATTCACAAGTGGAATTACACGATGTAACAGGCAGCAGGTTTCAGACACACTCTTTTCCTATCCAGGGTACCTAAGGGGACTGGAGGGTTTTTAATGAGGCGGCCTGCTGATCTAACTTTTCTCATATCAATAAAGAGATGGTTCAACAGTATCTTGTCTATTTCCTATGTTTTTTATCAAGTTTTTTATATATTTTTGTTGTGCTCTTATTTTTTCTTCCAGGTAAGTATTATTTATTGCTTTTGGTATATTAGTTTTTCTAGTAAACCGCATATATCTAGGTCTTGGGGGCTGATTGCTTGAATAACACAGTTGCAAACTCAAAGACCCGGCCACGATGCCATTGAGTTATAAGGGCCGATTACTTGTAATAAGTACGGCTGCAAGCTTATAACCAGACAAAGGAGCCAAACTTTCTTGACTTTTCTTGCTTAAGCTCGATGTGACTCGCACTAAGTGGCATGCTTTGCTAGCGTATGATTACAATCAGTCATGATGCCCAATGGGACTTGACTGACCCTGTCTTCGTACAGCTGTAGCAACATTGATTATCCACACGAAAGCCGGCTTACAGTAGAAGAAGGTCAAAAGGGTCATCTAAACCACAAGTTATGCAGAGTACAAGGTTAATAGCCGGAAACTCAAGGTATATTAAGCATAACTTCAAATCCTATGTGAAATGGCTCTAGGTTTTGGGCTTAGCAGTAACAATTTGTTCCTTTCGAAAGACCCAAACACCCTAGACTCGGAATTTCGGGCCTTGGGGACTTGGGAATTTGAAAACAGAAACAAATTATCTAGCTATTCAGCTCAAAAACCCAAAAATCCGAGTCTTGGGGACTTGGGGACTTAGAAAAAGTCCACTAGTCAAAACCCACGAGACCCGGAAACCGAGTCTCACAAAAGGAACCATAGCAGTAAGTCGGAAAATCAGGGATGAAAAAGCTCAAAGTCAAGAAATATCAAATTCAAGCAAAAGGCCAGAAGGGCCACGAAATATATTAAGGTCTTAAAACGTATTACAAACCAGGATAGTAGTATCATAAGGTGCACAAGCGCACTATCAAAAGAATAATTGTTTTAAAAAAGGCCCATTGGCCGAATAAAGTGCTTTAGACGGTTGCCGATAAAGAGTTCACTCGGCCTCTTGGGCCGAGTCGTCCATCTTGCCCTTGCCCTTGGCAGCCGGGTCTTGTTCCTTGCCTTGTTCTTCAGCAGTCTTGGTGGCAGCAGCACCTGGGTCAATAGTAGTGCCGGCCCGTGCGGGAGGAGGAACAATCGGCGTGGAGGTAGCAGGCGCAGAGTTGGCCTCAGCTTTCTTCTTCGCGGCCTCCTCCCTCGCTTGAGCAGCCTCCGCCTTCCATCGTGCCAGCATGTCATATGGCTTGGGAAGATCCGACTTAACTGCCTTATCATCAGCATCATATGGTGGGACAATCGAACTGACGTCCAGGCTATCGGTAATTATGGTAGCCGAGTGACGAACCTCCTTCTGAATAGCCTTGAAGTTCTTTACTGGGAACCTGGAGCCGTCATGGTTGAACTCTGGAAACCCGCCAACGAGCTTTGCCGGCTCAAGTTTTGGAAAGTATGCCTTAGCCAGCGCAAGCCCCCGGGTTACTCCAACCCGGCAGGACGAGCGTTTCTAGTGCTCGATCCACTCGGGGATAGTGGAGCACGCGTCCAGCAGTGTCTTCAAGCTACCATGTCCAACACCCGGCCACTTCAAATCCTGAAGAATCCATTTGGTCCCGGCACAGAGTTGCCGGATCGTGCTCTTTATCATCTTCAGTTTTGCTATGTCATCTTCATCCGGAGTTACATCATCCAGACCTGCCGAAAATAGAAAAAAAGCTTCAAGTAAGGAAATCCGACTATTTATCAGAATGAGAATCCGGGTTATAGTTATTAAGTTAGGCATAGTTACCAGTCAAAGCACGATATGTGTCGGCAATCTGAACAGAAAGCTTGGTCAATTCATTTTCTGCTGCATGAGCCCTTTTTCTATATTTTCTGGCAATCTTCCCCGTCTTCTTGGCGTCAGCTTTAGCCGACTCACGCAGCGTCGTCTACTTCTCGAGGAGTTTGGTGGCCTTCGCCAATGCTTTCTCCGAGTGGGTCACGAAGGCCTGTGGGGAAACACAAGGAAGGGTTAGCCGGATAAAAGCAAACTATCAGTTGGATACACTACGAAAGTTCCAAGATTATCAATAAGTTCACTCGGAACTTGGGGACTAGACAAGTATACAGGCAATATTACTCGGATTTACCTCATGTTTGGCTATCAGGGCTTCTAGGACGTTTTCTTCGTCAGCCCTCAAGGTGTGCAGGGCGTCGAGCATCTGGGTAAAGGTCATATCCTCGGGCTTGACACCGGAAGAGCCGGCGGCCTGATCACTCGGAGGACTAATCTTCTAAGGCTTTGGAGTCGAGACTCGGGCTGCCTGGGTGTCAGGATTGGGAGTGCCCATCCTTGTGTCCAGGATCTCGACGTCATCGTCCTCAGCTTCCTCAGACGGCTTGGGAGACCCGGCTTCCTGCCGGGCCGAGTCTGTCAGGGGGTCTTGTTCTTGATTTTCTTCACCAGCACCGCCAGTTGCGGCATCCATATCATCAACCGGCCCTTCAGTCTCCCGGTTATCCATGTCCATGTTATCCGGGTCACTGATCGAGACCTGGGCGCTAAGGAAAGAAAAGAGAAGTGGTTAGTAGCAAAAAGTGAAGGTTATCAAAAGGACTAGTATATCGCTTAGCAGGAAATGTACTTACCCGGCATTCACCACGAAATCCGCCGGGAGCTCGCTGCTGGACGCAGATGAGGCTGTTACAGAATCCGAGAGTGAGACCCGGAACTGTCCGGCTAATGGATGATTGGGGGAAGGGTGTCTTTGAGGTGAGTTGCAGGGATGAGATGGAGGAGTACCAGTGCGGCGGGCTGGGGACGTGGGAATACCCGGGTTGAGGGGATCATCACCCGGGGAATTCCGGGTTACCCTGCGCTTGGTCGGAGGCGGATCCTTCAAGTGTGGCGAATTGGATAACTGTCGGTTAAGTTCGCGCATATTATCAAAAGAATAGGGTTTGGAGGACATGGAAGAGTAGGGAACCTTGAAGACGACCCCTCGGGTTTTCCTCTTGGCTCCGACCTCAACTTCCGCCTCAGCCTCGCTTTTATCGCTCTCAGTTTCTTCCGGATCTCCCTGGTCATCCTTGTCATCCTTATCATCCATCCCTGAAAGGCACAAATACGTAGTCGGAAAAAGAGAAAAAATGGGAAAGCAAAGTAACAGAGGTTAAGGTGATTGAAGCCCGGGTGATACCTTCATCAGTGTCAGCCGGTTCTTCTTCTTCCTCCGGATTCCCGGAGTTGGGAGGGGTCTCGATGTTCCTGAAAGCATTATCAGCCTGAGATAAAGGCATAAAAGTGAGAGTTAGTAGTTGTGTCAAGTAAAAGTACAAGAGTAAGTGAGTATGTGTTGGATCTTACCGCTGGAGTCGGGTTATCCCGAGTGAACGGGCTAACCCGGCTATATTTTTGATCACTTCCATCTTCTCAGTTAGGAAGCTTTTGATGGTCTTGTTGGTATCGCCAGCCGGATAATTCTTCGAGGAATAGCGGAGCGCGTCCGTGACGTGTCCCGAGTATTCGCACATCAGCTTTGAGCGAATGGAGTTGGGCTGAATCCGGAAATCTACCCAGGTTTTTACTAGGTTGAGCCCAAGGAGACTGTGGGCGGAAAGGACGGCTATCTTAGCTAGGAGGGGCTGGATGGACTCTCTGTCCGACTCTGAGGCAAAGGCGTTGAAAGTGTCGGAAAGGTCAAGGAGACCCTCCGAGTAACCCGGCAACTTCCTTTCGCCGGGTGGGGAGGTGTCCCGGTAATAGAAGAAAGATTGCTGCCAATGCTTAACATGTGAGTTAAGACTTAGAGTCGGCATAGGCGAATTTTTACGGCGTTGGATAGAAACTCCGCCGCAGGCCAAGAGGGCCCCGTCACCGCTTTCGCGACACGGTTTGCATTGGAATAGTTCAATAAATAAAGCCAGATTTGGTGGGATGCACAAGTAGGATTCGCAAAGGACTATGAAGTGGGTGATGTTCAACATAGAGTTAGACCCTATGTCGAATACCCGGAGGCCGTAATGGCTGAGGACTTCACGGAAAAAAGAGTGACCCGGGGGGCGAACCCCCCGGATCACGTGCTCAACGAAGCAGATTACCTTGTTGGGGTTGGGGGTAGGCCGGGTCTCGTCACCCGGTACTCTCCAATGGATCTCCTTGTGAGGAGGGAGAACGCTTGACTCGGCGAGCTCTTCTAGCTTGGCCTGGGTCACGATAGACCGTGCCCAGTTGGCGGAGATGGATTGGGTTGACCTTGGCTTTGCCGGCTGTTTGCCCTTATTCTTTGGAGCCATTTGTTTGGTCTGCAGAACACAAGGTAAAGAGTACAAAACATGAGTAACAAAGACCGGGAAAATACGGGTTATCCGAGTATCATTGAACAGTATGGAATCCACGAGTTATCCGAGTATCAGTAAACAGTATGGAAGCTATGAGTTATCTAAGGTATCAATGAGCAACTATGAAAAGGAGTTGATTGTCTGGTTAACTAGTGAAAATAGAATATCCGGAAATAGAGGATTGTCCGGGTATCGAGGAACAACAACGGAAATCTTAGACGGACTACATCTAGATTGGAAAATTTCCAGAGAGGTTCGCGGAGAAATTTATGATTGCGAGTAATAGGAGAGTGTAATTAGATCTATTATTGAGCGATTAAGCAAGCAAGGATGAAGTTGAGTAGTCTAATTCGGTATGGAGCAAGAAATTAGCCCGCGGGCAAACCTAGATCCAATCCAAATCGAACGGAAAGTTTGGAGTTGAAATTAATGGAGATAGGAAGCTCACCGGTGCGGATTGAAGGATGGCGCGACGGCGGCAGATGGCGCAGCTATGGTGCCCCTTTGGGACTCCCGGCGGGCAGCTCGGGGGCGCGGCGGCGGAAGACAACGGCGGCGCGACGCGAGCCGTGGACGAGCGCAAATGGCGGCGGCTGGGCTCCGGCGGCACGTCCGTGGGCTCCGTGGCGGCGCGGCTACGAGCTCGAGTGAGATGGCACCGGTGGGGAGGAAGATGGAGGAGAAATGGAACGTTGAGCCTAGGTGACCCCCCCTAGGGCACCTATTTATAGGTGCGGGTGGGGAAAACTAGGTCAAGTGAGCGGGAGCCAAAATTTTCGGAAGGAATACCCGTCCGGGAATTTTGGGATATGCGTTAAGTGCCCCCGCGCGATATCCGGAAAAGATCGGAAGCAAATCCCTTCCGCGATATCCGGGCCAGTTAACAAACGAAATGAGCCGGATCTCCTGCGTTTTCCTCGGAGTATTGACCCGGGAAAAAGAGGGTGGATTTGGAGAAAGCCGGGTTATTATATGGACCACCAGTGGAGTTAGGCCTAGCTGTTTATCAAAGCAACCTAACCCGGCCTCTATGAACTTGTATGTTTGTTATTTTTGCAGGGAATAGCATGCGCTTCAAGGAGGATCCCGTGAAGCTCAAGCTATTCTGGGGACTGCTGATGGAGCGATGATAACCCGGTATGCTAACGCCAAGGTGTAACTCGGCCCAAAGGGCGCTGCGCAAGATCCGGCTTAAGGAAAAGGAGTTTCTAGAAGGCCCAAGAGTGTAGGCCTCGTAACCCGGTGTGTGGGTTCCGATAGGGAAACTTAGGGTTTGTAAGCAGTGTCCGGGTAGGATTCCGAGTATGCCTTGGACGGTAAGCCAGGGGGTCCGGATATTATATAAGCCGGCCCCTAGGGTTAGATTAAGAAATCATACAATCGCGAGATATTCGAGTATCCTTTGTAACACGAGAGTTGAGACAATATATTCAGATCGGAGACTTGGCGACTTGATTGCCGGCTACCAGATCGCATATCACCATGGTTTCCCTTGAGCTAAACCCTCTCCCAAACACCAGAGTCGAATTGCCCCAAGACAAGTTACCCCCAGTAACGTCTGCCGTGATTATCCCACGACAGGAGGCATCCACGAAATTTTGGTACCTCCACCTCTCCCCACGGCATCTGAATGGAGTCTCCACTCAACCCACTCATTCTCTCGTCAATTCCCACTCAACATACCAAGGTTTTTCTTTAATAAATAAATAAAACAATTTAATTTATTTATTTTAATATTTGTTAATCCTATTAACAAACATTAACACTTACCCCCTTGAACTATTTTTTAATCAAACATTAACATATACCACCTTGAACTATTTCAATATTCCCCGAACAATTCTGGTGATTATTTCAATATTCCTCGAAATAATTTCGGTGTTGTACAAACTTTTCTCCGATATTCTGTATCCACTCAATCGCGCCATAAAACCTTAAGTGTGTCACACTACAATTTGTGAATAATGTAGACATGATCGAGACACCTCTCCGATTAATAGTCAACATCGGGACCTGGAGATCCGTAATGACTCCTACACATTCAACGATGAATCTAGTGATCGCATAAACCATAAATGTCGTAACCAATTACCTTTGTCTTGCGATATTTTACTTGTCCGAGATCCGATCATTGCTATCAACCATACCTAGTTTGATCTCGTTACCGACAAGTACTCTTTTACTCGTTCTGTCATATGACATTGTTTTGACCTAGTCACGTGCTTGCAAGCAGTGTAGATGTGATATCACCGAGAGGGACCAGAGTATATTTTTCGTCATTTGGATGGACAAATCCCACTCTTGATCCGTGAGACTCAACTAATACTCTCTGAATAACCAAAGGAATCTTTATAGTCACCTTGTTACGGTGTGACATTTGATGACATCAAAGCACTCTTCCGGTGTTAGTGATTGCCATGATCTCATGGTATAAGGATTATAGTTACTTCATATGTTTGATATAACAATGTAAACTTAATGACCTGATCGCATTACTATATTCACTTTGGGTATATGTTCATCACATCATTCTTCCAATGACATGACCCCGTTATTAACAATATCCAATGTTCATGATTAGGAAACTTGATCATCAGTTAATCAACGAGCTAGTTAAACGAGAGACGTTACTAGAAACTCTTGTTTGTTTATCAGACACACATGTATCAACGTTTTTGGTTAATACAATTCGAACATGAGAAATAAACATTTATAGTAAACATGGAATAAAATAATAACCAATTTATTATTTCCTCTCGGGCATATTCCCTTCATTCCGTTCTTACGTTTATTACTTTTCAAGACTTTATACGTTTAATTCTCTCGTTTTCAGAAAGACCGGAAGATTGACAACCTTCGAAAAGTTGGGGCAAGAGAGAGTTTGTGTTTGTGTTTGTGTGTAGGTTCCACACTTGTTGACGCTAGACAACAAGCAACCTTCTTCAAGACTACGAAGTCCTACTGGTTCGATAAAACCTGGTTCCTTAACCGGGGGGAAATTTCCGCTAGACTACATCATACCTTCTGCTTTGTGTCTCCCAACGAGCGTGTGATCACGTCAACATCAGTGGATCACAAGTTTTTAGCATAATCATTCAATTTATTTATTTGTTCTCACAAGTGTATCTCTTTTTGTGACAAGCGGTATTCCTCACAGTATTGTTGTTGTTCTTCCATGAACCCACCTTGCCAATAAGATTTAGTTTCAAAGGAATTAACTATTGGTAGCAAAAATAATAAAGAAAGTAAAAAGAAAGAGTGTACTTCCCAGGTGAACTTAAAGATAGAGCTATGCTCCCGGCAACGGAGCCAGAAAATAGTCTTGATGACCCACAAGTGTAGCGGATCGCAACAGTATTTGAGTGTAACTGTAACCCAGTTTATTGATTCGACACAAGGTGAGCCAAAGAATACCCATAAGCCTGAGCACCTAAGTTGTCAAGTCAGCCACACCCGAGAAGCACTTAGCAAAATATATTAGTAATTAAAGGTGTTATAAAACAGTGGATGGAGTGGTGTTGTGATGTTTATCTTGTGTCTTCAACACACCTAATACAATGTAAATTGTATAGATGCACTGGTTCAGCAAAAATATAGTTAATGTTGTGAAATACGGAGTTAAACAAGTAATATTTGTAATCTGTAATAAACAGTCCAGCAGGGAAACAAGTAGTAAAAGCATGTAAAAATAGTAGCTATAATAGTAAAAGAGGGACCCGGGATCACAGGTTCACTAGTGGAACCTCTCCAAACAATAGAACAAGTGTTGGGTAAACAAATACAGCTAGGCAATTGAAAAATCATGGGGGGCATAACAATGCTATTATGAAGAGATATAGTTCACGGGTTCTAACACGGTAGGCATTACGCCAAGGCATATAGGCCGCTATCCAGCATGCATCTATATCTAATAGTCCACCTCAAGAAAGTTATCCAGCAAATCTCTCTGGTATTAAATTGCAGCAACAAAGTGATGCTTTTGTGCAATAGGCAATTGCATTAAGTAAAGTACGCAATGCAAGCAATGATTCTCATCCGTAGGCAAGAGCACCACTGTTTTCTCCCTAGTGGCAACAACACATCCTCCACACGTCACGTTTCTGTCACTCAAGCACAGATGTGAATGAGGCATGAACCCACTATCTAGCATAAATACCCCTTCTTGGAGATGCATGCAATTAAGTGATCAAGATAACCATACACATCGGAGATCATGCAAGAAGGCATTAAAACACTCTAAGGATATAAGTGAAGATTCTCATATAAAGACATGAACAAAATAATCATAATTCCATGGTTCATCGAATCCCAGCAAACACAACACATAGTATTACATCAGATGAATCTCTATCATGTGAGGCAGCTCAAGAGACTGTGGTTGAACTTCAAGGTGGAGAGAGGACCAACTAGCTACTGCTATGAACCTGTAGTCCACGCGGGAACTACTCACAAAGGATCATGGAGGCAGATACGTCGATGGACATGGCTCCGGAGGCACCTTCCCCTTTCTACAGGGTGCCAGAGCAGAGTCTGTAGACCCCCCCCCCGAAACTAGGGTTTGATGGCGGCAGAGTTCTAACGCGTTTTTGGAGAAATCCTCCGGGGTTCCTCCATTTTTTAATTCAAGAGTGAACTTATAGGCAAAAAAGCGACCCGAGGCGGTTTCGGGGGCCTCCAACTCACCACCAGGCGTGACCAAGGGGGACTGTCACCCCTAGTGGATGTGGGGGCTACCTTGGGCTGCCCTTCTGGCTCCTGGAATTTTCTAAGGAGTTAGGACTACTGATTTTTTTCAGAATTTTCTGAGCACTTTGATTTTGACTTATTTTTGCAATGAACATATAAATAAACATGAACTGTCACTAGGCATCTTGTTAATAGGTTAGTCCAATAAATGATAGAAAACATAGGGGAAACATGTAGAAAACAAGCATGGAGCATAAAAAATTATAGATATGTTTGGGACGTTGATGATGTGGATGGCTTTGAATCCCCGGCAAGTGCCAGAAATTCTTTGATGCAAACATTGATGATGCGTTGGGAACCCCAAGAGGAAGGTGCGATGAGTACAACGGTAAGAATTTCCCTCAGTTAAGAACCAAAGTTATCAATCCAGTAGGAGAAAGAGGATCTTCGGAAGGTTGATGCCACTGACGGTGGTGATGGCGCCTTACCGGTGTCAGCAACAACGTGGAACCTGCACACAACTCAACCAAAATACTTTGTCCCAACGGTACAGTGAGGTTTTCAATATCACTGGTCTTGCTGAAAACAAAGATTAGGCGTATAGTGTGGAAAATAGTGTATGCTTGAAGTAAGTAAAGAAAGTAGGAAATTGTAGTGGTTTATTTAACAGTGTAGGAAAATGGACTGGGGTTCATAGGTTCACTAGTGGTGTCTCTCCATAAAAGATAGCATGCTGGGTGAACAAATTACAGCTGGGCAATTGACAAATAAAGGTTGCACCGTAGTGCACATTCATGACATGATGACTACTATGATATTTAGTGCGGGCATTACAACAATATACATAGACCGTAATCCAATTGCATATATGACTAATAATCCACCCTCAGGTTATCATCCGAACCCCCTTAGGTATTAAGTTGTAAACAACATATAATCGCATTAAGCAATGTGTGTAATGTAAGCAATGATTGTGCCCGCGGGCACTCACACCGCTGTTTTCTCCCTAGTGGCAACATAACATCCTCCCCCGTCACGTTTCCGTCACTCGAGCACATGCGAAAAGGATACATGAACCCACTATCAAGCATAAATACTCCCTCTTGGAGTCACTATCAACTACTTGGCCAGAGCAACCACTAGCAATGAAAAGCATGCAAGATCACAAATAACATATGCAATAAAGACTATAATCAACTTGGCATAAGTTCAATATTCATCGGATCCCAACAAACACAACACATAGAGTTACATAAGAACAATCACGATCATGTTAGGCAGCTCACGAGACCTAAACATTCAGGCATAGGAGGAGAAGACAACCATCTATCTACTGCTATGGACCCGTAGTCCAAGGATGAACTACTTACGCATCACTCCGGAGGCAGGCATGGTGATGATGAGTCCTCCGGTGATGATCTCCTCTCCGGTAGGGCGCCGAGAGACAGCTTCAGAACCTCCTTGATCTAGGGTTGACGACGATGGCGGCTGCGTAACTTTTCGGGGATTTTTTATCAGGTATCTAGGGTTTTCCATCAGAGGGGATTAAATAGGCGAAAGGGTAAAGGCGGTGGAGCCCTGAGGGCCCCACACCACCCCTGGCGCGGCCAAGAGGGGCGCCACCCCATGGTGTGGACCCCCTGAGGCCCCTCTCCGGGTCTCTTCGGGACTCCGTGGAACCTTCGGGAATTCTAAGACTTTCGGGCTTCGAATTTTCCAATTCCGAGAATATTTCCAGAACAACTTTTCTGAAACTAAAAACAACAGAAACCTGGGAACTGGCTCTGTGGCATCTTGTCAATAGGTTAGTCCGTAAAATCGATAAAAATGGCATAAAGAAGGGAGAAAACATGTAGCAATTGGCATAATATCATCATGGAGCATCAGAAATTATGGATACATTGGAGACGTATCAAGCATCCCCAAGCTTAGTTCCTACTCGTACTCGAGTAGGTAAACAATAAAACACAATAATTTCTAAGGTGACATGCTACTAACATAAACTTGATCATAAAAATGTAAAAGCATATGTAAGCTGAGATCATAGAACTTTTAGCACAAACATGATAAATAGAACTTTAATAATAAAGCATAGCAATCACTTTGCATCATGAGAAGTATCTCAAATAAAAGATCATGAATAACAATGCAAATAAAGATATATGTTTGTTTCAAGTATAGAGAAAGCATGGCAAAGTGATATTTCGCTAGTCCTTAAGAGTGGGGCAAAACATAAATGTCAGGATACCTTCAAAGTTCATGAGGAAGACTAGAGCAAATAATTTGAGAATAAACAATAACACATCATGAATCAATTAATAATGTTTCTGGGACAAATGCACATAAAACTCAGAATGGCAAAAATGCTCTCTCAACTGTGCATAAAGTTAGAAGATGGAGAATCAACATAAAAGTAAAAGAAAGGCTATTCGCAGAAGGAAGCAGGGATCACTCATGTGCTAGAGATTTTATTTTATTAAACAGAGGTATTAAAAGTTTGACACGCCTCCCATCCATGTTTCACAAACCATGGCTAACCGAATCCTCGGGTGCCTGCCAACAATCACATACCATAGAGGAGTGTCTAAATTTTGGGAGATGTATGCTAATGTCAACGAATGGTAAACAGAAAATACAGTACGTCACAAGCCAACTGGATTCACAAGAGCGGCTCCCATATGAAGGACGCAACTGGTATAGAAGGTCATTCCTCTTTCTCTTTTGTTTACACAATTATGCTTTGACTGATAAATCAAGGGCAAAAATAGTGAAGAGATTTTGTGTGTATTAATTTAGGGCTGGGCACCCCGCTGCCAGCTCTTATATCATTTGGATAAGCGTATGAAGCCACTAGTCCAGGGTGTGAAATCCAATCAACAAGTGAGATAAAGATTCTCTATTTACGTCCTCATGAGCAAAAACAGGAACACAAAGCAGGAGTTATTTTGAAGGTTTTAAAGGTAACACATGAGCAATTTACTTGGAGTGGCAGTTAAATACCATAAGTAGGTAGGTATGGAGGACACAATGGAAAAACTTGGTTTTAGGGAGTTGGATGCACGAGTAGAATTCCTTACTTAGTACAGGCGGAGGCTAGCAAAAGACTGGGAGCAACAAATCAAGAGAGCATAAGAGCCATAATCATGCATAGCGACATAAACATCATTAATTAAAGCATAAGCGGTATCACAAGTTCAAAAACTAAATGATCATAGAGGCTATTAGTGACTGGTTCATAGTCGTAAACATGGTGTGAACATGCGCCAAGTCAACCAAATAAAACATTCGAAAGAGAATACCATAAATTTATGCTTTACTATGACAAGAACTCATGAATCTTTAAATGGCACATTAAACACTCTCAGCTATTTGAGGTTAATCATGCTACTAAATAACCACAAGGCTTTAAAACTAAAATAACATCTAGCATGATATGAAAAGTTCTAGCCGCAGTCTATACAAGCTTCTACTTGAACCATTAAAAATTATACTTCAAGCAGCGGTTTCTTCTCCCAACAAGCACCATACAAGGTATGTTTTAACAAAAATACTCTTCATGATACAGCAATAAAAAATGAGAGTACTCACATAACACTACTAAAAATAACAGCTCTTAGAAAATAGATGCATGCAAAACATGAGCTAAATAAATGCAGCAGCCAGACAAAGATTAAGAATACAAAATATTCCAATGAAAAAGCGGAGCGTGTCACTCTCCAATAAAAGAATGTTGGGGTCCAACCAAGATTATTGCAAAAATAAAAACAAAATGAAAGAAAAAATAAAATACGCTCCAAGTAAAACACATAACATGTGACCGAATAAAAATATAGTTTCACTAGAAGTGACCTGATAATCTGTCGATGAAGAAGGGGATGCCTTGGGCATCCCCAAGATTAGACGCTTGAGTCTTCTTGGAATTTTCTGGGAAGTACCACCGGGGAATCCCCAAGCTTAGGCTTTTCACTCTTCGTGATCACATCATATCATCCTCTTCTCTTGACCTTTGAAAACTTCCTTCACACCAAACTTCTCACAATCTTCATTAGCAACGTTAGTGCAATCGAAATAATAAATTCACATGGTTCAGTTTCAACACAAGCCTAAAACTATAAACACATTAGATACTGTCACAACTTCTTTTAAAACTCTTTTTCTCAAAAGAACACCAAAAGAAAGAGATTAAGATGCAAATGCAGTTATCGCAGAAATCTGTCAAAACAGAACAACAGGTAAAGATGATTTTTTTCGAAAATCTTCTGTTGCTCAAATCAAAAAGTGGTCAACTAAGAAAAGTTGCGTATATAGCCCAGGATTATGCGCAAAAAAACTCAGATCGTTTTGATTTTTTTGTGATTTTATTTATACGGATTGAACAGTGGACAGCAAAAATCTGTTTCCTGCGCAGAAATGCGAAATATAGCCTCAACTTTCCACTAGAGGCTTTACTTGGCTCAACAAAAACACAAAATAAAATATACAGCAGGGTTTCTAAGTAAATATACAACAACCAGCTGCAAAGAAAACAAAAGAAAACGGGTTGAAAACAGAGAAATAAAACGGGTTGTCCGCTTTTCTTTAACGCCTTTCAGCTAGGCATAGAAAGCAACTCAAGTATTTTTAAGTCAAGAATCATCAACATCATAACTTGATCTAATAATAGAGTCAAAAGGTAGCTTCATTCTCTATCTAGGAAAGTGTTTCATACCTTTCTTGAGTGGGAATTGATATTTAATACTCCCCTCTTTCATATTGATAACATCACCAACAGTTCTAAGAAAAGGTCTTCCCAAAACAATAGGAAAAGAAGCATTGCATTCAATGTTCATAACAACAAAATCAACAGGGACAAGGTTATTGTTAACCATAATAAGAACATCATCAATTCTACCAAAAGGTTTCTTCTTAGCATTATCAGCAAGATGAACATCCAAATAACAATGTTCCAACGGTGGTAGATCAAGAATAGCATAAAGCTTTTTAGGCATAACAGAGATACTAGCACTAAGATCACACAAAGAATTGCAATCAAAATCATTTACTTTTATCTTAATGATGGGCTCCCAACCATCATATAATTTCCTAGAGATATATATTTCAAGTTTCAGCTTTTCCTCTCCAACTTTCATCAGAGCATTGGTAATATGTTTAGTAAAGGCCATATTCATGGCACTAGCATTGGGACTTCTAGAAAGATTTTGTAGGAACATAATAACTTCAGAGATATTGCAATCATCAAAATCAAAATTATTATCATCAAAAGTAATGGAACCATTATCTCCCACATCTCTAAAAATTTCAGCACTTTTATGAGAAGCAATTTGAGGCAATTTAGCACGTTTCACAGAAGGGGTGGAGACTTTGTTAACACCAACTACTTTATCATTGATAGTAGGAGGTTTATAGCACTTTGAGCTTCAGTTTTACTAGTGGTGGTGATAGTGCAAACTCTAGCAATATCATTCTTTCTAGCCAATTCATCTTCTCTTTCCCACTTAGCACGTAATTCAGCCATCAACCTAACATTTTCATCAATACGAACTTGGATGGCATTCAAAGTTTTACTTTCTTTAACATCATATGGCAAAACCTTCAGTTTTAGAAAATCAACATCAGTAGCTAGGCTATCTACTTTAGAGGCAAGAACATCTATTTTACATAGCTTTTCCTCAACAGATTTATTAAAAGCAGTTTATGTGCTAATAAATTCTCTAAGCATGTTTTCAAGATCAGAGGTAGAGCTTTTATTGTTATTGTAGGAATTGCCATAAGAATTACCATAACCATTATTAGGAGGATAGGGCTTATAATTGTTTCCACCAAAATTATTTCTATAAGCATTGTTGTTAAAATTATTATTTCTAATAAAGTTCATATCAACATTCTCTTCTTGAGCAACCAAAGAGGCTAAATGAACATTATTTGGATCAAATTGAGCTTTACCATTAACAAGTATAGACATAATAACATCAAGCCTTTCACTCAAAGAGGAGGTTTCCTCAACAGAATTTACCTTCTTACCTTGTGGAGATCTCTCAGTGTGCCACTATGAATAATTTATCATCATATCATCAAGAAGCTTTGTTCCATTGCCCAAAGTGATGGACATAAAGGTACCTCCAGCAGCCGAATCCAATAGGTTCCTTGGTAAGAAATTCAGTCATGCATAAAAGGTTTGTATAATCATCCAAGTAGTCAGTCCATGAGTGGGACAATTCTTCACCATAGTTTTCATTCTTTCCCAAGCTTTAGCAACATGTTCATTATCAAATTGTTTAAAATTCATTATGTCACTTCTCAGGGATATAATCTTAGCAGGAGGATAATATTTTGCAATGAAAGCATCCTTAGTCCATAAATCAATACTATTTCTAGGCAAAGATAACAACCATTCTTTAGCTCTCCCTCTCAAAAAGAAAGGAAATAATTTCAGTTTAACAATATCTCCATCCATATCTTTATATTTTTGCATCTCACATAGTTCAAAAAAATTATTATGGTGAGCAGCAGCATCATCAGTACTAACACCAGAAAATTTCTCTTTCATAACAAGATTTAATAAAGCAGGTTTAATTTCATAGAAAGCAGCAGTAGGAGAAGGTGGAGCAATAGGTGTGCAAATAAAATCATTGTTGTTTGTGCTAATGAATTCACACAACTTAGTATTCTCAGAGGAACTCATTTTAGCAGAATAAAAGCAAGCAAATAAATAACAGCTATAAAGTAAACTATTTTTTGTGCGTTTTTGATATAAAGAAGCAAAAAAAGACAAAAATAAAAACAAGACAATAAACAAAATAAAGAGATTGAGAGTGAGAGACTCCCCTTGCCAGAAGACTTCTTTCTCCCCGGCAACGGCGCCAGAAATTCTTGATGTCGTGGATGGCTTCGAATCCCCGGCAAGTGCCAGAAATTCATTGATGCAAACGTTGATGGTGCGTTGGGAACCCCAAGAGGAAGGTGTGATGAGTACAGAGGTAAGAATTTCCCTCAGTTAAGAACCAAGGTTATCAATCCAGTAGGAGAAAGAGGATCTTCGGAAGGTTGATGCCACTAACGGTGGTGATGGCGCCTCACCGGTGTCAGCAACAACGTGGAACCTGCACACAACACAACCAAAATACTTTGTCCCAACGGTACAGTGAGGTGTCAATCTCACCGGTCTTGCTGAAAACAAAGATTAGACATATAGTGTGGAAAATAGTGTATGCTTGCAGTAAGTAAAGAAAGCAGGAAATTGTAGTGTTTTTTTAACAGTGTAGGAAAATGGATCGGGGTTCATAGGTTCACTAGTGGCGTCTCTCCATAAAATATAGCATGCTGGGTGAACAAATTACAGCTAGGCAATTGACAAATAGAGGTTGCACCATAGTGCACATTCATGACATGATGACTACTATGATATTTAGTGCGGGCATTACAACAATATACATAGACCGTAATCCAACTGCATCTATGACTAATAATCCACCCTCAGGTTATCATCCGAACCCCCTTTGGTATTAAGTTGTAAAAAACAGATAATCGCATTAAGCAATGTGTGTAATGTAAGCAATGATTGTGCACACGAGCACTCACACCGCTGTTTTCTCCCTAGTGGCAACAACACATCCTCCCCCGTCACGTTTCTGTCACTCGAGCACATGCGAAAAGGAGACATGAACCCACTATCAAGCATAAATATTCCCTCTTGGAGTCACTAGCAACTACTTGGCCAGAGCAACCACTAGCAACAGAAAGCATGCAAGATCACAAATAACATATGCAATAAAGACTATAATCAACTTGGCATAAGTTCAATATTCATCGGATCCCAGCAAACACAACACATAGAGTTACATAAGAACAATCTCGATCATGTTAGGCAGCTCACGAGATCTAAACATTGAGGCATAGGTGGAGAAGACAACCATCTAGCTACTGCTATGGACCCGTAGTCCAAGGATGAACTACTCACGCATCACTCCGGAGGCAGGCATGGTGATGATGAGGCCTTTGGTGATGATCTCCTCTCCGACAGGGCGCTGGAGACAGCTTCAGAACCTCCCCTGATCTAGGGTTGACGACGACGGCGGCTGCGGAACTTTTCGGGGATTTTTGATCAGGTATCTAGGGTTTTCCATCGGAGGGGATTAAATAGGCGAAAGGGCAAAGACGGTGGAGCCCTGGGGGCCCCACACCACCCCCCGGCGCGTCTGGGGGGGGGGGGGGGGAGGGCGCCACCCCATGGTGTGGGCCCCCTGAGGCCCCTCTCCGGGTCTCTTCGGGACTCTGTGGAACCTTCGGGAATTCTAAGACTTTCGGGCTTCGAATTTTCCAATTCCGAGAATATTTCCAGAACAACTTTTCTGAAACTAAAAACATCAGAAAACAGGGAACTGGCTCTATGACATCTTGTCAATAGGTTAGTCCGGAAAATCGATAAAAATGACATAAAGAAGTGAGAAAACATGTAGCAATTGGCATAATATCATCATGGATCATCAGAAATTATAGATACGTTGGAGACGTATCAGACGTATCAAAGGGCGACCTTGAAAGGACATTTCTATTCCTAATTGGTTTTGTGTGTTTGTTAACAACATAAGTGACATTTGATCATGTACTAATTCTTCCTAATTGGTCTGAGTTCCCGAATGTTGTCGGTACTGATCGGCGGCTCTGCACGGCCTGATTCTAGTAGTACACAAGTGTATCTTCTAAATCTGTGGGCTTGTTGATTTTTCTTGCCCGTGACAGATCCCAATTTTGGGGTTTTTTCTACATGCCACCGAATGGCACTGTGAATGTCCATCCCTATGTCAATTTTCTACATACATTGTCCATTTATTGCATCTCCATGCCACTGTGAATTGTGCATCTCCATGCCATTGTGAATGCCCATTGCGGATTTTCCATCTGCATGCCACTTTGATTGTGCATCTCCATGCCACTATGAATGCCCAGTATCGTTTGTCCATCTTCATGCCACTTTGATCATGCATTCTCCATTTCCTGCATTGCACTAATTAATGTCACCCGACTGACAAGGTCATGAAGGCCGACCTACATGCCTCCACCCACCTCCGGGGTTGGAGGGGATCATTTCGACGAACAAGTTTGCACTAAAACCTATCGTCCCAGGGAAGAGGGAGGAGGCCGCCAAGGAGAGGCAGCATGCACGGGAAAAGAAGCCCAAGGTCGGCCACAAGGCCACACTACTGGCTCACCGCTTCTATGTGCAACTCGACCAGGATGATCTGCACATGCTAGTCGTCCCCAGGGCCTTCAATGCCGCCCTGAAGAACTGGCTGAAGTTTCCCCTGCCCCGGAGGATGCCGCTGAGCGTCTGCGAGTTCTACGACGACAGGGTGCAGGTCAGGAAGTTCGGCGAGGAGGTGGTGTTGGGGATGAACTGGCCAGAGGTCGTCGAGAAGTTCAACATGAAGGAGAACGACGCCATCGACTTCAAGATCATGGCGCATGGCTTCAAGTTGGCGATCTACAAGGTCGGCTCCTCAGTGGCGATGGTCCATATATGTCATGTCCACGACTAACATCAGCGTGGACAAGTTTGTTTGTGATGATGCATTTTGATCAGGGGCATGTGTTTCCCCTGCGAACTGTAATCATGGGCTTATCGATGCCTGTACTTGCTAATTGCACTGGCTGCTATAGTCTGCAGCTAGTTGCGTTGTCCATGGTAGGTTTTGTTAGGTCCTAATGGACCCAATCGGTTTGCCTAATGATGTGTTCTTAGTGCTCAATGTTGTGTTTCTGTAGATATCGTGGTGGTAACATCACCACTTTCGAAAGTGGTGATATGAACTCACTCCTACGACACCCGAAAGTACACGTTATTAGCTCAAACCGAACTTTGGTAGCAACCAAAAACGAAAATGCTAAATAATTCCGGGAAAAAGAAAAATCAGATTCAGCCAACCAAACGGGCTGCAGAACGTGGTTATGCAATTGGGCCAAATTCGGGGTTTGCAACCAAACATGCCCTAGTGCTTAAATAAGGTAGAATCAATTCCTTCGCTTGAATGCATAACTCCGAGCTTATAAACCATTCTGACATAATGAGTGAACTCTGAAAATTACAGCAAAGTTTAATTCTTCCATGTTTGTTTTAAAATTTACCACTGCTTATTCAGGGGAATTTACCTCTTTTTTCTTTTCGGGGGAATTTTCCTCTGCTAATATGCAAGTTGTTTTGTTTTTTTTGGTTGTGGAAATCTCATACAGGCCTTTTGAGCGCATGGAGTGAAAAGGCCTCAAGGCCCACTTCGCTCAAGAGACGGGCCATCGTCTTCATCCCCTAAACAGAAACACCAAATACTACACACTTCACGAGCCTCTCTGGGACCAACGGCGGCGCTCGTTCCCGCTTTCCCTCGCCGCCACGCCGGTGCCTGTACCATGCTCTGCCTCTGTAGCTCCACCCTGGACCGCCTCCTCTCTTCCGCAGCCTCCTTTCCCAGATCCTCGGTGCACCGCCTCCTTTCCACGGCCGCGCCCGCCGTTTCCCCAATCCCTAGCTTCGTCGTCGAGGAGTACCTCGTCGACACCTGCGGCCTCACCCGAGTGCAAGCCCTTAAGGCCTCCACAAAGCTGTCCCACCTCAAATACCCCTCTAAGGCTGGTGCCAATGCATCACCGGCTCTCACGGGCTATAGCCCCGCCACGTCACCTATTTTCCTCACTCTCACGCCACTCTCACGCCACTCTCACGGCAAGGTGCCAGTGCACGGGCTATAGCCCGGGCTATAGCTTCTCTCTGCCACATCAGCTTTTCTCTCTCCTCCACGTCAACACATATTTTTGAGACGAAAACATTACAAATAATGCAAGGAAATAATTTTATTGAACTAAAATTGTTACCGATTACATACTAATTAATAAAATTGCATAATAAATTGTAAAAATTACATAAAAAATAAAAAATTCTAATCCTCATCCTCCTCCTCGTCGTCGTCATCCTCTTCCAGCCCTAGCTCTTTTTCCACTATCTGGATGGCCTTGGCATGTTTGCGCTTTTCTGCTTCGTTCATGTCGGCGGTTGATCGGTCTTGCAATTTGTTATATTGCTTCAGTAGCTTAACCTTCAATAAACGTTTTCACATTTTCTTCATTCCGAAGGTTGCACTTGATGCCTCACTGGACGCTTCCTTCTCCTTCTTCTTTCCCTTGCAAAACGCGGCCTTGGCCCTATCGCGGCCCATTGGACGCTGCTCCTCCTCCGTCGCGTCGCTAGAGCTGTACTCACCTCCGACCCCCAGACGGGTTCTCTTGGAACTGGAATCAGTCCCACTACCAGGACCATGCTGTGCTTTCCACTTCGCTTCCTTGCGAACAGTTTCCCACCACTTGAAGCGTTTGAAAGGCTGAGTCACTCTACTGTCATTTGCGTACCTCGCCTGTGCCGCCTCCATGACCATTGCATCGTCTGCTCCACTCTGATGTACCGCTTCTTCTTGGATGTGGTATGAATTGAACAAGGACACCTCACGGTTGTAGACGTTCCAGTGATCCTTCAGTTGCTTCCCGGTCCTTTGGCGGGCAGGATCGGAGGTAGAGTTGAAGGTCTTCGCTATCTGACCCCAAAAACTTTCGCCGGTCTTGCAATTGCCGGGGCGAGAGTCCTTGGAGTGAAAAATCCAAGCATTGACCTACAACGAAATAGATATTTTCTTAGTGAAAAATCCAAACAAAAACCAACTCCGAAATAAATATGTGACGGGTAAGAAAAGTACCAGTTTTTCCTCGTCCGCACATTTCCACTCGAGCCTCTTTGGACGCTTTGGTACCATTGTTTCCGCGGCATCGGACCCGTCGCTTGGAGCACTGGCTTCTAGAGCAGACGATGGAGGTGGTTGCTGGTACGGAGGAGGTGGAGGTGGAGGTGGAGCGTATGAACCGTATGGATACGGAGGTGGAGCGTACGAACCGTACGAAGGTGGTGGGTACTGAGGAAGCGGACTCCCGCTACCTGTAGGTGGAGGTGGTGGGGGGTAAGCATACGGAGGATGCTGGTACGAACCATATCCCCCAGGAAGCGGACCATATGGACCCAGAGCTGGACCATATGGCCCCGGAGGTGGTGTGTTGGATGGGTACAACACTCGGGGATGCGGCGAAGAACCGGCATTCGAGCGACGATGTGTGGGAGAGACATCATCTATGTGAGAAGGTTGTGACCCGTCGGACTGCAAGAGTTCCGTGAACGAGGTGATATCTGGAGTCCAACCCGACATGGCGGAGATGGTTTGAGAGAAGAGGGAAAGAGAAGAGGGAAATGGTGTGAAGAGAATGGATGGATATGGGGGGTATTTATAGGATTGGAGATGAAAAATTTGGTGAATTTTTTTTTTTGGCTTTTTTCCAGCCAGCAATGGCTCCCCCCAACGGCTAGCTGACATGGACCAATCGGGGGGCGCCACGTCAGCTAGCCGTTGCCCAATGGCTCCCCCCCAACGGCTCTCCCCCTCTCGCCCGGCCCTCTCGCCCCGCGCTGCCAGCGCGTCGCCCGGCCCACTCCCCCTCTCGCCCCCCTCTCGCCCCGCCACCTCTTACCGCCCCGCCAGCGCGGGCGGTAAGCCTGCCTCTCGCCCGCTCTCGCCGGGCGAGCCTGCTGCCGCCCGGCCCGGCCCTCTCGCCCCTCCTATCGCCCGCTGTCGCCCCGAGCGGGGCGATAAGGCCCACTAACGCCCCCCCCAAACGCCCGCGTTGGCACCGGCCTAAGCCCAACACTGTCCTTGCCTTCCTCGTTGGCCTCGGCCTCTCCACCGCCGACGTCGCTGCCGTCATTGTCAAGGACCCCAGGCTACTCTGCTCCGATGTGGAGACAACCCTAGATCCCGTCGTCACCGGGCTCGCGGGCCTCGGTCTATCGCGTGATGAGATTGCACGCCTCGTCCTGCTTGCCCCCGGAAGAATCCGCTACAGATCCATCGTCTCCAACGTGCAATACTACCTACCCATCTTCGGCTCCTTCGACAACCTCCTTCCGGCGTTGAAGTTCAACGCTGATCTCCTCACATGCAACCTCGAGAGGTTTGTGAAGCCCAACGTCACGGTCCTGCGGGAGTGCGGTCTAGGTGATTGTGATATTGCCAAGCTAGGCTTAGCTGTGCCTAGGTTGCTCACCAACAACCCGAAGCGTTTCCGGGCGATTGTGGCTTGTGCTGAAGGTTTAGGTGTGCCTCGTGGCACCCCGATGTTCAGGTACGCCCTGCGTGCTGTTGCATACTACAGTCAGGAGACAATCGCCGCCAAACTAGAATACTTGAAGAAGGCGTTTAGGTGGTCTGATGCTGAGGTGGCCAGTGCCGTGTCTAGGGCCCCAAATTTGCTCACAAAGTCCAAGGACATGCTGCAGGGCAGGTCTGACTTCCTGTTCTCCGAGACGAGGTTGGAACCCGCATACATTGCTCATTGTCCGACAATACTCTGTTATAGCTTGGAGGGGCGGCTCAGACCCCGGTATTATGTTTTAAAGTTTCTTAAGGAGAATGGATTGCTAGAGTGCGAGCGGAGCTACTTTACAGCTGTCTTGATGACTGACAAGGTATTTGTTGAGAAGTACATACACCCTCACGAGGAAGCCGCACCACAACTCGCTGAATACTATGCGGCCGCTTGCAGAGGGAAAGTGCTGGCTAATTTCATATATACATGAACCAATAATGGGCCGTGGAAGCTGGTACCAGGTGACTGGCACAACAAGGTTTTCACTCTTGAGTAGAAAGCATGTAATTCCTGTCTCAGTGTTCGTTGCCTAACTGGATGTTGGTTGTCTGCTATAGCATGTCTGTTACATGTTTATTTGGGTGTTGCTACTCCGATATGATGAAACTGATGATATGATTTTGTCAAGCCTGGTATGTCCGTTACATCATTCAGTAGCTAGAGAAGAAAGGATCACACAGTTCTCTCATTCTGCACATGCTTTGTAGTATCAGCTAGTATAATATCTGCACACCATATATTTATGTTCAGCCATGACAGTTTTCAGTGCATCCCTCAATTCTATCTTTCATGAAGGAGTTCTCATTTTGTCCATAAACATGATATGAATCTCAAAATTTCCCTTTGGATGAGAAGTTTGAAATATTTTTTCACGGTGGACAATTTCGAATTTGTTGATGGCTATAGTGTGTTGATCACCGCCGAGGATGCAGTTTTGACCTACTTTGTTGGTTGCTTGCTCTAGTTCTTTTAATCTGAAAATCTTCGTTTTTTCTGCAACAGCTTCCTAGTTCCTGCAGATGTACCCTACCTTGTTGGACTATGCAACATTTTGCAGAGGCGGACGACTAGATCCATATTTTTATGAACCAAGAACAGGCACCTGGTTTTGGCTTATATTGATGTTTCAACGGTGTTGATCATTTGTGTGAGCACACTTGCATCCATGTACTATGATTTCTTGGGGATTTGTTTAATGAAGGTGTGCACATATTAATCTTGATAACGTACCACTCATGAAGGAATGCTAAAGGGCGTCAGATCAACTTCTCTTTCTATTATTCAATTAGTGTACTGTAAATGACCAATTAGTAGATAAAACTTCCATCATAATACCAGTAAAACTTTCTTGTTATCAAGATTTAATTATGGTAATGCTGCTTTCATCATCATGCATTAAAAATCGGAGAACATATAACATGCGCAATAGTGTACATATTGCAGCTCCTAAATTGGTTCATTGATGTGTTCCTTTGTTTCTTTTTGTTTTAGGGTGTGCAAATCAGATATCTAATTTACAAACTTATAAATTACTAAATTGCAACCCCTAGCTTTTTTCAGGTAAGGTCCTTTCTTATTTATTATATTAGACTTTCCTCTTTGAATTGTTTCCTACAAAGATCAGCTTATACGCGTGCTACTAAAAAAATCCAGGTTAGTCATATATTCCTCAAATCTGTAATGCAGTGCCACAAGATGACATCGTCTTAAAACGATTCAGGCTTGTTATTAGGTCTAGGCATTGTGAATATATGTCGAATTGTAATTGCAGGTGTACACCTATTCATTTGTATTTACTGCTATGTTTTAATTGAGTAAAAGGTACATATTAAATTTTAGGCAGACATTCAAAGATGTGCCTTTTTTTCTATTGTGGAACTTTCTACATTGATCTGCTAGATGATTTATCATTATTTATCTCAATCTAACTATGGTGTTTTCATTGATCGGCATTTACTTTCCACTTGCTCTTTTCCGTCCTGTGAAAGGAAAACATACTGAGCTTTAAGCCTTTAACTACACATGCATATCAGTTGGCTGATAGTAGAAATGTGTTCTTAATATGGAGGGAGGGTGTGCTGCAATATATGTATCAATAGGACACGACTATTGTTGAGATAAATCTCGGGAGGTAGGCGATGAACCATGAGAAGTACTTCCTCGGTTACCCAATGTAATCCGTACCAAGAAACCCTATAATGTTTTTTGCAACTGACTGACATTTACAATTTTTTGCCTGCACAAAGCGTGCCCATATCTAGCCCCGTTCCACATGTGTTCTTGTATTATGCTAGCTTAAAAAAACTAAACTGATTTTTTTAAATGATTTAGCTTGTCTCTTAAGAAGATTAGGTATCGTGACAAATACTTGCCTGCAAGTAAGAATACTCTGTGATTTCGTTTTGTTTCTACTGAAACTAAGTTAGTCTTTTGGGGTGATACAACCAGCTTGGTTAATTTGCCACCACCATTTTTTATTGCTCCAGTGGGGAGAATTTAGTTGTTTCTACATTTGTTGTCACTTAGGAAGATATATAGTATTAGCATGGCAATAGTAGCTCACCAAACTGATCTGTACGCGCCTCAGGTCCATCGCATTGTCAGATAGGCTCTGGTCGTACAGATTTTGTTACGCGATCACTGATAATTGGTCTGCTTTCAGTTTCCGATTTTACAACCATCATGAGGTTGATTACTAACTAGCTGCCAGGCCCTCATTTTCTTATCTGTTGTCTACAGTGTTTGATTGGTTAACTAGTTCCAAGCGGGGATTATCCAATGGTTTTTTGTGTGTGTATAAATTACCTCGCCTAAACTATAGCGTGTATGCCTGTAAATTATGCCATCAGCTCTGGTACTGCATCCTTTTGTGTCACGGATTATCTGGCATGCGATATATAAGTGAACCAATTTCATAGCTGCGTGTACTTCCATTTGTTTGTAACCCAATGTTGCAGTGCCCCACGGTTATGTTGCAGTCAAGTTGCTCTGTTTTTATTGTTCTCTTGGATTGATACCCTAGCATAAGGCAAATACCACGCAAGAGCTTCTTTGATGGCCAGTGCAAATGGTGTTAGTTTCTGCTACTACAAGTACCAACTTTGAACCTGATACTTGCGTGACAACTTACAGTCACTGTTATGGATGTTGTGGAACTGCATACGAGAACAAAATGCTTCCAGGCTACTGTAACCTCAGTTGATCTGACAGTCAGGGATTTGCCTATCTGGTGTCCTACAGTACTCGATTTTTTTTAATAACACTATCCAATGCCCTAAATTTCTCAGTTTCAGTGTAGATGCGAATGAATGAACATAAGACCATTCAAGATTCAACAGGAAAGGTTTTCGGAGCCGGTCAGAAGAGACTAGGACACGACTAGGAGCCTGCTCATTTGACACCACCTGAGAGGTGAGAACATGCGATGCTTTATGTATGTGCTTCCTCCCAGGAGAAGTACTGATTGGATGTATCTGATTAACACCTTTGACTTCTGGCTGATGGAAGAACCTCTAAACCAGCCGGAGCATCTGAGCGAGCTGCCATGGGGTGCCGAATGCAGTTATTAGCAATTAGCATGATCTGCTCCCATAGAACAATTCAAATAAACTTATGTTGAATCACCATACTCTCAAGTCTTAGCAGCCCAATTGAAAATTGTTCAAACAACCAAAGCTTTGACCGACTAGTTCCAGTTCTGAGAGCAGAGCCTGTAACCCCAGCTTTTAGTCAAAGACAGATATTCAGAGACATAGCGGGAGAGTGCTTGCTCAAATTTAGCTCCGAGTAGTGGCTTAACCGCTTCAACTCGCAACATGTAGAAGTATGGCTCAAAAATCAATCATTTGGATGGAGGATGGCTGGCGATTCACTACAAAAATTAACTGGACATGGGCTAGTTAAAGAAAAAACACTGGACTAAGTTAAGGTCTATTGCATTGGCACTTTCCTCTCTCTCAGTTTAGTTTTTTAAGCTAGTTGCGTATAACAAGCACGCATGTGAAACGGGACGTAGTAGATACGGGCACGCTTTGTGCAGGCGAGAAAATTATAAATGTCATTCAGTTGCAAAAACATCACATGGTTCCTTGGTGCGAATGACATTGTCAGGTAAACCCTCGCCCCAAATACGACGTTGAGGCAATTGTGATGTGGTGTAAGGGAAAGGGTTCTCAAAGCCGCTGGTTTTTTCCCAAACCACCACCTGTTGACTCCAGTACTAACTCTTCTTTTGGTTGTCATGTTCTGAAGAAGCACATGGGTTCCACAAAGGGGCTTTAACTGCGTGCAAGTAATTTTTTTCAAGAAGATTATTTCTTCCACCCATGTTATCATCTCATCCTCAACATAACAATTTCTAACAAATTTGTTGCACCTCCTTATTATCCTTTTCTAACAAGGTGTGAACAAGTGGAGCCTGGAACACCTGAAACACGATTGGCATTTGGCACGCCTCCTTATCATCTACCTGCAGCATTAGCAATGACGTAAGTGGCCTCCATGAAGTATTATGAGCCGTGTAGCTGGGAAAAACTGGTTGCACGTGTTATATATATGTTTGACTGTATTATTGCACAACAGGGTTGACACTGTATATATGGCAGAATATACTATTCTTACATGTGTTACTTACCATAACCTCACTAATTTTGTTTTTCCTGTTGATTTGGAATTATAGTGATCCTTGCATAAATATTGACGATCTTCAAAAAGATATGTACTACCTTCATTCCGGCGTATTTCGCTTTGTTTGACCGATGCTTCGACCAAGGATTACACATTTAATATACGACATGTGTGATAGAACTCATAATCATGGTAAAGTACTTTCGAATAGGAATACAATAATATTAATATATGTCAAAAAAAATTATATATAAAAATGCGCCTTCTTTTACGGAGGTAGTAGGTAAATACGTGTTGACAAGATTTTGCTAATCGCCTGGCGCTGATGGATGTTTTGTGATTTTAAACTTGGATCATGGATCGGAGCTGGGCCTGAGTGATGAAGATGCCGTGGAAACCGTACGGGACACGCCTGGGCAGCTGCACTTCGGCGACGATATACAGGTCCGGCGAGCGTGCGTCCATGACGACGAACCGGCTGTCTCGAGTGGCCACGTTGTGCACGTAGCACACCACGTATTCGTCGTCCTTGTTGCCATTGCCGTCGACATGGTCGGGGACAAAGAGTGGCTCTCCGGCGAAGCACCCTGGACCGAAGTCACGCCGAGCCAAGGCGCAGTCGCCGTCCCAGGACCCGGCGCGGCCAAAGTCCAACTTTGCCACCCCGCCGATCCTGGGTATGGGGTCGCAGACGCCGAAGTAGCCGTAGCGGTTTCGCCGGCCAAGGCGACCTGGGTGGATGGCGCCCAACTCGAGGTTCTCCGCGGAGAGCGGGGTGCGGGAGACGGTGCCCATGCGAAGGTTTATGCACACCATCTCGACGCAGGCGTGGACCAGCTCCATGCGCTCTAGCACGTGCTCGACGGGCGTCATGTTGGGCGCCACCAGCACCAGCTCCTCGCCGCCGACCTCCTCCCACGCGTTCACCGAGTGCACCATGTTGAAGCCCGGCACCTCGAACCACCGCATATCTGACTCGTCCGTGGCGTGCCGGGGAAGCACCCCGAGCCGGGGCACCTTGCCCGGGTCCGCCCCGACGAGGGCGCCGTTCGCCATCACCATGGATTTGATCACCATCTGTGTCTCCGGGAAGATGGCATACCGCTCCGTCACGGCGAAGTCGTGCAGGAAGTGCGTCTGCTTCACTGAAAATATGGGCACGTCGGCGGCCTTGTTCCCGGCTGAGTCGAATCGGGAGTAGGTGAGGAATGGCGGGTCGAGGTCGTAGTGGAATGCGAAGAGCTCGCCGGTGATGGGGTCCTTCTTGGGGTGCGCGGTCATGCGCAAGAGGAGGCGGCCGCCGAAGTCGCGCCTGCCGTGCGTGGTCACTTCGCCGGTGTCCGGGTCGACTCGCACGACGTAGGGGAGGTCCGACTCGGCGAGCGCGTAGAGACGGCCTCCGAAGAAGGCGAGGCTGGTTTTGGCGACCCCGACGCCCTCGGCCAGGTTCATCTGGCCGGTCAGCGCCCTGGCCGCCGCGACGGCGCCGCGCGCCACCCCAGCCACGCCGTGGAAACCAGCTAGGATGTTGGGCAGGACAGGCTCGCCCGCGTCGCGCTCCAGGAGGTACTTGTACGTCTCCACGTAGCGGGAGCAGAGGACGGGATGGGAAGAAGACGGGGACGTGGGGAGGAGCAAGGAGTGCAGCATGCCGTCGCCGTCGAAGAGGTGGTGCGGCCCGCGCGGGTGGTGCTGCGGGTTGGGCCCGTTGCGGACGTAGGCTCCTCCGGCGAGGCAGCGGGGGATGGAGCCGCGGACGACGGGGCACGGCGTGGGCGGCAGCTCGTCCACGGGCGCGAAGTTGCCAGAGAGCACATGGCGGGGGTCCACGGGCGGCCGCCGCGCCGGCGGGTCGATGAACGTATTGATCACCTCCTCCAGCGCGTTGCAGAACGTGACCGCCAGTGAAGCGGCAGGCCGGCGTGGCGTCGAGGCCGTCGGCACATCGCTGTCGCCAGCAGCAGCAGCAGCAATTCTTCTTCTTCCTTGTGCGCCTGTGGATCCGTGCAGCAGAAGAAGCAACATGAGAGGCGCTGGAGAGCCTCCTTGATGTTGGAGCCTGAACACGAGACATGGAGAAGTTGGAGGTCACAAGTGCTCCCACCATATTCTGTAATCTGCAGCTACTAGGTGAGCACTGAATTCAAACAAGAAGATAGCTGCTGCTCCTACATTTGCTACTTGGCCAGCTCACCAGTGAATCGTACTATTTTTTTCAATAAGATGAAATAGTGCTACTATTGCTTATTTGTGAAAGCTGAGCCCACGTGACAGAAGGTGACACCGCATGGTTTATTTCCCCCCCCCCCCACCGACGACGCAACTTAAACTTCGCCCCCTAATCTAAAGATTACATCCTTGGGTGTTACACAGCGCTTCCCAGAGTTTAGATCACTTTGGCCGTCAGATCGAGCCTCCACCAATACGTGTCAGCCATCCGTGTCACGGTAATTTTTTTTTACTGCCGGAAGCTTGGAATCACCGCGTCATATAAATCGCGCCAATCCGCGCGCGCAAACCCTAGCCGCCAGTCACTGTCTCCTCTCTCCCCCCAATCGCCTCGCGTCTCTTCTCCCCCAATCCCTCCGCTCCGTTTCTCCCCGTGTGTAGCCGCCGGCCCGCCACCAGTCCCTACCCAGGTCGAGCCCCCTAACAGTAGGAAGATGAACGGAGGCAGTCGTCCTCGCCCCTCGGCAACCGGGCCACAGGCGGAGCCGTTCAGGATGTCGTCGTCGTCCTTGCCTTCAGCGCGCCCCGCGTCTCCCTCCTTCTTGCCTTCATCCTCCTCGTGGATTCGCCTCCGACGGCGCGGGTTAGCAGTGGAGCTCCCGCAGCCACGACGCTCCGTCTATCCGTCGTCCTCAGCGCAACAGGAGATGGATCCGATCCATGGGCGAGGACGAGGACCAGCAGGCAGCAGCCCCGTAGCCCCTGGCCTCCTCCGCATCTTCTACGGTGGCTGCTGAGCATGGTGAGTTCTCCTATTCTCGTCAGATCTTTCTTCTCCTCTCTTTCTATTTCTTACCTTTTGTTATTGATTGGAATATGGGGTCAGCTACAGCCAGGATGATCAACTCCGGCCAATCTTGTGCCTCCGCCAGTTCCCCTTGCACAAGATCGACCCCATGGTCTACCGTCGTCGGCAGCGATTCCAGTGACGACCCCATCATTATCTCCTCTCAGGTCTGTACATAGACGACCTCACGCTCGACCCAGCCATGGCACTGACACTGCGGACAACCCACTGGTCTCTTCCGGCATAGCACACACCATCACATCCCTTATGATTGCGTTTATCCGGTTGAACCCCTCTTTCAGATTCTCTCCCTACTCACTAATTAAATTTCTGTTTCATAGCTCTGGTTGGTTTGAGAGGAAACTTCACACTGTCAGTCCACAGAAGCAAGTGTTGGTGTCAGCGGTGTCCTGCTGGAGGTATTCATCTTCCCCACCTCTCTTTCTGTTCATTTTTCCTATAATATGTGATGTTCTGCTAGAAGTATTTTTTTCTCAGATCAGTATGCTATGTGATTATTAGGATGTAAATGTAGCTATGGTTTCTGAAGAAGTGGAGAGAAGCCACGGATACCTCCATCCTTTCCATGGGAAATGATGACCTTGGCTAGAAAAAGGTTTTGGCGACGACCGCCTAAATGCATATGTAGGTAACCAGATCTTTGTTGTCTCTCCCACTCCACTAGCTAGCATCATTCCCTGGGCCTTGAATCCCCAATTTAACCTCATCCTCTTATCATGAAATTCATGGATTAAACTTAGAAATTGTTTCTACTTGCAACATTGTATTTGTGTACGATTGGGTAACTGTCCTGTTGACATCAATCACTTTTTTTATCTTGATCATGTTTTTCGTTTCTTTTGTTTACCTTGGTCCATAAAGATATGTTATTAAGCTCTTCACTTAGCATGGTTCATTTTTTACTCCACAAAAAGAAAGATAAATTAAGAATGGTTGTTAATATATGTGTTTTTTATTTGCCAAACAAAAGGAGAAATTAATGGGTTTGTATTCAACCTTATTACCGATTTCCCTTTATTGTAGCTTTGGTATGGTTCCAACTATTAGATTGCGTGGAACATCTAGGAAATACACTCATGTTTAATTATCTATCTATTGTAGATATATTCTTCCAGTTAATTCATTGATTATACGAAGCATAATTTTTCTTACTGCTTATGGCGTAGGTACCAAAGAATGCAACTTAGCATATGGTATATATCTAATATGAACTATGTAAGTACGAGTACGTGTTTTCTGATCGACTATTATAGTTTTTGAATCCCTTCTCCTTTTACTGACTGCCATCTTTGCTTTTCTAACTACAATCAGGCTTTTTTTATTACTTATACACACACGTTCTGCTCATCTTGTCATTTGTCAAGCTTCCTTAGTAACTGTTACATAATTGTTGCTTCTAACTCATCAATGTTCTATATTCTGATACTGACCTACATAAAGTAGTTTTTGTAGTTTGCGATCCACGTTATGCTAATTGAAACAATCCCATTTTGCTGAGGTGACTACAAATGACGTTATCTCTCACTATGATAAAATGAAGTGTCATATTTGCCCTTCGAGCACTTCGCTACATGTGTATTAAATATACTAAATGCATATGTGTTCAATCCATATCTATTATACCTTTAACTCTCAGCCTATGAACAGACAACACTCTTAAGTTCTCTATCCATTAATTACCAGTTCTGTGCTCATGGTTTCTCTGCTACTTGATACGATCCTTCTTTTCATGATGGTTTACCCATGGATTCCTTAAAAGCGTGGTGCATCTGAATTTATTTGTTTCAATTTTTTAGCAGGTAATCATATATTATTTCCTCTCACTATGGGGATTCTGCGTGATGAAAATTGTCAGGTATATATTTGTATTCCCTGCCAACTTATGGTATTGGTTCATTTTATTTATATATATATACACTTTCTATTGGCATTGTTTGATTTCTAAAATAGAAAAAGTACTATTGTTTTATGTGTGTACATGCCCCCTAAGATTTTTTCCCCTATATATTGTTAAAAGTATCCAGGTCATTTTGGTCTGTACATGTGCATCTATGTTGAATAGTCAGTTCAGGTATACTTTAAAAGGCAGTTCATGCCATTGCCTTTAAATAGATATGTTTGTGATGGGACAAGAATACTTGAAAATTCGGCACTCTTGGTGATATCCTGATTTCTATTTGGATTCTACCGTGTTTGTTATCACAATTACTATGTTAGGAATGCATAACAGAGCAGTGGGAGATGAATCAAATATAATCCAAATATCAAACATTGCTCCGCTATCATTATGTTAGGAGATGAAATACTATGTTAGGAGTGGATAGTATAGTACTATTTTATTGGCCCCAAGTAAGTTCTTTAGGTCTATGGCAAGAGGTAAACTTATTATTTCAACTTGATGTTTGGGCTGCCATTCGCATGTTCTTTCTTGAGATCTTTATGATATGGCATGATGCGAACTACCAATATGTATCTCAGAAATTTACTCCGACATGTTTTTCCAAGCTATTTTTTTGCCAACGTATGTGCTTTAGTCGAAGGTGATTACAATGAATTAGTGACATATTGGTTTTCTGGCATGTTTATTTTGGTCCTTGCTCACATTTGAGAATTCTCGATTACAATTTTTTAAACTGAAAGAAGTGTGCTTAGGCCACTAGGCTCTTTCAATTTTGACATTCTTTTCCTTTTCTTTAGGATGGCAGTGAATGAACTACAATCGATCCATTCAATATGGCCATGCTGAAGCTACGTAATATTGATGTTCCAATTTCAGCAGGTACTTTACTTCCCATCCTCACTTTATTTTTCCATGTCAATTATGTTCAATCCTATCGAGGATTGTATTCCTTGGGTCTACTAAATAGCAAGATGGAAACATTGTGTGATATCCTATAGTTTTTCTGCTCAATGATGATACATAATGAAAATAGAGAAAAAAAATGGATGATATATTTGCTAATAGTTGCCTCCCACTTGAATTTTGATTTTCCATTGCACCCTTTCTTGCCATCGACAACTAGGATATTCCTTATCAAAACCACTTCTTTTTACTAATGTTTCAGGCTTCGGTCTTATTATCAATTGAGGACAGCTGAAAAAGATGTCTTGTCTGAATCGCAACCTCTGAATTTCCTATGAGGCTTCTCCCTGTTATTTATACATGTGCTCTAAAGCAGATAGCACATGGTTCTTGTGGAATAAGATTTTTTACAGTTTAGTTTTGAATCTGGCCTAGGCTAGAGAACTTTTTTTTCTTGCTGCACCTAAATAGTAACAAGTTGATCCAAATTAGGTGTCAAATATGGACTTCCACTCAACTGAATTGGGAATTTTTCTCCATACGTTTTATATATTGAATTGGTAGTGTCGTTTCCGTGTCTATAGTAATGGAGAATTGGTACCACAATTGTTTTACTCTGCATTAATAAGCATAGTCCATTATTTTTTACAACCTATAAATTACTGTTGACTCTTATGTCCTGTACCGGATGTTAGTCCCTAGAGCACTAATATGTTCTTCCATATACTGGTCAGTTTACTTCTGCTAGCTGCATGCATATCAGCTAAAAGGAGGCAATACTTTTTGTTGATTTATCACCAATTGCTTGATTGCTACTCTTGCTTTCCTATGCCGAGTTCCATGGTTTTTGTCCTGGGAACATTTTTTTATGTGTGAGATTTTTGGTGTTGATTTCCTATCTGCACCATTTGCTTTCTCCATCAGAATGGTGCATGCTTTGCCTTGAATGTTCTGTTGATGTTCGGATTCTGATGCCTCCATGTCGTCAACGTGGCCGTAAGAAAAGTATACCTATTGCTTCTCCGGATCTTTTGGCCGTCCTCTTCTTCAGTGCAGCTCATTACATGTCTTACATTCTGCTGTATTGGTTGCAAAAAATAGGTGATCGGTTGTTATCGCTGCTAAGCCCCACGGTCACTGCTTTTAACTGTAAAAAACATGGTTTGGGCGCTACATCCTGAGTTCTGGTTGCCAAGGTGCACCATGTGTCCCTTGGTTGTGTGGTGCTTTGTTTCTGGTCTCCTCTTTTGCTAGACTTCTTATCTAGCATGTCATTTCTTCTGTATAGAGCACATTTTCCATGGACCGTTGCCGATGGCTAGACGAGGTTCCTGATGCTTCTGTGGCGAGTTTTAAGGCCCGACTTCCAGGATTGTTTTTCCTACTCCTGTCTTCTCCTTTGTCATATTGTTAGTCAGTTTCCAGTGGCATGTGTGTGTAGCTTCTTACCCAGGTCAAACATACGATCTATTGACTACCAGTGCTCACGCAATGGGGCCATCTTTTGGTTTTAGGATAGGCTAAATAGTGTGTCCCCTATAACACAGTGGAGAGTTGTTTCAATCTGTGTTGCAAATGTGAGAAAGTTGATATGCGACCTTCATCGGGCCTCCACCTTTCTTAGCCGACCTTTTACATTTTGATGGTGACCGTCGTTAAAAAAATCCGTCAGCATGTAAATTTCATTGCAGATTTTATAACTGTAATTCCATTACAGATTTTCCTTCCGCTGGTGAAAATTTCCTTTTTAGTATTGGGTTATGCCCACGTTTATCTTCATGTGCATGGTGTTCCTTACAAAAGTTATGTCAACCTAACTACTCGCCGGGAGAATGTTCCTATATAGGTACTGCATCTAGGCGGTAGGTCAGATCAAACAGACGAGGACACAGTTTATCCTGTTGGTCACCTCTCACTGAACAGGGTGGCTGGTGCGTAGACCGAGTGATAGAAATTAACCAGCCGGTCTAGGGCCAGTATCCTGAAACCATATCCTCCTTTAATGGTGTGAAAGGTTGAAGCTCCTTTCCCCAGTGTGCGCTGCTTTTCTTCAGCCGACATTGTTCTCTTGGGCTCTAGATCCAACTACAGCTAACATATCCAACTATCGTGCTTAGGAATCACCAGCAACGTGTGGAGTCCTAGGACCATACCTGTTTGTAGCACATGAGGTGTTAGTGTAAAGGACTGATCGAGATGGCAATGTGCCTCCTTTTGACCTATATATGTAGTATATTAAATTACTGCTTGAGATATCAATCAACTTGGCATATACGAAATTACGAATGATCGATGGGTACAATTCGTACCAACAACAAGCATCTTAAGAACATACTAATCAAAACTTATGTATTTATTATCTTTTGCATGAATCCGTGTGTTCTGTTGACCTCAAAGTGTGACTGCTATACAGTGATTTTATGCTATGTTATTATGATGTGGACTTATAAATTGCTGAGGTTCTGTGATTAGGCCCTGGTTTGATACTGGTTTGATATGTTCGTTCTTTTTATATGCTTTACAGGTTTCTCCGGATTCTCCTGATTGTGTGAGGTGTAATTGCTACATTAGAATTACTGATAAAACCTTTTTGGAATCAGAAAGTGACGCCGGCAAGGCCGTGCTTACCAATAATTGGTGATTTCATGTTACCTTATGGATATTCTTTCTTCCACTGATAAGTGTTCAACTTTCTTTAAATAACGATGTGATCTTTGTTCTCGATCAGCAACAATGTATAAGCATGACTATGATATTACCATTATGTTGAGCTTATACTTTTGGCTATTGACCATCTACTTAGTAATCTGTGTATAATGTGATAACCACGGGTGAAATATTAAAAGAACCAACAGGTGGCGCGCGGCAAGCCGCGCTCACTAAACTAGTTACTAGACATTGATACAAACTCGGCACAGATCTTCACCAGGTCCCCGCTGAGTACACTCGGCAAAGACCTCGACATGTGTCGCCTGCTTAGTGTTCCGCTGTGTGTCAAGTATCCCAGCTAATGGGTGCCGACGATGTGGGCAGACGACGGTACAACGAGACGGTTCATTGATGTGGCCATACACTATATATTTTACAACGAAATTTAACTAAAAACTTAAACCAATTACAACTAAACTAATCCATACGTTGGGGGGGGGGGATACCGCTCTAGGGCCAGCCTCGGCGTCGTTTCCGCCGCATGAGGGGGAAGGACATCCTTGGCGTCTTTGTTCGCCATGTTAGAGGGGCTAGCCTCGATGTCGCTGTCGCGGTCAACCACACGCGCGAGCCGAGCGCGGGCACATGACACTTGTAGGGAAAAGCCCACTAGTAGACCACAAAATTTAGTTAGCCGTGGCGCACGTCTATGCGTCATCGTGAATTGTTCGTCACGGGTACCGGATATACCTGTGGCACATAAGCCCTCTGCGCATCACTATTAGTAAAATTAGTGCGCCACATTTAATTTGCCCTACCCCTAGTATACTGGTGGTGCACTGATTTTGATGTGTGCCTGATGTAGATGGTTTGACTGGTCTGTCGACACCCGCCCACACTACTAGGGAAAAGCTTACCCGTGACGCACCATTTTGCTTATCCGTGACGCACCTGGGCGCGTCACGGCTATCACGCCGCGCCTATTGGTTTAGCCGTGACGCACCGAGCTGGTGCGCCGCGCCTATTAATACCCGTGACGCACGGGCTAGGTGCGCCGCGGCTACTTCTGGGCGCGTCACGTGTAACTCCAGAAGTGCGCCACGGCTATGAATACAGGTGCGTCACGGGTAAGCTAATGCCTCCACGGCTAAGTTCGCCGGTGCGCCACGGGTATCCACTTTGGCGCGTCACGCCTATCCTCCCAGGTGTGTCAAAGGTACTCTTTTTGGTGCGTCACGGCTATACTATGCTGTATTTTTTTAAAATACACAGTACCGTATTTATACAGGTATATACAGCTCAAATACAGAGGAATATCAGTAGACAAAATGTATCAAAACAGTTCTTTGACAAACAAGTTATATATCATAGTTGATCATACTGCTTAGAATTCCTAATAGCTACATCAAACAGTTGATTATGAATACAAAGTGTTTATCAGAGTCAAATAGATACAAGTGACCTACATCACACGGTTAATCATCGGGACCGATTACATCGATTGATGATGCTTCATCATCGGGACAAGTGACCTATCTAGTCGCCGATAACCTAATCATCTAGCTAGGAACCATAGCATGACGAGCGAGGCGACGGCGACAAGAGCGGCTGCGATGGTCTTCATCCACGTGTTGTTCTTCTTCTTCTTATTTTGTTCCTCCTCGAGATGGATGAACCACCTAGCTTCCGCCGCCACTCTTGTGTTGTAGGATTTGTAGGCATTCCCTTTGAACTTGTTCACCTGCTCGAAGCAGTCTTCCCAGTGATCGTAGACTCCTGGAACCCTGCCTCTAAACACCACGTAGCACCTCGACATCTGTAATGACAAGAAAGAAAAGCAAAAACAATAGTTTTAAACATGTCTACAATAAGTAGTAAGTGGAGAAATATAAAAGGCCATCTGAGTGTGAACCAACTCTTGTAATCATCGGCATTTATACAAAAGATCGAACGAACATAGGACCGGAATAATATAAAAGCAATATAATCAAGCATTGACATAATTGAGCATCAGTTACGAATGGACGATTCATAACCGTAACGATATGTGCCTCATATTTAGGGTGGACACATATAAGCGGCCGTAGGTGGTGCCGCTGCGCCAAGTGGGATGCACAAGATCGTAACTTTGTGAAAATCACAAGGCGCAACGGACCACCTAGGCCATCTGAGTGTGAACCAACTCTTTTAATCATCGGCATTTACTTATTCAAAAGATCGAACGAACATAGGACCTGAATAATATAAAAGCAAGATAATCAAGCATTGACATAATTGAGCATCAGTTACAGAATGGACGATTCATAACCGTAACGATGTGTGCCTCATATTTAGAGTGGACACATACAAGCGGCCGAAGTGGTGCAGCTGCGCCAAGTGGGATGCACAAGATCCTAACTTTGTGAAAATCACAAGGAGCAGCTGACCACCTCGGCCATCTGAGTGTGAACCAACTCTTTTAATCATCGGCATTTACTTATTCAAAAGATCGAACGACCATCACAAGTAGGACCGCAATAATAAAATGCAAGATAATCAAGCATTGACATAATTGAGCATCAGTTACAGAATGGACGATTCATAACCGTAACGACGTGTGCCTCATATTTAGGGTGGACACATACAAGCGGCCGTAGGCGGTGCCGCTGCGCCAAGTGGGATGCACAAGATCCTAACTTTGTGAAAATCACAAGGCGCAACGGACCGCCTAGGCCATCTGAGTGTGAACCAACTCTTTTAATCATCGGCATTTACTTATTCAAAAGCTCGAACGACCATCACAAGTAAGACCGCAATAATGAAAAGAAAGATAATTAAGCATTAATTAACATAATAAAGCATCCGTCACACGATGGACGATTCATAACCCTAACGATTGAGTTCGACTAATTTCGGAAAATGTAGCAAGCCTTACAATAGTTCTCACTCCTTCTGACTCATCCTCCCAGGGATTACAACGGGACAGCCCTCCTGAGTGATGAAGGGCCTGTCGTCACAGGCAGTTGCTAGGTAGGTATCTATGTCGCGGTTCGGCATGTTGAACCGGCAGTAAAATGTCCCACTCTTGTTCACCACTTCATGAACGATTTTCGTGGCAAAGCACTTCTGGATATCATATATCTCTTCTCTAACCTTGTCATCGCCGACCATCGACAAGCGGGAGGCCCATTGTTGGACTTGACTAGACAGGGTAAGGAACTGTTGATCCCGTACATACGCCCGCATATGATGGAGGACATAGTAGGTGTCTCGGTTACTGCCCGCCGGCTGCTTGACGCACGCGAAAGTCGTCGTGTGGGTGAACACCCGAGCGCCCTGAACGACCTTCTCCCTAGTGATTTTGCCCCCCCCTTGCGTGGTAGCCGGTGAGAGCATTATCCAAAACTTTCTTCACGTTGGAGTAGTCTTTCTTCACCGCACTCACTGAGTCGAGATACGTGGCATGCGAATGACTGATACAAATGCAGATGAGTGTGCATTGTGTATATCTGCACGGAACAATCCAAACAAAGTGTTGGAAAGGAGCGATGAAAATCTAAAGAAAATCACTTTCGATTCGGCTAATAATATTGACTTACCCGGCAAAGTAAGGCACGAGGATGTAATCCTTGGTCTGGTTCGCCAGCATGAAGTCCCGGAGATATGTCGACGCGACTACCTGGTTCCCAACGCCGCACAACACGTCGTGGCGCATGTAGAAGGGGTCCGCTATCGCGATGCCCGGTGTATTATCCCTGATGACTTGCACCGCCAGACTGAGCGAGTATAGGCGGATCATGGAGTAGTGCAGCGGATTGCTATGGAACATATCGAAGATGTCCGAAAACCGCAGTACTATTCTATCCGCACCGGTTGACTCGACGAAGCCCAAGTCCTTTGGCACCATGGCAATGAAAACCGGGTATGATGGATCCTTGGATTCAAGAAGACGCGATTCAAGATAAAGAATGCTGTCATGCAAACTCCGCATATCCCCACTTGCGGCCTTGAGCTTGCTCTGGCTAAGCATAGGCTGACCAATCACATGCATCTTCGTATGCCTAGATGTAGGTGGGCCGTCCTGAACACGGAGCGGCATCTTAGCAGGCTGGCTCGCGGACTTTGCGGCCTTGGATCTAGGTCCTCTTTTCCGCGGCTTCGGCGCTTTCGGAATGATCTCCTTCTCAATCTCCTCATTAGCCGCCTTACGGATTGTGCTAGGGCTGAAAATAACTCCACCCTTCGCACCTTTCTGAGTCTCGGTGCAGGGGCCGACATCTGGAGGCGTGTCTTCCTGAGGATCGAAGAGACGCTTGCAATTGGATTTATCCGCAGGAGGAGCCTCACCACGAGCCTCCGTGCTATGGTAGGGTTCTTCTGGAGGAGGAGCAACGTAATCTCCGCCATCAAAGTCATCGGCGATGAAATCCATGGCATCAAGATCAACGTCATTCTCCTGGTCTTGTGCCATCTCCATGTCACGGGTAGGCGACGACGCGGCGACGGTCTTGCCATGGCTCCGCTCCGGAGCTTCTAGAGGGGTTGTCTTCGAGGTGGTGCCTCGCGCCGGTAGTTCTAGAGGCGATGTCCGCGGGGTGGCGCCCCTCTTCCCCAGGCGAATCTGGCTCTTCGGCCATTCCATGTTCCAAGGCATGCACTGGAGCAGCGTCAGGGTATCGGGGTCATCTTCTTCTTGGTAGGGTTGAATGGGAGGCAACAAGTCGTCGTAGCCCGCCAGCACCCGAAGCACTCGAACTCTATATACGTCTTCGCGCATCGGCCTGTTGTGGAACCTGCGGGTTGACGGTTGAACGATCATACCCACAGCAACATCCTTCAACACGCCGTCCACTGTGTGTAAGAGAGTGCATGGAACGTCGTCGTTCTGCGGAAAACATGCAGGGCGTCAGAGAGGCCAGTCTAAGGCAAAGGAAGATCGACGCTCCAACGCTTAACTATTTACCTGGCTGGCGAGGGCGTCGAGCTCCTCTAGTGGCGAGGGGCCAACGACGACGGCGGGCGTGCTACTGCTCAATGGCGAGGGAGAACCGGCGGCGGGCGTGGAACCGATGGCCAGGCGGCGGTTGTTCGTTGGTGCACGCTCTTCATTCGGCGGAGGACCGCCCACTGTGGGCGTGCAACGGATGGTCAGGCGGGTAGAGGCGGGCGGAGTCACTATCGGCGCCGTGGTGTAGGCGGGCGGAGTCACAAGTGGGTCCGCCATCGTGGCGTTGGCCGGCGAGACTCTGGACAAGTCTCTTGAGTTGCTGCCCTGCACGCTAGGCACCGGGCATGGCCCCACTCGACCTCCTTCATTCCATCGAGTAACCACATCGTAGATGGTAGGCAAAACGCTGCCCATTTGTTTTGCCAAAGCTGTTTTGACAATATTAGGAATATCGGCAACTTTGGCCTTGAGGTCTGCAATCTCGCGATCGCGGGCTTCGTCACGTTGGATATCTTCGATGCTCCTCTTGCTATTCCTTCTCGCCTCCCTGGGCTCCTTGAAGTACTCTCTGAGCTTCGTCGTCGTGCCCAGGCCACAAACTCGGCCACCTGACGGCCTTTTGTGCTTTTCCTTCCCCTGCGTCACGTTCACCGCCCTATTTAAAGTGTCGTCCCACGGGCCGTGCAGCCTCGGCATGGATGACGAGGTTCCACCACTTTCGATTTCTAAGTTCTGCACAATTAGCGTGAACCGTTTAGAATTCCACCAGTACACTATGATGCAATCGACTTGATCGTCGAGAGCAAACTAACTAGGGTGGTGTATTTACTTACCAAGTTGTCATACAACGTCTTCACCTTCTCATCATCGGTAGTATACTCATTAGCTACCGGGTCATATGTAAACCGGGCCCTGATGAAGTTTTTCGTCCGCGGCGAGTACTTTGCGAGAGGGTCAGGGATGCCCTGTTCTGCACGTTTGGCGTCCTCCTTCTCCCAATTGGGAATCGCCGCTCTGTAACCGCCGCATCCCAGTTTGTGGGAACCAATGTTCAACTTCCGCATCCTCTGCCCCCAACCAGAGTTAGCCTTGGCGACTTCGCTCTCGCAAATTAGCTTGAAGTCCCGGAGTTCATCTTCGGTGATTCTCGGCTCACTCGCTAAAACATCCTGCAGGCTATTTTTGGGGTCCAAGACCTTAACCTTCACCCGGTGTTTCCAGTTGGCCAAGGCGGTGTTCATCTTACCAATGGCGGAATGGTTGACCTTATTCCCCTCCAGATTGTCGTTATTGTACTTAAACGGCTCGTCTGGCGGATGCGGGTACAAGTATCGTCCGTGCAGCTTTCTAAAGAGAATAACCCGATAATGGGCATTCTCTTTTTTCCTTAGATCATTGGTTAAGATCCTGACAGTGTCCCGGACAATGCAACCAATCTGGTTGCCGAATCCTTTGACCACCTTCTCGGGCGCGATTGGATACCCAGAGCTATCAATTTCCGTGATCTCTTCACGGTAGGTGCGGAGAGTGTTACATTTCCGTCTCCTCTTCTTGTTGGCTTTGCTACCACCATCTGTCTGATCACCGGCATCAGTGGTGTCATTTCCGCCGGCGGCGCCACTAGTGGTATCACCGGCGGCGCCACTAGTCGTGGCGTCATTCTCCTCGCCACCGCTAGTGTCCGCGTCAGCCCAGGCATCCGCCGTCGGGTCGTATTGCTCATCTTCTTCGTCGGTGATTTGCCAGAACGGCTTAGAACCGCAGGCCTCGTCGTCGTGTGCCATGTTCTGAAGGGGGAAATTATTGGTTAATCTAAAGGAAACAAAAAATCGACATACTACTCGATCACGGTAAAACGGCTAAGTCCTAAATTCACGGGAAAATTTCGGCATGACCTTTGCTAATTTTCTAACACTAGAGTGCCCGATTCTCGCCGAAACGGAAATTAATCAACATTTCGGCGAAAATGGGCAACTCATTTGAATTCCCTGCAAAGTTTTAAACGGCTCGATGGCCGGACAAATTTCCAAATTTGTTCAAGTACCAAACTGCAACACCAAGATTTCTTCCCGGGAAATTTTGACACATTCAACAACACAGTACTTGCCATTTCATATACAACACAGTACTACAACACCAAGAGTTTATTTCACAATACTTGTCATTTCATATACAACAGCAGTATCCTAGCTATATAAGGGAGAAATACAACAACAGCAGCAACCTAGCAACAGCAGCATCAACCTGGCAACAACAGCCTAGCAACAACAGCCTAGCAACAGCAGTATCCTAGCTATATAAGGGAGAAATACAACAACAGCAGCAACCTAGCAACAGCAGCATCAACCTGGCAACAACAGCCTAGCAACAGCAGTATCCTAGCTATATAAGGGAGAAATACAACAGCAACAGCAACCTAACAACAACAGCAGCAGCCTAGCAGCAGGCTACATAGATAAAGAGGTCCATCTCACATGTTCATCTGAAAATTAGAATTTAATCTCCTTTATTTAGATGTGAGCATCAAAATCACTGATGCCATGGTCAAGATGGGGCGCACCGACGTGCTCGACGGCCATCAGGGGGAGGTTAGGTCCGTCTGCTGCGTTTTTGTTGACTAGCTATATATCTTCAGGGTTTTGAACCTGCACGCACCTATAACTACTGATTCAACTCAACTGTACATGGATCTCCGTTTATGCGTGTTCGTTCATCCTTATGCTCCGATTAAGAGAGAGATGGCGCCTGATGCATCATCCATACTTCCGTTATTGTCAGTCAAAAATGTAGTGCCGTCGTTGGTGACCAACTGACGGCTCGTGCATATCTAGCTCTTATTTGTCTAATCTTAGTAGACTGATAGTTTGACGAACCACCTGTTTCGTCAGCCACAATTGGGTCACCAAATCTGGGCAGAGCACACCAGAGAGTGCGCCAGCGCTTTCATGCAAGCAAAAAATGTATCCTTTCATCAATCGGCTTCATACAGAGCCCTTCTGTGAAGAGACAACCGAAGCTGAATACTATCCAACGAGCGGAGATGCACACAAAAAATGTACCAATGCACTACGATGCAACAGCTAAACTTCAGAAACTAAAGCAAAACAACTTAAAAATGTCTGGCTTCCTTCTCCCAAATAACAAAATCCAGTAAACCGTTTTCCTTCTCCCAAACTTTCATTTTAAATGTAGTACTATTTTACAACCTGGTGGACTAGAGTGTTCCCACTAGAGAAAGTTTGTGTACTAACATTGCAATTACCTCTTTAATATTTGCGTGGTAAACTACTCAAAAAAATTGCTTGGTCAAATGCAAGAACGGAACAGAGACACCATCACACCAAATGCAACGCGAAGTAAAGTCTACTGCTAAGGGATTACATCATCTTGGATAAATTTGCTAAGGCAGTGCTCGTTGTTCACGCAGGTACAAGAACAGGAACAAGAACAGGGCAAGAACAAGAACAGGGCAAGCAGGAACAAGAACATGGCGGGAGGGAGGAGGAGGGGTCTTACCTAGGGCTCGCTGTAGTCGTTCACGCAGCTGCACACGGCGTCGTGGAAGGGGAAGAAGCCGTCGGCCTTGGCGGTCCTGCAGCTGCACCACGGCGTCGTGGAAGACGGAGGCCTTGGCGCTCCTGTAGGTGGATGGCGGCGCGGCTCCTCGTCCTCCTCCTTGTCGTGGACGGCGGCGCGACTCCCCTCCTCCCCGGGCGGTGGGCGGCTACGGTGCTGGGCAGCGGTGGCTAGGGCAGCGGTGGGCGTGCGGTGTGGCTAGGGCGAGAGGGCAGCGGTGGCGGACGGGAGGGGACGCTGGCTAGGGCAGCGGTGGTGGACGGGAGGGGACGGTGGCGGCGATCGATGGAGACAGAGGGGGAGCTAGACGGGAGGGGACGGTGGCGGCGATCGTGCGGAGGTGACGGTGATTCTTTCCAGATCGAGATTGGAGAAGAGGAAGAAGCAGAGGGGAACGGCCCCGTACGTGCTATAGAAGAGGATAGCGGTGACGCACCGAGGTGAGGTGCGTCGCGCGTAAAGTAACCGTGGCGCACCAAAAAACCGCGCGTCGCGCGTAAGCTATTCGTGACGTGCCAACGAACAGTGCGTCGCGCCTAAGCAAACTGTGGCGCACAAGATGGAGGTGCGCCACGCCTATCGGTAGTATCTAGATAAAAGAACTGTGCGTGGGTACGTATCAACAACTCATACTTACCCCAGTGGCTAGTGCCCTTCCTGCCTAGCCTCCCACCAGGGTTCGACTCCTGTCCACCCCCACATTTTTTTATTTTTTATTTCTTACAAAATGATTCAAAATAAATCAATATATAAATAAATATATACATAGCAAATTATAGTAGATCAACATAGATGTAAATATAATGAAATTTGCAAAATCTCAAATAAAGTGTTGATTAATTTAGATGTCATAAAATCTCAAATATTCTTATTACATCATCTTAATTTTGTCGAATTCATGCACACACACGGCAACATAATGATTCTTGTAGCTCTAGCTAGCGTTTTACAATTTTCTTTCCCTTCTTTGTCGCGGTTGAGTAATTCAGTCCCGGAACACCGTGACTTCTTCGGTGGAATGGGCGACCCGTAGGTAGTGTTGTCCTGCTTCTTCTTGTTGTGTATTTCGTTCCATCGTCATTGTCATCTTCCATTTTCGGGTCGCCGTACTGGTCAAAGTCTTGCTCGTTGGCTACTCCGTCCATTCCGATGATGTTTCTTTTGCCTCTCCGCACGACAACACGGCTAGGCCTTGTCGGGTCAGTAATGAAGAAGCATTGGTCCACTTTGTTAGCCAAGACCCATGGCTCATTTTTTGCGGTGACATTCGTGCCGGATTTGGCTTCAGGTATCACCATGGTGGTGAAATATTGTCCTTCTTTCCTGACGCTCTTTGCCCATGTGACACGGAACATTGGCACATTCTCTCCGCAGTAGTCGAGTTCCCATATCTCGTCGATCCTACCATAGTATCTTTCCTTGACGTCACCTGTTAATGATTCCATCGTTACCCCCGAGTTCTGGTATTCGCAGTTCCGGTCCTTATTTGCCGTGTAGAATGTGTAACCATTGATATCGTATGCCTGATATGTCATGAGGTTATGTGCGGGGCCTTGTGACAATGTGAGTATGAGTTTTTCTTCTTCAGAATAGGGCGTCTCCGGTTGATCGGTCATAATCTTCTCCCTGAACCACTGTGTGAAATGGATGTTGTGCTCTCTGATTATTTCTGCTTCGGTCCTATGTTGACCCCGGTCACTGTAATACTTCGCGATTAGCAATTTGTGCTTTTCCAACCAAGGATCGACCACTGTTAGATGTTGTAGCGCGACTAGGTTTGCTCTGTCAAAGTCGTTGCGTCGGCCCTGAAAGTCGACATTCATTTCGTGCTGGCCCTCGCGGTGTCCCCATCCACCGAGCCTGCCAAAGTGCCTGTTTACGGGCAGACCAGGGTTCTCATCTTTGTCTAGAAAATTCGTGCAGAAAGAGATGCACTCCTCTGTCATAAAGCCCTTGGCAATGCTTGCGTCTGGACGGGCCCTGTTGCGGACGTATCCTTTGATGGAACCATTCATCCTTTCGAACGCCATCATGGAGTGTAAAAACGGCGGCCCGAGCTGGATGATATCATCCACGACATGGACAAGGAGATGCACCATAATGTCGAAGAATGCTGGCGGGAAGTATATCTCAAGCTCGCATAGTATCACCACGATCTCTTCCTGTAGCCTTGCGAGTTTTTTCACGCCAATCGACTTTCGAGAGATGACGTCAAAAAAGTTGCAGAGTCCAAACAGCGTTTCGCGGACGTGCTCGTCCATTATCCCTCGAATTGCAACTGGAAGTATCTGCGTCATCATCACGTGACAGTCGTGAGACTTCATTCCGCTGAACTTCTGCTTTGGTACGTCTAGGTATCTGCTTATCTTCCCCGCATAACCGTAAGGAAATTTGACTCCAAGGAGGCACTTGAAGAATTGGTCGATCTCCTTCTCGCATAGCGTGAAGCACGAAGGGGGACAGTAATATTCCGTCTTCTTGGCCTTTTTGCCCTTGCGGCGACCTTCCGTCCCATCTAACACATCATCATCGTCATCGTCATCATCATCCGGTTTTCCTCCGTGGAGCTCGCCCCTGATATTCAAAAATCTCAAGTTGTTCCTTGCTTTCGGCCCATCTTTGGTCCTCTCCGGCATGTTGAGCAGGGTGCCAAGCAGACTCTCGCACACGTTTTTTGTGATATGCATGAGGTCAAGGCAGTGGGGTGTGCGGAGAATCTTCCAGTACCTCAGGTCCCAGAGAACAGACCTTGTTTTCCATACACCCTCCAACGGCGCCGGCGCCTTTCGCTTCTTTCCCGGCGCAGGGCACTCTTTCCAGTTCTTCAACAGCTCGTCGATTTCCTCGCCGCTCCTTTGACGTGGGGCTCTTCGCATCTCAACTTCATTGTTGAACAGATCTTTGCGTTTTCTCCACGGGTCATCCTTGCGAAGCCACCTTCGATGCCCCAAGAACACGGTTTTCGATGACCCGGGGTTTCTCTCTAGCTGGAGATACGTAGTGTCATCCATGCACCTAACGCATGCACAGAATCCGTGCGCCACCTGCCCCGCGACATATCCGTAACCGAGGTAGTCATGCACCGTCGTGATGAGCGCGGCTCTCAATGGGAAAAACGTTTCTCCATAGGCGTCCCACGTATTGGCTGGCTCGTCCCATAACGTGGCTAGCTCCTCTTCCAACAACTGGACATACAGATTGATGTCGTTACCTGGTTGTTTCGGCCCTTGAATAAGCATACTCATCTGTATGTACTTCCTCTTCAAGCACAACCAGGGGGGTAGGTTGTATATACATACAAACACGGGCCAGGTGCTATGGGTGCTGCTCTGGTTGCCAAAAGGATTTAATCCATCCGTACTCATGCACAACCTGATGTTCCTTGGATCATCGCCGAATTCGGGGTATTCGATGTCTAGCGCCTTCCACTGGCTAGCATCTGAGGGGTGTGTCAGCATCGTGTCATCATTCTCCGGATCGGTTCCATCATGCTCTTCTGGCTTCTTCCTTTCCGCGTGCCATCGCATGAGCTTCGCCTGTGTGGGGTCTGCGAAATACCGCTGCAGACGGGAAGTTATCGGAAAGTACCACACCACTTTTCGAGGAGAGGCCTTCTTCCCTGTCTTGTATCGAGTTGCGCCGCACACCGGGCATATGGTTCTCTCCGCGTCCGCGCCCCGATAGATGATGCAGTCATTAATGCAAGCATGGTATTTCACGTGAGGTAAATCCAGAGGGCACACGACTTTTTTCGCCTCCTCGATGCTCGTTGGACACTTGTTCCCCGTGGGAAGACGGTCGTGCCAGAATGCCATGTTCTCATCGTAGCTCGCATTGGTCCATCGGTGTTTTGTCTTCATCTCGAGGGTCCTTAACGTTACGTTCAGACGGGTATCCTCGCTCACGCATCCTTCATACAATGGAGTAACGGCGTCTATCTCCAGTTGCGACAACTTCGATTTCTCTCTAGCAGCAGCTCTGGTGTTGCTAGTCTCCTTGAGAAGCAGAGCTTGGACATGAGGGTCCCGCACCCAGTCCGACGACGATGTCACGACATCTTCATCATGATGTCCTTCGTCTTGATTATGATCATGTCCGACATCTTCATCACGATGTCCTTCGTCTTGATTATGATCATGTCCTTCATCTTGATCATTATGTCCTTCATCATGTCCGGGCGACTCTTCATCTTCATCACTTGTCGGGTAAAGAGTGTAGCCATCCATAAAACCACGACGGATAAGGTGCGACTCCAAGTCACCAGAATCGTATCTGATCAAGTGTTTCAGTTTGCATCTTCGACAAGGACATCTTATCTCCGTCATGCTATTTCGAAACATTTCGTCCGTCGCATGTTTCATAAATCTAGCCACGGTGCCTGTGCTTATATGCATGGTTGCCTACATAGTAAAAAAAGATCAAATGAAAAATTAATTAGAATCAAATTACGTAATATATGGATATATGATGCATGCACATGGTCGTCGACGAAAAAATTCGGCATGACCTATGCTAAAAATAGGGCATTCTCGGAGTGCGTGGTCGCCGAAATGGAAATGAATCAACATTTTGGCAACACATGTCAACTCATTTTTAAGACATCCACAAATTTCATCAAAAATACGCAACACAATTTCGCATATATGTATGCAACCATATATACGAATCTTTTGTGACGACGCACGGCGCCGACACACATACATACAACACATATACATATCGTCCCTCCAACAACTCACCAACTATAGATCTTGCCGACACGAGACCGAGAGAGTACGTTTGTATGTGGCTATAGAAAGTGAAAAGATGGAAGGGAAAGTGGTAATAAAGTGAGAGATGGGGGTGGAGACAAATGTTTACTAGATTCCCCACACATATATATCAAATAAAATAGGTTAAAATAAGTTTTAAATGGTGGGAAAATGGGGGAAATGAGGTGGTGAGGAGGTGGGGGGCGACCAGATCTAAAATGGGGTGTAGATATGGGGGGATGGGAGGTGGGGGGTGGTCCCAACCACTTAAATTCGTTCCAGGTATACCCGTGACGCACATCATATTCGGCACGTCACGGCTATGCTGGGTACCCGCGGCGCACGTTCCAGTGGTGCGTCACGGCTATAGATGCCACCCGTGGAAAAGATAGCCGTGACGCACCACTGGAACGTGCGCCGCGGCTACCCAACATAGCCGTGACGCACCGCTGGGTTGGTGCGCCGCGGGTATGCCTCGGAGGCTCGCCACCCCGGCCCCACACATAGGCGCGACGTGCCTTCCTTTCGGTGCGCCGCGGCTATGCCTTTAGGCGCGACGCGCAGAAACGTGGTGCGCCGCGGGTAATAGGCGTGACGCGCCAAATGTGATGTGCGTCACGGGTATCATCACTCCTATAGCCATTTTCCTAGTAGTGCCAACAGGGGGTGTCAGAATACGCGGATAACGCGAGCCCACCCGACAAGTATGACGTTGTTGCTTCCGTGTTAACCCATCTTCACCCGTTGTCCCACTTACAGGAGGAACAATCATCGCGGTTTTTTGTGTGTGCATAAATTACCCCGCCTAAACTATAGCGTGTATGCCTGTAAATTATGCCATCTGTTCAGTGTCCTACGGTTATGTTGCAGTCAAGTTGCTCTGTTTTGTTGTTCTCTTGGATTGATACCCTAGCATAAGGCAAATACGGAGTACCACGCAAGAGCTTCTTTGATGGCCAGTGCAAATGGTGTTAGTTTCTGCTACTACAAGTACCAACTTTGAACCTGATACTTGCATGACAACTTACAGTCACTGTTATGGATGTTATGGAACTGCATACGAGAACAAAATGCTTCCAGGCTACTGTAACTTCAGTTGATCTGACAGTCAGGGATTTGCCTATCTGGTGACCTACAGTACTCGTTTTTTAATAACACTATCCAATGCCCTAAATTCCTCAGTTTCAGTGTAGATGCGAATGACTGAACATAAGACCATTCAAGATTCAACAGGAAAGGTTTTCGGAGCCGGTCAGAAGAGACTAGGACACGACCAGGAGCCTGCTAATTTCACACCACCGGAGAGGTGAGAACATGCGATGCTGTATGTATGTGCTTCCTCCCAGGAGAAGTACTGATTGGATGTATCTGATTAACACCTTTGACTTCTGGCTGATGGAAGAACCTCTAAACCAGTCGGAGCATCTGAGCGAGCTGCCATGGGGTGCCGAATGCAGTTATTAGCATGATCTGCTCCCATAGAACAATTCAAATAAACTTATGTTGAATCACCATACTCTCAAGTCTTAGCAGCCCAATTGAAAAATTGTTCAAACAACCAAAGCTTTGACCGACTAGTTTCAGTTCTGAGAGTAGAGCCTGTAACCCCAGCTTTTAGTCAAAGACAGATATTCAGAGACATAGCGGGAGAGTGCTTGCTCAAATTTAGCTCCGAGTAGTGGCTTAACCGCTTCAACTCGCAACATGCAGAAGTATGACTCAAAAATCAATCATTTGGATGGAGGATGGCTGGCGATTCACTACAAAAATCAACTGGACATGGGCTAGCTAAAGAAAAAACACTAGACTAAGTTAAGGCCTATTGCATTGGCACTTTCCTCTCTCTCAGTTTAGTTTTTTTTAAGCTAGTTGCGTATAACAAGCACGCATGTGAAACGGGATGTAGTAGATACGGGCACGCTTTGTGCAGGCGAGAAAATTATAAATGTCATTCAGTTGCAAAAACATCACATGGTTCCTTGTGTTAGAAAGTCTGTTAGATAGGCGTGTTATCCAAGTCTGTTCTGTACCGCATCGTAACTATAAGATGTGAGTACTTATCTTGTTATCGTGTGCGTGCGTATTGTAACCGATCGATCTCCGATCGCTTCTGTAAACCCTAGGCATATTTGCCTCCTATTTAACACGTAGAGCCACCCGAGACAAAGGGTATCGGCTTCCCTCTATACACCTAGATCTTGACATGGTATCAGAGCCCACCTTCCACATACGCATCTAGATGTCGATCGTTCCAGCCACCCAAACCCCACCAGCACCAATGGGCAATCCTTTCGGCAACGCCGTCGTCACCGAGAAGCTGACCCGGGAGAACTACCTGCTCTGGGAGATGCAGGTGCTCCCGACTGTCCGAGGAGCTCGCCTGATGGGCTACCTCCATGGGACAGCGGTCGCTCCGCACAAAACCCTCAACGTCGACAAAGGGAAAGATGCGGGCGGCATTGTGGAGGAATCCAACCCAACCTATGAGGCATGGGAATACCAGGATCAACAGGTCCTCTCTTACCTCTTATCCTCCTTTTCCCGAGAAGTTCTAATCTCGGTAGTTGGTCTGAAAACCTCCGCTGCTGTCTGGAAAGCGGTGAAGACCATGTTTGCATCTCAGTCGAGAGCCCGAGTGGCCAATCTGAGAGTCGCACTGACAAACACCAAGCGGGCAAGCTTTCCTTCTGCCCAAGCTTTCTTTGCCAGGATGAAAGGTCTAGCTGATGAGCTGGCCGCTGCCGGGCGTCCAATCGACGAAGAAGAACTGGTGGAGTACATCCTCACCGGTCTCGATGACAACTACAATCCGATCTTCGCTTCGGTCGGCAACGATGGCAACGCCGTCTCCGTCGCGGAACTCTACGCGCGCGTCACCGGCTACGACAATCGCATGCAACTGCTCCAAGCCGGCGGGGGATTCCAATCCTCCGCTAACATGACTGCGCGACGTGGACGTGGAGGCTTCCGCGGGCGTGGGCGCGGAGCACCACGAGGACGAGGTGCACACCGCGGCGGAGGCCGCGGCTACGGACGTCACGGCAACGGAGGACGTCCAAACCAGGACGATGGAGCTGGCAGAGGCGGCGATGACCGCCCTGTGTGCCAGATCTGCAGCAAACCGGGCCATGAGGCCTGGAAGTGTTGGCATCGCTACGATGAAGATGAACCGGAGGAGAAGACCGCAAACAATGTCGAGTCTACCTCCTACGACATCGAACCACCATGGTTCGGTGACAACGGCGCCACCGACCACATCACCGGAGAGCTTAATAAGCTCACCATGAAGGAACGCTACCACGACAATGACCAAGTGCACGCTGCCAATGGAGCAGGTATGAGTATTAGCCACGTTGGTCATGCTATTGTTAAAACCCCCTCTTCCAATTTGCATCTAAATAAAGTTCTTCACATTCCTCATGCCACAAAGAATCTTATTTCCATTCATCGTCTTACTAAAGACAATATTTTTTTTGTGGAATTTCACCTGTGGCATTTTTATGTTAAGGACAAGGACACGAGGAGGGTTCTGCTTAGAGGAAGATGCACAAATTGGCTCTATCCTCTGATTTCGTCTTCAGGAGTCAATAAACAAGTCCTTAGTGTCACCAAACCTTCCACAGAAAGGTGGCATAGTAGACTTGGTCATCCTTCATTTCAAGTAGTTCATCAAATTGTTCAAAAGCATGATCTTCCATGCTCTCGTGAGTCTAGAAATAATGTAGTTTGTGATTCATGCCAAAAGGCTAAAAGCCACCAATTACCATATCCCACATCCACTAGTGTATCTACTTCTCCCTTTGAACTTGTATTCTCAGATGTTTGGGGGCAAGCCCAAAGTTCTAGTGGTAGATACACATGTTATGTGAGTTTCATTGATGATTTTAGCAATTATACATGGATCTATCTTCTCAAGAAAAAATCAGATGTCTTTCAAGTGTTTCATAACTTTCAAAATCTTGTGGAAAGACAATTTGATAAGAAAATCCTCACCATGCAAACAGATTGGGGAGGAGAGTATGAAAAATTAAATTCATTCTTCCAAAAAATTGGAATTGTCCATCATGTGTCATGCCCCCATGCTCACCAACAAAATGGGTCAGCAGAAAGGAAGCATAGGCACATTGTTGAAGTAGGTCTCTCACTTCACTACAACAAGACCCCCCCTACGGCAACGCATGGATCTGTATCTAAACACCAATATAGGCGTTGCTAGCACTCCCACCAACGGATTTAGTATGCGTTGCCTTAATGGGCGTTGCAAGGATATAAGGCAACGTATATACGTGCGTTGGTAACCAATTTGTAAAGCGTTGCAAAGCAGCAACAGATGTCAGGCAACAACTATATCCGTTGGAACTTAACATATACGAACTGAATAATTTAATTAAAAATATATATTATTTCCAAGATGAGTGGCTTGATAAATTGGCTGTATTTTGTTCCTTCGTGCGAGAATAGACTTTATAAGATATATGGGACAACACATAGTAATCACAAAATATGATTGCAACATGGAGAAAGAATTCAATATTTATTGTTGAAATCACCATCCTTACATGAAAATTTTCTTAAGAGTACAGAGTTTACAATCTTGCTTCAAAATATGCTAACTATCCTATATGTTCCTTCTAATGTTCTGCCTTCTAATGTAGAATCCTAGTATTGCAATCCTTGTTGATCTTCTGGGCCTGCAGAAAACAAGGTTTTAGTTTTAGAACAGATGTGGCACAAAAATAAGAATTAGACATTGACACATGCTCTTTATCTAGCTCAACTGCTTTAGACAGAGAATTGCTAAGCAATGCATTAACATCATTATTACCCTTCTACAGTCTCAATTTCTAGACTATCCCTGGTTCCTAAGCGCAGGTCGTTTTCAAAACATTTTTAGCACCTGCATAATTTTCTTTGACCCAAGTGCAAACATATTATCTAGCTTCAACACTACCAGATGGGGCTGCCCCAACAGTTAGGCAGTCTGGCACTGAGTTACCAGTTATCGGCATTCTAGAAAATTGGTACTACTTGTGAAGTGAAATGAGGCAGACCAACCTGACAAACTATTTTGTTCTGCACATTACATTCTCCATGCCACCTTCTGTAAAACGGTAATAATGAGAATACTTTGCTAGCCGATTTATAGGTCGTGACTGAATGTTCAAGTGGAGTTCCAGATTTAATAAAACCTTGTAAAGTAAATTCAACTCTAAGATTTCAAAAGGGGGAGTATGGAGCTTACCCGATTGAACTCCAGATGACGGGTGTTAAAAATAAAATGTAATATTAGCAACCAATACTAGTTTATAGGACTGCAAGATCAAAAAATATGACCATCAATTCATCACACATGTTATGAGGGAAATTTGTAGCCAATTATTGGTCAAAATCTAGAAACATCATGGGACTGTTTAGACTTGACAAGAACAGTTCCAGTGCACAAAGTTCCGACAGTGAGTAGCCCAGAAAAATGGAAATGTGCACAACACCTTGCAACAAATATTAGTACAGCCAAATCAGTGATAAAGAAACTTACGACAGGTCCTTGCATCAACCTTTAGGGAGCATTTTCCAAGGATTGGTTCTCCTCTATCACTAGCGTTGTTTGGTTCTACCAAAATCAGATGAAAAACCATCTTGATGTACATGTAAAGCAAATAACAGTTGCTATCAGCACATAGAAACCGAGCAGAGCAAGCACATCCGAAGCAGAAAAATTAAGAATGAATCCAAACAACTTACACTCATAAGCCAACTATGTCTCAAGTTGTCAACCTCAGTTCTCTTAAATATATCAGCCTACAAGTTCCTGTTCTGTAAGCATATATTAACTGCAGTCTTGTATACTTTCAAGTGTGAATACAGTACAGTTAGGTAGTGACTTTAAGTAAATCAAAACTGTAAACAAGTAAATAAACTATATCTTTAGGTTCACATGTCATGGATATGAAAATAAGAGGATAACTTTATACATGTATAATTCTGGTTAAAGCAACTAGCCAGCATAGCTCCCAAGTTGCAATCAAGAAGAATTAGGTTAGTCCGATTCTAACCCTCTGTCTACATGTTTTCTTTTGGTTAAAGCAGCCAGCCCACATCTGAAATAGACCAGTTCTAAATTTACAGTTTACTAGGACAGCACGTAATGCAACTCTGAACTCCCATATAACAGTCTATATGTTGTAACAAATAGGTGTTGTCGAGTGTAAAATGAAGAGTAACATTTTCATCATTCAAACTTAGATTTGCTTGGTTCGAAATGGCAAAGTAAAAAAATATTAATTAGATATCTCTTCATACTGCGTTAAAACATACAACAAAGAATGGATAAGGGAATTCAGGAACTCACATCTTTACCACTAAGCTAGATTGACAGATTCTAACAATTTCATCACTGAGTCAATATCTGAAACTTGTGCCTAGAAAATCCTAACCACATTGACACAAAAAGTTCATCTTATTTCAGACCCGAATAACAGTAAGTAAATAATCTTAGAGGGCAGAGCAGAACCTGGGTGTAGAGAAGGAACCGTGCAGAAAAGATTGAGCAGAAAGAGCAATATCGGTGAAGGGAATCCAAGTACATGAATGTCAGCGGTGGCGGAAAACGGGCGGAAGCGGCCAGCGGCGCCATCATAACATGCGCTCGAGAGACCTTGAAGTGAAGCCTGCAGGGAGGGAATGGTTGAGAAAGATCTCCCGATGATGCAGTCTCGGTCGGCGTAGCTGGAGACGACAGCGAGCTTAAACGAAGAGGAAGGTAGGCGGCCGATCCTTGGTGAGCCACACCATCGTCGGTCACTGGTCATCAGCGAGGGAGACACTTCTTGCAGATGGCCGTGAGGATCCATGGGGAAGCGGAGGAAGGCGGCTAGGTATGGGGGAGGCGAGGAGTGGGGGTGCGGCTGTGCGTTCGTGGCCTGTGGGTAAAAGAATGTGAGAGTCCTGCTTAGTGGGCTAGGCTCATTTCTTTATCCTTTGCAATTTCTATAATGACAACGGATGTGGCCTACAACGCATATATATGTATCTATGTTAACATTCGGCAACGAATATTTAAAGCGATGCCAGCTAAGTATTGCTATATGGGGTATTTTCTTGTAGTGCTTCTAGCAAATGCACCCATGCCTCTTAAGTTTTGGGATGAAGCATTCTTAACGGCCACACACCTCATAAACATCTTGCCTTCCAAAGTGATTCATGGAAAAACCCCAATGGAAAAACTCCTAAATAAAGCTCCAAACTATTCCACTCTTCGTGTTTTTGGATGTGCTTGTTGGCCCAATCTTCGTCCATTCACCAAAAATAAACTCGCTTTTAGATCCACACAATGTGTGTTCCTTGGCTATAGTCATATGCATAAAGGAGTAAAATGCTTGGAAGTATCAACCGGTAGGGTGTACATCTCCCGAGATGTTGTATTTGATGAAACCATTTTTCCATTCGAAAAACTACACCCAAATGCAAGAGCACTCCTTAGAAAGGAAATTCTCCTTCTTCCAAATCACCTTGCACAACCCTTGGACTCGTCATATGGGGAAGAACAAAGCATTGATCTAACGCATAATGGCTATACTCCTATTTCTCCTGCGTGTACTAATGTTTTTCAGGCTCAAGAAGATTCAGCATCAAATTCTAGAGCCAGTGGTGAAAGAAAGGAGTCAATCCGTGAAGAAACGGAGGAGAACGGTGCAGCAGAAGAGACAAGGGACGCTGAAAACGAAGCTGATTCGTCTCACACGATCAGCGCGCGATCCCGTGCAGATTCTCCTGCAGGCGCGCGATCCCGTGGCGATTCTGTCGCAGGCACGCGTTCCCGTGCTGATCCGCCTGCGAGCCCACGCCACGCACCCGCGCACCAATCCGAGGGCGACACGTCCACCGGTGCGGACGAGAGTCCGTCGTCGCGTGCGCCGCACCCGACAGCGACCAAATGCTTCACCGACCCGCACCAATCCCGTACGGCCACGTCGACAGAGATTGCTGGCTGGCCGAGATTTACTCCGACACGCGCCAGGACGACAGGATCAGGCGGATCGTCTGCGTCGTGCGGTTCTGCGGCATCTCCTGAACAACCAGCACCAACTCCTCATCGCACAAGGTTACAAACTGGTAAAACAACCGAAAAAAATATGTTGGTGGTGCTATAAGATATGGTTTATCCTGCAGTTTAGAAGAACCAGCAAATATTCATATTGCTCTTAAAAATCCGAGATGGAAAGAGGCTATGGATGAAGAGTTTAGTGCATTACAAACAAATAAAACTTGGAATTTAGTTCCTTCTAGTCAAGGGAAAAATTTGATAGATTGTAAATGGGTGTATAAGGTAAAGAGAAAATCTGATGGAACAATTGATAGATATAAGGCTAGACTAGTAGCAAAAGGTTTTAAGCAACGTTATGGCATAGACTATGAAGATACTTTTAGTCCTGTTGTAAAATCTGCTACTATAAGACTTGTCTTAGCCATTGCAGTATCTAGAAAATGGAGCTTGAGACAACTAGATGTGAAGAATGTGTTTCTCCATGGCATTCTGGAAGAAGAGGTGTATATGAGGCAACCTCCTGGGTATGAAGATTCCAAGGCACCATCACATGTGTGTAAGCTTAATAAATCTCTTTATGGTTTGAAGCAAGCCCCAAGAGCATGGTTTTCCAAATTAAGCTCAAAGTTGCAAGCCCTTGGTTTTGAAGGATCCAAAGCTGATACCTCACTCTTTATATATAACAAGGCAGGTATAACCATGTATGTACTTGTCTATGTTGATGATATTATTGTTGCTAGCTCCACTTCCACAGCAACTGATGCTTTACTCAAGGATTTGGGCACTTCATTTGCACTTAAGGACTTAGGTAACTTACATTATTTCTTGGGTATTGAAGTTAAGCAAGAAAATAATGGATTGATTTTAACTCAAGAGAAGTATGCTACTGATCTGTTAAAAAGAGTTGGCATGTTTATATGCAAACCGTGCCCTACACCTATGTCAGCATCAGAAAAGTTGTCAGTTTCAGGGGAAGAGACACTTGACACTGAAGATAGCACAAGATATAGAAGCATTGTGGGGGCACTCCAATATTTGACCCTTACAAGACCTGACATTTTCTTTTCAGTTAATAAGGTGTGTCAATTTCTTCATGCTCCAACCACCATACATTGGTCAGCTGTGAAGAGAATATTGAGGTATGTCAAAGGAACAATAAAATTGGTGCTGAATATCACAATGTCTCCCTCTACACTTGTGAGTGCATTTTCAGATGCTGATTGGGCAGGTTGTGTAGATGATAGAAAATCTACAGGAGGGTTTGCAGTTTATTTTGGTCCTAATCTTGTTTCATGGAGTGCAAAGAAACATGCAACAGTGTCTAGATCAAGCACAGAGGCAGAGTATAAAGCAGTGGCAAATGCAACAGCAGAAGTGATATGGATTGAATCCTTATTGACAGAATTAAGGATCAAAAGGGATCAAGTATCATGTTTATGGTGTGATAATATGGGTGCAACTTATCTCTCAGCTAACCCCATGTTTCATGCTAGGACTAAACACATTGAAATAGATTTTCATTTTGTGAGAGACAGAGTAGCCCGAAAATTGCTTGATATCAGATTCATTTCTTCAGGAGATCAAATAGCAGATGGTTTTACAAAACCCCTACCGGAGAACAAACTTGTGGAGTTCAGAAACAATCTCAACCTCAGAATGTTGTGATTGAGGAGGGGTGTTAGAAAGTCTGTTAGATAGGCGTGTTATCCAAGTCTGTTCTGTACCGCATCGTAACTATAAGATGTGAGTACTTATCTTGTTATTGTGTGCGTGCGTATTGTAACCGATCGATCTCCGATCGCTTCTGTAAACCCTAGGCATATTTGCCTCCTATTTAACACGTAGAGCCACCCGAGACAAAGGGTATCGGCTTCCCTCTATACACCTAGATCTTGACACCTTGGTGCGAATGACATTGTTGGGTAAACCCTCGCCCCAAATACGACGTTGAGGCAATTGTGATGTGGTGTAAGGGAAAGGGTTCTCAAAGCCGCTGTTTTTTTCCCACCACCTGTTGAAGAAGCACATGGGTTCCACAAAGGGGCTTTAACTGCGTGCAAGTAATTTTTTTCCAGAAGATTATTTCTTCCACCCATGTTATCATCTCATCCTCAACATAACAATTTCTAACAAATTTGTTGCACCTCCTTATTAACTTTTTCTAACAAGGTGTGAACAAGTGGAGCCTGGAACACCTGAAACACGATTGGCACTTGGCACGCCTCCTTATCATCTACCTGCAGCATTAGCAATGACGTAAGTGTCCTCCATGAAGTATTATGAGCCGTGTAGCTGGGAAAAACTGGTTGCACGTGTTATATATATGTTTGACTGTATTATTGCACAACAGGGTTGACACTGTATATATGGCAGAATATACTATTCTTACATATTTTTTTACATGTGTTACTTACCATAACCTCGCTAATTTTTTTTTCTGTTGCTTTGGAATTATAGTGATCCTTGCATAAATATTGACGATCTTCAAAAAGATATATACTACCTTCATTCTGAAAAATAAGGCGTATTTCGCTTTGTTTGACCGATGCTTCGACCAAGGATTACACATTTAATATACGACATGTGTGACATAACTCATAATCATGGTAAAGTACTTTCGAATAGAAATACAATAATATTAATATATGTCAAAAAAAATATATAAAAATGCGCCTCCTTTTACGGAGGTAGTAGGTAAATACGTGTTGACAAGATTTTGCTGATCGCCTGGGGCTGATGGATCTTTTGTGATTTTAAACTTGGATCATGGATCGGAGCTGGGCCTGAGTGATGAAGATGCCGTGGAAACCGTACGGGACACGACAGGGTAGCTGCACTTCCGCGACGATATCCAGGTCCGGCGACCGTGCATCCATGACGACGAACCGGCTGTCTCGAGTGGCCTCGTTGTGCACGTAGCACACCACGTATCCGTCGTCCTCGTTGCCATTGCCGTCGACATGGTCGGGGACAAAGAGTGGTTCCCCGGCGAAGCACCCTGGACCAAAGTCACGCCGAGCCACGGTGCAGTCACCGTTCCCGTCTCCGGCGCGGCCAAAGTCCAGCTTTGCCACCCCGCCGATCCTGGGCATGGGGTCGCAGACACCGAAGTAGCCGTAGCGGTTTGGCCGGCCAAGGCGACCTGGGTGGATGACGCCCAGCTCGAGGTTCTCCGCAGAGAGCGGCGTGCGGGAGACGGTGCCGGTGCGGAGATTTATGCGCACCATCTCGACGCAGGCGTGGACCAGCTCCATGCGCTCCAGCACGTGCTCGAAGGGCGTCATGTTGGGCGCCACCAGCACCAGCTCCTCGCCGCCGGCCTCCTCCCACGCGTTCACAGAGTGCACCATGTTGAAGCCCGGCACCTCGAACCACCGCATCTCTGACTCGTCCGTGGCGTGCCGGGGAAGCACCCCGAGCCGGGGCACCTTGCCCGGGTCCGCCCCGACGAGGGCGCCGTTTGCCATCACCATGGCCATGGGTTTGATCACCATCTGTGTCTCCGGGAAGATGGCATAGCGCTCCGTCACGGCGAAGTCGTGCAGGAAGTGCGGCTGCTTCACGGAAAATATGGGCACGTCGGCGGCCTTGTTCCCGGCTGAGTCGAATCGGAAGTATGTGAGGAATGGCGGGACAAGGCCGTAGCGGAATGCGAAGATCTCGCCGGTGATGGGGTCCTTCTTGGGGTGCGCGGTCATGCGCAGGAGGAGGCGGCCGCCGAAGTCGCGCCTGCCGTGCGTGGTCACTTCGCCGGTGTCCGGGTCGACTCGCACGACGTAGGGGAGGTCCGACTCGGCGAGCGCGTAGAGACGGCCTCCGAAGAAGGCGAGGCTGGTGTTGGCGACCCCGACGCCCTCGGCCAGGTTCATCTGGCCGGTCAGCGCCCTGGCCGCCGCGACGGCGCCGCGCGCCACCCCAGCCACGCCGTGGAAACCAGCTAGGATGTTGGGCAGAACAGGCTCGCCCGCGTCGCGCTCCAGGAGGTACTTGTACGTCTCCACGTAGCGGGAGCAGAGGACGGGATGGGAAGAAGACGGGGACGTGGGGAGGAGCAAGGAGTGCAGCATGCCGTCGCCGTCGAAGAGGTGGTGCGGCCCGCGCGGGTGGTGCTGCGGGTTGGGCCCGTTGCGGACGTAGGCTCCTCCGGCGAGGCAGCGGGGGATGGAGCCGCGGACGACGGGGCACGGCGTGGGCGGCAGCTCATCCACGGGCGCGAAGTTGCCAGAGAGCACATGGCGGGGGTCCACGGGCGGCCGCCGCGCCGGCGGGTCGATGAACGTATTGATTACCTCCTCCAGCGCGTTGCAGAACGTGACCGCCAGTGAAGCGGCAAGCCGGCGTGGCGTCGAGGCCGTCGGCGCATCGCTGTCGCCAGCAGCAGCAGCAGCAATTATCTTCTTGTTATTCTTCTTCCTTGTGCGCCTGTGGATCCGTGCAGCAGAAGAAGCAACATGAGAGGTGCTGGAGAGGCTCCTTGATGTTGGAGCCTGAACACGAGACATGGAGAAGTTGGAGGTCACAAGTGCTCCCACCATATTCTGTAATCTGCAGCTACCAGGTGAGCACTGAATTCAAACAAGAAGATAGCTGCTCCTCCTACATTTGCTACTTGTACGATGATCGAGGCACCGATCCGGAAAGGGACGGGGCTGGCTCTTTGCGATTGGGGCCAGCTCACCCTAGTGAATTGTACTATTTTTTTCAATAAGATGAAATAGTGCTACTATTGCTTATTTGTGAAAGCTGAGCCGACGTGACAGAAGGTGACACCCCCCACCGACGGCGCAACTTAAACTTTGGCCCCTTATTACTAGACATTGATACAAACTCGGCACAGATCTTCACCAGGTCCCCGCTGAGTACACTCGGCAAAGACCTCGACATGTGTCGCCTGCTTAGAGCATGTCTAACAGGCCCCGTATCACGCGAGCGCCCCGTAAAATTCCGGCGGCATACGGGGCGCGTGCCAAAACGGCCGTCTAGCAGGCCCCGTATGCCGCCTGGCCCGTAACAAAATTTTACGGGGCCTGCTCCACCGCCCCCTCCGCCCCGTACATATAGAGGGTGAGGGTTCGGGTGGGGGTCCAACCCCCCACCCGCAACCCTAGCTCCGCCGCGCGCCGCCGCCGCATTCGCAGTTCCGGCGAGCAATTACGCACGCTTAGCCGCAAAATTAGAAGCTCCACCACCGCCATGAGCTCCCCCGACGCCTCCGGCTCCTCCACCGCCCGCTCCAAGCGCCGCCGCGAGCCGGAGACGCTCGAGGAGGCGTGGCGGCTCCATTGCAAGCACTCCGTTGTAGGGAGCCGCCGGAGCGTGTGGAAGTACGTGGCGTGGCCGGAGGCCATGCCGGACACGCTGAAGGACTACGCCCCGGGAGGGATTTACTACAGCGTCGACCCGCCGCCGCGGCCGATGAGCGGCCGCAAATTCGAGAAATGGCTCGCCGAGAGGGAGCTGCTGCAGTCGTGCAAGCGCGGCGGCGACGGCGCAAGCGGCAGCGGAGGAGGACGCGCGGCAGCGGAGGAGGAAGCGCTGCCGGCGACAGAGGAGGAGGAGGAGGCCGCCTTCGCGGCCGCGCTCGAGCTCTCGAAGCAGGAAGCAGAGGCGCGGGCGCGGGCGGAAGCGGAGGAGGAGGCGAAGGCCGTCGCCGACGTCGAGGCCTTCAAGGAGATGGAGGCGAAGGCCGGCCCCGTCGTCTTCCTCGACTAGTTAGGTTAGATTTCTAGCAGTTCTAGCAGTTCTTGTAATGGTGATCTGAGCAATGGAATGAAATCAAGCTTTATGTTCTCTCCCGCGTAGTTCGAATTTAAACATACGGGGCGGATTTAAGGGGACTGCTAGACGAACTCGAAAAACTGAGCAAGGATTTTCCTAATTTTCCTATACAGGGCCCTCTACACGCGATTTAGAGGGCGAAAGTTTACGGGTCCTGTTAGACATGCTCTTAGTGTTCCGCTGTGTGTCAAGTATCCCAGCTAATGGGTGCCGACGATGTGGGCAGGCGGCGGTACAACGAGACGGTTCATTGATGTGGCCATACACTATATATTTTACAACAAAAATCTATTTCTATTATATACTAAAAGCAATATACGGAACTCAAACAGAGACACCACGTTAATCCAGATCATCCTAATTATTTAGTCAGTTGGATCTATATTTTGTGGTTGAGATTTAATGTGTGTGATATGTTAAAATTTAAGGAAAAAGTTACGTACATATAATCGTGTACACCCTGTCACGACGGTTGATATTTAAAGCAAAAAAAAATTAGGAGAAAAGTTACGTAACACATAATCGTGTATATCCTGCCACGACGGTTGAGATTTAAAGCAAAAAGAAAAATTACATAAAACTATGATCTGCGTACAAACCTATCACGTTGACGGGGGGATGATAACCCGGTAGGCCAAACTCCAAGGAGTAACCCGGCCCAAAGGACGGTGCGCAGGATCCGGCTAAGGATAAGGAAGCTTGTGGAAGGCCCAAGTTTGTAGGCCCAGCAATCCGGATTGTGGGTTACTGTAAAGGAAAGCTAGGGTTTGTGCGCCGTGTCCGGGTAGGATCCAGGATGCGCCTTGGGGAATAAGCCAGGGGGTACGGGTACTTTATAAACCGACCCCCAGGTCTAGTTTTAGACAGAGGTCCAAGAACCCTAGCAATATCGCTTGATATCGAGCATCCAGTGTAATCCCATAGTTGAGTTGTTATATCAAGATCGGAGACTCGGCGACTTTGATTGCCGGCTGCCAGATCGAGTTGCACCATGTTTTCCTCTGAGCTAAACCCTCTCCCAAACACCTGTGTCGTCTTGCCCCAAGATCAGTTACCCCCGGTAACGTCTGCCGTGATTATCCCACGACAGTTGGCGCCCACCGTGGGGCCTGCGTCCAAAGGTGTTTACATCACGGGAGAATCTCGGAAGGGCATGGAGAATCTTGTCATCGGCGAAATCTACATCGACCACGAAGGAGAAAAGATGGTGGACGATTCCGGCTGGGGGCCGGAGTCGGATCACCTCGAATCCGGATCCATCGTGACGATCGGCCGGATCAGCGTCTTCATTGGTATGGTATGTGCTTCCAATTCGATCCCTGACAACATTGGATCTGATTCTATGCCAGGAAAAGCCACGTCTATCCGATCAGATGATGAAGAATCGATTGGAACGACACATCCGGCAGAAGAACCCATCGCGGAGTGGGAACAGCTGGAGGAGCCGGCATGGACCCCACGCGACCGGGCCGAAAGAGAAGATGATACCGGGTCTATCCTGGATCTACTGGAAAACCGGTATGAGGAGAACGGTGAGGAAGAACAGCATGAATTTACACCGGATATCGTACGCCGAGTCGCAGTCTATGCGGCCCCCGCGGCCAACCAAGGAAACGCAACCGCGGCATCAGTCGGGGCGGCTCAGGCAGTGGCCCAGCGACAGGGCGCGGCTAACGGAGACCCGGTCTTGGCCCGGGTTGATGGAGAGTCGGCGTCAATAACCAGCAGAGCAGCGGATGAGGAGTTGCATGCAAATACGTTCGGATTCTTAGAAAACCGGACACCAGGGGCGGGTCCTTCGAACCCGCGCCACCCGGCCTTATTCGATAACAATCTGATTCTAGACCCCACGGTTCTCGCAACGGTTATCACTCCAGAAAACGCAGCGGAACGCGTCAGGGATCTGGATGTGGCTCGTCGTGCGCTGGAACAGCAAAGAAGGCAGGTAGAGGCAGAAAAGCAAGGGATGGCCACGCGGCAGCGTGAGCTAGATGCGTTGGAAACCCGGCTCCGAGAGGAAACGTCTAGAATACATCAAAGGCACCACACCAGGTTACCAGCAATGGGCGGGGTTATTAATCCGGCTAATTTATTTGTTACACCCCAGGACCAGCCGATACCAGTGGCGAACCAGGGAACCGCACCCCAACAGGTGACAGCAGCGACACATCCGGCGAATGAGCGGACCGGGTTACCCCCACCACAAACTAGAGTCACAACCGGCAACGATCTACCACCACCGCCACCATCACGGTTCCGCACACCAGCCGGCCACTACAATAACCCCATGGACAATGTATATGCAGCGACACTCGCGTTGAATCAAATCCCTGCGGGAGAGTCGCCCCATGCAGAGAAGACTCGGCAAGCCATCGATCTGTTGCACACTGCGGTAGCACAGCAAGCCAATTATCCGGATCACAGAAGCGGTATGCACGGGACGCCATACGTCAGTCAACAGCAAGGGAATATCCAAACAAGTTCAGCGCGACGGAGGGAAGAGCAGCAGCAAATGCCGCCTCCTCCCCGCGCTCAGGCAGCATCAGCAGCACAGGCCGTCGTGGACAGTTCTAGGGCTCGGAGGGCCGCGGCCGGGTCTGCAGCGCATGGACTTCCCGCAGCATCGCGCCCAGCCGCGCCCCCCGCGGTATCACACGTTTCTAGAGCCAGGCCGGCCTCAACCGTTCTTGCGGGGCCTAAGTGTCTCTCGGACAGTATCAGAGCTGAACCTTACCCGGAAAAATTCAAAGAGCCAGGGAAAGTAGTGAATTATGAGCCAACTATGGATCCCGAAATATGGCTAAGCAGTTACGAGATGGCAATGTCAATTCGCAACGCGTCCGAGAACCTCCAAGCCAAGTTCATGTACCTGATGATGTCGGAAGGAGCAGCAAAATTGTGGTTCACCAATTTGCCGGAAGGATCGATCAAGTCTTGGGAGGAATTGAAGACCGCGTTTGTCAAGCACTTTCACGGGACCTGCAGGAAATCATTCACTATTGATGATCTAGAGCGATGCGTCCAGAAGAAGGGAGAATCGGCGCGTAGTTGGGTGCGCCGGGTTATGGAGATACTTCACTCATCCACGGATATCCAGCCCAAGGATGCACTACAGGCCATGGCAAAAACATGCAAGTATATACCTTTAGTGCAAAAGTTAACTCGCATGAAGTCCAGTCGAAATGCGTCGGAAGTTACAATGGGAGAATTGATGGATGCGTGCAACAAACACGCTGCGACAGATACTACAGAAGAAGAAGCTGATGACAAGAAGGTAAAAGCAAACACAAGCAATAACGGAAGAACCGGCAATGGATCAGCATCAGGTAATAACGGAAATAGCCAGAACAAGCGCCCGTTCGAAGGAGGCTCCGAGTTTGTCGCCAACACAGAAGCCGGGTCTTCGAGGCCCAGAGCAGAAGGAAATTTCAACGGAGGTAACCACAATGGAGGAAACTATCAAGGTCCACCAAGGCCGGGTAACAATTGGGACATATTCAGGATGGCATGCCCGAAGCACGGCAGGAATGGCAGGCCAGCTAACCACTCCCTAGAACAGTGCGCCGATTTACAAAGATGGAAAAATGAGGAAGTGCACAGAGCTATGCGAGGTGCAGGAAGGGGAGGAGGACCGGGTCCAGGGGCAAACCCGGGCAACGGCCCACCCCCAGCCGGTAATCCAGCGGCTGGAAATCAAGGTAATAACCAAGGAGGGGCAGGAGGTTTCCAGGCTAACCCCAAACAATTGGGTCAATATCATGTGCATACCACAGGAGGCTCTAACAAGGACAAAAAGATACTGAAGCAAGCGGTCAACTCAGTTTCGTTAGCTGTCCCGAGGTACTTGAGATGGTCAGAACAGGAGGTAACATGGAGCAGAAGGGATCACCCAGAAAGAGTGGAGCACCCAGGAGTCCTGGCACTAGTAGTCGCACCGCAAGTCAATGGGTACGAACTGAAAAAGGTTTTAATGGATGGTGGAAGCAGCATCAATATACTGTATTGGGAAACCTTCCTACGCATGGGTCTCAAGGAATCTCAGCTGCAAAAAAGCTCAACAGTTTTTCATGGGATAGTGCCGGGTCATTCAGCATGCTCCGAAGGAAAAATCGCATTGGAGGTAGCCTTTGGAGAGTCAAAGGATAATTATCGAATTGAGTGGCTTACCTTTGAGGTAGTCAAATTGCGCAGCCCTTATCACGCGTTATTTGGAAGGCCGGCTTACGCCAAATTCATGGCTAGGCCGTGTTACGTATATCTACAGCTAAAAATCCCGGGTCCCAAGAAGACCATTACCATACATGGAAATCGAGACATAGCAGCTGAATGCGACGAAGGAGATGCAGCAATGGCCGAGCAGGCCTGTAGAAAAGAAGAACTCAAGCAGTACCGGTCTCAAGCAGACCCGGAGGGTAGAGCCACATCAAAAAGGCCGAGTACTGAAGGCGAACGAGCAAAATCCAAGGTAACACAAGATGCTAAAATGGTGGCTTTTGTCAAGGATGACCCCTCCAAACAATCCGCCATAGAAGAAGAAGCTGCACGATCACTCACAACCGGCCATGTCATGGAAACACCTTACCCGGGTTGGCTAGCAAACCCGGTACTCGTCATGAAAAAGTCTAACGTGTGGAGAATGTGCACCGGTCACGCCAGTTCGGGACCGGTGTCCACGAAGAACTAAACAATGTAACGGGCAGCAGGTTTCAGACGCGCTCTTTTCCTACCCAGGGTACCTAAGGGGACTGGAAGGTTTTTAATGAGGCGGCCTGCTGATCCAAACTTTCTCGCAACAATAAAGAGATGGTTATCAAGCCCTATTTCGTTACAGCCTGATTACAAGTAAGTAGTATCCACGTGGCATCAGTATTTCCGTATCATTAAGAATGTTGAGTATATACAGGTCTCGGGGGCTGGCGGCTCAAGTAGCCCAGCTAGCAACCCAAAAGACCCGGCCTTGATGCCTATAAGTTATAAGGGCCGATTATTCGCAAACGAGTACGGCTGCAATCTTATAACTGGACAAAGGAGCCAAATTTTCTTGACTTTTCTTACTTAAGCTCGATGTGACTCGCACTAAAGTGGCATGATTCGTTCGCTTACGATTACAATCAGCCATGAAGCCCAATGGGACTTGCCTGACACTGTTCTCGTATGGATGTAACAACATGGTATCCACGCGAAAGCCGGCTTACAGTACAAGATAGTCAAAAGGGTCATCTAAACCAAAGTTTATGCAGAGTACAAGGCTAAAAGCCGGAAACTCAACAACTATCAAGCATAACTTCAGTATTCACACGGAATGGCTTTAGGCTTGCGACTCGGTAAAAAATAATTTGTTCTCTGAGAAAGGCCACACCCCCATGACTCGGACTTTGGGTCCTGGGGACTGGGGGACTTCGAAACAGAAACAAACTACTTGGCTATCGCAGTTCGAAAAACCTCACCATCCGAGTCTTGGGGACTTAAAGAAAAAGTCCACGTATCAAAGCCCCTGGTACTCGGAAAACCGAGTCTTACGAAGGGAGCCAAAATAGAGAATCGGGTATCGAGAAAAAGTTCAAAGAATAGGCAAGCAATACGGTTATCAAAAGGCCAGGAAAGCCGCAAAGTATATCACGGACTAAAAGTACGTTACAAGGTGCGGCGTCAGTATCAGGGGTGCACAGGCGCACCATCAAAAGCATAACAGTGCGAATACAAAGCATTACAAGGTATTATGATAGTACGGCCCTATTCGGCCTCCTAAGTACGGCCTTCCGGGTCTGAGTCCTGGGTTTGCTGCTTAGCCTTCCCGGCACCCTTACCCGGACTCATTGCATCAGGGCGGACTGGTGGAGGGACGGCTGGTGTAGAGGCAGACGGGCCCGATCCTAACTCGGCCTCTCTCTTCGCAGTCGCCTCCCTCTTCCTGGCCGAGCTAGAAACCCACTTCTCCAAGATATCAAAAGGCGGGGGCGCTTCCTCCGTAATAACTTTGCCATCAGCGTCGTATGCACTCATAATCGTATTTAGATCCAAGCTATCGGCCAAAGTGGTAGCTGAGGGGCGCACTGCGGCTTGTATGGCTTTGAAATCCTTGGGTGTAAATTTGGAACCGTCAGCCTTGAATTCGGGAAACCCGGATGTTACCTTTGCCGGGTCAAGCTTTGGAAAGAAAGCCTTGGCCAGAGTAAAAGCCCGGGTCATTCCAATCCGGCATGATGAGCGTTTCCAGATTTCAATCCAGCCAGGCACAGTGGAGCAGGCTTGAACGAGATTCTCTTCACCCGGATATACTTCCGTAGGCCACTTCACAGCATCCAATATAAATTTTGTTCCGGCAAAGAAAGTCCGGAACACAGTCTTGAGGGTTCTAGCCTTGACAATGGCATTTTCCTCTGGGGCCGCAAGGTTGGCACCTGCAGTCGTAACAAAAGAAAGAGCGTATCAGTAATCCCGAGTCTGTTATAATAAAGCAAAGACGTGAAGCCAATCGACAGCAGAAAACTTACTGAGCAAGATCTGATAAGTATCGGAGACCTGGTCCGATAGTTTCTTCAGTTCGGTCTGAGCGGCATTGCACTTCTTCTTGTATTTGGAAACATCTTTCTTCAAGGTTTTCATGTCATCCTCAAGGATTTCCCTTCGTTTCATCTCGGCAAGAAGAAGTTTTTCGGTCCTCAGTAAAGTTTCATCAGACCGGGTTATCTGTGCCTGTAAGTAGCAAGGAATGCAAGTATTAGTTGGATTGTATGGAAAGCTAAATGTGGCGTAAAGTACCAAGCATCACTTTTGCAAGTCATACTTGGAACTTGGGGACTAGGTATGCAATATGAGATACAAAGTGTCCTTACCTGGTGCTCTGCAGCCATGCGCTCCAAGATCTGGCTCTCCGAAGTCTTCATAGTGAGGAGAGTGTTCATCAACTGATCGAAAGTGTCTTTACTCGTATCAGAAGACCCGGGGCCTTGGAAATTCCGGGAAGGAGCTTTCTTCTTAGTAGGAGGCGGAACCCGGGTCATTTGTGTGTCGGAATCCGACGCTCCTTCTTCTGCACCCAAGACGGTGGTTTTGTTCTTCTTGCTTGCATGGGAAGCAATTGGATACTCGGCTCCTTGCGTGTCCGGGTTTGGCGGCGACGCTTGTTTTTCACCGCTGGACGCGGCTGTAGTCTTATCAGCCGGGCTCCCCTTACCCGGGCCCTCGGTCCCCGTTTCCTCTTGATCGCTGATAACGACCGTGGCCCTATAAGATGTTGTCAGTGAGTAGCTAAATACACAGTCAAGAAAGGGTGATGAAATATGGTGGAACATCAGGAAGGGGATCTTACCCGGTATTCACCGCAAAGTCACAAGGAAATCCATCGCTGGACTCGGGAAAAGCTGGAAATTATCAAGTTAGATGTCATATGGGAATGGTTTAAAGAGAATGTTTTGACCCAGAAAAGATAGGGTAATTACCAGCCCGCCGCGGGGGGGGGGGGGGGGGGTCGATGAAATACCCGGGTTAAGGGCATCATCACCCGGGTGATTTCGAGTTGACCTACGCTTGGGCACGGGCGACTCCTTCAAGAACGGCCAGTGGGATAACGTCAAGGTAGCTCAAGTATATCATTAAAGTAATGCGAGTTGAATGCGAGGGGGAGATATGAAACCTTGGAGGTGGCCTCTTGAGTCTTTCTTTTGGATCCGACCTTGACTGTCGGCTCCAGTTCTTCCTCGTCGCTGGCAGATTCTACTTTGCCATCGGAGTTTTCTTCCTCGTCATCTTCTTGTTCTGGATATCATCAAAGTTATGGTTGGAAATGAAGGGGTTATGGTGAGTTCAAGGAAACCAAATAAAATCCGGAGAGTACCTTCATCCGAGTTAACAGTTTCTTGCTCCTCGGGACTTTCGGAGCTAGGGGAGGCATTGGTTTTCCAAAAATCGTCATCAGCCTGAAAAGTGTTAGCATAAGGGTTATTAACTGCATTGAGTGGAAAGAGCAAAGGTAAAGGCATCAAAGTCGGGTTTTCACCTTGGGGGCTGGGTTCTCAAGCGTGAAGGGCTCTAACCCGGATATGTTCCAGATTACCTCGAGCTTTTCGGTCAGAAAGCCCTTGATGGTTTTATGAGTATCGCCAGCTGCGAAGATGTTGTCGGAGTACCGGAGCGGGTCTGTAGATTGCCCTGAATACTCGCACATTAACTTTGTGCGGATGGAGTTGGGTTGAATCCGGAAATCTACCCAAGTCTTCACCAGGTTGAGCCCGATGAGGCCTTGGGCTGTGAGAGTGGTGATTTTGGCTAAAAGAGGTTGAATCGCCTCCCTGTCCGAGTCAGGGGCAAAGGCACTAAATTTATCAGAGATGTCAAGAAGACCCTCTGAGTAACCCGGCAGCTTCTTTTGGCCGGGTGGGGAGGTGTCTTGGCAGTAGAAGTAGGAGAGCTGCCAGTGCTTGACATGGGAATTAAGGGTGAGGGGTGGCATCAGAGAATTCTTGCGGCGCTGGATGGAAACCCCGCCGCAAGCGAGAAGCGCCCCGTCACCGCTCTCGCGGCACGGTTTGCATTGAAAAAGCTCAATGAAAAGAGCTAGACTTGGCGAAGTGCACAAGTATGATTCGGAAAGGACTATGAAGTGGGAGATGTTGAGAACAGAATTAGGCCCGATATCAAAGACGCGAAGACCGTAATGATTCAAAACATCACGGAAAAAGGGGTGACCCGGTGGGCGGAAGCCCCGGGTCACATGTTCCACAAAGCAAATTACCTCGCCTTTTGTCGGGGTGGGCCGGGTCTCCTTACCCGGCACTCTCCATTGGATATCCTCTTGAGGAGGAAGAACTCCCAGCTCCACTAGCTCCTCCAACTTGGATTTGGTGACTGTAGACCGCGCCCAGTTGGCGGATATGGAGTTGGCGGCTTTAACTTTGGTTGGAGTTTTCCCCTGCTTTTTGGGAGCCATGTGGTTGACCTGCAAAAAACAAAGTAAAAGGATAAGAGGACTAAGACCCGGAAGTGGTGAGCCGGTCGAGTATCGGTGGGGTAATATTGAGACATGAAAAATTGCGTGTAACCCGGGTGTTAGCTCACCGAGTAAAGTTCGAAATTGTCCGGGTATCAAGTATTATGACGAAAATTATGGAGATCTAAGTGTTGAAGGGGTTCTTTGGGGACAATGGATGGCCGCATAGGCACTTAACGCGAATAAAAGGAACTGAAAAGGGGAAGTCCGGCCAGGTGATTGAGGCCAAGACGGAAATTTTGAGTGGATCGGGCCCAGATTGGGAATCTTATCTTCGGATTTGTGGCGAGATTAGTACTTGCAGGTAGTAGGAGAATGGATTGGAATCCATAACTTATCTATTATGCGAGCTGGAAAGAATGTTAGCAACTTAATTCGGCATGGCCGAGGAATCGTTGGCGGGTCGATTTGGATCTAATCTAAGGTGAAATCAAAAAGTGCGAGGGCGAATTAATGGACGCAAGTGGCTTACCGGAGGAGATCTGAGCGAGACTTTGCGGAGGCAGATGGCGCAAGCCTGGTGTCCCTTCGCGGTCCTTGACGGGCCGGATGGGGATTCGCCGGCGGGTCTTGGCGGCGGCGCGGGGCGAGTCGTGGCGGAGCGCAGCCTCCGGCCGGTGGGCTCCGGTGATGCGCGCGGGATTTCCGTGGTGGTGCTCAGTGAGAGTGAGCTTAGAAGGAGAAAGGAAGCGGAATGGGGGGAAATGAGCCGTTAGGGTTCGGGTTACCCCCAAGGAGCTTATTTATAGTATAAGTGGGTAAGCCCGGTTCGGTGAGTGGGGGCCGGGAGTTGCGGAGGTAAACGGCTATTTATTTAAGTTTCTGCGAGATATGCGCCAAATATTGAGAAAGGCATCTGGATAAAAGAGAGAAGGGAATCCATCCCGTGATATCAGGATCGATTATCGAGTATGGAATTAGGGTTTAGACCTGGAAAATTAAAGATGTTTGGGGGAAAAAACCCGGGTTACTACATGGCCGCCGTGGAGTAAGGCCTAGCTAAATATCAGAGCATCTTAACCCGGCCTCTATATGCCTGTATGTTTGATATCTTTGCAGGGAATAGCGAGCGCTTCAAGGAGGATCCATGAAGCCCAGGCTATTCTGGGGACTACTGACGGGGGGATGATAACCCGGTAGGCCAAACTCCAAGGAGTAACCCGGCCCAAAGGACGGTGCGCAGGATCCGGCTAAGGATAAGGAAGCTTGTGGAAGGCCCAAGTTTGTAGGCCCAGCAATCCGGATTGTGGGTTACTGTAAAGGAAAGCTAGGGTTTGTGCGCCGTGTCCGGGTAGGATCCAGGATGCGCCTTGGGGAATAAGCCAGGGGGTACGGGTGCTTTATAAACCGACCCCCAGGTCTAGTTTTAGACAGAGGTCCAAGAACCCTAGCAATATCGCTTGATATCGAGTATCCAGTGTAATCCCATAGTTGAGTTGTTATATCAAGATCGGAGACTCGGCGACTTTGATTGCCGGCTGCCAGATCGAGTTGCACCATGTTTTCCTCTGAGCTAAACCCTCTCCCAAACACCTGTGTCGTCTTGCCCCAAGATCAGTTACCCCCGGTAACGTCTGCCGTGATTATCCCACGACACCTATCACGTGGCTACAAACCTATCAGGTAATTGTTGGTAAAAGGTAACATATCACGTGAGTACAAACGGTGACCATGGAAAGCATAACTTACTAGATTTTTTCGTTCGACCTAGCGCCCCCGTGGCGACTAGGGTTTCCTAGCCTCTCCCGCCGGCTTGCCGACGGGCAGTTGATCGAGACTTGGGTTTCGATTCGGTGATCGATCGTTTCCTTCCTAGGCCTAGGCGTGGGAGGTTTTGCTGTCAAGGATCCCTGGCTATATCCCAATTGCGATCGGTTCTGGACTCGGTCCGAATCCACCTCGTGATAGGAGAAGACAGAGATTTAAGAAGGCAAGGAGGAATCAAGTGACAGAGATAACGAACAAGCAAGACCTAGCGATCATGGCGTCCCCGGCGAGTTCATCTAACAGGCATGATCCGGCGGAATCTGAGGGAAAGCGAACTGAAACCCTAGATGAGATGCTGATGCGGTTAGGAGTTGATGAAGATGAAATTGATGATCTAGTCTTCGAGGAGGAATCAACTGTGCCGAAGGAGGGGATGACGTGGACGGCCCTTGCTCGTGTCCATACTACAAACTTTTTTAGCCCGCAAACCTTCGAATCACACATGCGAGTGGCTTGGAGTCCGGCAAAAGAGTTGACAATAACTCCATTAGAAGGAAATATATTTTCGATTTAGTGTTCATGTCTGGGATATTGGTTAAAGGTGGAGAAGGTAGGACCATGGTTATTCGAAAAAATGCAGTGTCTATTGAAGCTTATGATGGGTTGTCATCGCTGGATTCGGTTGATCTAAATTATATTGCGGTGTGGATGCAAATCCACAAGTTGCCAATAGGGTACAGAGATAAGACTTTGATCAAGAACCTGACAGAAAAGAAAGTTGGCAAGGTAGAGGAGATTGAATTGGATGTTAATGGTGTGGGTAATTTCGTCAGAGTGAGAGTTAGACTTGACGTCCGAAAAGCCCTAGCCAGATTTGTCACAATAGCTCGTGGAGGACAGAGAGAATTTTATGGCATAAAATTTGAGAAAATCCCAAAGTTCTGTGGGGCGTGTGGCATGTTTGGCCATACCTATACTGAATGTGGCACCGGAGAACATGAGGAATCATCCCTTAAATGGGGGGATTTTCTTAAAGCTGATTTTGAGACTTGGCATAGGAGAGGGATGAGTGGAGCCCGAGGGGGTATGAGAGCAACCAGAGGAAGAGTTTTTGCGAGTCGAGGACGTGGAAATCCGTTAATGGATAATAATCACATCAGCTGGAGACATAATGCCATACCACACCTAGAGGATGTGGCCGAGAAGGAGGATGCTCTAACTGATACAGCTTCGAGCCCCTCAAAAACAGATGTTCAGATGCAAGAAAATGATGTGTCAGATGGGAACACTAAGAGAAGTCTGCTAGAGGCATTGGGCACAGAAATTATTCAAAAGAAAGGCACCACAGTGGGTTCTCCGAGTACTTTGGTGGAGGAGAAGGCTGGAGGACAAGGCAAGAATATTTCAGTTACTCAAAAGGACAAGGAGAGATCAAAGCGATCAAAAAAGGATGCAAACCTTTCAAACAACTCTTTAGGATCAGCGGGCTCCCAAGAGGGGTCCGTCCGGTCGCAATGAAAATCCTAGTCTGGAACTGCCGTGGTCTTGGGAATGCTGCGGCAGTTCACGCGCTTCTGGATGTCCTGAAGCGTTATAATCCCGAGGTGATTTTTCTTTCGGAAACTCATCTCGATCTTTTCCCAGCAGAGTGTTTACGGAGGAGAATTAATATGGATTCAATGATTGTACGAGCTTCTAACGGTAGAAGTGGAGGGGTATTAATGATGTGGAAAAAGGAGGTCAAAATCTCACAATGCTTCTCACATCCGAATTATATTGATGTTACAGTTGAAGAGATAGACCAAATTATCTGGAGATTCACTGGAATGTATGGGGAATCAAAGTGGACAGAAAAATATAAGACATGGGATAGACTGAGAGAGATTCATCAGAGAAGTAATTTGCCATGGCTTGTTATGGGTGACATGAATGAAATTCTTTATAATTCTGAGAAGGAGGGTCGTAACCCTTGTCCTGTTGCATATATGAAGGCTTTCCATGATGTAATGGAGGACTGTAATCTACATGATATTGGCTATATTGGATATTTATTCACTTGGCATGGAGGGAAAATAAGAGAATGTTTGGACAGAGGCTTGGCTAATCCATTATGGAGTCAAGTGTTCGGTAATGCTGCTATATCTCACCTGGAGTTTAATGGGTCTGATCATAGGCCAATGCTACTTGATACTGATTTTTACTTGCCCCCTGTATCCAATCCGGGTGCTAAACCCCTCGAAGCCAAATGGCTTCAGGAAGATGGCTTTGAAGATACAGTACAGAAAGCCTGGGACGCTGCGGCTAATAGACTCGGTCCGATTGGTGTTTTGGGCCGTCTCCAGGCAATGCATGCGGGCCTCCACAGCTGGGATGCAACTGTGCTTAAAAAACCGAGAAAGGAACTTCGAAGGGCACAGCGGGATTTGGATAATTTGACGTGTGGCCCTATATCTGATGAATCCGACAGGTTAAAGTATGATTTGGCTAACCGTATTGAAAAAAATTCTCGAACAGGAAGAAACCAAGTGGAGTGAACGATCCAGAGCAAATTGGCTCATTAATGGTGATAAAAACACCTCTTATTTTCATGCTTTTGCATCAGCCAGGAAGAAAAAGAACTATATTAAACAACTGAAAGATCCAGACGGTAATTTAGCGGAAGGTACGACATTGCTAAACGCTCTAATTGTCGATTACTTTTCTAATCTATTCTCTATGGAGTGGATGTTTCAGACCCGGAGTTCTTGGAGATAATTACTCCTAAGGTTACTATGGATATGAACTCAAGACTTATGGCTCCATACACTATCGAAGATGTTAAGAAGGCTGTCTTTAGTATTGGTGATCTTAAAGCTCCTGGTCCTGATGGATTACACGCAATTTTCTTCAAAAAAATTTGGCATATTGTGGGAGGGGATATTACTACGGCAGTGCTCCAATCCATCAATGATAAAATTATCCCACAGGGCTGGAATGAGACTGTGATTGTTCTAATCCCAAAAATTGATTCTCCGGAAGAGGTATCTCAGTTTCGACCTATTTCTCTATGCAATATGGTCTATAAAATTATTTCCAAGATGATTTCGGCTAGGTTGAAAACTATACTTCCAGAGATCATTTCCCCAACCCAGAGTGCCTTTGTCCCTGGGAGACTTATTACAGATAACATTTTGGTTGCCTATGAGTGTATACACAAGATCAAGAATAAAAAGGTGGGAAAAGAGGGCTTGTGTGCTATCAAGCTTGATATGCATAAAGCATACGATAGAGTGGAGTGGGTATTTTTACAGAATATGATGATTCGACTTGGCTTTCATCCAGAGTGGGTGCAACTCATCATGGCATGTGTATCCTCAGTTTCTTATTCGGTCAGATACAATTCACAGATGACAGAGAGTTTTATTCCAACCAGAGGTATCAGACAGGGGGATCCTCTATCCCCTTATTTATTCTTAATTTGTGCAGAAGGTTTATCAAGTTGGTTATTGATTGAAGAGGAGGTTCGTGGCATAGAGGGAATAAAGGTGTGCAGAAATGCACCGTCAGTATCACATCTTTTATTTGTTGATGACTCTTTACTTCTCTTAAAAGCAAATTTACATAATGCAACCTCATTGCAACGAGTACTTGATAATTACTGTGCAAATTCTGGTCAGCTGATTAGTGTGCAGAAATCAAGCATATTTTTTAGCCCAAACACCCATGTTAATGATAGAGTGGAAATTTGCAATACTCTCCATATTGATACTGAGGCTATATCTGATAAATACCTTGGCCTCCCTGCCTTGGTTGGGGCTGATAGGAGTGATTGCTTCATGCATTTTGTGGAAAGAATATTACAAAGAATCAAAGGGTGGAAGGAGAGGAAACTATCTACTGGAGGGAAGGAAATACTTCTCAAATCTGTTATTCAATCCATCCCAGTGTTTGCTATGTCAGTTTTTCAGTTACCTAAAAAAGTGTGCAAGAAAATAACAGATATTATTGCTCAATTTTGGTGGGGTGATGATGATCAAGGGAAGAAGATGCATTGGTATGCATGGTGGAAGATGTGCTTTCCGAAAAGAGAGGGGGGAATGGGGTTCCGAGACCTTCATTCTTTCAACTTAGCCATGCTTGCAAAACAAGCCTGGTGGCTGATCTCGAACCCAGACTCTCTTTGTGCAAAAATTCTTGGAGCAAAATACTTCCCTGATGGTAATATTCTGGATGCAGGTTCGAAAGCGGGGAGCTCGTTCACTTGACAGAGCATTGTTGCAGGAATTCAAACTTTTAAAAGGGGGTACATATGGAGGGTTGGAACAGGATCATCCATCAAGATCTGGTCCGACCCCTGGATCCCACATAATATCAACAAGCGAGTTTCGAGTTCTCGTGGTAATTCAATTCTTACTATAGTTGATGAGTTAATTGATCCGTCTACGGGTCAGTGGGACGAAAGGATACTCCATGATCACTTTAATCAAGCTGATATTATTCGGATATTACAAATTCCCCTTAATGTGAATGCCTTTGACGATTTCATTGCATGAGTGGGAATTCTAATGGAATCTTCTTGGTGCGATCTGCTTACCACATTGAGTGGCGTCACCAATTTAATGGTCTCACATGCAGATCGTTGGTTCAGGTAAATGATCAGAACAACTCGGCTTGGAAAAATATTTGGGGTCTTAATGTTTCGGCTAAAGTAAAGATTTTTTGTTGGAGGGCCATTCATGAAATCCTCCCTCTCAAATCAATACTTGAAAGTCGTCATATAAGTGACAGTGCTGTTTGCCCTTTATGTCAATCCCATCAAGAGGATGTGAGACACATGACATTCTACTGCCATACTGCTTATCAGATTTGGAGGGGCCTGGGTTTATCGGATACCCTGGATCAGTTTCCAGCCGACCGCTCTGGCTCCTCAATGCTTGTGGACCTTCTGCGCATGAATGATCACGTCCAAGGATATCCTTCAATTGAGGTACGTGACCTGGTGGCTACAGGGGCATGGTATGTATGGTGGCTTCGGTGTCGGATCACTCACGGAGAACTTATCCCACCGGTTAACAGATGCATATTGTCAATCCTAGCTATCACTTCCAATTATAGAAAAGTGAAGAATTCATCTACCCCCCGGACGAAACAGGTATGGATTAAGCCGAGTCCTAATATGTGGAAATTAAAAGTGGATGCTGCCTATTTTTCACATAACCAAACAGGAGCAGTAGGGGCTGTTATTAGAGATTGCAATGGAGTCTTTATTGCAGCCATATCGGAACCTATACCACATGTGTCATCGATTTTAATGGCAGAAGCTATCGCTATGAGAACTGGTCTTTCGTTTGCTTTGCAGAAGGGAGCAGATAATATTGTAGCTGAATCTGATTCTTTTGAGGTGATCCAATATTCTTGACCTCTGGATGAGACCAAATTTGAAAGGACTCAACGGCAATTTTCGCAGATTGTATTGAGCTCATCAGTATGATTGGAAGGGTTGAGTTTAATCATTGCAACAGGGAGTGCAACAAGGTTGCCGATCAGATTGCTAGCTTTGGCCATACTTCCAATTCTTCTTGTAATTGGGTCGATGAACCCCCTAGTTTTATTCTTGAGGCAATCTTAAACGATGTAATGACAATGTAATTGGACAGCAGCAAGTTTCTTACGCACTCTTTTCCTCACCAGGGTACCCACGGGGACGGCGGCTTGCCGACTGATTATATAGTGAGTTTTAAATTTCAAAAAAAAAAACGGTGACCATGGAACATGGAGACGTGCGAGTGCAGGACTGCTGGCATGATGCGTATAAGGCAAGTAGAAGGCTGATCAATCCATCTCCACGTAGGGCACTTGCAAGTTTAGGACACATACCACGCTGCATCCAGCAATCGAGCCGGCCAAAAAAAATTAAAATTAGTGTAATATAATTCGGACATGAGAATATGAATAACAATCAAAAGAATTTTTTGAAAAAATGAATTTGTACAAGTGGAGGACACATACAGCTAGCGTACATGCAGATGGTATCCGGCCGGCAAAAGAAAAATTATTTGGCATCTTTTGCTACAATTCAGACATGAGATCTACGATAAAAGAATTTCTCAAAAGAGAAAATGAAGCCTTTCTCCACGCCTCATTGAGACGGATCATAATGTCAGCGTATATGTATTTCTATAGGAAAAAAAAAAGGTCGACAACCGTCTCAAATAGGTGTATGGAGTATATATGTATGTTCGGAGGTTTTTTACTAGCCATAAAATAATGAGCCTACGGTGTAACCTGTGCAAAAAAAAAAAAGAACTCCATGTTCATAGGTACCTCTCATAATGAAACTCGATTCACATAATTTAATATGTGCAAAGCAACTCCAAGGTATGTATATATATATTTTTCTCTTTAGTTTGGACATATGGGTACATATTTCTATGAATGGTAAAACCCCCAAAAAACACGGGTTTTGAGTAGCCACATAAGCCACCCATTGAAAGAAAATTAACCTTCGATCATTCAGGGCACGGTATATCCATGTCACCCCGTCACATATAGACTGCAAAAACATTTAATTCTTAATCAATTCATGAGCAAAAAAGCATAAACACTATAAACGGAAGCGGAGAGATACTCACTCCACAACTGAGTAGGGTGTCGAAACTATGTCATCAATGCCATTGTGGTTATGTTGCATAACAAGACCCAGAGGTCAAGAATAGAGCCCTCCTTTGCAAATGGCTAAATGGAGTGTCTTGTGTCGTCCCAAAGATAGAGCCGTCCTTGGTAAATGATTGTTCAACCTTCTTACTGAAGATGTGGTATGGCAAACTGTACTAAGGAGAAATTTATTGGCTCAAGTGTGTTATGGTGACGAAGAAATTTTTCTTCCATATGATTCTTTCTCCATCAATGATGATTCGAAGATGAGGTTCTGGCAGGATATGTGTCTTGGTACTACCACGCTCCGAGAATAATATCCATATTTATATAATATTGTCAACAGACGTCAAAAAAGCGATACACTCGCTCAGGGGACCGGCCGTGATGTTCATAAGAGATCTTGTGGGTCCCAGGTTAGCATCTTGGAACAAGTTGCTACAATGTCTGACTTTAGTCAATCTGACCCAGGGGACCGATGGGTTTCGATGGAATTTGAACAAGAGTGGTAAATTCTCGATGGACTATATGTACAAATCTCTAATCCAACCGGAAGGTGCCAGTTGATAATAACAAAAAAAATGAAGATTAAAGTTCCACTAAAAAACAAAGTCCTTGCGTGGTATCTTCGTCGTGGGATTATCACTAAAGTAATCTTGCAAAACGAATTTGGCATGGAAGTAAAAAAGTGTGTTTTCTGTCATAGGGACGAGCCTATGAATCACTTATTCTTCGGTCTAAATCTGTAGTTTCTATATGGTCAATCATCCAGATAGGTTCTACCTTATACCTAACTCGAATCATTGCAAATATTTTTGGCAGTAGACAGAGTGGTGTAGATCATAGGTTTAAATGACTTATTAGCGTGGAAGCGCTAGCCGTTATATGGTTGCTTTGGCTGTATAGAACGACAAGGTTTTTGAGGATAACAATTCCTCTCTCATGTAGGCTATTTACAAGAGCAAAACTGCGCTATGTTCTTAGTCTCCGTTGCAACATGTAGAGCATCACGATATGTTTATGAAGGGGTGTACAAGACTGGACGATGCATCGAATGACTTTCAATCCCAACATGGATGGCAACATAATTTTCGGATCTGCCCTCCACCACCATAGGAGTTTGTAAATTTTGTCATCATGATATGTAATTCACCTCTTATTCATATGAGTTTTATTGGACATGTGTTGGCTGTGTGCATTTTAGCCATGCATAGGCCAGATGTAATGCTTAAGAATCTTTTAAGTGATAAAGCTCCTTTACAAATAAAATTGTTGCATACGAAGATAAATACAGATGAACGTGAGTGCATAATTTTGTGAGACTAAGTTCGCGGGTAGCAGTAACAGAGCTAAATAAACTACACAAAAGTATTATTGTACCAATTTCACAATTACCGATATTCTAAAGTTTCTTGACCTCTCTAACCTTTATTGTGTGTTTAAAAACACATTCATTCTATTAAACAATGGTTAAAATTGCATCCTAGGGATTACGAGTCCCTTATTTCATAACAAAACGATAATTTAAGGTTAGTGAGCGAAAAAACTCCACATGAGTAAATAGGGAAACTGATGTTTAGTCAAGCTCATACTTCCGACTGAATCTGTTCCAAACCAGTTGTCTCAAATGATAAATGATAAGTATGTGGAAATTGAATGCTAATCGCGTGCATGTATGGAAGTTATTGTTTAATAATAGAAACGAAGGGGCGCATTAAGTACACATGTGTGTCGTTAAAAAAAGTAAACATGAAAGTTCATGCTAAATACGGAAGCGATTAATTGTGTTCCTACACGTGTATTAAAGAGAAAACATCCTATCTATACATCATGTCGTCAATCCGAGCTATTCAATGATGTCACTACCCGTGTCATCGTGTCACCAAATATATATACATGTTTATTCTTTCCTGGATTCATGGAGTCCAAAACACGGATATTTTGTATAAACTGGATCTGCGAATGAGCTGTGATGGTAATATCGAAAGTGGACATCTAAATAATCTTATGCTCAAACAAATTGCATAACGTCCGGATGTAGAAATCTTTCTAAGAAATGGGATTTTTGGTAACCATGGTTATCCAAAATTACCGGTCTGGTCTCAAACAAAATTTAAATTTCAAACTTGGAAACGTCAAACAGATTCATCACCATTTTCGGGGGGGGGGGGGGGGGGGGGGGTTATCCGGCCCACTAATATTTACTGAGTAAACGTAGTTACTGAGAGTGAAAGAAATTTTCCTTTACCAGCCGACAATCTCGGTATTTCGGACGACAAACCAATCCCACTAAACGATACATATGGCTATTTATATTATATTTTTTCACATAGCATAATCATTAACCCGATAATTAGAAGTGTGCGATGTTAAAGTCTAGGCATAAACCGGTGCTTGAGTCCACCCGGTCTTGGTGTTAAAATAGATGGCTCTAAGGCCAGGTTTCGGTACAGGGTTCGGTACAGGAATAGGTACCCATATACAACACATACAGTGTACCAAAACTCTATATAAAATACTTCTAACACTCCCCCTTAATCTGAACCTTGTGAAAGGTTTAGATTACGCTTAAATTCTTCTAATTGCTTGACAGGAAGAGCCTTTGTAAAACCATCTGCCACTTGATCCTTACTAGAAACAAACTTGATGTTCAGCAAATTTTCAGCAACCCTTTCTCTTACGAAGTGAAAATCTATCTCAATGTGTTTGGTACGAGCATGAAACACTGGATTTGCAGACAGATAGGTAGCACCCAAGTTATCACACCAAAGACAAGGTTTCTCTTTTAGATTGACTCCAAGTTCACCAAGAAGAGCTTCAACCCAAATTAATTCTGCTGTTGCATTTGCTAAGGCTTTATATTCAGCTTCAGTACTAGACCTGGACACTGTAGCTTGCTTTCTAGCACTCCAAGAAACCAAGTTGGGTCCAACAAATATTGCAAACCCTCCTGTTGATCTTCTATCATCATGAGAACCTGCCCAATCTGCATCAGAGAATGCACTTAAAAGTGTAGATGAAGATTTCACAAATGTGGTTCCAACCTTTAATGTATCCTGTATGTATCTCATAATACGTTTAACAGCTGACCAATGTTCTGTAGTTGGAGCATGAAGGAACTGACAAACTTTATTTACTAAATATGAAAGATCTGGACGTGTCAGTGTTAAATACTGCAAACCTCCAACAATACTGCGGTATCTTGCGCTATCATCAGGACCCAAGAGTGTACCATCAGTAAGAGATAATTGCTCTGTAGAGGATAATGGTGTAGGTGCAGCCTTGCAACCACACATACCAACCTTAGCAAGAAAATCATTTGCATACTTTTCTTGTGTCAGAATTAACCCATTATCAGTCTTCTTAACTTCAATACCAAGAAAGTAATGCAAATCACCTAGATCCTTTATAGCAAAATTCTCATTCAAATCTCGAAGTAAAGCATTGATAGCATCATCAGAGGAACTTGTTACTATAATATCATCAACATATATCAATAGATAGATAATGATACTTGACTTGTTGTAAAGAAACAATGAGGTATCAGCTTTTGAGGGTATAAAACCGAGATCATTCAGCTTAGAACTGAGTCTGGAATACCAAGCTCTAGGTGCTTGTTTTAATCCATAAAGGGCTTTGTCAAGTTTGCAAATATGATGCGGAGCATGAGGATTTTCAAAACCTGGGGGTTGTCTCATATATACCTCCTCATCCAGAACACCATGAAGAAACGCGTTCTTGACATCTAGCTGCCGTAAACTCCACCCTCGAGAAACAGAAATAGACAAGACAATTCTGATAGTAGCAATTTTAACCACATGACTGAAAGTATCCTCATAATCGATGCCATACCTCTGTTTAAACCCTTTTGCAACTAGTCTGGCCTTATACCTGTCAATAGACCCATCAGCCTTCTTCTTGACACGATATACCCATTTGCAATCAATCAAGTTCACATTATTGCTTGGAGGAACAAGATGCCATGTTTTATTTTCAATCAATGCATCATACTCTTCTTGCATTGCTTGATTCCAATTTGGATCATTTAGGGCCTCATCAAGAGACATGGTTCCCTGTAGAAGACAATAGACCATATATAACCGTATTATCAGTATATTTCTTTGATTTTTGTATACCTTTTTTACGAACCCCAATGCCGTATGGAACAGTGCCATCAGTATATTTTCTTGGCTTTTGAATTCCTCTCTGAAGACGTGTACGAATTCCAGTTTCTGGTATTGTAGTAGCAGCAGATTCAGCAATTTTCTGCGCAGCATCATCTTCGCCCCCAACTGCTGCGGCCACAGAAGATCCGGCCAGCAGCGAGCCAGAGGCTGTCGGTTCGCCCCCAGCTGCTGCGGCCAAAGAAGATCCGGCCAGCAGCGAGCCAGAGGCTGTCGGGTGCGCTGTAGCACCTGTCGGGTGCAGTGGTGCTGTAGCGCCAGGTGGAGGCCCTGGAGTGGCTCCTGGCGACGGAGCTCGTGATGGCGATGCCACACCACGCGCCGCCTCGAAGACAGTGTCAACAGAGGGCGGAGACCGCGTGAGCATCTGCTCACCGCGCGTGTGCTGAGGCTGCATGCAGCGGGACCCACTGGCCTGGTCCGCTGCACCTCGTGGACTGGACGTCCTGGCGGGAGGATCTGCCTCGGGAAAGGACGCCTCGGGATCAGTATAATCAGGGGAATGTTCAGGCGAATCTGCTTCGTGTTCTGTGTCCGTTTTGTCATCTTCTGCCTCACTTTCGGAGCTATCAGAGGTATCTTTTGAAGCAGAATTTTGTTCTGAATCTTCTTCTACCTGTTCAATGTCAGTAATTGGCACAATAGGAAACACATGGTTATCAATATTAGTAACACCCTCATTCGTATCAGATGGTAGAAGCAATATTTGTTGTTTAAGAATGGCACCGGCATTGGGATGAAGAGATGCAAAAGGAAACACATTCTCGTCAAAAACAACATCACGAGAGACATATATTCTACCCGTGGAGACATCAAGGCATTTTACACCCTTATGAAGAGGACTATAACCAAGAATAACACATCGTATAGATCGAAAAGCAAGTTTTCTTTTGTTGTAGGGACGTAAATTTGGCCAACAGGCACAACCAAAAATACGAAGAGCATCATAATTGAGTTTAACATGGAGGAGACGTTCAGCAGGGGTGTCAAAATCAAGAACCTTGCTAGGGAGCAAGTTTATAAGAAACGTGGCAGTAATAAAAGCTTCATCCCAATATTTTAAAGGTATGGAGGCATTGGCAAGCAATGCAAGACCAACTTCAACTATATGACGATGTTTCCTTTCAGCTGAACCATTTTGTTGGTGTGCATGAGGACAGGAGACATGATGAGTGATGCCAACCTTTTGAAAGAAACCATTCAATTTTTCATATTCACCTCCCCAATCAGTTTGCATAGTTATAATTTTCCTATAAAACTTGCGCTCAACATATTGCTGATAATTAAGAAAGGCTTGATAAACATCAGAACGCTTCTTAAGCAAATATATCCATGTGAATTTACTGAAATCATCAATAAATCTTACATAATATGCATGTTTTCCCACAGAGAGAGGAGCTGGACCCCATACATCAGAAAAAACTTGTTCCAAGAGAGCAGTGGAGACACTAGAAGATACAGGATATGGCAACTGATGACTCTTAGCTAACTGACAAGAATCACAAATATAAGGGGTACTCTCTTGGGTGTAAGCTATTTTATTTTTCCTAAGAACCTGCTGAACCACAAACGAAGAAGGATGTCCTAAGCGACGATGCCACGTAGAGGATGATGGCTTTATTGTGAGGAAGGCATGCTTGGAGGTCTCATGAAACATAGGCACCATAGGATAGAGACCATCATAGCAAGGTCCTCTAAACAGAACTCTTCGAGTTGCTTGGTCCTTGATTAAAAAGAAGAAAGGATGAAATTCAATAAAGACATGATTATCAAGGGTAAATCGATGAATAGATAAAAGATTCTTAGATGCACTTGGAATATGAAGGATATTTTTGAGATCAAAAGAACCATGAGGGGTACTTAATATTGAATAATCAATGTGGCTAATGTGCATACCTGTTCCCTCAGCAGTGCGGACCTTGTCCTGACCATAATATTTGTTGGCGACGAGTAACTTGCTCAGCTCACTAGTAATATGATCAGTAGCTCCAGAATCAACATACCAATTTGTATCCACACCATAAGGAGCAGCAGCAAGATGTGCCTCTTTTTCTGCTTCTTCTCTCTTCCTCTTATGATCAGCATAACGCCACCAACATTCATTTGCAGGATGTCCATGTTTCTTACAAATTTGGCAATCGATATCAACGTACTTAGAGGGGGTACGATCAATATAGCGGCCTCCACCATCATTGCGCCTATCCCGACGGTCATCACGTCGATCTGGACGTCTGTCATCATCATGTGTCCAATTTCCACGAGTGTCATCACGTGTGGGATCATCACGGCGCCAATTCCAGCGGGTATCACCACGGTTGTCATCACGATAGCGATCTCCACCTCGAGGGTCGTCACGATAGCGATCCCCACCTCGAGGGTCGTCACAGTAGCGGTCGGTGCCTGCACCTCCACGGTAGTGTGCACCACGGTCGGGACTGCGATGACGTGTAGGGGATGGATAGACCCGTGGGGGCGGTGTTTGAGCACGAGAGCGCTCATATCCTCTCCGAGCCAGATGTGCTGAAGAAACAAAAGCACCACTTTCCTCTACACCATTGCGCATGTCATAACCACATAGCTGCTCATAAAACTCATCAATGGTGGTGCTAGGGTTCCCATGAACTGATGTGATGAGAGGGTTGTATTCTCCTTTATCCAGACCATGTAAAAGATACCCAAGTAACTCATCATCTCCTATTGGTTTCCAAAGTGCCAAAAGCTCAGAGGCAAACCCCTTCATCTTCGTGTAATACTGATCGACAGTCATAGTCAGCTTCTTTGTGTCATTAAGTTTCTCACGAAGATGTTGTGCCTTAGTACGTGAGGCAGTTTTGAACATGGCATTGATGGCAAACCACGCAGCAGCAGTGCTATCCATCCCTAGAACATGAGATAGAATCTCCGGAGAGAGTGAGTTAAGGAGGAACCGTAGCACTTGTTGATCTCTGGCAATCCAGGCCACATATGTAGGATTTTCCACCTCTATCTTCTTCTTCTCAGAGTCCTCACCTTCAATGGTCTTCACAGGGGCACGGTCTGAACCATCGAGGAGCCCCATGACGTTGGCACCACGAAAAGCCGGGATGATGAGTGCTTGCCATAGGAGGAAATTCCCCCTTGTGAGCTGCTGCGAAGGAGGACTACCGAGGGCAGTGGCCAAGCTTGATGATGACGAACTCATGATCACGGACTAGGGTTTTGGCTCGGGATTTTGTGGGTGTCGGGAAGGGTTTTTGCGGCGACAGAAGGGATCTGCGGCGGCTTTGGTTTTGAGTGTATTGGATGTGGGTTTGTAGTGGGGTGTTTCGCGAAGAGGGAGAGGCGGTCTCCAGCGATCTTCGGTTTTGATGTATGGGTTTTGATCTAGGCAGCGGCAGAGGGGACCTGCGGCGGCGGCTTTGGCTTTTCTCGTGTTTGATTGTTTGGGACGATCGGATCGATGGCAACGACGAGGGTCGACGGTGATCGACGGGATCTTGGGTGCTTATGCGGCGGCGATGCGGCTGGAGGAGCGGCAATGGTGGCGGCAGCTAGGTCGTGCGAGGAGGGGCTCTGATACCATGTTAAAGACTAGGCATAAACCGGTGCTTGAGTCCACCCGGTCTTCGTGTTAATATAGATGGCTCTAAGGCCAGGTTTCGGTACAGGGTTCGGTACAGGAATAGGTACCCGTATACAACACATACGGTGTACCAAAACTCTATATAAAATACTTCTAACAGCGACATAGAAGATACTACTATTTAGCTTAATATTTTTTGGTGATATATATGTATTATCTTATATTTATAATATAGATACATATAAAAACATGATGTTATTTGTCAGCCATTTAAAAGATAGAAAATATGTATGCCCTCGCATTTGCGAGGGCCACCATGCTAGTTTAACTAAAAACTTAAACCAATTACAACTAAACTAATCCATACGTGGGGGGAGATACCGCTCTAGGGCCAGCCTCGGCGTCGTTTCCGCCGCATGAGGGGGAAGGACATCCTTGGCGTCTTTGTTCGCCATGTTAGAGGGGCCAGCCTCGATGTCGTTGTCGCGGTCGACCACACGCACGAGCCAGCGCCTCTGGCTTGCACCGCCATCCAGTGCTCTAAGCCTCCGCCGAGCGTGGGCACATGACACTTGTATGGAAAAGCCCACTAGTAGCCCACAAAATTTAGTTAGCCGTGGCGCACGTCTATGCGCCATCACCCCTACGCCACTGGTAAGTGGATACTTGTAGCGCACGTGAATTGTTCGTCACGGGTACCGGATATACCTGTGGCACATAAGCCCCCTCCGCATCACTATTAGTAAAATTAGTGCGCCACATTTAATTTGCCCTACCCCTAGCATACCGGTGGTGCACTGATTTTGATGTGTGCCCGATGCAGATGGTTTGACTGGTCTGTCGACACCCGCCCAACAGGGGGTGTCAGAATACGCGGATAACGCGAGCCCACCCGACAAGTATGACGTTGTTTCTTCCGTGTTAACCCATCGTCACCCGTTGTCCCACTTACAGGAGGAACAATCATCGCGCTTGGTCGGGCCCAACCCGGGTGGAGGAGCCACCAGGGAAAGTGCCTAGCCGGGAGTTCACCCCGGGAGCACCGTTGATAGACGTGGAGCACCACGTGGAGGGAGGCGGCCAACATGCACCGCGTGGAGAGCAAGCGACTCAATCAGAGTCAGAGCAGGACTAGCGTTGCGACGTGGGGAAGGCCGAGGGCGAGCTGTCCCCTTGTGCAGATTGGTCGTGCCACCTAGCTGGCACGGGCGGCACGTGTCTTAATACCTGGAGCGCATGTATCAGTACATGTGTGGCAGCCCCTAGAGATAAAAGGAAGAGAGGAGAGTTCTAAAGATCGAAAGAAAAAGGAGGAGGAGGAGAGAAAGCACTAGGGGAGAAAGGAGGATAGAAGTAATTAGGGCCCCGAGACGCACCCGGCACCCTGCTCCTGGAGCTAGTCGCCATCCATCACTATAATCCACACATCCATTATAATTCCATATCATACGTGCAGTACGAGGGATCCATCTCGCGATGGCCTGGATCTGAGTAAAAACTGTGTCTGTGTGCCTTGTGTCGTACATTTTCCCTTTACCGAAGTAGGATTGGAAGCACGAATCTGCCCCGCCTCGTCTGCCGAACAAATCGGGGAGTGGACATTGTTCTCTTCCGGTGTCTGTGTTTCGACCCGCGACATCAGGCGTGCCAGGTAGGGGGGCGTGCAAGATCTACTTCACCCATACGTTGGAAGAAGCTCTTCCCCATGGGGAAGATGGTGGAAGCACAAAAGCTCAGAAAGAAGACCTCAAGAGCTAGGATCTTGCTCGGTGTGCCTCCGAGGCGCTTGCTGCGACGAGTGCCTAGATGGATTCCCCTCACCCGAGCGGAACCCAGGCACACGAGATGTGGCGTTCTCGGATCGTCCTCCTGTTGGATGTCGCACGGCCGCCAGTGGCGGGGACGCCCGAGCCACCATCCGGTGAAGCGGGGCCCTTCGGCACCAAAATTTTGGGCTCTTGCTGCACTAGCGAAGGAGGGAGGCCGTGGGAATCCCCCGCGATCCTATCGGAGACCGTGGATCTTGCGTCTGCTAGAGGTGGCCCACGGTCCCCTCTGTCGACCAAGACCTTTCCTCCGAGTCGGGACTTTGGTTTAGGGCCTGGGGTGGGGACACAAAAAAGTCTCAAGAGGAGCCTCAACTCACGAAGCTGGTCCCCCTTGGGGACGATGCTGGCCGCACCGTTACCATCGGGACCCAACTCTCCGTCGAGGAGGAGGAAGCTCTTGTGGTTTTCCTTAGGGAAAACGCGGATGTCTTTGCATTGGAGCCGTCCGACCTTTCAGGCATTTCGCGTGAGGTCATTGAGCATCACCTGGCTGTGCGTCCTGATGCACATCAGGTGAAGCAGAAGGTGTGCCGTCAGGCGCAGCATTGTCAGGTTTTATAATCGAGCAAGTCAGCATGTTGAGGAAGGATCGAGCCATTCGACATGTGCTCTATCCAATGAGGATCGTGAACCCGGTCGTCGTCCCGAAGCAGAACGGATCCAAACGGATGTGCGTGGATTTCACTGATCTGAACCGCGCCTGCCCGAAGGATCCCTTCACGCTTCCGGGGATTGACTGGATCGTGGATTCCACGGCCGGATGTGACCTCCTCTGCTTCTTGGACGCCTTCGCTGGATACCACCAGATCAAGATGGCCAAGGAGAACGAGGAGAAGACGATATTCCTCATGCCAGAAGGGTGTTTCTGCTTCACCAACATGACCTTCAAGTTGAAGAACGCCGGAGCCACCTTCCATAGGGCCATGAGGGCCTGTTTGGGGGCCCATATGGGCCGCAACGTCGGCGCCTACATCAATGACATCGTCGTGAAGACAAGAAAGGGAAAGGATCTGGTTGGCGACTTGCAGGAGACCTTCGATAATCTACGGAAGATCTGCCTGAAGCTCAATCCAGCCAAGTGTACCTTCAGAGTGACCTCTGGGAAGCTGCTCCGTTACTTGCATGGTATCGCACCGGGGAATCGAGGCCAACCCAGATAAGATCTAGGCCATTGAGGCAGTCCAGGTTCCCCGCCGGATCAAGGTTATGCAGGGGCTCAACGGATGTCTCACCGCGTTGGGACACTTCATCTCCCGATTAGACGAGAGGGCCTTGCCTCTTTTCGAGTTGCTCAAGAAGAAGAGTCCTTTCCAATGGACCCCGGAAGCTCAGGCGGCGCTAGAATACTTGAAGAAGTACCTTACTACGCCACCAGTGCTCATGTCCCCCACGAGAAAGAGCCTCTATTCCTCTACATAGCAGCCACAAAACAGGCGGTGAGTGGTGTGCTAGTCGCGGAGCGGGACAAGACTTGCCGGAACGGAAAAATGGCGGGTCTGGCCACAGAACATGGCAGGACCCGACGGGTACAGTTGCCCGTGTATTACGTGAGCTCAATGTTGCGTGATCCCCAGGACCGATACCCCAAGATATAGAAGATCCTTCTAGGGGTCGTCTTGGCGACAAGGAAGTTGCGCCACTACTTTGAGGCTCACCTGATCATAGTGTGCTCCTCATACCCGCCGTAGCATGTGCTATCTTATTCTCACGCTCCCAGCCAGGTCTCAAAGTGGTCAGTGGAGTTTTCCCACTATGACATCCTGTTCGACAACGACAAGGCTATCAAGGGCAAGGCTCTCCCCAAGTTCCTCACCGAATGGCCTGATTGGACACCTACCCCAGTGGAAGGGCCGGAGTCATACTCCGCCTTGCCCGGGGAAGTGGACCCCAGTTGTTGGGTCATTTACTTCAACGGAGCCTTCTATACGAAGGCGGCAGGGGCCGGTGTTCTTATTCAGTCCCCCTCCGGGGAACACCTCAAGTACATCGTGCATCTGGACTTTGATCGGGGAAGTCTCCAACAACATGGAGAAGTACGAGGACATACTTGCATGCCTATATGTGGCGGCGGGCTTGGGCATCTAGCACCTCGTGGTGCGGAGTGACTCCGAGCTTTTCATCAGTCAGGTATGCAAGGAGTACGACTGTCCACGTATGAGGGCATACATGAAGGAGGTCCGGAAGATGGAGCTTCGTTTCAAGGGGCTACAGATGGAGCACATTCCTTGTACGGAGAACTCCGTGGCCGATGAACATTGGAGCGGCTTACGCATCTAACAACTGATCGAAGACCCGGGGCGTGCAGAAGCTTTTGGAGGGGCCTAGCCAGGCCGCGCCTCACGTGGGGATAGTCATGACTGTCGCCCCGGGTGAACCATCTTGGGCCACAGACATCCTGAGGTTCCTGCATTGCCAGGAACTTCCGGATGATGATGGGCACGCCGAGCGTATAGCTAGTCAGGCCAAGATGTACGTGCTAGTCGATGGAGAGCTTCATTGACGAAGTGAAAATGGGATTATGCTCTAAATCCATCTACGGTGAAGAAGGATTAGAGCTATTGGCTGCCATACATCGGGGGCTATGCTCTCACCATTCGCCTCCCATGGCTGGAAAGGCGGTACGACATGGTTTTTACTGGCCCATGGCCCTCTCCAATGTTGAGCATCTGGTGAGGACCTGTGGGGCCTATCAATTCCATTCAAGAACGTCCACCAGCCTGCACAAGCCCTGCAGGTTATCCCGCTCTCATAGAGATTTGCGGTTTGGTGACTAGATATCGTTGGACCCTTCCCACGCGCAGTGGGAGGATACAAATATCTATATGTCCCAATCGACAAGTTCACCATGTGGGTGGAAGTGGAGCCGATCCGAGGAGAGATCGCAGAAGCAACGATCTAGTTCATCCAGGGAATTGTGTGTTGTTTCGGGGTGCCTAATCACATAATTACCGACAACGGCTCGCAGTTCACTAGCGGAGCATTCCAAGCCTATTGCAGAGGATTGGGAACCAGAATATGCTTTGCCTCCATAGCTCATCCCAGAGCAACAGGTAGGCCAAGCGAGCTAATGCAGAGGTGTTGCGGGGCTCAAGACCAGGACATTCCATAGGATCGCGTGCTGTGGAAAGAACCGATTGATCACCTTTCTACCTTCTTGTGGTCACTAAGGACAACATCCAATCGAGCAACAGGCGAAACTCCTTTCGCCCTGGTGTACGAAGCCGAAGTAGCCCTCCACTACTAGGGAAAACCATACCGCATGCGAACAGAATGGTCCTACCACAGGCGCTTCTGTGTTCGCCTGCGACCATTACGCCGACGGTACTGTGTTTACCGCAGGCGAATAGTTCTATTCGCCAGCGGTACTGTGTTTACCATAGGCGCTTTCCTAGTTATTCGCCTGCGGTATCTCCACACTGCGCTGGCGAACAAGGCCAGTGCGCCTGGGGTACCTGTTCTCCTGGGGTAACAAACATATGCACATGTGCTAATTTTTACACGTGTTAAGAAAAACAGAAATAAAAATACATTCAATTGGCACAAATTACAAGAAATTAGAACAAAATGACAAAAATGTACAAAATAATATATACTCAATTGGCACTAAGTTTAGAAAGATATGATTCCATCATCGATCATCAAAAACTAGTAGTCATTACATAACATCGATCATCAACACAAAATATACAAGTTTAGATCAACATAGTCTCTCAAGATAGTTCAATGCCTTCAATGTAGCTACAGCTAGACAAGCACTAGAGTAAGTAGCATCAACACAAGGAGTATCAGCACGGCGATGGCAAAGGTGGTCATCCGGGCCGTTGTCGTCTCCGTCTTCTCTCTCGCTAGATAAGTGGCGTATCGAGATTCCGCCTCCACCATGGTCTTGTGCCCCTTGTAGCTGTTGCCGCTGAAACCGTGCACCAGTCTACGCAATGTTCCCAATCGTCGTAGACTCCGGAACCCTACCCTTATACACAACATACCATGTCATCTGTGCACAGGACAAAAATATGTGTTTAGCATGGAAATTGATAATAGAATGCAAATAACTATCAAAAGAATAGAACCATCAAGGTTTATGAATAAAACACGACAAATAAAGGACTAGAAGTTATATGATGCAAGTGTATTGAGATTCTATGCATTGAAAAGTTAATCATCAAGTGTATACTAACATTTTGTCAATCCTATGGTCTCGGCGGGAACGGACGAACGCCTTCTAGCATGTTGAATGTCCGGATGTCACGTTGTTGTCGTAGGTGTGCTTCTATTTTATGTCACTATTGCTCGGTGGCGCGTGGCCGTGGAAGAACAAGCCACCCTGAGTGATGACATCCGACTTGAGTATCGTGCAGATCCTCCGCTGGATGCGACGGAACTCAGCTCTCACATATTCATTGGGGGTGTTGGCCATATTTGTGGTCTTGTCTCGGAGATCACTTGGTAACAATACATCTTGTGCATCCTTTAAGTACTATCTCATCTGAAAGATGGCATACCAAGCTTCCAACCTAGATTCTTGTGCCGATTGCTGGAGGCAGGGGAAGTTGATTACGTGGTTGCACACGTAGGCGCCTCAAAATATTTTTCTCCCTTTTTATGGGCTTGCCTAAATCGGAGGCGAAGCCATTGAGGGCACTATTAAGAATAGCTTGGATCTCGCTGTAGTCCTTCTGCACCGCCCTACCCGCATCGAGATAAGTCACTTGCGACCAATGCGGTTCCATGACGATGAGTGTGCATCCTCCTTTTCCGCGCAGAACATTTCGAACAAGCCATCATCATCGGAATACTAAGGACATTCTAGAAAGAATGTAATGACGGGAAGCGGAGGAATACTTACAGGGGAAAGTATGGCATGAGAATGGCGTTCTTATCCTTGTTATCTAACAAAAAACCCGTGATATAGTTCGTGATAACAACCCGGTCCGCAGCTGACCGCAAGTAGTCCTAAACCATGTAGTAGGGGTCCATAATCGCGATGTTCGGGGTATTCTCCATGGCGATATCATGCGCCATGCTGAGCGATACCATACAGACAATGCTTCGGTCGAGCTTTCCCTAGGGAAGACCCTGAATACGTCTTCATATCTAATGAAGAACACACCCGCGGGATTTGTATCCACACAGCCCGCATATCGGGGCACCTTGGCCACGTATACCGGGTACGAGGGATGTTTCATTGGTAGAAGTTCCATCTCTTTCTGCAAAATTCCGTCGTGGATGCTCCTCATGTCACCACCCATGACAGTGACAACCTCTGGCGGTTGCATCGACTTACCTATCTCATGCACCTTCCTCCACGGGACGGTGGGCGGCAAACGGTCCAGGACTCGAGCGGCCGATGGCTGGCTACTAGAGGAGGCACCACCTTTCTTCTTGTTGGCTGGCCTCTTCCGATGCTTCTTCGCCCTCAAGAACACGGGAGTGCCGCTTTGTTTTAACGCCTCCTCGGCCGTAACACGGAGTGTATTCGGGGTAACCATAGGTTGTAGAGCCGTAAAGGTCTCCTCCTCGGGAGTTTCTTGGGAATATGTTAGCTTCTTCTGGATATCCGGTTTTCTGGTGGGTAACTCAGAAGGACCCTCTTCGCCATCTAGCTTCTTCTGGATATCAAACTTTCTGGTGGGTAACTCCGGAGGAACCTCTTCGCCATCCAACTGATTTATGAAATCATCAATGGGAGCAAGTTCAATATCCATGTAGTCGTCATGTGTCTCGTGCTCGTCATGTGTCTCGTGCTCGGGAGGAGGAGGATCCACCGGTGGAGGGAGGACCCTATCATGTTGGCTTGCCGGTGGAGGGACAACCTTGTCTTGTTGGCTTGCCACAGGCGCAACAGGTGTAGTGACGACCATGCGTTGGCTTGACGCCGACCCTGACGTGGTGTTCAGCCGAATAAGGGCTTTCGGCCATAGCAAGACTTGATTGTCGAGTTGGCCTAGATTCAGCTCGCTGTCGGCATCGGCGGGTTGATTAGGAGGATACAAGTCCTGGAATCCCGGTAACACCAGATCGACCCGAACCCGAAGCTCGTTAGCTGGTATATCTCTGCAGTGGTACTTGCGGGAGAGTGGCTACAAGATGCTCCCCTTCGCAACATCCTTCAACTCGCTGCCCACTTTTAGCAGGAAGGTGCATCCCGTCGCGTCAGCCTGCGAGAACATGGCTAGGTCAGAGAGTGTGGTGATATTGAACTGACTACGGCTTGAGACGGTCAACAAATTACAGTGAGGGCGTCGAGCTCGGCTAACATCGACGGACCACATGTGATGGGCGCGTCGAGCAATGATAACATCGATGGACCACCGGCTGCGGCCGCGCCGTACACCGTCGACGGTCCATCGGGGGCGGGCGCGCCAGGCACGTCCAATGTCGATGTACCACCAGTGGCGGCCGCGCCGGGCACGACCAACATCGACGGTCCACCTCCGACGCCTATGTGGATCGTCGGCATCGGCCCCTGTCCTCCTCCGGCGATGTAGCCATAGAGTTTTTCAAACACGGCGGGTATGCGCTCATTCATCTTTTCCCCGACCTTTTGCTCAATCTTCTTCTCCATGTTTGCTTCCATGTCCGCCACCTTCTTCTTCAGCAGCTCCGCTTCCTGGTTCGACTGGCTCTTCTTCGCCTCCCGCGACTCCTTAGTGCTGGGCTCAGCCAAGCCATACTTGGCGTGCTTCCTATTTAGTCCGCCGCCGGTGATACGGCCTAAGTGCGGCCTTTTCAGCGGGTCCTGGCTCTTTGCCTTGTTGTACCCCCTAATAAAAGGCTTGTCCCACGCGACTTTGGCCGTCAACGCCTGCGACGAGCAAGATTCAATCTGTTGTTCTTCTAACTGCAGAAGCAACATGAACAATTTAGAAATGGTTGGTACTAGAATGCATTCATGGACTTGATGATGATGAGTAGCATGAAATGGTAAATTTCTTACCACTAGTTTCTCAACATTCTTCACGCTATCGTCCGTGACCAAAATAACATTCTCCACCACCTTGGGGTCCGTGACAAGTTCCCCGGTCGGCGTTACTTTTCTGTACCTGGACCTCATGAATTTCTGGAACTGCGAGTCATGGGCATACTTGGCGTAAGTGTTCTCAAGCCCTTTATCTATGTAGGCCTGGTTCTCTTTATCCCAAACTTCCTCCTTTCCGTCATAGCCACGGCAGCCGAGATTGTGGTGACCGATGTTCTTCGACGCCAGGTCCTTCCCCCAGGTCGTTTGATTCTTAGTGAAATCAAGCGACTGGTTATCTAGGAAAATCTTGAAGTCCTCTGGCGTAATCCGCGGGAAGTGGCGATGGATCTCTTCGAACGGTACCTCATCCCTAATCATCGCCCTCACCGTACTCTTATGATTGCTCAGGGCTTTGGTGAATCTAGTGAGGGCGAGTTTGTTCACCAGGTTGCCTTTCAGATTCTCGTTGATGTAGGGGGAGGGAACTCGTACCGCGCGTGCAACCTCGAGATGAGTTGCGCGCGCAGAGTTTGCTTCTTCTTGAGAGTCGGCTCGTTGATATTGACGACGTCTCGAAGGATCGCTCCAAGTTGGAGGAAGTACCCTTTCACAAGGTCCTTAGGTAACACAGGCGTGCCATTGGAAGGATCCACCTCCGTGAATTTCTATCGAACGGTGCCGACCTTGTTCGGAGCTCGCTGCCGACGCTTCTTTGCCGCCGTGCTACTCTTAGAGGGACCCCCGGCGCCACTATCAGTGGTTTCCTCGCCACCGGTGAGCCCATCATCATTGTGGGGCTCACCATCGGGGGGCTGGACAGTCCTCTCATCACCTCCATCATTGGCCCTCTCTTCCTCTTGCGACTCTCTGGCCATAAGCATGTAGTAGTCCAATAACGCTCGACCCGTAGAAGAAGACGACATGCCTAGCTAGCAGTAGACAAAATAATTACTAGGTTAGTCACCGGAAAAATTCGGCATGACCTCTGCTATAAATGGTCATGCCGGAGTGCCAGGAATTTGCCGGAACGGAAATGAATCAACGTTCCGGCAAAACATTGGCACTCAATGTACCTGCATAAAACCCCAACCCCCACATTCTACCATGATAACAACAGTACCACAAAATGCCAGCAGTACCACAAAACAACAGCACCAGCTGACAGCACCAATGTTTCAGTACATTCACAACTTTCCAAAGAAGCAAAAGTAATATTTTAGAGGTCAGCAGTACCACAAAATGCCAGCAGTACTCCCTGCATATCTCAGCAGCACAAAAGAGCAAAAAACACATTGTACACTCACCTTTATACCTATTGATATGGCCAGCAAGTAAAAAGCACACCAAAATACCCTATTGCCTAATTTACACAAGGACAAGTATCACCTGGTGCAACAATTCAACTCATTTAGAAATTTGACACCTACTTAGCTAGCAAGACCCTATAGGGTAGATGCTACTGGTACTCCCAAGTTTCTGCTACTGCTACTCCACTGTACAAGTAAGAGCATTCCAGTGACAACTGCTATAGTACTCCCAGGTTTCTGTACTGCCATAGCATTTCTTTGTTGGGTTTATTATCAAACCAAACCTCAACCATAACAAAAGCAGAACCACCAGCACAGAAATCCAATATTCACCCCCCACCAATCTAAGCAACTGAATACAAAGTAATGGACCAGCTACTTGCAGACTGGGTCATAAAAGCACCTCTCTACAGTCCCGGGAGATTTATCAGTGAACCAATCAATGCTCCCTTGTACGTAGTACCAGAATTAACACAAGACAACCTAGTATACAAGATGTAAACTGGAGGAATATATAATGTTGCTAAGATTCTATTTTATCACTTCTTGTAAACCTAGTCTCTGCTCTTTTTTTCTACAGATACTTGCAATATATATCTATTTTTGTCAAATAATGTACATGAATACAATGTACTATGCAGCCGGCAAAAGAATGGACTGCTTGTAAAATTGAACAGATCACAGTCCCAGTACAATTGGTATATTTATAAATCTCCAACCAAAATGCAGTATGTATTGTGAGCAAAGAGGGCACCGATATACACATTGGCATGGTGAACTGTTGTTATTTTTCTAGAAGAAAATGTTGTACTGGCTTGGGCACCGGGGCAGAGAAATACGCTAATTTTCTTGGACGGGGGAGGTGAGACAGGCAATGGGCGTTGTTGGCTATTCTTTGATCGCCTGTTTAGTGGCTTGATGCATGTTGAGCTAAACTGTGTCAGTTTTATCTTGTACCTCGTGAAGATGAATTTGCCGATGTGTCTCCTAGTTGTTTTCATATAGAGATAAACTCTGCGTGTTGTTTTCAGTGTCTAGCTCGTGTTGAAGTTACCGAGAATTGCTAGTTGAAAATATTAGGCACATAATTAATCTAGTGTAACATATCCCCTCTGTCCAGCTGAGACAAGTTTTTGTTGTTGTTGTTAATAATATGTCATGCAAGCAAGTTGAAGTAGCGCAAGACAGAGAGAGAGATCAATTGATGAAAGCTGCCAGCGCCAGCTCTGGAGGAGGAGGGGAATCCATCACGTAGTATTGGATACATGATATGGTTTAAATCAGGAAAAACAAGTTACAACTACGCAGGCCGCCGTTGGGGAAGAGCGTGAGGAGGCAGACCGTAGCGAGGGGGGGAGGGGGGGACGATTCGTGGGGGGGGGGGGGGGGGGAGGGGGGTTACCTGGAAGACGATCGACGGCGTGGGTGCCGACGTGGAGGTCTCCTCCTCCGTGCTCCTCCTGCGCTGCTACTCGTTGGCATGGAAGACGATGGCATGGGGATCTCCGGCCTCCTGCTCCTCATTGGCGTGGAAGATGACGGCGTGGGCGTGGATCTCCTCCTGCTGCTCCTCGTTGGCGTGGAAGACGATAGTGTGGGCGAAGGGACGACGGCGCGAGGAGTAGTTGCGGGGGAGAGGGAGTAGTTGCGGGGACAACGACGACGGCACGCGTGGGGATTGGAGTGTCGATCTGTTCCTGCGAGAGAGAAAGAAAGAAAAGGCAGATGATAAGTGCGGGAGAGTGGACGGCCCACCCCAGGCGCATCTCGCGGGTTATGCGCCTGCGCTATAGTTTACCCCAGGCGCATCTCGCGAGTTATGCGTCTGCGCTATATCTTACTTGATCGGCCCGCTACTATAGGTTGGAGGTGTACCCCAGGCGCATACTGTATGTGCTTGCGCTATATATTATCCCAGGCGCCTGTGTTAAGCGTCGGAGTTTATTTGGTTAGCTAGGGCGTACGCATAGCTGCGTTGATTTAATTAGTTTTACCATCCCCCGGGCGTACGCATAGTTGCTACTAGGGGCTCCTACTTTGTTTCTCACTTAAAAAAGTACATATATATATATATGTATGCCAAAATATTTAGGGGCACATCGGAATAGATAGATTTAGCGAGATAACACGAGTGTTTCTCTCTCAAAACACACACATACGCTATTAGCATGCTATATAGCACATATCGTGAGTATTTCCCTCTCTCAGCGTTTCGTCACAATCTTACTCTTTCCTTTCTTGACGATGTTGAATACGTGACCGCCATATCGTGACTTCTTCTTGTGAATGGAAGACCTGGCCTAGGTAGTGTAGTCCTGCTTCTTCTTGTGGTGTATGGTGCATCGTCTTCCCCGGCTACTTCCATCATAGGTTCTCCGACCAAGCCGTCGAAGTCCTTCTCATCGGCGGCTCCATCCATTCCGACAAGGGCCATTTTTCCTCTCCTTACGAAAACACGGTTAGGCTTGGTCGGGTCGGTTATGAAGAAGCATTGCTCCACGTGCTTAGGCAACACCCGCGGCTCATTTTGCGCGGTGGGGTTCTTGGACTTGGGTTTGTTGGCTTCAGACATCGACATAGTGGTGAAATATTCGTTTTCTTTCGTGACGTTTGTAGCCTATCTGACATGGAACATCGGCAGCTTTTCCCCAACGTAGTCAACCTCCCAGATTTCCTCGATCTTTCCGTAGTATCTTCTAATCTCCTCGCTCATGTAAGATTCCATCGTTACAGACGAGTTTTGATAGTCGCTACTTTTGTCTCTTTCCTCCGTGTAGAATGTGTACCCATTGATATCGTATGCTTGATAAGTCATCAGATTGGGCGCGGGGCCATATGACAAGGCCAATAAAATTTTATATTTCTCACATGTCATTGGCGGGGGATCGGCATCAATCCACTTTTTGAACCATGGCGCCAAAGAGGAGTTGTGTGCTCTAAATATCTCTTCTTCCGTCATCGGCCTGCGAGCACTGTTTTTATCGTGGTTTTGTGCTCTTCTATCCAAGGATCGACATCGTCAATGTGTTGTAACACTACTAAGTGGGCCCTATCAAAGTTGGCTCTCAAACCACAGGAGTCCACGCCCATTACCCTTTTGCCAGTGTTGTGGCCTACCCCCATGAATCTGTCAAGGTGCTTGTTTGCGGGCAAATCAACAGCTAGCTTCTCCTTGTCTAGAAAATTCTTGCAGAAAGAGATGCATTCTTCGGTGAGAAATCCCTGGACAATGCTTCCATCCGGGTGTGCCCTGTTACGAATGAATGATTTGATGATCTCGTCCATTCTTTCTAACACCATCATGTTGTGCAAGAATGCCGGCCCAAGATTGGTGATATCGTCCACGATATGGACCAAGAGATGTACCATAATGTCAAAGAAGGCATGTGGGAAGTACATCTCAAGCTCGCATAGGATGGTGACGATCTGTTCCTGCAGCCTTCCGAGTTTCTTCACGCTTATCAACTTCCGAGTGATGTCGTCCAAAAAGTTACAGAGGCCAGTCAGCGTTTGACAGACGTGCGGTTCCATTATCCCTCTGATTGCAACCAGAGTATCTGCGTCATCATCACGTGACAGTCATGAGACTTCATCCCGCTAAAGATTTTTTTCTCCACGTCTAGGTATCTACTTATCAGCCTCGCGTAACCTAAGGGAAATTTCACTCTGATGAGGCATGTGAATATTTTCTCGAGCTCGTCGGGACTTAGAGTGAAGCAAGAGGGTTTCAGGCAGTGAGTTTGGTGCTGTTTAGCCCTTTTCCGCTTGCGGTTGTCCGTCTCCTCCACCTCATCCTCATCCTCCTCTGTCTGTTTACCTGTAGAAGGAGGTAAGTGAAGCTCGCTCCTGATATTCAGGACCATCAGGTCGTATCTTGATTTCGGCTCGTCTTTTGTCCTATCTGGCATGTTGAACAGAGTGCCAAGGAAGCTCTCACTCACTTTCTTCGTGATATGCATGACATCAAGGCAGTGAGGCTCTCCGAGGATTGGCCAGTATACAGCAAGTCCCAAAACACGGACCTCCTTTTCCATACCCCCAAGAGCGGTCCTCCTGGCGGAGGACACTTTTTCTCTCTTCGCTTTCGCTTCTCTCCTCACTTCCGCTTCTGTACCTTTCCCGGAGAAGGACACGTTTTCCAATTCTTCAATAGAGTATCGATCTCTTCTCCTCTTCTCTTGCGTGGAGGTAGATCGAGCTCATCTTTACCGTTGAACAGGTCTCCACGCTTTCTCCACGGGTCATTCTATTGTAGCCACATTCGATGCCTCATGTAGACGGTTTTAGAAGAACCGGGATCCTTGTCTAGCTGTAGAAACGGTGTCAATTCCATGCACCTGACACAAGCCTTGTGTTCATGGCACACCTGACACGCAATATATCTGTATCCGAGAAAGTCCTACACCGTCGTGATCAGGGCGGCTTTCATACGAAAAGGTTCTTCTTTGAAGGCGTCCCATGTTTCCACCCCTTCCTCCCAGAACGTGTCTAGCTCCTCCTTCAGTAGCTCGAGATACAGGTTGATATCGCTCCCTGGCTGGGTCGGCCCTTGAATTAGCATACTCATGTGTATGTACTTCCTTTTCAGACACAACCACGGGGGGGCGTTGTATATCCATACAAACACGGGCCAGGTGCTATGTTTGCTACTCTGGTTGCCAAACGGATTGAGACCGTCGGTGCTCGCACCAATCCTGATGTTCCTTGGATCGTTCCCGAATTCTTCATCAATTGCGTCTAATGCTTTCCACTGCCGTGCATCTGAAGGGTGTGTTAGCACTGATTTTTCAACACGTTGTAGATCACTTATAGCACCGTCCTCTTTCTTTCTGCGTGCCAGCGCATGAGATTTGCTTCCTTGGGGTCCACGAAGTACCACTGCAGACGGGGAATGAGTGGAAAGTACCACACAACTTTCCTAGGAGCTTTTTTCGTCCCCCTCTTGTAACGATCAGCACCGCACACTGGACATTTGATCTGGTCTGCGTGCTCGTTACGATCAATTATGCAGTCACGGAAGCAAGCATGGTATTCTTGGCCTCCTATAGACTACTAGAACATGTGTTCCCTTCAGGTAAGTGCGTCTGCAGGTATCGCAAAAGATCGTCCATACTTGTGTCGGTCCATCCGTGTTTTGCCTTCATCTCTAGAAGATCGAGAGCTACTCTCAAGCGTGACTCCTCCGCCCCGCGACTTGCGTCATACAACGGAGTTGTAGAGTCTATCTCTAGTTGCGTGATTTTAGATTTCCGTCTGGCGTCAGTCGACATGTTCTTGAGAAGAAGCTCTTGAACATGAGGGTCCCGCACGGCTGAAGTTAGCAGAGTGTTCATGTCCTTGTCTTCTACATGTTGTTGATCACCATGACTCCCTTCTTCTTCATAGTCGTCTCCGTCGGCAGCCTCTTCGTCCTCTCCATTTCCATGTTCAGACTCTTCCTCATCTTCACATGTCGCCGCCCCGTTGGTCTCATCGTGATCATCGTCTTCATCATCATCCATCCACTGAGTGTGGCCCTCCATTAAACTATACCTGATCAAGTTCTGCTCCACATTACCAGAAGTTGGTTTGAACAAGTACCCTAACTTGCATTTTCAACACGGACACTCTATCTCGGTGCGGTTGTTTCGATACATGTCGGTCTTCGCGTGTTGCACGTATCTATGCACCATGCTTGTCCTCGTCGCAATGACCATTGTCGCCTGCACGACAAGAGAGGTTTCATCAATTAGATCCGGTTTTCACGAAAAATTTCGGCATGACCTTTGCTAAAAAAAGGTAACGCGGAGCGCCAGAAATTTGCTAAAACGGAAATGAATCAACATTTCAGCAAAACATTGGCAACTCATCCTCATGGCAACACAATAAAATGCAAAATAGATCGAGTTCTCCTCTACCAACCAATCTCAAGCACCTATTAAGATGGCACACAATACAAAATATATAGACGCGATGACGACGTCAAAGATCACCGGAGAGACGATCGCTGAGAGAGTGATAGATCTAGAAGTAGCTAGTGGTGCACTTGTGGTGAGATCTAGTGTCCGGTTAGTAGATCTAGTGGAGATTTGGAAGAGGGCAAATGGGGTAGGGTAACTAGCTAAAATATATCAAACATGATTGGTTAAATTAGCTAAAAAGGGTGGAGGGATGTGGGAAATGAGTTTGGAGCACTAATGGGTCGAGTTTGGAGGAGGGGTGAGTGAGTGGTGTGGCTAGAGGGTGGTGGGTGGCTGGCCGCACTTACTGTGGCCAAAAGTTACCACAGGAGAACAGTGGACACATGCGCCTGGAGTAGTGCGAAAACCACATGCGAGCACACTCGAAATGCGCCTGCGCTATGGGGGCAGCAGGCAGGCAGTACCACAGACGCATTTTTACCGTGTTCGCCTGTGCTATAGTACCCTAGCACTGGTGAATATTATCGTGATTCGCCTGCGGTATAGGAAACGTGCCTGGGGATGCCCTGCCACATTTATCGCCGGCGTACCAAATCCTTGTTCGCCTGGGGTACATTTTTTTTATCTTAGGCGCACCGGTGGTTCATTCGCCGGCGCTACTTATCACAGGCGTGCTGCCTTCTCTGTTCGTCTGCGCTATAATATGCTGCTATAACCATTTCCCTACTAATGCTCCCCATGGAGTTTAAGTACGGATCCCCTGGGTCCGCGCTTATGATGAAGACTCACAACATGAAGAAAGAATCAACGACGTCAACTTTTTGGAGGAAGCCCGCTGTCGGGCGGTGATTCGGTCAGCCCGATATCAGCAGGAGCTTCGTTGTTATCACACCCGACGGGTGCGACCACAGGAACTTTAGGTGGGAGATTGGGTTCTTCGGAGGAAACAAAACACCAAGGGAAGGGACAGGTTTTCTTCTTCTTGGGAGGGCCCTTACCGGGTAGTACACGTCCTGAAACCAGGCGTCGTACGCCTCGAAACAGAGCAAGGGAAGCCAGTAAATAACTCGTGGAATATCGAGAATTTATGAAAGTACAATCTCTAGAGGTTTTACCCATAAGGCACAGACAGTGCAGGTCCGCCCCAGCTAACCGGCACGAGCATTGCCCAGCAAGCGTATCTGGGTGGCCCGTGTGTAAGCGTTGGCAGTGCCGCAATTATTGTTGGCTGAGCGGGTCTGCCCCCGCAGCGCAAACACTTTTAGAGAAATAACTACCGCCGGGGCATAAATTGGGCCCACTGCAGATGCACAGCTGTGCGCCGGCGACCTACACGCCGGCGGTACTGCATTACCGCCGGCGCACACTCATATCCGCCTATGGTATCTCCACCTAACGTTGGAACATAATCAATATGCGCATGCGGTATTTCGACTAGCGCCGACAAATAATGTTTATGCACCGAGTATATCTGTTTTCCTGGGGTAATTTTATTGTGCGTCGGCTCTAACGTTTACATGTGCCAAAATAAACAGAATATACAATATAGCATTCAATTGGCACATTGCAGGAAAATACAATATACAAATGAGATGAAATTGTGATAAATGATAGAAAGCATCATCAACTAGTCAACAGAAAAGATTCCAAACTTTTAGTCATTAAAAAGAATCAGCTAGTAGTCATCATATAGCATCGATCATCAACACAAAATATACAAGTTTAGATTACATGTGTAGTCTCTCTAGATAGTTCAATGCACTCAAAGTAGCTGTAGCTATTCAAGAAATAAGGAGTATCATCACGGCGAAGGTGAAGGTGGTCATTCAGGCCCTCCTCATCTCCGCCCTCTCTCCCTCTAGATACGTGGAATATCGAGCTTCCACCTCCACCATGGTGTTGTACCCTTGTAGCTATTGCCGCTGAAAATGTGCACCCTGTCTCCGGCAGTGTTTCCAGTCATCGTAGACTCTGGGAACCCTACCCTTGTACACTACATACAACGTCATCTATGCACAATACAAAAAAAATTGCAGTTAGCATGCAAATTGATAGACATAGCAAGTATGCAAAGAAAAGCATCAAGGTTAGGAATATAAAACGACAAGTCAAGAACAAACATTTATACGATGCAAGTTCATAGAGATAACATGGATTGGAAAGAAAAGCATCAAGTTTAGACTAACATTTTATCCACCCTAGGGTTTCAGCAGGAAGGGACGAACGCCCTCGAGCGTGTTGAATGTCCCGATGTCATGTTGTGTAGTCACGTTTTCTCGGTGGTGTGTGGCCGTAGAAGAGCAAGCCACCCCGAGTGGTGACATCTGACTGGAGTATCGTACAGATCCTCCGCTGGATGCGGCGGAACTCAGCTGTCACATTTGCGTTGGTGGTGTACGCCATGTTTTTGGTCTTGTTTCGGAGATCAGTTGGCAACAATATGTCTTGTGCATCCTTTATGAACTCCCTCATCTGAAGGATGGCATACCCAGCTTCCAACCGAGTTTCTCCCGCCAACTGCTTGAGGCAAGGGAAGTCGGTTAGGTGGTTGCACGCGAAGGCGCCTCAGACTATTTTTTCCTTTTTGAGGGGCTGGCCTAACTCGGAGGCGAAACCGTTGAGGGCACTACTAAGAACAGCCTTAATGTTTTTGTAGTCTTTTGGCACCGCCCTCATACGTTGCAAACGTATCTACTTTTTCAACCACTTTTCTGATGTTTCTCCTCACATTTGCATGATTTGGATCAAAGTAAAACGCACTAATGTTGTTTTCAGCATAATTATCCTTGTTGTCTAGTTTGTGCAGAAAATCAATATCCTCAGAAAATTTCCAAAAATTATTTTTCCCCGGAAGACTTTTGGAGTCCGAAGGACAGCTGGAGGGGGGGGGGGCACTAGACCTCTAGGGGGTGCTGGCCGTGACCCCCCTCTGGGCCTTGGTCCACCTCCAGGGCTCTCCTTTGGCATAAAGACTCCATCGACCCCGAAACGCAGGACCCCCAATGGATTTTGCCGAAAACGATTCGCAGCTCCGGCGACAACCGAAACCATAGTTCGGGAAACAGAATTTCCTGTTCTGGCACCCTGCCGGGATGAGGATTGGAAGGATATCATCGACATCACCTCTCCATCAACCCTTCATGATTCCCTCTTTGATGCGTGAGTAATTCTCTACTGTAGGCAGAGGGGTTGGTAGGGATATTAGTCATGTAATAGATCATGAGATTGCTAGGTCTTGATGCCTAGTATCCACGATGTTGTTTATTATTGTTGTTGCAAATTGGAGTGTTTAATGCTTGACAATTAGGGCCCGAGTGGCATGATTTCAGATCTGAACATGTTATGTTTTCACGAGTATAATTGTTTTTTTTTGGATCATATCTACTAGTTGTATACACTTATTATTGTCCGGAGCCCGAGACCCCAAGGTGACATGGTTGGGATATCAGAGGGGATGGACTCTAGTTCGAGGATTACATGTTTCCTCCGTATGTTAATGCTTTGCTCCGGTTCTTGGTAGAACAAGTACCTTAATTAAGATGTGTTCCTTTTTGTCCCCGCAACAACATTATGGTAGGACAAAAGACGCCGTGCAAGTTCTTATTGCAAACACGTACGATAATTCTAGGGAAACATTCCTATGATAGTTTGTGACTTGGATACTCTCTTATATATTTGTGCTTCCTTTTACCTCTATTACATGGCTAATCTCATTCATGCAGAGCCCGTACATCCATCCCTATGCATACGGTGTTTTTAGCACTGCTGCCCACTCCGTTTGCGTTCACCATTACTTTTACTATTAATGTTTTACCGCTCCTGTTACTATTGAACTACTGCTTTCATTATATCGCCATTACTACTAATAAATTGTGTGAAGTAAGATACTTTTCAGGTGCATCTGAATTGACAACTCATTTGTTAATACTTATAAATATTCTTTGGCTCCCCTTGTGTCGAATCAATAAATTGAGCTATATTTACCCTTGAAGAATGTTGCGACCCCCTACACTTGTGGGTCATCACGCCCTACTCGCGTCGAGATAAGTCACGTTAGACCAATGCGGTTCCATGGCGATGATGGCGCAACCTCCTCCTCTGTGCAAAACAAACCATGATCCTCAGATATTAGGAGATTTTGGAAAGAATGTAATGACGGATATCGAACGACTACTTACTGAGGAAAGTATGGCATGAGAACGTATTTCTTATGCTTATTTTGTATCAAAAAATTCCGTGGTATACTTTGTGACAATAATCCGGTCCGCGGGTGGCTCCAAGAAGTCCTCAACCATGTAGAAGGGGTCCATTATCGCAATGCTCGGGGTATTGCCCGTGGCGATATTGTGCGCCACGCTGAGCAATATCAGGCGGACAACGCTTGGATCGAGCACTCCCAAGTGAAAGACCCTGAATATGTCTTCATACCTAATGAAGAACACTTCTACGGGGTTTATATCCACAAAGCCCAAGGATCGGGGCACCTTGACCACGTATACCGGGTACAAGAGATGTCTCATTGAGAGAAGGTCCATCTCCATATGCAAAATTATGTCATGGATGCTCCTCATGTCACCACCCATGACTTTGACAACCTCTGGCGGCAGCATCGGCTTACCTATCTCATGAATCTTTCTCCACAGGACGACGGGCAGCAACCTGTCCAGAACCCGAGCGGCTCATGGCTGGCTACTAGAAGAAGAGGCACTAACTTTCTTCTTCTTGTTGGCCGGCCTCTTACGAATCTTCTTCGCCCTCAAGAACACAGGAGTGCCTCATTGTATTACCACCTCCTCGTCTCTAGCATGGAGTGTATTCGGGGTAACCACAGCTTGTGGAGGAGTGGTAAAGGCGACAACTGCGTCCTATTCGGGAATTTCTTGGGAAAATGAGAGCTTCTTCTTCAGGAGTCACGGTTTCTGGCGGGTAATTCATGAGAAGCCTCTTCACCATCTAACTTATTGATGAAATCATCGATGGGAACCAGATAAATATCCAAAGACATGTAGTCTTCCTGTGTCTTGGGCTTCGGAGGCGAATCATCAGCCGGTGGAGGCAGGACCTTGTCTTGTTGGCTTGCCACAGGCACAACCGGTGGACGGACGACACTGCCTTGTTGGCTTGCTGAAGGCGCAACTGGTGGACTGACCCGACCTTTGCTTGGCACCGACCCTGATGTGGTGTTCAGCCGAATAAGAGCTTTCGGCCAGGTCAAGATATGATTTTCGAGCTGTCCTAGCTCCAGCTCGTTATCGGTATCCGGGGGTTGATTAAGAGGATACAAGTCATGGCATCCCAATAACACCAGATCCACCCGAACCCGATGCTTGCTATCTAGCATATCTCTGCAGTCGAACTTGCATGAGAGTGGTTGCAGGATGCTTAAATTCTCAACATCCTTCAACTCATTGCCCACTTTTAGTATGAAGTTGCAGCCTGTCGTGCCAGACTGCAAAAACATGTCTAGGTCAGAGAGGGGCGGTGATATTGAACTGATTAACTTGCTACGGCTTGAGACGGTTAATTAATTACCATGAGGGCGTCGAGCTCGGCTACTATCGATGGACCACAGGAGACGGGCGCGTCGAGCACGGCTAGAATTGACGGACCACCGGCAGCGGCCGCGCCGGACACGGCTAACACCAACGGTCCATCGGGGTCGGGCGTGCCAGTGACGGAGGGGCTGCTAGCCGCCACGGCCGGTGAATCGTCCCTACCACTTGCATTGCTGGCGTACAGATCCACCAACACACCTTAATCCTGCGGCGCCCTGTTGGTTGAGGTGCTGACATCTATGCTGATCAAGGGCATCAATTACGGTCGGCCTCCGGTAAAATAACCATAGAGTTTGTCCACAAAGGTAGGTATGAGTGCATTCATCTTTTCCCCTACCTGCGCACTGACCCTTTCATCGATCCGCTTCTCCATGGTTGCTTCTAAGTGCGCCACCTTCTGCCTCAGAAACTCCGCCTCCTGGCTCGCCTGGCTCTTCTTCGCCTCTCGTGACTCCTTAGTGTTGGGCTCAGCCAAGCCATACTTAGGATGCTTCGTATTTAGTCCGCCGCAGGTGATAAGGTCTAAGTGCGACATTTTCACTAGATCTAGGTTCTTTGCCCTGTTGTACCCCCTGATAAAAGGCTTGTCCCACTGGACTTTGGGCGTGGACGCTTGCGACAAGCCAGATTCAAGTTGTTGTTCTCCTAGCTACAGAAGGTACATGAAAATTTTAGAAATGGTTGCTACTAGAATATAATGAACTTGATGATAAGTAGCATGAAATAGTAAATTGCTTACCACTAGTCTCTCAACATCCTTCACCCTATCGTCCGTGATCAAAACAACATTTTGCACCACCTTGGGGTCCGTGACAAGTTCCCAGACCGGTTTTCTTTTCTGTACCTGGACCTCATAAATTTCTGGAACTCCGGGTCATAGACGTACTTGGCGTAACGGTCCTCAAGGCCATTCTCTATGTAGGACTGGTCCTCACGGTTCCAAACATCATCCTTGCCGTCGTAACCACGACAAACGAGATCGTGGTGACCTATGTTGAACGACGCTAGATTCGTCCCCGAGGCAGTTTGATTCTTAGTGAAATCAAGGGATTGGTTATTTAGGAAAACCTGGAAGTCTTCTGGCTTAATCCGCGGGAAGTGGCACTGGATCTCTTCGAACGGTCGGTTTTCCCTAATCATTGCCCTCACCATAGTCTTATAACCTCTCAGGGCTTTGTTGAACCTAGTGATGGCGAGTTTGTTCACCATGTTTCCCTTGAGATTCTCGTTGTTGTAGGCGGGAGGGAACTCGTACCGTGTGTGCCACCTCGAGATGAGTTGGGAGCGCAGATTTTTCCTTCTTCTTGAGAGTCGGCTCATTGATATTTACGACGTCCCAAAGGATTTCGGCAACTTGGAATGTACCTCTTCGCAAGATCCTTAGGCATTGGAGGCGTGCCATTAGAAGGGTCAACCTCCGTGATTTTTTGTCGAACGGTGCCGACCTTGTTCGGAGCTTGCTTCCGACGCTTCTTTTCCTGGCTACTAGGAGAGACCCCCAGCACCACTATCAGTGGTTTCCTCGCTGAGGATGCCCCCATCATAGCCAACATCATGGGGCTCACCATCGTGGGGCTCACAACTATCATCATCACCATCATTGCCCCTCTATTCCTCCTGCGACTCTCTGGCCATAAGCTGGTAGTGCTCTAATAATTCCTGATTCGTAGAAGACGGCATGCCTAGCTAGCAGTAGAGAATATAGCTAGGTCAGTCACGGGAAAATTTTGGCAGGACCTTTGCTAGAAATGGTCATGCCGGAGTGACAGAAATTTTCCGGAACCGAAATTAATCAACGTTCCGGCAAAACATTGGCACTCAATGTACCTGCAACAACCCCCCCCCCCCCCCAAACCCCAAACTTCCAATTTTGGGCCAATAATTCTAGCCAACAACAGCAGTGGCCCAAAAGTAGCAATAATTCCGGCCAACATCAGCAGTAATTCTAGCCCAATAAGCATACATCCTGCAGCAGGAAATTCAACAACAATAATTTTGGCCTAATTATGTCGTGATGCGCTAAGAAAACAACAATAACTTTGTCCCGATGCATCTAGCAGAACGAAAATATATCATCCATCATTATCAGGTAAAAACAAAATTCTAACAAGTTACATAATTCTATCAAGTAAAAACAGATAAAACTAGTTAGTCAACCTCAACTCATCGCAGTGGAGTACTTTGCTTAGCTTTTAGTAAAATCTGGGGATACTCATCGCAGTGGAGTACTTTGTGGATCTAATCATGCATCTAATCGTTATTCAAAACAGAGGTTTATTGTTGGAGTACATGTTTGCCTAATCCATTGGAGCATGATAGCTGATAAGAGCATGCATATAATCCATGATAGATTATAAGAGCATGCGCCCGACTTCTTTTTTCCTCTCTGCTACAGTAAAGCGGATAAGGAGGCGAGCGGGAGGTGACCATGCTTGCGCCCGGCCCGATCCCGGACCTTCGCCGCCGGCAACGCCGGATGGAGGAGTGATGGGGGAGGTGTCCGGTGTGCTGTCCTGTATAGTAGGTTTAGTTTTTGCTTTCCTCTTCTCTGAGTGTAGCTGTTGCTTGTTCTTCTGTTGTTGTGGCGCTATGCCATGGAGGTGTGGGGGGCTGGCGCTTCCGGGTGGTGCAGGCTCGCCGGCGAGGTTGATGCTCCCTGCTGCGGTGCTCCGGAGGTTGGAGCCGAAGGCGGCAGGTCATGTTCTCTTCGTCCCTGCTTTCAATAAGCTCGATGCAGGCGATATCCGCCTGGGTTCCTCTGGTTGCTTCCTGGGTGTTGCTGCGACCAGCTCGTTGGCACCTCCGATTCGTCATCGAGGAGATGGATTTCGGGGGGGGGGGGGGGGGGGCGCAGGCGGCTGTGTTTGATGGTGGCAGTGAGGAAGCAGGATTCGGCTGCTACAGTACGCGAATCTTCCCTGTTCCAGTATCTGAACTCCACCGATGTTAATGCTTTTTATTTTGTGGATTTGGAGGAAGATGGTATGAGTTTGGAGATGTCCAAATCAGGGTTTTGTGCTATTGTTGATCCTCCCTTGTTTGCGATAATCTGCCATATGGGAGGTATGTGTTACAGCACAAAGAACATCTCCTTGGATAGCTATTGGATGCAATCGTTTGGACAAGTTTGTTATTGCTGGCATCCAACTTCATCCTGTGAGCTGCATTTTACTATGCTCTTATGCCATACATCAATCTATCTGCCATCTATTGGGTATGCCGATTATGCCTCTTTGTTGTTCGGGACAAGCCGGAGGCGGGTGAGATCGTCTCTGCAGCGGTTTCTCAGATTCAACAGCAAAGAACCCCATCAACTGAGCTCGGTGAAGCATCCTACCCATCTACAGCTCAGTTCTCTTCCTCGTAAGCCCTTGCCAATTCAATCGTTGGTTGAGCCGCTGGCTCTATGGTTGGTCAGGGTTCTTGAGGCCCCTGAAAAGTACAACTGCAGGTTTTGTGTGTCCGGGTTCTCAACGGACCCCCTGACAGGCTCCTGGTGTGCTTTCTGGCATAGTTGTCGTTTCTACCCCATAGTTCATCTGAGATGTATTTGTTTTGTTCCTTTTTATCAGGATGACTTGTGTAATCACTATGTTGTAAAACGTTATTATCAATGGATGTGATTGCAGGCCCTTAGGGGCACCCTTTGTTCAAAAAAAAATTATAGCATGCATCTAATCACATAAATTTATATAGAAAGTGCTCAGTTTATTGTTGGAGTACATGTTTGCCTAATTAAAAAAATTAAAAAATGACGAGTTCTCAAGGCATGGATGATTATAAGAAAATTTCCAATTTAGACACACCACCTTGCGGGGGTTTTTATTCGATTTTCAAAATTCCAACATCTATATCTAGAGATGCGCTACAACATTGGAATATTCCACCCACTACATTTTACAAGTTGCATTCCTATTTATAACATAATTGCAGTGAGATTCAGAAACGAATGTTTTGCTTTTTGTTGACATTTGATTTTACTTTAGCTGAATTTCGGTCTGGCATTGAACTTCTCTCGGATACATGAGACAGCAGAGAGGACAACAATCTGGATATGCTCCTGTGATCGACAACCCCGCGCAACTACGGAGATGAAATTCTCAACAACAAAAAACGCATAGATGAATAAAACAATATGCAAAGTTTTGTAGCGATCCATGATGTACTGGGGGAGGAAGTCAAATTTTTCTTGCCCATAGACAATGGTGTGGTTTACCGGCAGCACGGCTGAGCATCTATAGGCGTGGGAGGCGCTGGGTGACGCAGACGATAGTGACTAACCTTTTTTTTCAAGAACACGCACGAGGGCTGCGTGTCTTCTGTATTAAGAGAGAGAGGGAACGTTTACAAATTGGTACCCAAGGTGGGAAGGGATCACAGGTCGAACCCAACCCACCAATAGGCACCACCCACAAAAAAAACACACGAGGGCAACGGACTACTCGCGATCTCCTGTGTCCACTCCACAGAGCTTGGCCTTGCGCCAGAGCTCAAACTCGCGCCTGATCTTGCTACATACTCCCCAAGGCAGGGTCACAAACTTGTCAAAAACCCTGCTGTTCCGTTCCAGCCACAAACTATGAGCGACCAGGACAATCAAGGAGTTGATCTCCTTCCTTTTTCGGTGCGGAACGGCAGCGGCCACCTCAGGCCACCAAGTCGCTAGGACCGATTGTGGGGTGGGAGTGAAATGATGCAGACGGTACGGGAGAAGCATGGAGTACCAAACTTCGCGCGCGAAAGAGCACTGCAGAGTGAGGTGCTCCGCGGTCTCCATGTGCTGGCAGCAGAGCGGGAACTCTGCGGGGTGATCGAGACCGCGGCGAGCCAACCTGTCCGCCATCCACAGGCGGTCCCTAAGCGTGAACCAGACATGCAACTTGTGGCGAAGGGGGGCCCCTGAAGACCAAAGCTCGACTGCGCACGGGAATCACGTCCTCCCCAAGAAGAAGGCCAAGTAAACTGACTTGGCGGAGTAGGCGCCGTTCGCGGTGAGCCTCCACACGAATTTATCCGCCTCGTCGGTGAGCGCAACACCCTGGATCAGCTCCCAAAGGTCGAGATATTCAGCGATGGCCGGAATAGACGGCGCACCTCTAATGCCCGCCACCCAGCGATTATTCAGCAGCGCATCTGCCACACAAAGGCCCCGATCCACCGGGCACACGAATTGCATGAGGGCGGGGGCAATCTGCTGCACGGAACGGCCCTCGAGCCAACGGTCTTGCCAGAACCGCAGCTGGCGTCCGTCGCCCAGATCGCACCGAGTGCCGGTGGCGCAGATGGCCTCGGCCTCCGGGGAGAGCTGGAACTCCAGGTTGTGCCACGGCTTGGTCGTGTCCACATGGTGCAACCATCGCCAGCGTGCCCGTAGGGCGTGGTCGAGGACGCGCAGGTCCTTCACACCAAGGCCTCCCAAAACTTTCGGCAGGCACACCGTGTGCCAAGCCACCCGACATTGCCCGCGCTGAGCTTCAGTTGACGCAGACCAGAAAAACCCACGAAGCAGCTTATCAATGCAGTTGAAGAACCATGGCGGGAGGTCGAGGCTGAGCATGTGGTAGACTGGGGTTGCGGTGAGCATGGCATCCAGCAGAATCAGCCGTCCGCCCTTGTGCAAAAGCGAGGCTTTCTAGGAAGGCACGTGTCCCGCGACATAATCCACGAGAGGCTGCAGGTCCGTCTTCGAGGGGCGCCCAATCGAAAGAGGCAGCCCAAGGTAGCGGATGGGAAATTCCCGAACCGGACAGCCCAGGGCCTGCAAAATAGGCTCTAGGTCGATCCCTTCACAACGAATGGGAGAGACAGAGCTCTTAGCCAGGTTGCAGCACAAACCGGAAGCGATGCAAAAACATTCAGGAGGCTGACAGCGGCGTGTGCTTCCGCCACGCATGGTTTGATGAAGAGGATGACATCATCAGCAAAAAGGGAGAAACGGTGTCTCACACCTACAGTCGCCGGGGGGGAGAAAATGCCCCTCTCTTCCGCGAGCCGGAACAATGCGTTGAGCACGTCGAAAACGAGGATGAAGAACATAGGGGAGCTTGGGTCACCTTGTCTGAGTCCCCTACCGTGCCAGAATTGGTCGCCCGCGAGGCCATTTACCAAAACTCTCGTGGACGAAGAAGATAGCATCCTTGCCACCCGAGAGATCCACCTAGGCCCGAAGCCCCTGTGTTGCAGGACCTCAATGAGGAAAGGCCAAGCAAGGAAATAAAAGGCCTTAATCACATGTAGCTTGAGCATCAACGCCGGTGTGTGCCGCCGGTGGAGGGCCCGAATGGAATGCTTGACCATGAAAAAATTGTCCTGGATCGTCCGTCCCTTGACGAAAGTGCTCTGCACGCAGTCCACTAGATCGGGCAGTGGCTTTGCAAGGCGCACCGCCATGGCCTTCGAGATCAGTTTAGCGAAACTATGGACAAGGCTTATCGGCCGAAAGTCGCCAATGTCCACTGCCCCATCTTTCTTTGGGAGCAGGGTGATGAGTGCATCGTTCACCCTGTCGAAGCCTCACCCATCTGCTGAATCAAACCAGCTCACAGCCTTCATGATCGCGTCCTTGATGCGATGCCAGCAGGATTGATAAAACCTGGCTGTGAAGCCGTCGGGGCCCGGTGCTTTATCCGGTGGCAGCTCGCGAATAACCTCCCAAATCTCCGATTCCGAGAAAGGGACCTCCCGGTCCTCCAGATCAGCTGTTGGGAGGCCGAGCTCTACAAGGTTGAGAGCATGCTCACGCTCAGCAGGAACTCCCAACAGATCAGCGAAATGGCTCGTGGCGATGGCACACATCCCCTCCGGGTCAGAGGAGGTATGGGGGCCTCGCCGCAGGCGGAACACGTGGTTTCTCCGCTGCCGCGTGCTTGCATGGATGTGGAAGAACGCGGTGTTCGCGTCCCCCTCCTGTAGCCAAGCGATCCGCGAGCGTTGCCGGGCGATAGTTCGCTCCAGAGAGGCGAGCCCGACGATGCGCTTCTTAAGTAGGCCCCGAAGCCAAAACTCGTCCTTGTTTAGCTGCCGTGAGTCATAGGCTTTGTCGAGCTGGAATACCACCTCATTATCGAGAAGGAGTTGCTCCTTTATGTTACCCACACGCCGCTGAGTCCACCTGGTAAGCACTCGTGATGTGGAGTGCAGCCTGTTGCTCCGGTCGACCAAGAGATCGTGGTGCTGTTCTACCGCAAACCAGCCAGAGGCCACCGCCTCCTGAAAGCCCTCAAGCTTAGGCCAAAAAGCCTGGAAATGGAAGCGTGACTTGCGCTGGTATGCAACATTCGTTGACAGCATGATGGCGCAGTGGTCGGACATAGCCGAAGAGAAGGCTTGGAGTAGGCAGTTCGGGTATCTGGATTCCCAGCCCATCGTGCAGAAACAACGATCCAATCTCTCCAGCGTGGGAGTGCGCCTCTCATTGCTCCACGTATAGCGTCTGCCAACCAGACCCTGCTCTTGAGCTCCAAGTCATTCACCAGCCTCTGAAACATCCCCATCAAGCGGCGGTTCAGCCTGTTATTGTTTTTATCCGCTGTGTCGAGGATGAGATTAAAGTCTCCTGCAACTGCCCAGCAGCCTGGGAAGGAGGCTCTGACAGTCCGTAATTCCTCGAGGAAGGGCGCCTTCAGGGGGGATTGAGTGGGACAGTAGACGGTTGTCAGAGTCCAAGGATCTCCTCCTTCCAAACTGATGGAGATGGAAACGGGGAAGACGTCCACTTGAGTCCTTAGCACCTGAACGTGGCTCGATTTCCACGCCACGATAATCCCCCCAGCCGTGTTCGTGGCTGGGAGGGTAGCAAACCCGTCAAAACTGGGGCCTAAAATCCCCATGACGGTGAAACTGTCCACGTTGGCAAGTTTCGTCTCCACGAGGCATACTATGGACGCCAAGGCGTCCTCCACTACTGATCTCACCACCGTGCCCCTGTTTTGGGCGTTTAGGCCATGGGGGTTCCACACAACTATATTATGATTCAGACTATCCATGGAAAAACAACAACATGAGTCCACCAACACCTAGTCACATGCCATTAGCAGAGTGGCAACGGCGGCATGGACGTGGCATCAAGGAAGAACAAATTTGCCAGTGCCTCGATCCGGTTCGGAGGAAGAGGGTCCTGAAAGTATCGCCCATACTTCTGCAAATAATCTACCACGGGTTCGCCCTCGACATCGCAGATCCCCAGGCGCGCCATCAACACTCGCTGCGCCTTCTTGACGTACGACTAACCTAGAAACGCTGCCGATCCGTTGTGCATAAGTAGTTGCCAGCAACGACCGATGCAGCTCGAGGACCTGCTAGAGCGGATAGGGTGGCACTCCTCATCGAGGAGGAAACTGCACATTGTGCACTACGGCATCAACACCGGGTTCCAGTAGCCGCACAACTACGGGGATGGGCGCTGCCGTAGGACGAGGTGGGCTTGGGCGTGTGTTGCTAGGTAAAAGAGGAATCTGGTGCGGTTCATGTGGATTTGGTTGGGGCAGAAAGAGAAGAACACACGGGCCAGGGGAGGGGGAGGGGGATGACCTAGAAGATGACGACATGGGCGACAGCGTGGGCGGCGACAACGTTGAAGCCGGCGTGCACGTGGGGGATCTACGCCTCCTCCTTCTCCTTTGTAGTTGCGTGGGCATGGGGGTCTCCACCTTCTTCTGATCCTCTATAGGTCCTCTCTGCAGCGGGTGAGCGTGGGTGGATTGGAGGGGGGTTGTCAAGAGGATTGGAGGTGTTGGTGGTTCAGGCGCTGTTGGCAAGGGGATTGGAGGGGGACGTCGACCTGGAAGACGGCGTCACGAGGAGGGAGGTGCGGGGAGGGATTTTCTTCGTGCGGGAGAGAAACGGGGAAAGAAAAGAGAGAATTTGTAAAGATAGGACGGGCCCACCAGCTAGTGAGCGATACTTCGAACCGGCACATAAACCAAATGCGCCTGGGGTACACTACCAAATTCCGCGCGGTCTGGGACGTTTCAATAACGTTGCGGATGCATGGGATCCAAACATCGCTAAGGGCCATTCGCGACGGTTTACGCGACGGAGTGAGAACGTCCATGATCGACTGTCACGGACGATTCTGCGACGATTAAATGAACACTAAACCGTCGCGAGCTACTGGGCGGCCCAGCACAAGGCCCAACAAGGAGCGACGTTTTTTTCCGTCACAATGTGTGTACACGTGGCATCGTTTTCCTGTTACCCGTTACTTACGTCACTTCCACCATTCCTGACGTCATCATCGTCTTGACATTTTAAAAACGTCGCGATTGGAACTACCGTTACCTCCGTTAATGACGTCATAATATGTGTGACGTTTATTTTCTCGTCGCGGGTACAAGCAGTATAAGGTGCCACATGTCGCTCTCATAATGTTTCACATATACGCTTATTCCCGACGAATTTATAACATTGTACGATGGTGCGACGTTTTAGTTCGTCGTAATACGTCGCAAATCATGAGCCAGCACGTGTATCAACACGACATGTCCATGTCGAAACGTTTCCATGACGTGTTTATTTCGTCGCGATTTCCATCCAATAAGGTGCCGCCTCATGGACCTACCATATAGTACCATGTGTCCTCGTATTCATAAGCATGGAAAATACTATACTAGTTTTCACAGCAAAGCAAACACAACAAATACATAAATTCCGAATAAGGTCACAACATAGCTCGCGAGCAAAGGCAGACTAATACAGTCCAACAGACAACAAGCGGTTTCACAAAGGGTTACTCAGTTCCATATCTCGGATGAACTTGAGCCAACATGCCACCAATAAGGGTTTTGTACATTTCTTGACTATTCTTCATACCTTTGTGTTCCTCCATCATACGCAGAATTCTTATTGATGCTTCATCCTATCTGCATCAGCTTGTTCCTTGGCCTGCTTCAACTCATCAACTACAGACTGCAGGTCCTACCTCTGTTTTCTCTCAAAATCAAGTTGAAGGTGAAGTTGAGACTTTGTTGCTCTTGCACTGGTTGTGACCCCACCTATGGTATTCAGGAACGAAGACTTTAGACGGTTCTTGGTCAGCACGGCAGCGACAGTTTCGGTGGCAGAAAGAGGTTCCTTGACAACGCCATCTACTGAAGTAAGTTCTAGCATATGATATTGCATTTCTTCCTATAAAGCATGTAAAAGCTTTAGATGAAATAGAAGCTAAACTAGCTTGTAAGGAACATTGATATCATGACAAGCTTCTATATAACAAAGATACAAATAGCAGATGACAAGCAATTAAACACGCATGACAAGCTTGTAAGGAACATAAATGAAAAACGTCACATGACAGGCATGTAAGTAAACATGGCTGAAAATAGTAGACGACAAGCATGTACAGAACATAGATGAAAATAGCAGCTCACAAGGATAGATGAACTAGCAGATGAAAAACAAGCAGCATGCATGTGCATGAACTATGAGATGACAAGCATAGGTGAAATAGCAGGAGTTTGCATCAGAATTCACAAAGGGAAGCATCAGTACGTATCTAGAAGAATCTATTGGGGTAATTGTTGATCTCAGAGATAAACAGTATTCTGAGGGACTTACAATTTCTCTTTTCACGGTCGAAGAGAATTCACGTGTCTTGTTGTTGTGCGTAGCTTTGGACAATTCAAAGGAATCTTCCCCCATGTCGCAGCAAACCTCGTAGCTACGAGAATCTGTGGCGCTATGGAACTGGACGGTCTGTCTGCTTTGCCTGGCTTTCATACAAGCCATCTACATAAACGAAGTATGAACTGATTAGACACAGTCCAGGTTATGGGATAGAAACAATGGCAAGGTAGAGTGAACAAAGACAGTACCTGTTTCCTGACTGAGGACCAGTTATCGGTTCGCGGCCGCCCCCTCCTTCTGTCCCAAGTACGGCAGGGCATCCGCCGCGCCATGTCGCCGTACGGCCGCGCCCGACGGCCAGGAGAGCCCCGTGGCCGCTATAAGTACCCCTAGACCCCCTGGCACCTAACCCTAGCCTAGGTTTCCTGTTCCCCATCGTTTTCCGCCGCCGTTCGCCACCATCTACTCCAGTTCCCCTCCACTACTACCTCACCGGAGTTCATCGACTGAATCCGCCATGATCGCCACCCCCGTAGCCACCAATCCTCCTTGCTAAGCCCTGGAACCGCACCACCTAGCCACCCTCTTCCTGTTGGACACCGGAGGGAGCATAGAGAGCCACGGAGTCCGCGCCGCCGTCCTCGTCACTGCCGCGACATCGCCTCCGTCGTCGAGCTCGACCGCGGCCAACCCCACGGTGAGCCACCACCGTCTGCTCCTCCTCTCTGTCACCCTCTGCGCGCACGCATCTGCACACTCCTCACTGCGCACCACTCCCAGCACAGCACATCGAGCATCCACGCGACGGTGATCGCCGCAGTGAGCCGCCGGGTAGCTGTCGGGTTCAGTCGGATGTTTCTGTCAGTTAAAATTTCAGATCCACGTTGTAACCTTAACCTGTATGCATCTCTGTTAACTGACAACGAAGCGCACACACCGCACTGGTTCAGTCTAACGCAGCGCGAGCGAGGGGGGCTGGGTTCGATCCCTGGCTGTCCCCTGGGATAAAATCCCACTTTTTTCGACTGAGTGCTGACAGGGAGGGCCCCCTGTCAGTCACTCATGTGCCACGCAGGCGCAGCGAGACCCTGGGCCCCCTGGCAGTGCCTGGGGTACGTTCCTGTGCGTATAAAACGATTTTAACATTTCTTGTATTCAAATCCAGTCCTTTTAATTTAACAGATTGGTCCCTGAAAGTATTTTGACCATAACTTTAGTTTTATAATTCCAAATTACAAAAATAAAATATGTGTGCTGGTCTAAATTAAATTGTCTACCTTTTGGTATCATTTGTTTCCTGTTTTGAATTTTCAAAATGCAATTCAAATTTGAATTCAAATAATTCAATTGCAATTTTCTAAATTCAATAACTAATTCATTCTAATTCCAAATAATGCTAATAAAATGTGTTTTCCATACCATTTCAACTCACCTTTTCAAATATAATTTTTGTTTCCTGGTATTTAAATTGCCTAAATAATTTAATCCTTTTTTAATTCATTTAAATTTGATAAAATCATAACTTGCTCCAAATAAATTATTTTTGAACATGCAAAATATGTTTTCAAACTAGAAAAATATGAAATTTTCAAATATGAGTTTGAATTTATGTTTTGAACAAATAAAATTCAAATAAAATTCACACTTGTTTTAAATTCATTTAAAACTTGTTTAATATTGTTTAAGTCATAATAAATTCACCCTAACCCTTTTTCAATATTTGAAACATGTAATCCAACTAAAATTTGGTGTTCTTTTCAAATATAAATTTTGTTAATTGTTTTGAACACTTTAACTTGATGAAAACAACAATTGCTTGTGTGACATCTTTAAGTAACTAAAAATTTCCAACTTAATAAATAATTTTCCAAACTTGTTAAAATCCTTTTTCACTTGCATCTTTTGTTGTTATTTTGTTGTTAACATCATGCATGCATCATGCTAACAACTTTCACATAATAATTAATTGTAAATCATTTGTTTCCACTTAATTCATGGACCCTTTTCCATATGCAACTCAAAATTGCATAGGGGTCCATTTAAATTGTGTTACCATGTCACTTAGTTTATTTTGATGCATCTATTAAATTGACATGCATCATCCCATGATTGTGCACTATGCCATGATAATGATTGTTTATATTTCTGCCTTGTTTGTTTGCTTCTTCTCGAATAGACGACGATGTTGAGACAGACGATCTTTACAGCACCCCTTCTGAGGATCTAGCTCAGTACCCGGCTGCTGAGTTTGCAGGCAAGTTATCACTCACATGAACCATTGTGTTCCTTTCAACCCTGGTTACCGATACTTTCCGTTGTCTATTTCTGCTAGCCTTAGTGGTAGTTGTTTCCGTTACGAACCTATCACATGAATCCTTTAACCCTGATATTGCCTCACCTCCACTCCTACAACCCTATTGATTGAGCCAGTGTCTTACTAGCATGCTTAGGTTGTTTTGCTCGAGTCTGTTACCCGTTACTTTCAGTTACTATATTTTATTATGTTCTGGGGGCTCGATGTATAATCAATCAATCATGCTAATGTTATTGTTAAATAATAATTTGATGATAAGGCACCGGCAGGAGGCCATGTGTGGTTTTGAGGCCTGCTAGTGTCGACCCTAATAGGAAAAGGGTCTTGCCTACTGATCCATGATGAGCGCACTACCCACATGTGGGAAGCGAGTATGGGCGCCCCCTCAATTTGATTCGATTCGCATCTCGTCCAAATCATCTCATTTAGTTCGTGTTTTCCATTTGCCGCATGCATGTTTTTGCGAGCCCAGCGCAGGGTGGAACTTTTGTAGTCGGCATATAGGGGGACACGGTCTTAGAGTGCTATGAGGGTCCCTTTTCTTCGGGGCTTGATTAGCCGTGCGCCCAAGGTGCTTTGGGCTTGATGCGAAGAAGAGTTGAGTTGTGTTGAGTGCCCCGCTTGGTGGGAGGCATCCCATCTGGCGGGTTATTCATACGTGTACGGCCAAATTGGTGCAACCCTGCAGGGATAATCTTCTCGAGAAGCCGTGTTTTCCGCGGTTATGGTTAACTTGGTGAAAGTACTGGCTAACAAGTACTCAGGACAACTTAAACCTAATGATTAACAACCTTACACCCAATGATTAACAACTTGACTAGTAATAGGCTTATGGACATAATAACTTGATTCATCTTTAATCCAACTGGGTGAGTTATCCTCGGATTGCTTCTTTGGATAAGGGGCGAGATCCAGGATGGGTTTGTTTGAAGTTATCTTTCAGTTGGTTACAACACTCGATATTATCTCCTTTCTGTTAGTCGGAAGTGGTAGAATCTCTGTAGTTGGTTAGCGCAGCCAGTTGCAGCATCTTTTATATCCCCTTTCTTCCGTTGAACCCAAGGCATCTGTGCTTGGTGTTGACGGGCTACATTTTGGTGAACTGTGAGTCTTGCTTGCCAGTACGTCTATGTACTGACCCCTTTGGGGCTGTGGTTTCCGCAGACTACGTTTACGGGGATCCAGGTGACGGCTACTACGTGGAGTTTGACGAGGCTGCTGACGAGTAGTTAGCGGACCCGGGCAGGATCCGAGACATCGTGGATGGGCTCCGTCTTTATTTCAGTTTCCGGCTTCTTAAGCCTATTTGGATTTGTCTGTACTCAGACCCCCTTTGAATGCTTCCGCTGAGATGTAATGATGTTATGTTGGGACATGTGTCCTCTGGATGATTGTATTTGCTATCTCTGCTCTAGTGAGAGCCAGTTGCAACTTATTTCAATCTTTTGTGTCTTAGAGATATGTTGTGTTATCATCTTGTTCAAAGCCGTTGACGTACCATGTGTGTATGGTATGAAGTACGTCAATGGTAGTGTCCTGATTTCTATGGGATGGTTTACGTCGACGATGAACAGATAGGGGTTGGTTGTCACACATACGTGTGTTGTCCTACTCGTAAGAGGACGCGGGTGCCGGTAAGCCCCATAATCCAATCTACTACTGTTCAACGGAACGGCGAGTATCCTTTAGAAGTCCGGGTGCGACAATTGGAAGGAAATATTGAGCCTCACTGCTGTTCATGATAAGGTGAATTCTTTCCTAGTAATGCATGTTATTTGTGTTTATAAGAATGTTATACTACCTAAGCATATGTATTTATGTATGATAGGTTTATTTATAACACAAACATTATTGGAGGCAAGGAGCATGGGGTCATGGAGCAAAGCATGGAAGCACACATGGAGGAAGATGATCATGCAAGCACAAAGGAGAAGGAGGAGGCAGAATAAAGAGAAGAGGGAATTGAGACCACCAAGGACATGTCCTTGCTTGTCTCAGCCCAATTATTATTTGGTGCGTTTTGGCTTATGGGGGCACCAAGGACATGTCCTAGGTCCTCCCATACGAGTCTAATATTATGTGGTGCGTTTGGGGAGTTATGGGAGCACCAAGGACAAGTCTTAGGTCCTCCCACACGAGTCTAATAAGGCCCTGCGTGGCTGGTTGGCCGCACCCCCTCTTTGGGTCGGTTTGTATTGGTTTGGGTGCACCAAACCATGTAGGATTAGGTTAGGGGGCGCACCCCCCTCTCTTGGCCGCCACCCCCCCCCTCATATATACCTCTTCCCACGAAATTAGAGGTTAGACCAAGTTAAACATAAACCCTAGATTCCAGAATTGAACTATGTTCATCTGAATTTATCCCCATCGGTTTGGTGGAGTTACCCCTTGCAAATTCTGCGTGTTATCTGTTGTTCCATTGGGAATCAGTAGATACAGGACCACTCGTAGTCTTTGATTACGTTGTGCAAATGTGTGGAGTTGAGAATATCCAAAGGGATTGAGAGCTGTTGCATTGGCATCAGGGATCAGCCGGAGAGGTTTCAGCAAGACACAAGTTATCATATCAAGTTATTGTGTGAGTTCATCGAGAAGATCGGGCACCCCTTATCATATGGTATCAGATTTACAGGTTGACTCGGTGAGAAATTTTTATCCCCTTAGATTCGTTTTGTTTTCTTACCTATCCACGAAAAAGCCCCACAAAAACAGGAGTAGTTCATTGCCATCGCTTTAGATCATCACCACTTTCGAGTTTTAGTTGCTGTTTGTGTTTGATTTCGTGTCCCTTTTCTTCTTTTGAGTCTTGTTCTTCTTGGTCTAGGTTTAGGGTTCTTAGTGTGTTCGTCGAGTTCATCTTGTGTTCCACCGAAAAATCCCAAAAAGAGTCCACCGAAAATCCCTTACACCTTCCAATCCGAGTGCCTTTTGTTTTCCTTTTTGAGTTGGAGTCGATCTTCTGCCGCGGCACACAAATCCTCAAAAAACTGCCGCCGATCATCTCCCTGCTGCACTCGGATTCCCCACCATAGTCGTGCCCTAGCCGAACACGGTTCTGCCGCGGCACAGAATTCGCAGATTTCCTGCCGCCGTGGTGATCTACTCGCAGTCGGATTTGGCCCGCAGCGCCCTTACAAAACCCTACCGCAGCACCGTAACGCGGGCACCAGCAGGCCCCTCCGCGCGCTGCCGCGGTACAGAAACGCCTCGTTTCTCTGCCACGCGCCGTTTCGCTGCACTGCGCGCAAGTGCTGCCGTACGGCAGCGTTTTGGCCCGTTTTTGTGCCACGGCAGGCTGCAGTGAGCACAATACTCACCGTTTCTCTGCCGCCACGGTACACATTCACTCATATTTCTGCCGTGTGTTTTTCTAGTAGGTTTTCTATTTGGTTTTCATTGCCAATTTCGTAGTTTCCCCGCCATATCTTTGAGAACCATAGCCACGGCCTATCTACATATCAAATTAGGAGCATACCCACATAAGACTAGCTCAATTTGGTGCTCATAGGCTGCTCAGTTCGTTGTTTCACAGTGCTGTTTTTCTGGAAATTTTTGCTCCGCGGTGCGACATATTGTGGCCAAAAAGAGGAGAGAGAAAAAAAAGAGTGGACATTCTGGGCCAAAAGAGTGGAAAAATCAGAGAGGAAAAACAGAAAAATACGAGAGAAAAAGAGGCCTAAAAATTATTGATCATTGCCACATGTTTGGGAGCTATTTACATGCTGTTTTGCACTAGTTCTTTGAGCAATCTTGTGCCTGTTTATAAGAGCTGTAGCTAGTGTCTTTCGAGTGTATTGCAACAATTCCATCCATATAGTTGCTTGCCACATTATTCTCCACGTGTGTGTTTCCTGTGCTTTTCATATCATCACAAGCAGCAAATAGGACTTGTTATTGGTGTTGTTAGGTATCCATACCAAGCCCCACCATATCCCTTGTTTTTCTTGTGATAGCTAAACTCCCGGGTATTCTCATCTTCACATCAGTACACGTATTAATACTACTTGTGGTGAGTGTTTTCTATTCTCTTTGGAGCGGTGAGATACATGTTTTCTTTGCTGTTTTGAGAGAGTTGTGAGAGAACACCATAACCCATTATTATTTTGTTACTAACAAATTAATCAATGGAGCTTTGTAGTTTTTCTATGTGCAGTGATGCTTTCTGGGAGGAGGATTCTAGTGGAATGCCTGCAGCAAATTTGTTCCACTTCATTACAGACATCAAAGGTTGCCCTGCTGTTATTACTCTTGACACTGGTAGAAAATAGGCCTTCGGTACGCCCCCATTAGTCCCCAAAATAATGGACCCGCGACCATAGGGGTCTTTAGTCACGGTTCGGGACGAGACCCGCGACCAATAGTCTGGGCCCAGCGCGCTCGGCCCACAGCTGGCGGAGGGGAGGGGCTTTAGTCCCGGTTGGCCAGACCAACGGGGACTAATAGGTCCTCGGGCCGGCCCCACGGCCTTTAGCCGCGGTTGTCCAGGTGAACCGGGACTAAAGGCCCATCCCTATATATAGGAATCAGCTCGCTGCACTTGGCCACATTTGCTCACAATATTCACAAGGGGGTGGTGGGTATGCTTTTGGTTCCTACTATGCACACAAGGTGTTCGATGAAATGCCCCATAGCATGAAACACACTTGAGCGTTTTCATTTATTTTACCTCCGTGATCGCGGCTAGCAACTTGAACCTTTCATGATTTGTATTATTTCCAGCTAGCTAGTTAGTTTAACAGATGCATGATGGTTAATTATATACTTTATATAATAATAATGCAGATGAATCGGCAATGGATGTACGGTAACCGACTCTCCGGTGAGTTCACTACGGGTTTGAAAGATTTCCTCGTAGTGGCAAATGCGAACAAGCAGCGAGGTTTTATTATGTGTCCATGTGCTGAATGTAAGAATGAGAAGGGTCACTCCTCCTCAAGAGTCGTTCACATGCACCTGCTTCGGCACGGTTTCATGCCAAGCTATAATTGTTGGACCAAGCATGGAGAAAGAGGGGTTAGAATGGAAGAAGATGAAGAAGAGGATGATATCGATTTCAACTATCATGACCTTTTCGGTGATACTTTCATGGAGGATGATGCTGAAGGTGGGGAAGGGTTTGGTGAAGGTGAAGAAGAGGCACATGATGAGCCCGCTGATGATCTTGGTCGGACCATTGCTGATGCACGGAGACGCTGCGAAACCGACAAGGAGAGGGAGAATTTGGATCGCATGTTAGAGGATCACACGAAGTCACTGTACCCAGGATGCGACAATAGTCTAAAAAAGCTGGGCTGCACACTGGATTTGCTGAAATGGAAGGCACGGGAAGGTGTAGCTGACTCATCATTTGAAAATTTGCTGAAAATGTTGAAGAATATGTTTCCGAAGAATAACGAGTTGCCCACCAGTACGTACGAAGCAAAGAAGGTTGTGTGCCCTCTAGGTTTAGAGATTCTGAAGATACATGCATGCATTAACGACTGCGTCCTCTACCGCGGTGCATACGAGGATTTGAATGAATGCCCTGTATGCACTGCATTGCGTTATAAGATCAGAGGCGATGACCCTGGTGACGATGTTGAGGGCGAGAAACCCAGGAAGAGGGTTCCCGCCAAGGTGATGTGGTATGCTCCTATAATACCTCGGTTGAAACGCCTGTTCAGGAAAAAAGATCATGCCAAGTTGTTGCGATGGCACAAAGAGGACCGTAAGTACGACGGGGAGTTGAGACACCCCGCTGATGGAACGCAATGGAGAAAGATCGACAGAGAGTTCAAAGATTTTGCAGCTGACGCAAGGAACATAAGATTTGGTCTAAGTATTGATGGCATGAATCCTTTTGGCGAGCAGAGCTCCAGCCATAGCACCTGGCCCGTGACTCTATGCATCTACAACCTTCCTCCTTGGTTGTGCATGAAGCGGAAGTTCATTATGATGCCAGTGCTCATCCAAGGTCCGAAGCAACCCGGCAACGACATCGATGTGTACCTAAGGCCATTAGTTGATGAACTTTTACAATTGTGGGGCAAACCTGGTGTACCTGTGTGGGATGAGCACAAAGAAGAGGAATTTAACCTACGAGCGTTGCTTTTTGTAACCATCAAAGATTGGCCTGCTCTCAGTAACCTTTCTGGACAGTCAAATAAGGGATACAAAGCATGCACGCACTGCTTACATGAGACTGAAAGTGTATTTTTGGATAACTGTAGGAAGAACGTGTACCTGGGTCATCGTCGATTTCTTCCCCGAAATCATAACGTAAGAAAGAAAGGCAAGCATTTCAACGGCAAGGAAGATCACCGGCCGAAGCCTGCGGAACGTACTGGAGCTGAGATATTTGATATGGTCAAGGATTTGAATGTCATCTTTGGAAAGGGTCCTGGCGGACAATCAGTTCCGCAGGGAGTTGACGGGCACGTACCCATGTGGAAAAAGAAATCGATATTTTGGGAGCTACAGTATTGGAAAGTCCTAGATGTCCGCTCTGCAATCGACGTGATGCATGTTACGAAGAATGTTTGCGTGAACCTGCTAAGCTTCTTGGGCGTGTATGGGAAGACAAAGGATACAAAGGAAGCACGGCGGGATCAACAACTTTTGAAAGAGCCAGATGACCGGCATCCGGAATGGTTTCAAGGTCGTGCCAGCTACGCTCTTACGAAAGAAGAGAAGGTCATTTTTTTTGAATGCCTGAGCAGTATGAAGGTCCCGTCTGGCTTCTCGTCGAATATAAAGGGAATAATAAACATGGCGGACAAAAAGTTCCAAAACCTGAAGTCTCACGACTGCCACGTGATTATGACGCAATTGCTTCCGATTGCTTTGAGGGGCCTCCTACAGGAAAATGTTCGAGTAGCCATTGTGAAGCTGTGTGCATTCCTCAATGCAATCTCTCAGAAGGTAATCAGTCCAGAAGATCTACCACGGTTACAGAACGATGTGGTCCAATGTCTTGTCAGTTTTGAGTTGCTGTTTCCACCATCCTTCTTCGATATTATGACGCACCTCCTGGTCCACCTAGTCGAAGAGATTTCCATTCTCGGTCCTGTATTTCTACACAATATGTTCCCCTTCGAGAGGTTTATGGGAGTATTAAAGAAATATGTTCGTAATCGTGCTAGGCCAGAAGGAAGCATCGTAAAGGGCTATGGAAATGAGGAGGTAATTGAGTTCTGTATTGACTATGTTCCTGACCTTAAGCCGATTGGTATTCCTCAATCGCGGCACGAGGGGAGACTAAGTGGAAGAGGCACGATCGGAAGGAAATCAACGATATGTATGGACGGTCATTCTATGACTGAAGCACACTACACAGTTCTGCAAAATTCGAGCTTGGTGGCTCCGTACTTCGAGCAACACAAGAATATTTTACGCTCGAACAACCCGGGGAAGCCTGAATCATGGATTAGAAAGGCCCACATGGAGACTTTCGGCAGTTAGATGCGAAAACATTTAATTAATGACAATGATGTTGAAGATCAGCTGTACATGTTGGCCAAGACACCATCTTCGACTATCACGACTTTCCAAGGGTACGAGATTAATGGGAATACATTTTACACGATCTCCCAAGATAAAAAGAGCACCAACCAAAACAGTGGTGTCCGCTTTGATGCAGCAACCGAGATTGGGCAAAAGGTCACATATTATGGTTACATAGAGGAGATATGGGAACTTGACTATGGACCCTATTTTAAGGTCCCTTTGTTCCGGTGCAAATGGTTCAAGCTAATAGGAGGTGGGGTAAAGGTGGACGAGCAATACGGAATGACAATGGTGGATTTCGACAATCTTGGTTACCTTGACGAACCATTCGTCCTAGCCAAAGATGTCGCTCAGGTTTTCTATTTGAAGGACATGAGTAGCAAACCGAGGAAACGGAAAGATAAGAAAACGATCAGTGCATCATGCGATGATCCAAAGCGTCACATTGTTCTTTCAGGGAAAAGAAACATCGTGGGAGTGGAGGACAAGACAGACATGTCAGAAGATTATAATATGTTTGGTGAAATTCCGCCCTTCAAAGTGAACTCTGACCCAAGCATTAAGTTAAATGATGAGGATGCTCCATGGATACGTCCAAATCGTAAGAAAGCGGGGACACAAGGGAAGAATTGATGTGTAATAATTTATTGTACCAAACTTTGTTGAATGGATCATGTTTAATGGATCATTTTGAATTATATTATCTATAATTAATTTATTGTACCAAACTTTTACTAAAAACAGAAAACAGACGCGCTAGCACGCCGCAGTGTCGCCGGAATGCAAATTCTTTTATTAAAAAGAGAAAACAGACGAACACTACTCCTCGCCGTCGTCGTCGGGGAACTCGTCGGTGACCTCCTCCGGGTCATCATCGTCGCCGAACTCGTCCGTGACCTCCTCGTCGTCGTCGGAGGTGCATGATGGTATGTCCGAGATAGGCCCCCACCTCGGATCGTCGGAGGCCCAGACTTCGCCGGCGCGGTCGGCCCGACGAAGCTCCTGCAGTGCCCTCGTCCTCGCCTCCCGAGCGGCATCTAACGCGAGGTGGCGTTCGAGGCGGCGCTCCGCCCGCTGAGCCGCGCGGGTCTGCCAGAGCTCCTCGTCGGCGCTCTCCTCCCCCGGGTTGTTCCGGTAATACTCGCGGACGACGCGGTCTTCCCTGCCGTCGACTAGGCCCTGAAACGCGCGGTGGCGGAGGTGGAGGTGGTCGGCGGCAGTGATGATCTGCGGCTTCGGCGCCCTGGCCTCCGCTTCCCAGACGGTGTGGCAGTCGTTGAAGTTCATTAGCGACCGCGGGCGGTTGAGGCGCCAGGCCGCCGCGTCCCAGGCGCGGGCTGCCTCCGCCGCCGTCGCAAAGGTGCCGAGGGGGATGCGGTCGTCCCCCCAGCGGATATCTGCGCTGAACATTCCGTTCTGCCGTGCTCGGACGCCGCGGAAGCCGGTGGTGCTGTTCCTCCTCGGAGGCATGGTGGAAGCGCGACGGTGCGTGGAGAGGAGAAGACGCGCTCGAGGCGCGACAGTTTATACCGCGCCCTCCTGGCCACGTGTCACAAACTACCGCGCCACGCGTCGCAACTCCCGCGCCACGCGTCACAATTCCCGCGCCACGCGCCACCCTAACACAACCAAGCAAATAGTTGCACATTACTACCCGAGCTCAAAGTGAACACTGACCCAAGCATGGATGGATGTGTTAAAGGGGGGGTGTAGAACAAAACAATCGGTATCACCATCATACAGCCCTACCGTGGCTACTCAGTGCAATATGCATACCAAATGCACGGTAGGAAGTATGATGGCGAATCCGGATGTTTTGTATTTGCTCGATGAACTGACCGGTGTATGAAGGTGGGCTATATATAGGGTCCTCTGGCTCACAAAGTGTTGTGCTAGGGTTTTGATCCAACGGTTAAAAAACCACCTCATCCAACGGCTCACAACAACTCGAAAGAAACACACCGTAGCCCTGATCGAACGGCTCACAACAGCTCAAAAGAAACACACCCCGGATCCAACGACTCACAAGCGCTTTAAAGAAACACACGATCCGTGTGATTCTATCTGATTGGTCCAAACGAAACCCTAACCCATTTAGTCCCGGTTGGTGTCCCCAACCGGGACTAAAGGGATGTTTTCTTCTCGCTATATATATGTGCATTGCCACACCATTGGCATAAACACATACAAACCCACCACTCTCTCATGGCTTCTACCGTACCCACTCTAACATTCATCCAGGCCGAGGCACTTTCCGCCTCGAACTACCCCTGCCCGCCCGGCTACAGTGTTCCCGCCGGTTGGATGCTGAGCGCCGGAGGAGTGCCGGTCCCTCCTCTTCCTCAAGGTGTGGCACGTCGGGCGGCCATCACGAACCATTACTACCACGAGCTCACGCCGGAGCAGCGGAGAGATCCCAGCTGGCATCCCGATAACCAACATACTTGGGATGCCTTCTTCATCAATCGGCGTGAGAGGGCGCTCGCCAGGTATGAGGAGGACGGCCTGCCTCCTGGGAACTTTCACGAGGCCGGTCGTCGGCTATGGTGGTCCGGCCGGACTCTACAGAGCGTCATGGACTACATCAGGGCCGGCGATAACCCCCGCCTGCGCTACCCTCAGGCCCAGTCCTGGGCTCTGAATTTTCTCATGTCGTAGGCCTAGGCAGGAGTATGACTAGCAGCAGATATCAGATCATGCATGCATCTATGATCTCCGTTTAGGTTTAGATCCACTCTTGCCATTATGTACTGCCTTTTTTATCTATGGGAATTTTTAAGATTGGAAAAAGAATTAGTTCTATTTTTCTGAATTTTCTGATATATTATTTGTATTTTTAAGATTGGAAAAAGAATTAGTTTTATTTTTCTGAATTTTCTGATATATTATTTGTATTTTTAAGGTTGCACGCATCTATTATTTCTATTCGAATAACCACCTTTAGTCGCGGTTGGTGTCACGAACCGGGACTAAAGGCTCGTTCTGCGCGGGAACGAGAACGCCGCGAAAATTTTCACCTTTAGTCCCGGTTCGTGACACCAACCGGGACTAAAGGCCCGCGGAGGGTACCCCAGGGGACCTTTAGTCCCGGTTGCTGTCACGAACCGGGACTAAAGGCTGGACCTATATATGTGCGATGCCTTCCTGCCCCAAAATTTTCTAAGTCACAAACCCTCTTCTTCCCTCGCGTCGGCGCCTGCTCGTCTTCTGCCCCGTCGCCGTCGCCCGCGCAGAGGACCGCGCCGTCTCCATCGCCGTCGCCGTCGCCGTCGTCGAGCCCTTCTCTCCACCGCCTCCACCCTGCTCCGCCCCCGTCCCGTCGCCGTCTCTCCGGTAGGTTCCCCGCGGGTCGTCGCCGTCGCCCTAGATCCAACGCCATCGAACGGAGACCACGAATCACGCGCGAACGCGCCGCCCTCGAACGGCGACCACGAACTGAGAACGCGCCGCCCTCGCGCTCGCTACCGCGGCCAAATTCGCCGCCGGCGAGACAACAGTGGCCGTGGCCTCGTCCCCATCTCCGTCCCCTCCCCCGTGGCGAGCACCACAGTGGCCTCCTCCCCATCTCCGTTCCCTCCCCCGTGGCCGGAATCGTCGGAATCGCCGGAGACCCGAGAGCCTAAACTGCCACCGCCGGCCACCGTGTGACGCCAGGGGTGACGTCATCATGACGTCACCTGGCCACGTGTTGACGAGTTTTTTTTAATGACGTCATCATGACACGTGGGGCCCACTGTATATGGAATTACAGAACATAATTAAATCTTCTAAATTAAATAACTTTTAATTTATAATTCCAAAAATTATGGAAAAATATGCAAAATGTTCACAAAAATGTAAGCTATCTGTTTATATCATTATCATTCATGTTTGACAAAGTTTAAAATGAGACCATATTTGAATTTGAGTTAAATTCATTAAAATAATGAAAGTAAGTTTTAATTCAATAAATTCAGAATATTAAGTGTAATATACCAAAATGACCAGAAAAGCAAATGCAACCTAGCTATGGGGTTCTCCAAGTCATTTGAGCGACCCTACCAATCTGTTTTCCCTCTTTCTACGACAATATTTGCTAAGTCTCCTATTTACTTAATTAATTTTTACTACATGCATGTCTGCAGGAGTGACATATGGCAGACAATAGAGACCTGACGGCGGAACAGGTGGCTGAAGGTTATATATTAGATATCATAGCCGGAGGAGGAACAGACATTGTCGATGATGTAATCTCTTCTTATCTGAACCTTGAGGATCAAGAAGGTGAAGGAGGAACAGACATTGTCGATGATCAAGGAGGTGAAGAAGGAACAGACATTGTCGATGATCAAGGAGGTGAAGGAATGGACATTGATGACGGAGGTCAACCGTCGACAAACGACGATCTCCAATTGCAAAGAACAACCACCTCCGGCGAGGTATATATTTTAGCCCTCGGTCTTATTTTAGCCCTCGGTCCAATTGCAAAGACTAACGCGCGCGACTCTCTTTCTTATTTTAGCCCTCGGTCGGATCTAATATGACAAAGCGTGGCAAATCCAAGGCGATGAAAGATTCCGAAATATATACCATCGAATCAGTCAGTGAAATCGGCAAGCCCCTACAGCACACCACAAAGTTTATCAACCAATGCGGAGTCATTGTTAGAGACATCGTCCCGATCACCGTCCAGGAATGGAAGGAGCCAAAGAAAGCACGTATTGGTTTCAGTTATGTCGACAAGAGAACGAAAAAGATTATGTTTAGAAAGCTTGTTGCACATTTCATTCTACCTCCGGAATACAACAAAAAAGATGAATTCGGTCAGGACGTTCCGGGTGGACGTGAGAGGAGGAGGATAGTCAAAGAGTTCGCTCTTCAGAAGATGGCCGAAGCATTCCGGAACTTCAAGAAAAAATTGTTCCGTGAATATGTCAGCAAGGGCAAGACTCCGATTTTCACTGGACAATATGAGAAACTGAGAGATGATTGGACAGAATTTGTGACGCAACATAAATCGGAGCATTTCAAGGAAATGTCGGCAAAAAATAAGGCTCATGCGGAAAAGAAATAGTACCATCATGTTATGGGGCCAGGAGGATACCGCGTTTCGGCGCCTAAGTGGCAGGCAATGGAGGACGGCCTAAGGGCAAGAGGAATCCGTCTAGGTACAGAGGGATGGGACGAAAGAGCCAAAATGTGGTGGTACGGGCATGGGGGATCGCTAGACCCGGAGACAGGGGAGTGTGTTCACCGGCAGAAAAAGTTTGCTCCCACAAAAGACCTTGTTGACGCAATGACCAAAGCTCAACAGGGCAAGATCACGTTCAACAGAGAGAGAGACCAACTGACAGTTGCCCTCGGAAATCCTGAACACGGAGGACATATACGAGGCAAAAGCAGATTGCCGTGGAAAGTAGGGTTTTCCCAGGAGGGTGACCCGTACTGTTACAGAAGCCGTAGGAGAGGTACGGACCGGGCTGCAGATGAACTGGCGAATCTTGCAATGGAAGTTTCTGACCTGAAGAAGGTCGTGGCGGGAATACTTGAGAAAGAAAAAGCGTCGGCTGCAGGGCCGCATCAAGAACATGCAACGGATCTCGGAAGCCAGCAGCGGAGAAGCAGCGTGGCTTCCACGGAGGCCCCGACTGCAGGTGCTAATGCACCGATGATCGAGAGTCGTGCACCGGAGCCTCACTACCCCGTGGATGACGTAAAGGAGATGAAAGAATGTGATCTGCATTATCCCGTGGGGAACATTTCCATGAAGGTGGCTACCGGCAGTGCTTTACCCTATACACCTGGAGCACTCCATCACAACAACCCCATTCCATATGGCTATGCTCGTGTCACGGTGGAAGACATAGTCCAAGCGTTTGAGGACCTGGAGATTGACATAGCTACACCCGAAGGGGAGAGAAGACTTGGAGATGTCAAGCGCCAGTTCATTCTATGGAAAAAGAAGTACATAGTGTTTCCAGGCGAGACGCCAAGGCTAACAAGTCCACCCCCCTACGATGGTGCAGGTGCTGGTGGTGGTGGTGGTGCTGGTGCTGGTTCACCTACGCCTCCTTCACGCCATTCGACGCCGTCCCCCGATCTTCCTCCTCCGGCGGTTAAGCAGCCGTCGCCCACGATTCCTCCTCCGGCGGTTAAGCAGACGTCGCCCCCCATTCCTCCTCCGGAGGAAAAGCAGACGTCTCCCACTATTCCTCCTCCGGAGGAAAAGCAGACGTCGTCGCCCCCCATTCCTCCTCCGGAGGATAAGCGGACGTCGCCCCCCATTCCTCCTCCGGAGGATAAGCAGACGTCGCCCCCCATTCCTCCTCCAGCGAAGAAACAGAAGCAGGCGGCCAGCAAGGGAACCCGCTCTTGGTCTATTAACCCGGACCCTTATGTACCTAAGACCACACGGGTACCGGAGCCATCACTGAAGCCTCTCCCCCCAAGGCCTTGGGAACTTAGTGATGCTGAAACCAAATTGGTCGTGAAGGCTGACGTTGAGAAATGGAAGGGCAAACTGAAGGCGCTAAAGGAGCCTGAGCCCAAGGAAGTATTCCCTCCGATTATAGACTATTGGGCTACAGATTTTTTATCGACAGTGTCCCAATCCGTGAAGAATTTGCCTAAAGACTATGATATTGAACTTCGTAAGCAAGCAGGAATATTGGAGGAGGAGAAAAAAAAAGCAAAAATGATACAAAGCGGGAAACAAGTTGCCCAGCTCGGGATGCAGAGTAAACAATCGATCCCCCCCCCTCATAGTGAAAGCCGCTCCGGAACAGGACCCCGAGGTCATAATTGCTGTGACAGCAATGGGATTGACTGTAGCTACTGCCATGCAAAATGCGTCCGAGGCCGGTATGTCTCTTCGTGCCTTTTTAGACATGGACGATATGCCAATGGCTGATGTAGCATTAAAATATGTGAAGAAAGGGCCTCTCGTCGAGCCTGCGAAGGAAAAGGATCTACCACCACTAATGCAAAGTCTGCTACGTTGGTACAAAGATTTCATAGCATTTACCGATAAAGAATATGTGTATGTGGATTATACAGAGGAGCATCACACCAAAAAGTACTCTGTAACAGTTGAGTTGAGTGAATTGTTCCAGCTGTTCAATATGCGTGAGCTCGACAAATCTATCCTGAGTTGCTACGTTCTGTAAGTGATTTATTTCTACCTCATCTCGTTCTTCATTGCCTACACTATATATATATATATATATATATATATATATATATATATATATATATATATATATATATATTGTCCTAACTATATTGTTCCGTACGCTATTATGCAGATTGAAGATTTGGGAATGCAAAGTAAGACTCATCCATGATGTTGGGTTCATTGACCCACAAATCATTAATGGAACTATGTTAGAACGTCACCCCATAGACGTGGAGAAAGACTTGTACAATTTTTTTAAAAAGCATGAATCCAAAAGATATATTCTATTTCCTTACCATTTTGGGTGAGTGTTTCTCTCATGTTCCCATTCTCTTTTGTTTACTCCATGCATGGTATGTCCAATCGATAAATTATGCATGACTCTGCATCTAATGTGTCCGCAGGTACCACTGGATTCTGCTAAAAATTGATCTTCACAAGTCCATAGTTTTCATCATTGACTCTATGAATTCAAATACAGATCTTTGGGTCAACATGAGAAAAATGATGCAAAAGTAATTATTTTTCAATCATTTGCGCTCTATATCGATCGGTCTCTTTTGTTCATTTTCTAAGCTAATAACTCCCTTGTTCATTTAATTTTATTTGCATTGTAGAGTTTGGAGACGGCTCTCACTTCAACATGTCGGTGAATTCAAAGATGCGCTACGATTTAAAAATGTGGTCAAAGGTGTGGATAAGCAGCCACCGGGGACCGGTCTATGTGGATACTATGTCTGTGAGAACATACGGAAAGAAATATCTGAGAGGAAGAAGGACGAGGAAACGCGGAAGGGTCTCAATAACTTGCGGAGGGCGCTTACTCCAGAAGCTCGCTTCCGACCAATTCAAGAGGAAATAGCAGGATTTTTCCTTAGGCATGTCATCCAGAAGAAAGGAGAGTTCCATGCGTCCACCGACGATGACTTTTATCCGCATGTATAAGCCCTAAGTACTTTGAAACTTGTGCGAATTTGTGTATGCTCGTCCATCTTAATTGTGTAATATGGAAACTTGTTCGAGGTTGTATATATGGTCACCCGATATTGAATATATATTATATATTCCTATTGAATTCTCCTTGTTTGATATTTCATATATATATATATATGCATGTATATGTGTACTGAAATTAAAACAAAACAAATTTAAAAGGAAACAGGTTTAGGGGGCCTAAAACCCTAAACCTGCGCAGGTTTTCAGTCCCGGTTAACCACAAGAACCGGGACTAAAGGTCCTCCGCCGCAACGGACCCCTAGCGCCCACGTGGACGGGCTTTTAGTCCCGGTCCGTAAGTGGCGGGACTATAGGGGGGGGGGGGGGCATTTAGTCGCGCATAGCTAGTCCCGGTTGCCCGGACGGGATTAATGGTCCTGGCGAACCGGGACTGTAGGCCTATTTTCTACCAGTGTGATAAGGCTACTCAGTCTAATTTTATTAGTCTTGATGTTGTTGAGCAATTGCAATTGGAAACTTTTCAAACAAATCCATACATGTTAGTTACTAATGATGATAAAATTCGAATTGCTCTACATACTTTTGTTCCCTTAACCATTAGTGGTCATACAGAGCAAATTTATTGTAATGTGATTCCTAGAGCATTTACTAGTTGTCATCTTTTGTTGGGTTCATCATGTTTAGTCAAATTTCGGTTTGATTTTGCTAGATATTATCCTAACATAAAATTACTTTGGAATCATAAATATCATCTAAGAAAACATGTTTCACTTAAAAATTGTATGGAGGTTAGAAAGCAACCATTATGTTATCATCAAGTCATGGGATCCGAAGTTGAGAAAACATGTGAGGTTGTTTCTACTAACATAATCATGTCTACTCCTAGTGTTGTTTCATGTAATGTGCAGGTTGCTTTTGAAGAAAGGGAGCCTATAGTACAACCTGCACCACCACCACATCCATTGGAGGAGCATGCCATTGTGCCTAGTACTATGTCTTGTGATATGCAGGTTACTCTTAAAGAAAGGGAGCCATCACTTGTACAACCTGCATCACCACTTGAGAGAGATGAATTAGTGCCTATTATATCTGAGGAGGATGTTATTGCTATTGGTTCTGATTTGGAGCTTCCACTAACAAGTACAACTTTTTGTGAGTCTACTAATGTGTTAGTTAATTCTTATGAGTTGATATCCACATATAGTTCACCACCATGTGATAGTTTGTATATTTCAAATTTTGAGCATGTGGTTTTGATTTCACATAAAGAAGTGCTTGCTCAAATACCACCTATGAATATTGTGTATTCCCTCATGTTACATGAACCAATTAATGTGCAATGTGCTATGAATAGGATTGCTGAGATTTCATATATAAATTCTAGCACTTATGCTACTTGTGTCACTTTTAATTTGGTTGGTGCCTATAACATGAATGAAATTTTTATGGTGGATCACATATGTATTACTTGTGATACCATTTCTGAATTCAATATTGTGTTACCTTGGTTGAATTGTTTACAATTTGCTACAACTAAGCATGATTCTACACATATGTTTGATTTTCAGCAACATTTGATAAGTACATATGCCGATGATTTAAACTTCACTTATGTTTACAAAATGAGTTGCAATTACCATGATGGTTATACTCTGCATGATAAAACAATTGAATACACTGCTATAACCAATTTTGATTATAGATCTTCTGTGAGAACACTTGGTTTGCTACTAACCAATAAGAATTTATACATAGTTGTTTCTCCTTATGATCATAATTTCCTGAGCTTCACTTATATTTGCAATTGTGATTGCTATGGGATGAGATGCTATTTGTTTTCTTGTGACAATTTTGTGATACATACATGCCAATTTCGTTGCATCTTGTCATATGAAAATGTTTATCATGTCCACAACACTAATGCACCCCATGATAGAAATATGTATGTGCATACACGTTGTTCTTTATGTTTCTTCCATGTTCAGATTACCACAAGCCGAGGACGTCTTGTCATGAATAAAGGGAGGATGATATGGATATAATAGGGGTCCATGAGGATTTTCCATGCTTTAATTGGAAGGAAATATTGAGCCTGACTGCTGTTCATGATAAGGTGAATTCTTTCCTAGTAATGCATGTTATTTGTGTTTATAAGAATGTTATACTACCTAAGCATATGTATTTATGTATGATAGGTTTATTTATAACACAAACATTATTGGAGGCAAGGAGCATGGGGTCATGGAGCAAAGCATGGAAGCACACATGGAGGAAGATGATCATGCAAGCACAAAGGAGAAGGAGGAGGCAGAATAAAGAGAAGAGGGAATTGAGACCACCAAGGACATGTCCTTGCTTGTCTCAGCCCAATTATTATTTGGTGCGTTTTGGCTTATGGGGGCACCAAGGACATGTCCTAGGTCCTCCCATACGAGTCTAATATTATGTGGTGCGTTTGGGGAGTTATGGGAGCACCAAGGACAAGTCTTAGGTCCTCCCACACGAGTCTAATAAGGCCCTGCGTGGCTGGTTGGCCGCACCCCCTCTTTGGGTCGGTTTGTATTGGTTTGGGTGCACCAAACCATGTAGGATTAGGTTAGGGGGCGCACCCCCTTCTCTTGGCCGCCACCCCCCCCCCTCATATATACCTCTTCCCACGAAATTAGAGGTTAGACCAAGTTAAACATAAACCCTAGATTCCAGAATTGAACTATGTTCATCTGAATTTATCCCCACCGGTTTGGTGGAGTTACCCCTTGCAAATTATGCGTGTTATCTGTTGTTCCATTGGGAATCAGTAGATACAGGACCACTCGTAGTCTTTGATTACTTTGTGCAAGTGTGTGGAGTTGAGAATATCCAAAGGGATTGAGAGCTGTTGCATTGGCATCAGGGATCAGCCGGAGAGGTTTCAGCAAGACACAAGTTATCATATCAAGTTATCGTGTGAGTTCATCGAGAAGATCGGGCACCCCTTATCAGGAAGGCGCTCCCATTAATTGTGCTCACGTCCCCCTCTATCTCTTCTAGTCACATCACTCGCTCTATCTCTCTCATCGCCTTCCTGAGCTTCCCCTCTCTCCGTCGGCGGGTTTTCTTCCGCCGGGACATCGACAGCACCGCGGCGACCATCCTCGGCGGGTAACGAAGGCCAGGCCTCTTCTTCCTCCCTTGGCAGGCAGGATCTTCATCGGCTTTTTTCAGATCACCGCCTGCGTCGTCTCGTCCTCTTCGAGGGCTTTGGCAATGGCGGTAAGATGATATCTAACCCTCTTATCCCTTGTATGTATCGTAGATCTGTAGATGGAGCTCGATTTTTTCTGCGTAGCACGACATGCACGGTAGATCTACATGTTTTTACCGTTCATTCTGCGTCTCTGCTTCATATTTTCTCCCGTAGACGTGGTTTTGTTCTATGTCTTAAGTTTGGGATATCCGGACCGCTTAGTTCATCTATTTCCACCATGATTTCGATAGGTTATGGTTTAATTCCGTACCCGATTTGGGTGCTTCAGTCAGATTAGGCTTAGATTTGGTATTTTTTTGGGTTCACAGCTTCGATTTGGCATTTTTGCAAGGTTATTTCAATTTTGGCCAATTATTAACACTTTTTCTAATGATTTACCGAGGCCGGGTGCTAGTAGTGACTATACTTGTTGTACTTTGAAATTCTGAGGTCAGATTCATTTTTTCTGTGCATTTTCCATTGTTCCACCTGTTTTTCTTTTGTATATCCTAATTTATCAACATGATGAATGTCCTCCTAGTTATATGCCGGTGATTAAACTAGGCCATGGTAAAGACTGAGAGAGTGTCTATAATACCTTGTAGTGTATACAATTTGAGTATTTGTATTCGTATATGCTATTATAGGCTCCCGCTTGGCCTTGGTTTGCATGGCAATGATATCTGAGTCTCGTATTACATTTGTTTCTATTGTTCCATATTTCTTTGCCTTGAATGTCCTCCTTTTTATATGCCGATGATTTAAACTAGGCCATGGTAAAGGGAAAGAGAGTGTCTATAATATCTTGTAGTGTATACAATTTTAGTATCTGTATTCGTACATGCTATTATAACCACTCTTTTTTCCCTTGGTTTGCATGGCAATGATATATGAGGCTCGTATTACACTTGTTTCCATTGTTCCACTTTTCTTTGCCTTGAATGTCCTTCTTGTTATATGCCGATGATTAAACTAGGCCATGGTAAAGGCAAAGAGAGTGTCTAAAATACCTTGTAGTGTATACAATTTGAGTATTTGTATCCGTATATGCTATTTTGACACTCTCTCGGCCTTTGGTTTGCATGGCAATGATATATGAGGCTCGTATTACATTTGTTTCCATTGTTCCACTTTTTCTTTGCCTTGAATGTCCTTGTTATATGCCGATGATTTAAACTAGGACATGGTAAAGTCAAAGAGAGTGTCTATAATACCTTGTAGTGTATACAATTTGAGTATTTGTATTCGTATATACTATTATAGGCACTCGCCTGGCCTTTGGTTTGCATGGCAATGATATATGAGGCTCGTATTACATTTGTTTCCATTGTTCCACTTTACTTTGCCTTGAATGTCCTCCTTGTTATATGCCGATGATTAAACTTGGCCATGGTAAAGGGACAGAGGTTGTCTATAATACCTTGTAGTGTATACAATTTGAGTATCTGTATTCGTACATGCTATTATAGCCACTTTTTCCCCTTGGTTTGCATGGCAATGATATATGAGGCTCGTATTACATTTGTTTCGAATAGATGAGGCCAATGAGTACATAGCTGTGACTATAGATGTTGTTTTGAATGTGCATGATCCCTTTAAGTCGATGATTAAATTGTGTCACCATATCATTGCATTGAGGGTTCCATACTATCTTGTGCAATGTACAAGCACATTAATTGTGCATTGCTCTTGGTAGTGTAGAATTACTTATTGGATAAACATGGTTGTGCTTTTATTATGAGGTATTACCAGTTGTTCGTAGTTCGGCCCCCGTTTTACATAAATTTCTTCATGAAAGAATTGTTCCTTATTAAAACCAATCTGCTTATATGCACATTTTGTAATTTCTGCTTCTTTTTTGCTTGATTAACAGGGTATTCCATGCCCTGTATGCAAGAATAATTGCCCAAATGTTGATCCTTCTGCATCCAAGTTCGGTGTTGCTGTACAAGAGTGTCACCTCAAGTCAGTGGTAAGAAAACAATTTTTCTTCTTACACTTGTATTATGTATTGTGTTCTTATTACAATATCTAATTTCCACGTTTCTTTTTATTTCTGATGCACAGGTTGTACCGTGCACTACTCGGATAGCATTCAACAAGTTAGCAGGCGAGCGTGTGCTATTTAGTTCCCATGGCAGGAAGTACACCTTTTGTGTGTCAAAAGAACAGAGCAAGACCCGTTTGCACGGGATACAATGGGACTGGTTCATCAAGGAAAAGAACATCTCCGTTGGAGACATACTAGTGTTTTCCATGATACCAATGCTCACTATCTACGTTGCTATTATTGGTGACGCCCAAGATGACTCACTTTGCATTTCAAGCGAAGATGACTCAGTTTGCAGCGTAGATGGCAGTTCTCATGATGAGATGCATGATGAGAATTCTAGCAATTCTGATGATGAGATGCATGATGAGGATTCTAGCAATTCTTATGATGAGGTCCATGATGAGGATTCTGACAATTCTGCCGATGAGAGGCATGATGATGCCAACATCGTATATGCCCAAAGAGCCAATCTCGACAATCACGAGAAGAACCGCCTGGCACGGCTTCTACCCCTTGGACCCTATGTTGGGCTTCCTTTTGTGACTCGTTTCACCGTCACAAACTTGCAGCACTATACTATGGTAAGTATCTATAAGACGCCATCCTCCTTTTGCAAGTAAATTTCCAAGAACCATGAGAAGGTCTGCTAATATGGTATGTTATGTTTCATGCTTAGAAACTACCGAAGTTGATAGGGGAACACGCTGGCCTGAGGAATCATGGCAGGGTTGGCCTACGACTTAGAGCAGAAGAGCATGTCACCACCATTTCTTACTACAAGAAAACCGACGACCGCATTATCCTCGACAAGCTAGTGTGGATGGTTTTCGTCCAAGGCAATAATTTTCATAATCAGCAACTTGTTTTGATCATTGTGAGGGAGACCGATGACCCTAGGTTGGAGGCGGTCATTGAGATGGGGGTGATATAGAACCGGGGCAAAGGATATGCATTGTTGGTGAACAGACAAGGCTGCTGCTGAGCTAGGCCTATGAACTTCTTATTTTGTCTGGCTGGATTGTAATTTCGTTTGTTTCCTGGACTTGTTAAGGTTTAGTTTATTTCGTAAACTTCTAAGGTATATTATCACTCGTAGATCCCTCGTGCTAAAACCCAAGTAAAGATCAAATCGCTAAGAGCTGCTAAAAACTCGAGTTTAGATCAAATCCCTCGTGCTGGTAGATCGTGCAACTCATCACTGCAGAACTCAACAAAAGCCTGGCAAGCCAACGGTCACTGAACTTCTCGACCTCGTCACTAACGCATAAATACGACAGAGCACGGACCACGCAACCTACCTTCTACGCCGCCGCCACAGCCCCCACGACCTCCCCCTCACCCTCGGTGCTGATTACTGCACGCCGCCATAGCCCCCCGACCTCCCCCCTCACTCTCGTTGCTGATCCACCCGATGGCGCTGCACGTGAGAAGCAGCACCGGCTTCCGAGGTGTGCAGCTGCGGCCGTCCGGGCGCTGGTCCGCGGAGATCACACACAACGGCGTGCGGTGGTGGATGGGCACCTTCGACATGCCCGAGCTCGCCACCCGCGCTTTCGACGTGGCGGTGTGGCGGTTCGGCCGCCCGCGTGCCGAGCTCAACTTCCGGGACGTCGAGAGCAGGGAAGTTGCCGAGTTCCTCACCCCGGGTCTGAGGATTGTGACCCGCAAGGAGGAGCAGAAGAACGAACGCGCGTTCGTGCAGCTGCGCATCCGCCGGGATGACGAGGCCACGATGGAAAGGTTCCGCCGTGATCACCCAGATCTGGTACAGGCGCAGTTGCGGCCCGACGCTCAGAGGGACGCGAATATGCGAGCTCGTAAATCCCCGGGGGATGCTGGCCCCTCCACCATCGTCGTATCATTGTCGGATGAGGAGATGGACGAAACATTCTGGGAGAGCCTTATGCAGGACTGCGATGACGACGAACTTGACGACGCATTCTGGGATGATATGTAGTGTTTTACAGTGTGGAAGATGTTGAAACGTGTCAAAATAATCAAAATTTCGACGTTTTATGTGTTTGTTGAAGTTTCAACATTTCTTCCTTCTTATTTTGGGCTGCAATTGTAGTAGGATAATTATGGGCTACGGAGTGCTATAAGGCCCAATAAAAAGGGCCTGACAGGAGAGGGCCCAAGAAAGTGCCATCATGGCCCAAGTCTGGAAACGACCGCTCTTCCACTCACCGCAGTAACCCTGGCATGCAGCACGCCACGCGTTCGTCACGATATTGTGAACGTGAAACGTGTCGCTTTAGTTCCGGCGGCCAGTTATTGCTCCGTCGTGCATGCGGCTCCTCCGTTCCACTCCCCCTCCCGGTGTATAAATAGACGCACTCTTCAGTTCATCCTCTATCTGCCTCACCGCCTCCCCTCAAGTGAAAACCCTTTGACGTAGTAGCTGCTCGATCGTTCCTCCAGGAGGCCATGGCTCCACCGGAGAAGCAGTCTGCTGCCCTCTTATAGGTTCCATTTCCGTTCACGTACGTCTGATCCGTTTCTGGATTCCTAGTGATTTCATCTTTCTTAGATCATTTTCAGAATTCCTCGTGCTTTCATCTTTCATAGATCCGTTTCTGAATTCCTCGTGATTTCATCTTTCTTAGATCCATTTTTCCTTTTAGATTAACATCAACTTCCTATGATGCAACTATCTACAGGGCACATGAAGCCGAGGAGAGGGTCATCTTTGCCGCTTTGGCGAAGAGGGTTGACATCCTAGAAGCTGAGCTTGAGAAGGCCTTGAAGCTCGTCTACGACAATCTCAAGAAGGCACATGATGCCAGGTTGGAGCAGGTGGCTGAGGGCGAAGCTTCCCTCGTAGCGTATCGGAAGTTGATGGATGATATGTCCAAGATGATGGCCACCAACGTCGAACTGACCTCGCAGGTTGGGGAACTGAAGATCGGTTTAGCCCTGGCAGAGAAGAAAACTCTGATCGCTCTCCTCGCAGCTGTGAGTCCCCGGGGAAGGGAGGATCCAGTGCCATCGAAGGATCCAGTCCCGTCGGAGAATCTAGTGCCATCGGAGGAGCTGTCGGCCCCCTACTGATGCTCTTTTAGCCCCCGTGCTTTTAATGTTTTGTTTAGATCGACAATCTCATTGGTTGTATTGGGTGGTTTCTATTAATATGTAGTCTATGTTTATTTTCTTAAGATAGATATAATTCGAGTTCACAATATGGAGAAATAGATGACAGAAGTTTCGATGGATCTAAGTGACAGAAGTTAAAAGGGTTACATTAGACTAATGCCGATGCAAAAATATATACCAAACAGATAATTCGATTTCACAATATGGACAAATAAATGACAGAAATGAAAAGGGATATATTCGACTAATCTGCGACGTTCTCGTGGAACGAAACTTGCCTCCAACTGGGCCTATTGGGCCGGGAACAAAAATCCGCGACGGAACATATATGAAACGTCGAGATGGACCGCGTCCTTCGTGAGCAAATTCCACTTTTTAGCCATCCGCGACGGAAACAACACGACGTTATCAAAACGTGCCGCTCAAAACGTTCCGGATCGCGCGGAATTTGGTAATGGTACTCTGCAGGCGGGCCCGGTTGGGTTACCCCCGGTGCTAGCATTTACCCCCGGTGCATTTATTACGCGATGTGTCAGCGCTATAATTTGAAAGTGTCTTAGCAGCGTCCACTTACCCCTAGCGCTTATTTTTTTTGTATGCGCCTGTGATAGATTTTACCCTCGGGGCTTATTTCTCTGGATGCGCCGACAATAGCTTTTAGGGTTTAGGGGGGCATCCCATGGCGCTAGGGTTTGCACAGTTGAGTTTAGGGTTTAGGGGGCAGCCCATGGTGCTAGGGTTTGCAAAGTTGAGTTTAGGGTTTAGGGGGACAGCCCACGACAATTACATATTACGACTGTTTCTGGTCCAGAAAAAATAGCACATCAATTGTTTATAGATTGATTTGGTGAGATAATTCTTGATGACGTGTGGACACATGTTCGTTGGGAGACCCCAAGAGGAAGGTATGATGAGTACAGCAGCCAGATTTTCCCTTAGAAAGAAACCAAGGTTTAATCGGACAAGTAGGAGAAAGAAATCACTTCTGAAGGTTGTTGACAGATGATGTTGGTAGGGCGCACTACCACGCTCAGCAGAAACGTGGAATCTACACACAACACAACCAAGATACTTTGCCCCAATGAAACAGTAAGGTTGCCAATCTCACCGGTCTTGCTGAAAACAAAGAATTAGACGTATAGCGTGGAAAGTGATATTTGTTTGCAGTGAATGAAATGAGAACAATGTTTGCAGTAAAAGAGTACAGTGTTTACAGTAGGTTGTATTATGAGCGTAAAAGAATGGACCGGGGTTCACAGTTAACTAGTGGTGTCTCTCCATAAGAAATAAATAACATGCTGGGTGAAAAAAATACAGCTGGGCAATTGACAAAATAGAGGTTGCACTGTAGTGCACATACATGATATGATGATTCCAAAATGAGATTCAATTGGGCATTACAACATGATAAATAGTCCGGCATCCAACTGCATCTATGACTAATAATCCACCCTCGGGACATCATTCGAGTAAACTTTAGGTATTAAGTTGCAAGCAACAGATTATTGCATTAAGTAAAGTGAGTAATGTAAACAATAGAATTATCCTTAGACAAAGCATTGATGTTTTATCCCTAGTGGCAACAACACATCCGCAACCTTAGAAGTTACTGTCACTCTCTCAGATTACTGGAGGCATGAACCCACTATCTAGCATAAATACTCCCTTTTGGAGTCACAAGTATCAACTTGGCCAGAGCATCTACTAGCAATGGAGAGCATGCAAGATCACAAATAACATATATGATAGATCTATAATGAATTTGACATAGTATTCAATATTCATCGGATCCCAACAAACACAACATGTAGCATTACAATAAGATGATCTTGATCATGTTAGGCAGCTCACAAGATCTAAACATGATGGCAAAAAAGAGGAGAAGACAACCATCTAGCTACTGCTATGGACCCGTAGTCCAAGAATGAATTACTCACGCATCACTTCGGAGGCAGGCATGGTGATGAAGAGCCCTCCGGTGATGATTTCCCTCTCTGGCAGGGTGCCGGGGAGAGCTTCAGAACCATCCCAAACTAGGGTTGACGACGATGGCGGCTACGGAAATTTTCGTGGATGGAGGCTCGGGTGTTTAGGGTTTTCCCGAGGAAGACATTATATAGGCCGAAGGGCGATGCCGGTGGGCGCCCACACCATGTGGTGGCGCGGCCAGGGGCACGCCGCCTCCCTGCCCTCTTCAGGTCTCCTTTGGACTCTATGTACATGACAACAAAATAGGGAATTTGGCTTTTGTTTCGTCCAATTCCGAGAATATTTCCACAACTTTTCTGAAATAAAAAACAGCAGAAAACAGGAACTGGCGATGTGGAGTCTTGTCAATATTTTAGTCCCAGAAAATGAATAAAAACTCTACGAAGTGTATAGTAATCATGAATCAATTGGCATATATCAACATGGAACATTAGAAATTATAGATACGTTGAAGACATATCAAGCATCCCCAAGCTTAGTTCTACTCGTCCTCGAGTAGGTAAAACGATAAAAACAAAATAATTTCTGAGGTGACATGCTACCAACACAGTCTTGATCGACATTATTGTAAAAGCATTGCAAGCTGAGAACAAAGTACTCTAATCATAGGCATGATAGATATAATTACAACAATGTAACTTAGCAACTATGTTGCAACATGAAAAGGAACACAAACAAAAGATCATGAATACTAATTCACTAAAATTTATATGTTTGTTTCGAGCATAGAGAAAACATAGCAAAGTGTTATTCAGCATGTCCTTAAAGGAATAGAAAAACATAAATGCCAGGACACCTTCAAAGTACAAGTGGTGACTACATACAAATAATTTGAGAACAAGTAATAACATATCATGAATCAATCAATAATAAAATTTGGAACTGATGCACATTATACTCAGAATGACAACTATGCTCTCTTAATTGGTGCATAAAGTTAGAAGATGAATACTCAACATAAAAATAAAAGAAATCCCCTTCGTAGAGGGAAGCAGGGATTACTCATGTGCTAGAGCTCTTTATTTGATTAAAACAAATATACTGAAAAAAAAATTGAGAGAGGTGTATGTCTATGTCAAGGAATGGTAATGAAAAACTTATCATAACTCATGGAAAGCAAGGTTTTTAGAATTTTTAGAGCGGTTTCCGTTGTTTATTAGTTTGGCACTCCCCTCACCATTCTTTTCAGAAACCAGGGCTAGCCGTGTTCATGGGTACCCACCAGCTTTCATCAAACCATGGGGAAGTGCCTTTTTGTGATTATTTGGCACCAGCTCTCTGTAAATTTAAATGAGCACATATTCCATACTCATTGAGTGAAAGAGGGAGAAGACCTTTGCTTGACATAAGACACAATAAACTTTAAACTACTTCCTCATGAGCTAAAACTATAACACAAAACAGGTATGATTTTGAAGGTTTAAAGGTAGCACACGAGAAATGTACTTGGAGTGGCGGTTAAATACCACATATAGGTAGGTATGGTGGATACATTTCGCAAACTTTGGGTTTTGGGGATTTGGGTGCACGAGTAGAGCTCATACTCAGTACATGTGAAGGCTAGAAAGAGAACGGGAGTGACAAATTAAGAGTGCAACAATGGCCATAATCATGCATAGCGACAAAAACATTATTAATCAAAGCATAAATGATATTACAAGTCAAAAACTAAATGATCATAGAGGCTAGAGGTGACGGGTTTGTAGTCATAACATGGTGTGAGCATACGCCAAGTCAACCAAATAAAGCATTCGAAGGAGAATACCACAATATTATCCTTTGATATGATAAAAACAACTCATGATTTCTTTGAATGGCACATTAAGAACTCTCAGATATTTGAGACAACTCATGCTACATCAATAACCACTAAGCATAAAATTGAAATGATATCTAACATGACATGTTAAAGTCTAAGCAACAGTCTAAACAAGCTTCACTTGTACCATTATAAGCATGAAATATTTCATTGCTTTCCAACACCAATCACTTTATTTCAACAAAAACTCTCGAAATAATTTATCAATGAAACAAGAGAGTACTACTCTACAAGAACTAACAACTCTGAATAAGAGATGCATAAAAACTAGGAGCTAAAAGGATTGCAGTAGCTAGCTGACAATTGAAGAATACAGGTATTCACATGAAAAAGCGGAGCGTGTCTCTCTCCCACACAAGAATGCTAGGATCCAACCAAGTCCATTACAGAAAGAAAAAAATAAAACAAAAACAAACAAGCGCTCCAAGTAAAGTACATAAGATGTGACTGAATAAAAATATAGTTTCACTAGAAGTGACCTGGTAAGTTGCTGGTGAAGAAGGGGATGCCTTGGGAATCCTCAAGCTTAGGCGCTTCAGTCTTCTTGAAATTTGCTAGGATGATCCACGGGGGCATCCCCAAGCTTATGCTTTTCACTCTTCTTGATCACATTATGTCATCTTCTTCTCTTGACCCTCGAAAACTTCCTTCACACCAAACTCGAAGTAATTCTCATTAGAGGGTTAGTGCATGATAAAAAAAACTCACATGTTCTCCATGGAAAAAAGCATTACAAATAATTTCTAAACATTAGCTACAACCACTGATGTTTTTTGGAGCAAATAAATCCACTCAACATAGTAAAAGAGAGAATGCAAAATAAAAGGCAGAATCTGTCAAAACTAGAACATTCTGTAAAGATAAATTTTTCTAGGCACTTATTTTGCTCAAATCAGAAAACTCAGAACGAAAAAAAAGTTGCGTACGTATCTAAGTATCACGCAAAAAAAAATTCAAGATGTTTCGATTTTTCTGGAATTTATGGTGAATTAAACGGTGGACAACAAAAATCTGTTCCTACGCAGAAATCCGAATCTAGCATCAACTTTCCACTAGAGAATTTACTTGGCACAATAATTCAAAAAATTAAAGTTACAAAGGAGTTATTATAGAAGTAAACAACACCTTGACTCAAATAAAACAAAAGAAAAATTATAGAAATAAAACATGGGTTATCTCCCAAGAGTGCTTTTCTTTAATGCCTTCAAGATAGGCCCGTAAATTGAGAAGATGCTCACATAAGAAATATGAATTAAGAAAAAGAGAGCATCAGAAGAAATTATAAAATAAATTTAAGTCTAACCCACTTCCTATGCATAGGAATCTTGTAAATAAATAAATTAAAGAAGAACAAACTAGAAATCTTGGGAAGCTAGAACAAGACCAATTTCAAAACTTTCAACAAAAGGAGAGGTGTTTTAGTAACATGAAAATTCCTACAACCATATTTTCCTCTCTCATAGCAATTTTTAGTAGAATCATGAACAAACTCAACGACATAATTATCACATAAAGCATGTTTGTCACGGTCTAAAAGCACACAATTCATATCAAGCTCAAAAATAGTGGGATCATAATGAAAAATAAAGACCTCTTCTTTCTCACTTTTAGCAATAGCAAAACAAGATGATTGGTCACTCTTAAAAGCTATGGAAAACATTATAGCAATCCTATTTTTAGTAGCATTATAATTTATAACATCAAGCAACATAGGACCATCATCTAGAGCATTATCATATAAATTTTCTAAACAAACTACCTCATTATCATGCATATCAATAGTTGGAATAAATAGATGATTATCGTAAGATTTATCAAAGTGGCATGAATTATCACAAATAACAGTAGCAATATCATTCTCACAATTTTCATTCATAGTAGTATCAAGGTCACAAGTAGAGAAAGTATCAATTTCATCAAAAATGGATATTTCAAAAGAATCAATAGGATCATCACAATTATCAATATAACACTCATCCTCCTTTGGTAAACATGGAGGCCAATAAAATAAGGTATGATTTAAAGATTTACTCTCATTGGAAGGTAGACATGGGTAGCTACTCCATTCTACCTCCTCCTGATCATCACTCTCCTCTTCTTTTTAATCCAATGAGCTTCCAGATTTAGCAATTTCTTCTTCCATAGGCTCCTGCAAGGCATTAGTCTCTTCCTTTGGTGGAGGGAATCTATAAAGATATTTAAGAATATAGCTATTTTCTTCCTTGTAATTATCAAAGCAACATTCAAGTATATCATAAATCTCATATTTATAAGGCGCCTCATGAATATATTCAAGCAAATAAGCAATTTCGAATGCACCCTTGCAAGCAATAAATTCTTCAATTTGTTCCACATCATAAAAGTCATAATATCCCTTAACATAGAAGATACGGTAACATTATCATTATAATCACATTGAAAAGGGAGGTGTTTATACCTCCTACAGCAACAAGATTTATCAAACCATCAAGTAACATTATAAGTAGAGCACACGTTTTTAACATAGTTATTCAATTTATTAATTTGTTCCCATAAGTGTGCCCCTTTTTGTGACAAGCGGTGTTTCTTATAATATTTTTGTTGTTCTTCCGTGAACCCATCTTGCCAATAAGATCTAGTTTCAAAGAAATCAACCATTGATAGCAAGTATGATAAAGCAAGTAAAAAGAAAGACAATAACAAAGTAAAGACATTCGTAGTCAGAGACTCCCCTTGCAGATATCCTCTTCCTCCCTGGCAACGACACTAGAAAAGAGATTGAAGGCGTGTGGACACACGTTCGTTGGGAGACCCCAAGAGAAAGGTATGATGAGTACAACAGCAAGATTTTCCCTCAAAAAGAAACCAAGGTTTAATCCGACCAGTAGGGGAAACAAATCACTTTTGAAGGTTGTTGAAGATGATGTTGGCAGAGCGCACTACCAGGCTCAGGAGCAATGTGGAATCTCCACACAACACAACTAAGATACTTTGCCCCAACGAAACAGTGAGGTTGTCAATTTCACCTGTCTTGCTGAAAACAAAGGATTAGACGTAAAGTGTGGAAAATGATGTTTGTTTGAGTGAATGAAATGATAAAAGTGTTTGGAATAAAAGAGAATCGTGTTTGCGGTAGGTTGTATTATCAGCATAAAAGAATGTACCGGGTCCACAGTTCACTAGTGGTGTCTCTCCATAACAGATAAATAACATGTTGGGTGAACAAATTACAGCTAGGCAATTGACAAAATAGAGGTTTCACCGAGATTCAATTGGGCATTACAACATGATACATAGACCGTCATTCAACTGCATCTATGACTAATAATCCACCCTCAGGACGTCATCCGAGCAAACTTTGGGTATTAAGTTGCAAGCAATAGATTATTGCATGAAGTAAAGTGCATAATGTAAAAAATAGAATTACCCTTAGACAAAACATTGTTCTTTTATCCCTAGTGGAAACAACACATCCACAATCTAAGAAGTTACTATCACTCTCCCAGATTACTGGAGGCATGCACCCACTATCTAGCACAAATACTCCCTCTTGGAGTCACAAGTATCAACTTGGACAGAGCATCTACTAGCAACGGAGAGCATGCAAGATCACAAATAACATATATGATATATCTATAATCAACTTGACATAGTATTATGTTTCAAAAAAACACTTGACATAGTATTCAATATTCATTGGATCCCAGCAAACACAACATGTAGCATTACAATAAGATGATCTTGATCATGTTAGGCAGCTGACAAGATCTAATCATGATGGCACAAAAGAGGAGAAGACAACCATCTAGCTACTGGTATGGACCCGTAGTCCAAGGATGAACTACTCACGCATCACTCCGGAGGCAGGCATGGTGATGAAGAGCCCTCCGGTGATGATTCCCCTCTCCGGCAGGGTGGTGGGGAGAGCTTCAGAGCCCTCCCGAACTAGGGTTGATGACAACGGCGGCTACGGAACTTTTCGTGGATGGAGGCTCGGGTGTTGTAGCGCCTCGACTTCGGAAGTATGCAAAGTGCTGGGTGTCACCGGTTACGATACCCGACTGAAGGTTACCAGGATTACCATCCCCAGGCTGAATCACATCAGCAGGCGCGGCTCGGTCATGGATCATCGGCCCACAACCCCTCAGTCATGACATAACGTTGGGCCTAGCCAAGTTGCATATTAAAGATATCAAGACTCAGAACAATTTGGCACATCATAGTCTCTACGACACAAATCAAATAACAACGTATGGTCCGACTTTACTGCGTGCATGTGTCTTACAGACGCCATTGGTTAATTCTGAATCATTGAGATCCTGCAACCCTTGTATAGCTTCCCCCTGCCACTTGGATCTCGATGTGTCTTACAGACGCCATTGGGTAATTCTAAATCATCGAGATCCTGCAACCTTGGAAAATGGCTAAGCTTGACTTTGAAGAATTACCCAATGTCTATATGGAAAAGGGCTAGGCTGAATCAAAGTCAAGATTTTTACTTGCCCCTTTCTCCCCCTCGTACTCCCGTCTCTCGTGATCCTCCTCCATCGGTTCCCCTGGCTTTTAGGGGCTAGATGTCGTATCATCGAGATCCTCGTCCTCACCAAGTTCTCTAGACGGACGTTTGTGTTGCACATATGGCTCGCCTCGTCCTCCTCTTCCCCTAGCCCCAAACCTTCCTACCATAGGAGCTCGTGACATGAATTGACCAGGTGCTTGTATCCTTCTCTTTTCAAGTAGCCATTTTCCATAGTGCACTGATTTGGAGTCATGCACACCGTCTCCGCACTCCATATCATGTCCCATAACTCCGCAAACATCACAGAAGAAACCCACCTTCTCATACTTCACCTTCAGTAGCAGACGATCGGAGCCGCTTATGTTCAAAGGAGTAAAACTTATTAGTGGTTCCCCCACATCAATGCTTGCACGTACTCTCTGACATAATCCCCCTCAAACCATCATTGTGGATTCATCTCTACACTTTGCACCTTACCAATCCTGCGTGCTGATTGATCCACAATTGGCTGCACCTTATACAGCACCGGGATGGAGTGGATCTGATCCCACACCAATGCTCTGTCCAAACTAATCTCCGAGGGGTGGCATAGTCCATCATATTTGGCAATCACCACCATCAATTTCTTGAAGAGCCATGGTCCTTGGAGCGTTACCTTATTCCAATCCCCGAAACAGAAGAATTTGAACGTGAACATGTTATTATCGACTTTTCGTAGCTCTGGATCATATTCCAATCCCCATATTCCACACAAGGTGTCAAAAAGCGCCGCCGTACTAACAGGTTTCCTCGTATGAACCCTAGCCACCGCGAGCCACCTCGCATGTTTCTTTAAGTCTTGCAGAATCTGGTCCCCAACAAAGACATCATCAAGCTCCCCCTCACGAAGCTCAAGATTCTCCATTGCCATTTCCAAATCCTCCTCTCCTATGCCCTGTTTCAACTTGACCCCTCCTCTCCCTCCTGACTTTGCCATCGAAAGCCAAAGTAAAACGAGAAAACGATCGGTACATACAAGGAGATCGCGTCGGACTTCTTATACCCCGCCTCCTCCTGGAAAAGGATTCGGATCCGATTTCCTCTGCAAAATTCTCACACCGACGACGAAATCGGCGATGGAGCCAGAAACCCTAGATCACCTAGGTCATATGTTTACGGTACCTTTTCATTCATTTTATTTTGTGTGTGTGGAAATCTCATACGGGCCTCTTGACCGCATGGAGGGAAAAGGCCTGACGGCCTACTTCGCTCAGTAGATGGGCCATCGTCTTCATCCAACACCAAACACTACACACTTCACAGCCTCTCTGGCACCAACGGCGGCGCTCGTTCCCGCTTTTCATCGCCGCCACGCCGGTGCCTGCACCATGCTCCGCCTCTGTAGCTCCACCCTGGACCGCCTTCTCTCTTCCGGAGCCACCTTTCCCGGATCCTCGGTCCACCGCCTCCTTTCCACGGCCGCACCCGCCGTTTCCCAAATCCCTAGCTTCGCCGCCGAGGAGTACCTCGTCGAAACCTGCGGCCTTACCGCAGCGCAAGCCCTCAAGGTCTCCACAAAGGTCTCCCACCTTAAATCCCCCTCCAAGCCCAACAGTGTCCTCGACTTCCTTGCCGGCCTCGGCCTCTCCACCGCCGACGTCGCTACCGTCATCGCCAAGGACCCCAGGCTACTCTGCGCCGATGTGGAGAAAACCCTAGAGCCCGTCGTCACTGGGCTCGCGGGCCTCGGTCTATCGCGTGATGAGATTGCGCGCCTCGTCCTGCTTGCCCCCGGAAGAATCCGCTACAGATCCATCATCTCCAACTTGCAATACTACCTGCCCATATTCGGCTCCTTCGAGAACCTGCTTCCAGCGTTGAAGTTCAACGCTGATCTCCTCACACGCAACCTCGAGGGGTTTGTGAAGCCCAACGTCACGGTCCTGCGGGAGTGCGGTCTAGGTGATTGTGATATTGTCAAGCTAGGCTTAGCTGTGCCTAGGTTGCTCACCAACAACCCGAAGCGTTTCCGGGCGATTGTGGCTTGTGCCGAAGGTTTAGGTGTGCCCTGTGGCACCCCGATGTTCAGGCACGCCCTGCATGCTGTTGCATACGACAGTCAGGAGACAATCGCCGCCAAACTAGAATACTTGAAGAAGGCGTTTAGGTGGTCTGATGATGAGTTGGCCATTGCCGTGTCTAGGGCCCCAACTTTGCTGACAAAGTCCAAGGACATGCTGAGGGGCAGGTCTGATTTCCTGTTCTCCGAGATGAGGTTGGAACCTGCATACATTGCTCATCGTCCCGCAATACTCTCTTATAGTTTGGAGGGACGGCTCAGACCCCGGTATTATGTTTTCAAGTTTCTTAAGGAGAATGGATTGCTAGAGTGGGAGCGGAGCTACTATTCAGCAGTCGTGGTGACTGACAAGGTATTTGTGGAGAAGTACATACACCCGCACAAGGAAGCCGCGCCACAAATCGCTGAAGACTATGCGGCCGCTTGCAGAGGGAAAGTGCGGGCTAATTTCATATTTACATGAACCAATAATGCTCCGTGGAAGCTGATAGCAGGTGACTGGCACAACAAGGTTTTCACTCTGAGTAGGAAGCATGTAATTCCTGTTTCGGTGTTCTTTGCCTAACTGGATGTTGGCTGTCTGCTATAGCATGTCTGTTACATGTTTATTTGGGTGTTGCTACTCCGATATGATGAAACTGATGATATGATTTTGTTAATCCTGGTATGTCCGTTACATCATTCAGTAGCTAGAGAAGAAAAAATTACAGCTCTGAACTTGTCCGTCCTCATGTCATGTTGGCACACTTATTGGAACCAAGAGAGTGTGAGATCAGTCATTCGGCATATGCTTTGAAGTACCAACGAGTATAATATATGGACACTATATATTTATGTTCAGCCACGGAAGTTTGTAGTGTATCCATCAATTCTATCTTCCGTGAAGAAATTCTCATTTTTGGCCATAAACATGATATGAAGTCTCTCAAAATTTCCCTTGGATGAGAGGTTTGGAATCAAATTTTCACGGTGACCAATTTTGAATTTGTTGATGGCTATAGTGTGTTTATCATTGCCAAGGATTCAGTTTTGATCTACTTTGTTGATGGCTCTAGTTCTTCCAAGCTGAAAATCTTCGTTCTTCCTGCAGCTGCACCCTACCAAGTTGAGACTATGCAACAGTTTGCAGAGGCCAAGTGCCGACTAGATTCAGATTTTTGTGAACCCAAAACAGGCATGATATTTGGTAACTGCATATGGCACAACAACGTTTCCACAATGTGTATTAAGCTGGTAATTCATGATTCAATGTTCTTTGCTTGACTCAATGGTGGTCTGGTATATTACATGCTGGTTTTGTCATTGCTAACTCCTTATTAAACTGTTACTTTCATTGCTTGATCCTGATATGACTGTCATCGGTAGAGAAGAAAGTGTGTCCCCGGGATTAATTCACCTGGCTTTGGCTTATATTGATGTTTCAACAGTGTTGGTCATTTGTGTGCGCAAACTTGCATCCATATATGATTTCTTGGGGATTTCTTTAGCGAAGGTCTGAGCATATTAATCTTGATAACGTACCACTCATGAAGGAATGCTAAAGGGCGTCAGATTAACTTCTCTTTCTATTATTCATTTATTGTACTGTAAATGATCAATTAGTAGATAAGAAACAGACTTCAATCATAATAATAGTAAATATTTCTTGTTATCAGGAATTGATTATGGCAATGTTGATATGACAGTACGTATAACATCATCATCATGCATTAAAAATGGAAACACATATAACATGCGCAATAGAGTATGTATTGCAGTGCCGAAATTTGTTCATTGCTTTATTCTTTTGTTTCTTTTTGTTTAGGGAGTGCAAATCAGATATCTAATTTACAAACCTAGAAATCACTAAGTTGCAACCCCTAGATTTTTTTAGGTAATTAAGGTCCATATTTATTTAGTATATTAGAGTTTCCGCTTCTTTGAATTGTTCCATGCAAAAATCATCTTATAGGTGTGCTACAGTAAAGCAATATATTCCTCAAATCTGTAATGCAATGCCACAAGATGACATGTCTTAAAATGATTAAGTCTTGTTAGATCAAAAGGACACAACTGCTGTTGAGATGAATCTCGAGGGGTAGGAGATGAACCATGAGAAATGAGGTACTTCCTTGGTTACACAACACTGTCCTTCGTACCTAGGAACCCTGTGATGTTTTTGCAACTGACCGGCATTTACAATATTTTTCCTGCACAAAGCATGCCCATATCTAACCCTGTTTCACATCCGTGCTTGTATTATGTAACTAGCTTAAAAACTAAACTGGGTTTTCAAATGATTTAGCTTCTTGTCTGTTAAGAATCTTAGGTATTTGCCTGCAGGTACAAATATTTCTGCGATTTCGATTTTTCTACTGAAACTAAGTTAGTCTTTGGTGTGATACAGCCAACTTGGTTTAGTTGGCACCACTTTTTTTTTTCTTGCCCCAATGGGGAAAATTTAGTTGTTTCTACATTTGTTGTCACTTAGGAAGATCTATACTAGTAGCATGGCAATAGTAGCTCACCAAACTGATCTGTACGCGGTCCATCGCATTGTCAGATAGACCCTGGTCATACAGATATTGTTATGCAATAACTGGAAATTAGTTTGCTTTCAGTTTCTGATTTACTATCATCATAAGGTTGATTACTAATATTATAATTATCTGTCAGGCCCTCATTTTCTTATCTGTTTTTGTACAGAGTTCAATTAGTTAAGTAGTTCCAAGTGGGGATTATCCAATAGTTTTCTTGTGTGCATAAATTCCCTTGCCCAAACTATAGCGTATATGCGTGTAAATTACCTGGCATAGATTAAGTGTAAATTACCTGGCATAGATTAAGTGTAAACTATAGTGTCACGGATACAGTTCAGTTAGTTGTGTTCTGGTACTGTATCCTTTTGTATCACGGATTACCTGGCATAGATTAAGTGAACCAATCTGATGGCTGCATGCATGTACTTCCATTTGTTTGTAACCCAACGTTGCAGTGTCCCATGGTTATGTTGCAATCAAGTTGCCCTGACCCTAGCATAAGTCAAATACGGCTTCTTTGATGACCAGTGCAAATGGTGTTAGTTTCTGCTACTACTAGTACCAACACTGAACCTGATACTTGCATGACAACTTACATTCACTGTCACGGAACTACGCACCGAAACAAATAGCTTCCAGGCTAGCGCGATTTCTGTTGATTTGATAGTTAGGGGTTAGCCCATCCGGTGGCCTCCATTACTCATATTTTTTTTTCTAAAATTATAATACTACCTAATGCCCTAAATTTCTCAGTTTGAATGATCAGTTCCAGTGTGGATGCGGATGACTGAACACAAGACCACTCAAGAGTCAACAGGAAAGGTTTTTAAAGCAGTCCAGAAGAGGCTAGGACATGACCAGCAGCTTGCTCATTTCACACCACCTGAGAGGTGAAGTGCTGATTCGATGTCTCTGATCAATACTTTTGGCTCATGGAACCTCTAAACCAGCCGGAGACGCCACCCATAGATTCCAGTGAGCTGCCATGGGGTGCCGAATGCAGTTAGTAGCATGCTCTGCTCCCATACAAGAATTCAGACAAACTTATGTTCAATCACTGTACTCTCAAGTCTTAGCAGCCCAATTGAAAACTGTTGGAGCCTGGGACACCTGAAACACGATTGGCACTATATATGGCTTATCATCTACCTGCAGCATTAACAATGACGTGTCTGGCCTCCATGAAGAAATATGTGTTGTTTAGTTGCCAAAAATGTTTTGCACGTGTTATGTTTGACTGAATAATTGCACAACAGGGTTGGCACCATATGGCAGAATTCTTAGATATGCGCATGTTAATTACGATAACTTTTTTTTTAATGTGGCTTTGGAGTTATAGTGATCCTTGGATAAATATTGCTCTTCAAGTGTTCAAGAAGATAATATATTGCTCTTCAAGAGTATGATTTGCAAGATTTTGCTGATCGACTGGCGCTTTTGTGATTTTAAACTTGGATCATGGATCGGAGCTGGGCCTGAGTGATGAAGATGCCGTGGAAACCGTACGGGACACGCCTGGGCAGCTGCACTTCGGCGACGATATACAGGTCCGGCGAGCGTGCGTCCATGACGACGAACCGGCTGTCTCGAGTGGCCACGTTGTGCACGTAGCACACCACGTATTCGTCGTCCTTGTTGCCATTGCCGTCGACATGGTCGGGGACAAAGAGTGGCTCTCCGGCGAAGCACCCTGGACCGAAGTCACGCCGAGCCAAGGCGCAGTCGCCGTCCCAGGACCCGGCGCGGCCAAAGTCCAACTTTGCCACCCCGCCGATCCTGGGTATGGGGTCGCAGACGCCGAAGTAGCCGTAGCGGTTTCGCCGGCCAAGGCGACCTGGGTGGATGGCGCCCAACTCGAGGTTCTCCGCGGAGAGCGGGGTGCGGGAGACGGTGCCCATGCGAAGGTTTATGCACACCATCTCGACGCAGGCGTGGACCAGCTCCATGCGCTCTAGCACGTGCTCGACGGGCGTCATGTTGGGCGCCACCAGCACCAGCTCCTCGCCGCCGACCTCCTCCCACGCGTTCACCGAGTGCACCATGTTGAAGCCCGGCACCTCGAACCACCGCATATCTGACTCGTCCGTGGCGTGCCGGGGAAGCACCCCGAGCCGGGGCACCTTGCCCGGGTCCGCCCCGACGAGGGCGCCGTTCGCCATCACCATGGGTTTGATCACCATCTGTGTCTCCGGGAAGATGGCATACCGCTCCGTCACGGCGAAGTCGTGCAGGAAGTGCGTCTGCTTCACTGAAAATATGGGCACGTCGGCGGCCTTGTTCCCGGCTGAGTCGAATCGGGAGTAGGTGAGGAATGGAGGGATGAGGCCGTAGCGGAATGCGAAGAGCTCGCCGGTGATGGGGTCCTTCTTGGGGTGCGCGGTCATGCGCAAGAGGAGGCCGCCTCCGAAGTCGTGCCTACTGTGCGTGGTCATTTCGCCGGTGTCCGGGTCGTCTCGCACGGCGTAGGGGAGGTCCGACTTGGCGAGCGCATGGAGGCGGCCTCCGAAGAAGGCGAGGCTGGTGTTGGCGACCCCACGTCCTCGACCAGGTTCATCTGGCCGGTCAGCACTCTGGCTGCCGGCGACGGCGGACGCGCCACCTCGGCCACGCCGTGGAAACCAGCTAGGATGTTGGGCAGGACAAGCTCGCCCGCGTCCCGCTTGAGGAGCTCCACGTAGCAGGAGCAGAGGACGGGATCGAAAGAAGACGGGACGTGGGGAGGAGCAAAGACGTGGGAACGAGATCGGAAGAAGACGATAACAACGTCGAAAGGGGTAGCAAAGTGGAACAAGTTGCTTAGTTGTGTTAGGATAGGCCATAGGAACACAAAACACAAAGCTATAACCGAACTCTTCAGAAGATTCCCGATGTTTCGTCCGATACGGGAGTTTCAGCCTATAAGCGCATGTAAACTCCATAGAGAGAAGTTGATGCCGGTGAAGCGGGTCACACCCCGGAGTGAAATATTTGCTATCCAAAACCCACAACACACCTATACTAACATGGTATGGCACCCCCTAACTTGTGCTGGGATCTAGACTCTCTGGAGCCCCCTCCGGTGAAACTCTAGACCCGCTAGAGAAATACCGGACTTATATGAATACACGCGGTAACAACGTTAAAAGGGGTAGCAAAGTGGAAAAAGTTGCTTGGTTGTGTTAGGGTAGGCCATAGGAACACAAAACACAAAGGTAGAACCCAACTCTTAAAAAGATTCCCTATGTTTCATCCGATACGGGACTTTCGAGCTATGTCCATGAAATCAGAGTGATAAGTTGTGTTGGTCAACATATCACGTCTAATATCTATATTGTCTGCATAGATACAAAGAACATTTGAGGGCAGAACTAGCATGAAACATATTTAAACTTAGTGATAAGTTGTGTTGGTCACTTAACAAAATAAGTAGATAATACTTGAGGACACACCGTTTGTTCCGGAGTACACATTGTCTCAAGGTTTTACCTTGTATAGTCCAACTATGGGGATTATGTCATGTTATTAATTAGTATCTTGAAGCAACGCTACAATATATACGATTACATGTGATTTGAAATTTTTATCTCATCCAAATTATTTTTCGACTCTTTAGATGATGCTATCATGAAATGGCTTGGGGAATTGCATGGGGTCTGAATCACAAGCGAGAAAAACGATTAATGTTGTAGAAAAAAGAACTATATATATATAAAACCACTTGTCTCATAGTAGAGAAGAACTAGCATGAACAAATTTAAACATTCAAGATAATAATGGAATGACAAGATTTTTTGGGTTAATACAAATAATTGAGTTATTTCATTGCCATTTTGCACATGATGGCTAAACTAAACTTACTACAACATATCAAATCATTTTCTCGGTTGTCAAAATATATTTTGACGTAGTGTTAGACCTTGTTTTCCTCTCACGTAAGATGGTATGGAGTAGTACTCCAACCGGAATACGTTTTCTGTAATGCCACATGATGGGTTTTTCATCACCTAATAACACGTAACCGATCCCCTCCTAGAGGGATACGATCGTTCCACCAAAATCCACATGGTATTAGAGCCAGGCTCTTTCGAGACCTAGCTGCTGCACCGCAAAACCCTAAGACACCAGCCGCCGCGGCCGCACGAAGAAAACCACGACCACGACCAAGACAAAGCTATAGCCGCCGCCGCACATACTGCCGCTGCCGCCGCCTCAAGATCATGAAGAAAAACCACGAAAAAACAAAGACCCTGCCGCGGCCGCCGCAAGATCTGCTGCCGTCGCCGCCTCAAGATCAAGACAAGACCCTCTCATCGCCGCCATGTCGTGACCGACCGCCGTGATCGCTGCTGCTCTGGGATCTCCTCCCACTCTCCTTCTCACCTACAACAACTACTTGGTCTAGAAGTCTCTCGTGCTCCCTCCTCTGCGTGGAGCGCAGGTGACCGCACTGCTCGACAGATCTGATGTCGCGCCCGCAAAAACTGTTGAAGTGGTGGAAGAAGGAAAGAAAACGGAGGTCCCCAACCCGCTGTACTCTGCCTGGATAGTGCGAGATCAACTCGTCATGGGATGGTGATACGTCATAAACATATCCTTAATTTCTGATGTTCCATGTTGTTTTCTTATTGTTTCCCACATGTTTGCTATACACTTTATGTTTTTTTTATCGATTTTCCGGACTAACCTATTGACAAGATGCCACAGAGCGAGTTCCCTGTTTTCTGTTGTTTTTAGTTTCAGAAAGGTTGTTCTGGAAATATTCTCGGAATTGGAAAATTTGAAGCCCGGAAGTCTTAGAATTCCCGAAGGTTCCACGGAGTCTCGAAGAGATCCGGAGGGGGCCCTCAGGGGGCCCAAACCATAGGGCGGTGCGCCCCCCCTTGGTCGCGCCGGGGGGTGGTGTGGGCCCCCCAGGCCTCCACCGCCTATGCCTTTTCTCCTATTTAATCCCCCGAGACAAAAACCCTAGGAGGATCCCACTTTTATCCAAGAAACACCCAAGGCCACCGTCACCGTCATCCCGAGATCGGGAGGGTTCTGGAGCTCTCTCCGGCACCCTGCCAGAGGGGGAAATCATCACCGGAGGGGTCTACACCACCATGCCCTCCTCCGAAGTGATGCGTGAGTAGTTCATCCCTGGACTATGGGACCATAGCAGTAGCTTGATGGTTGTTCTCTCCACTTTGTGCCTCATGTTTAGATCTTGTAATCTGCCTATCATGATCAAGATCATCTTTATGTAATGCTACATGTTGTGTTTACTGGGATCTGATGAATGTTGAATGCTATGTCTTCTGATTATCAATCTATCATGTTATCTTCATGCTTATGTTATTTATGATCTTGAATTCTCTGTGTTATTAGTATATGCTCTGGCCAAGTAGATGCTAGTAACTCCAAGAGGGAGTATTTATGCTCGATAGTTGCTTCATGCCTCCTTTGCATCAGTGCTCGAGTCACAGAAACGTGACGGATGGAGGATGTGCTGTTGCCATTAGGGAGAAAACAACAATGCCTTGTCTAAGGATGATGTTATTGTTTACATTACATACTTTTCTTACTGTGATTATCTGTTGCTTGCAACTTAATACCCAACGTTTGTTCGGATGATATTCGAAGGGTGGATTTTTAGTCATAGATGTAGTTGGATAACGGTCTATGTATTTTGTTGTAATGCCCGCATGAATCACATAGTAATATTTATGTCTTGCATATGCACTACGGCGCAGCCTTCATTTCTGTCAATTGCCCAGCTGTAATTTGTTCACCACACATGTTATTTATCTTTCACGAAGAGACACCACTAGTGAACTGTGGACCCCAGTCCTTTTTCCTCATACTTATAAACACCTACTGCTGTCGTACTTCTCTCATACTGTTCCTACTGTTTCCCTACTGTTTTCCACACCATACGTTTATAACCTCTTTGTGTTCAGCAAAACCAGTGAGACTGACAACCTCACTGCTTCGTTGGGGCAAAGTGATTTGATTGTGTTGTGCAGGTTCCACGTTGCTTCTGAACCGGTAGTGCGCCCTGCCATCTCAGCTTGTTCAACCTTCTGAAGTTAATCCTTCCTACTACTGGTCGATTCAGCCTTGGTTTCTTTCTGAGGGAAACTTGGAATTGTGCTCTTCATACCTTCCTCTTGGGGTCTCCCAACGAACGTGTGTATCACACGCATCAAGCTAATTTCTGGCGCCGTTGCCAGGGAGGAAGAGAATTTCTACAAGGGGAGTCTCTCACTTCCAATCTCTTTACTTTGTTTTTGTTTTTCTTAGTTTATTATATTTTTCTTGTTTGCTTCTCTTTAACAAAAACACATAAAAATTAGTTCTTATTATAGTTGTTATTTTTGCTTTATCATGCTTGCTATCAATGTTTAATGCCTTTGAAACTATATCTTATTGGCAAGGTGGGTTCCCAAATGAACAACAAAAAATTTATAAGGAACACCTCTTGTCACAAAAAGGGATACACTTATGGGAGCAAATTAATAAATGCATGACTATGCTAAAAACTTGTGCTCTACTTATAATGTTACTTATTGCTTTGATAAATCTTGCTGATGTAGGAGTTATAAACAGCTCCCTTTTCAATGTGAGTATAATGATGATGTTACCATATCTTCTTATGTTAAGGTAAATTATGATTATATGACGTGGAACAAATTGAAGAATTTATTGCTTGGAAGGGTGCATTTGAAATTGCCTATTTGTTTGAAAGTATTGATGATGCACCTTGTAAACACGAGATTTATGCTATACTTGAATATTGCTTTGATAATTAAAAGGATTGTAATTACTACATAATGGAATATCTTAATAAATGCTCTCAACCTAAGGAAGAGACTAATGCCTTGCAGGAGCCTATGGAAGAAGAAATTGTTGAATCTGGAAGCTCATTGGATGAAAAAGAGGAGGAAGAATGGAACCCATGTCTACTTCCCAATGATAGTAACTATTTAACTCATACATTATTCGATGAAATTGATACTTGCTATACTTGTGACCTTGATACTACTTCGAATGAAACTTGTGAGAATGATATTGCTACTATTATTTATGATAATCCATGCTACTTGGATAAATCTTATGATAATGCTCTTGATGATGGTCCTATGTTACTTGATGTTATAAATTATAATGCTACTGAAAATACGATTGCTATAATGTGTCCTATACCTTTTATGAGTGACCAGTCATCTCGTTTTGATATTGTTAAAAGTGGGGAAAAGAGGAGCTGATTTTAAATTTTGAGCCCACTGTTTTGGAGCTTGATATGAATTGTGTTATTTTAGACCATGACAAACATGCTTTATGTGATAGTTATGTTGTTGAGTTTGTTCATGATGCTACTGAAAATTATTATGAGAGAGAGGAAAATATGGTTGTAGGAATTTTCATGTTACTATAATACCTCTCTTTTTGTTGAAAGTTTTGAAGTTGCTCTTGTTCTACCGTCCCATGATTTCTAGTTTGAGCTTCTTTAATTTATTTCTTAACAAGATTCATATGCATAGAAAGTGGGTTAGACTTAAATTTGTTTTATACTTTCTTCTTGATGCTCTCTTTTTCTTAATTCATATTTTTTTATGTGAGCATCTTCTTCATTTGAGAACACTTGATTCCACTTTTCTGGGCCTAGCTAAAAGGCGTTAAAGAAAAGCACTTCTGATAACCCATGGTTTTATTTTTGCTTCGTTATTTTTTCTGTTTCCTTTGAGTCAAGGGGTTGTAAACTTCTGTAGAAACTCCTTTGTATCTTTCTTTTCATGTTTTAGTAGTGCCAAGTAAGGTTTCTGACGAGAGTTGGGGTTGGTTTTCGGATTTCTGCGCAGAAAACAGATTTCTGCTGTCCACCATAAAAAATCATATAAATCATAGAAAAATCAAAATGACCTGAAATTTCTTGTGCTTATTCCTCGGCTAATTATGAACTTTTTTGTTCTTTAAGTTTTTCGATCTGAGCAAAATAAGTGCCTCGAAAAAATTCGTATTTACAGACTGCTCTGGTTTTGACAGATTCTGCCATTTTTCTTGTATTTGCTCTTTTGCGATGTCAAGTGGATTTCTTTGCTTCACAAAACATCAGTGGCTGGATCTAATGTTTAAAATTATAAATAGCACTTGTGCCATACATAACCAATGTATTTTAATTGTTGCACTAACCCTCTAATGTGAATTATTGTTTGAGTGTGGTGTGAAGGAAGTTTTCAAGGGTCAAGAGAGGAGGTGATATATGTGATCAAGAAGAGTGCAAGGTCAAAGATTGGGGATGCCCCCGTGGTTCATCCAAGATTTTTTTTAGAAGACTCAAGAATCTAAGCTTCGGGATGCCCAAGGCACCCCCTTCTTCATCAACTATCTATCAGGTCACTTCTCGTGAAACTATATTTTTATTCGGTCACATCATATGAAGTTTACTTGGAGCGTCTGTTTATTTTTCTTTTCTTTTCTTTTGTTTTCCCTGATGCAATAATATAGTTGGATCCTAGCATCCTTGTTTGAGAGAGACATGCTCCTATTTTTCATTTGAATACTTGCTATGCTAGTATTCTTAGTTTTCTTCTAGCTGCTGCAAAAAATTCCTGTTTAGCTCTTGTTTTCATTGCATCTCTTATTCAGAGCTGTTAATTTTAGTAGTGTTATGTGAGTACTCTCATGTTTTCGTTCTGTAGCATGTAGAGGATTTTTGTTAAAGCATGTTTTGTATGGTGCTTGTTGGGAAAAGAAATTGTTGCTTGAGATAGAATTTTTAACGGTGCAAGTAGAAGCTTGTATAGAATGTGGCTAGAACTTTTTCATATCATGCTAGATGTTATTTTAATTTTAAAGCCTTGTGGTTATTGAGTAGCATGATTAGCCTCAAATAGCTGAGAGTGTTTAATGTGCCATTGAAAGAATCATGAGTAGTTCTTGTCATATTGAAGCATAAATTTGTGGTGTTCTCCTTTGAATGTTTTATTTGGTTCACTTGGCGCATGCTCACACCATGTTTATGACTATGAACCAGTCACGAATAGCCTCCATGATCATTTAGTTTTTGAACTTGTGGTACCTCTTATGCTTTGATTAATGATGTTTATGTCGCTCTGCATGATTATGGCTATTATGCTCTCTTGATTTATCGCTCCTAGTCTTTTGCTAGCCTCCACCGGTACTGAGTATGGGCTCTACTCGTGCATCCAACTCCCTAAAACCAAAGTTTTCCCATTGTGTCCACCATACCTACCTACATGTGGTAATTAACCGCCACTCCAAAGTAAATTGCTCATGTGCTACTAATATCCCACAAGTATAGGGGATCGTGTGTAGCCTTTTCGATAAGTAAGAGTGTCGAACCCAACGAGGAGCTAAAGGTAAGATAAATATTCTCTCAAGTTCAATCAACCACTGATACAACTCTGCACACACTAAATGTTTGCATTATCTAGGAAATAAAACTAGAGCAATAATATGGGTATGAGAGATAACTTTGCAAGATAATAAATACAAGAAAGTAAATGTTAGTGCTGCAGCAATAAAATATACTAAGTAACCATAAACTAACAGTACCATGAGTGCGGAAAAGTGGTCGTAATTGTGGTGGCTTTGTCCAAGATTAATTAGTGAAGATATCGGGTTCATTGTCTTCGATGCAGCTTTCTATGTGGGAGAGGCAAAGCTAACAAGATCTCGCTATCCAATGATTGCAAGTACTTATGATTGAAACTCTAGCAAACATCCATAACTATTAGAAGATACATTAAGGTAAACTACGCCCCTTATTTTGCACATACTACTAACCCTATGGTGTTGAACCAAGCGCGCACACATATAATGGACACCAACGGACAGTACCATATCAACATACAACTCTAATGAACCAAAGACATTCAACCAACCAATTAAAAGACAAATAAACTACACAAACATGACATAGATCATAGGATAAATATTATAGCATCAAACACCATGTTTACATAGAACGGTACAGAGTTTTGTGGGAGGATGAACCACTGAATACAATGAGGATATGATGATGGAGGTGTTGGTGAAGACGGCATCATGGCAGAGAGGATGGAGAAGGGGCAGCACGTGAGGCTCCTCCTGCGCTGGCCGGCCATCATGGGGGAGCGCTGCCCCTTAGCCCCCTTCCTCCATGGCTTCTTGGTGCTGTAGATGAGCCCTCCCCCATGGAGATGATACCATGGAGGAGGCAAAATTCGTGGCTGTCCAAGAATTAGGGTTTTCCTCTCCTTATATGTGATGGGACAATGCTCCCCGGCCCTCCGATGGATGGCCCCTTCATCCAAAGGCTCTTGGGAACCTCTAGAACCTTCCTAGGGACCCCTCTAAGCCCCAAAGTCGTGTCTTGGCCGAATCCATCGAATATGGTAAGAGTTGGACTCAATCCCGTCACCGATTCCTGTAATCAGATATATATATTCTCCAGTAAAATGGGTCCACAAGTCGCATATGAACTCGGATTGGGCTGTTCTTGGGCTTAAATGAAAGGTATGGAAATGGCCAACAACTTTGTAGGCAATTTGACCTTCAGTTGACATTGTATTTGGGGTAAAACTGATGATTTCTAAAAACGGTTGGTGGACAGATTTCAGGAAAGTCAGAGTCCTTTTCCAACAAGTCTCCTTTTGTTTTTCTTGTTAATTCCTACGCATCAAAGATTAAAACAAGAACATTGTGCACTCTTGCAACTATTAATAGGTTAGTCCAAATAAATCATAAACTTTATTTAAAATCAAGTGTCAAAAGCATAATATTAGCATGAAACAATCAAAAATTATAGATACGTTATGGACGTATCAACATCCCCAAGCTTAATTCCTACTTGTCCTTGAGTAGGTAAACGATAATAAAGTAATTTTTGATTATAAATGCTATGATCAGTTCCTTAACAATTGCATGATGTATGGATAGTAAAACTTAGCAATCATGTTACCTAATGAAAAGTATCAATGAACTACGAGCTCATAACATGAAATTTATAAACATCAACCAGATTATAATGATCATAATAAAGCATGATAGAGTGGTATCTCGCTTGCCCTTAATTTTGGAGCAAAACATAAATGCGAGGGCACCTCTGAAGTTCAAGAGAAGACTAGAAGTAAAAATATCAAAGATACAAGCATCAAAGTTATACCACAATTAACCGTGCTTTGGGACAAACACATCACACTAAGAATGACAATTATGCTCTCAAAGAGGTGCTCAAAGAATATGGTGGAGACTCAACATAAAAGTAAAAGAAAGACCCTTCGCGGAGGGAAGCATGGATCACTCATGTGCTAGATCTTTTATTTTATTAAACAAAGGTATTAAAAGTTTGAGACTCCTCCCATCCATCTTACACAAACCATGGCTAACCGAATCCTCGGGTGCCTGCCAACAATCACATACCATGGAGGAGTGTCTATATTTTAAGAGAGGTGTATGCTAGTGTCAACGAATGGTAAAATAAAATATAGTACGTCACAAGCCAACTAGATTTCACAAGAGCGGCTCCCATATGAAGGATGCATCTGGGTAGAAAGTCGTCCCTCTTTCTCTTTTGTTTACACAATTATGCTTTAACTGATAAATCAGGGGCAAAAATAGTAAAGAGAATTTGTTTGCATTAATTTGGGGCTGGCACCCCGCTGCCAGCTCTTCTATCAATTGGCTAAGCGGATGAAGCCACTAGTACAGGGTGTGAAATCTAATCAACAAGTGAGATAAAGATTCTCTATTTATGTCCTCATGAGCAAAAATAGGAACATAAAACAAGAGTAATTTTGAAAGTTTTAAAGGTAGCACGTGAGCAATTTACTTTGGGGTGGCAGTTAAATACCACATGGGAGTTTATAGTGGTATCTGTGGAATAACTAGGTTTTCAGGGATTTGGAGGCACGAGTAGAGCTCATACTCAGTGCAAGTGAAGGCTAGCAATAGACTGGGAAGCGACAATCAAGAGAGCAATAATTACCATAATCATGTTTGCGACAAAGTAAAATTCTTGAGGCATAAAATTGACACTAGAACTCTGAGGCAAAATAAACCATCGAGGCTTATTGACTTTTTGTTTTTAGTCTTAGCATGCATGAGCATGTGCCAAGTCGATTCAAATGAAACAGACAGAGGAGGATGCCGCAATGCCATACCCTACTATCAATATGACAATCCATGTTAAGATCAAAATGACATAATATACACTATTGACAAGTTGAAACTAACCATAAGAAAACATAAACTACTAAACAATATCAGTTGCCTACCGTTTTTAAGTTTACTAAACTTTGAATGACCTCTCTAAACAGGTGATAAATAAAAGATATGACGATCAATTTATTAATATAACTGGTGTTTGATTCTAAGACAAATAAATAGTAAGATACAGACGCTCCAAGTTTATTCAAGTGTCTATGTTGCTCGAAAAACAAAGTTTAAAGGTTTGGAAACCGAGGGGTTGTTGATGAAGAGGGATGCAGAGACATCCCCAAGCTTATGACTTTGGCCATTCTTCAATAATTCTCTGTTTGGTGTTCCTTCATTCTCTGTGAAAAAACTTCAACACAAAAACTTTCCCCTTCTTTTCTGCGGTTAGACATTAGTGCAATAGATAATATTTCCAAAGTGTTGCTATTAAAACAAATAAAATTTTGTTTTAGAGTTACATAAAGGTTTCTTAAGTGGCCTACTTCTAAATAAAAGGTAAGGGCATCTCCAGCCGTCCCCCCCCCAGCGCCCCCCCAGGACGCGAATTAGCGCCGTTTTCCTCCAAAAGCGCCGTTTTCCTCCAAAAGCGCCGTTTTTCTACCAGCCGCCTCAGAACCCCAAATAGCGCCATTTTGGCGGAAATTAGCGTCGTCGCACCCAGGCGGAACCCAGCCGGTTGGGTTCGGCTTGGGTGGGTGGGGGGGGGCGGCGGAAGGAAAAGCGCGCGTGGGCCAGCACTGTCGGCGAGGAAACACCATTTCCCCCCACTTTCCCCACCCCGACTCGCCTTTTCCTCTCGCTCGACTCGCCGTCGCCATCCCGTCGGCCACCCCCACGTTGCCGCCGTCAGCCACCACCACACACGAGCAACGAGCCGAACCGCCGCCGTCTAGCACCACCACGCCGCCGTCGCCGTTTACTCGCACCTCCGCCACGAGGGAGGTTGTACCCGGCGAAACGCGTCCACCCCCCGCAAGGTGTTTGACGTTCTGTCTGTCCCATGGACTCTGACACCGAGGAGATGCTCGCCGAGCTATTCGACGAGGAAGATCAGGCCTCCATCGACGACGAGGAACACTTGCTGGTCCTGAGCTGCCTGGCCGCTTGCAGGCCCAGGCCGCCCAGCCGCGGCATGCTGGATCGAGGCCCGGTCGCCGCAAGAGCAAGCCGAGGCAGCGGTACGAGGGCTATTGCATCCTCTACTCCGACTACTTCGCCGAGGATCCCACCAACGACGAGAAGGTGTTCCGACGTCGTTTCAGGATGAAACGCAAGCTCTTCCTCGAGATCATGCACGCCATCCGGGAGTTCGACACCTACTTCAAATTGAAGAAGGACTGCACCGGCACGGTAGGCTTTACCTCTATTCAGAAGTGCACGATGGCCATGAGTTTGCTTGCATACGGTTCTCCCGCAGATGCACAAGATGACTACATGCGCATGAGCGAGTCCACGGCCCTTGACTGCTTGAACAAGTTCTATCGGGCAGTGGTTGCAGTTTTTGGCCCAACATACCTGCGATCACCCAATGCACAAGACACTGCTCGTCTCCTCGCAGAGAAGGAAGCAAGAGGCTTTCCTGGATGCTTGGCAGTATCGACTATATGCATTGGGCATGGAAGAACTGTCCATTTGACTGGCAGGGGATGTACAAGGGAAAGGAAGGAGAGTGCTCGGTGGTTCTCGAGGCCGTGGCTTCGTACGATCTATGGATTTGGCATTCATTCTTTGGTATGCCTGGAAGTCACAACAACATCAATGTCTTGCAGTGCTCGAATGTCTTTGCCGAGCTTGTCGAAGGCCATGCCCCCCTGTGAACTATGAGATCAATGGACACCAGTATACAAAGGGGTATTATCTTGCAGATGACATCTACCCGAAGTGGGCAACATTTGTGAAGAGCCTCTCCAACCCTGTCCCAGGAAGCGCAAAAGCTTGGTTTTCCAAGTGCCAAGAGGCTTGCAGGAAGGATGTTGAGCAGGCATTTGGCGCGCTGCAATCTCTATTCGCTATTTTCCGATACCCAGCTATGACTTGGTCGGAGTCCAACATGTGGGAGGTGATGCAGTGTTGTGTGATCTTGCACAACATGATCATTGAGAGTGAGCGGGATGACCCGGTGCCTGACAGTGAGGCAAGCACACCATACTACCGGCAGGGTCCTCTTACAACTGTTGATCACCAGGTGCCGACATCATGGACAGACTTCCTCGCCAAGCGGCAGGAGATTCGACACGCTGGAACACACGATGCTCTACAAAATGACCTGGTGCAGCATTTGTGGGCGCGAAAGGGGAATGGCAATGTTGAGGACGATGACAATGCGTAGTGTAATTTATTTTATTTGTTTAAATTGCTGAACTATTTATATGTGTGGCAAAACTCTATTTATTTGTGTGCCAAAACTCTACATGCCCAAATATGGCCGAATCGCCGGCTGGGGGGGGGGGCTGGGTTCCACGGCTGGGAAACGCGCCCCCCCAGTTTCCTGTTTTGCGCCGTTTCGCGCCGCGGCGGACAAAAAGGGGGGATTTTCGCGTCCTGGGGGGGCGAACGGCTGGAGATGCCCTAAGACCCAAAAGGACTCAAATGAAAACGTAAAAGAGGCCACTCTTGCAACAAAAGTCAGAATCTGTTCACAAAAACAACACTGGAAAACGTAATTTTTTAGGTGCACTTAAAAATGTCAGAACATTTTGCCAATTTTTTTGCATGCAGAGGATTAGGTGATACATAATCTGTAAACATTTCGTGACTTTTTGATTTTCCAGTAAAATATGAAAAATCGCGCAGTGGGCAGTAGATGCTGAAAACAGAAAAGCCATTTTTTTACATATGTATCAACTAAGCCAAATGGGTAAAAATTGGTACTTGATTTTTGATAAACTAAGATACCAGAGGCTAAAAAAGATCTAAACATTCTAGCTACATCAAGGGAAACAAAACAAAACTGAAGGAAAAAAATATAGTGTCTTAAAAGAGGACCTGGTATTTTTGTTGATGAAGAAGGGGATGCCTTGGGCGTCCCCAAGATTTTACGCTTGTACTTCTTGGATATATCTTGGGGTGACATGGGCATCCCCAAGCTTGAGCTTTTGTCCATTCATCATCTTCTCGTATCATTCTTCTCTCCCTACACTTGAAAACTCACTCCATACAAAACTTCACACAATCTTCATTAGCAACGTTAGTGTAACCAAAATAGTAAATCCACTTTGGTTCAGTTTCAACACAAGTATAACACCCATTAAAACATTATTACCATCACAAATTATTTTAAAGCTCTTCCCCTCAAAAGAACACCAAAAGAAAAAGATTAAGAGGCAAATGCAAATATTGGCAGAAATCTGTCAAAACAGAACAGCAGGTAAAGATCGATTTTTTCGAAAATATTATGTTCATCAAATAAAAAAGTGCAAAATTAATGAAAGTTGGATAAAAATCTGGGGCATATGCACAAAAAGTTTCAGCTCAATTAGATGTTCTTTCTGAGAGAAATAATCTTTTTGGTGGCAGCACAGTCTGTTTTAGGACAGCAACTTCCCCAAATCTTACTTCCTCCCTATTAGAGTCTATTCTTGGCACAAAAAAAGGATAATAAGAGGTTTCTACAGAGTAAAAAACTTCCAAGAATCAAATAAAACATAATAAACTGAAAGAAAACAACACGAAAACGGAATAAAACATGGGTTATCTCCTAAGAAGTGCTTTTTTTAACGTATTTTAGCTAGGCATGGAAAAAGGAGGGATGCCTTGGGCATCCCCAAACTTTGATGATTGAATATTCTTGAATATTTAATTGAGGTGCACTCGGGAGTTCCCAAGATTGAGCTTTTTCTATTCTCATTTATCTCGTATCACCATCTCTATTGGATCTTAAATACTACATTCACATAAAACTTGACAAAAACTCATTAGTAGGGTTAGTACTCATTAAATAAAATCCACTCATGTTCAAGATTTGACAAGTTTAAATTAATATTACCTACTTTATACTAACCAATTTATAACATTTATCGATCAAATAAAGATTATAAACATTGAGTATAAGCACAATACAAAATAAGCATGACAATCTGCCAAAACTGAAAAATATGTAAAGATGACAGTTAACGAGATATCTACGTAGCTCAAATGAAGAAACACAAAATTAATGAAAGGAAGATAATGATCTTAAGTTTATGCACAAATTTTTTCAAGTAAAAATAATATTCTGAGATTTATCACGAATTTTTAAGTGAAGCACAGGAAATCTGTCTAAACAGAATCAGTCAGTAAAGATCGAATTATTAGACCTATCTACGTACCTCAAATCAGAAAATTACTTCTAATGAAAGAAAGATAATAATCATTAATTTTCACTCAAGAAATTTCAGATCAATATCACTTTCTAGTGATTTTCAAAATTTTCTACGGTGGAGCCCAAAAATCCGTTTCTACGCAGCAAAGTGGCAAACTTGCATCATAAACAAACTAGAAGTTATCTATACATTTTATTTTTATGGTACAAAGAAATATGTACAATATATACACAATATATACAAGTTTTTAACTGAAAAGCTTCCATGGAAAGAATTGTTTTGGTTTCATAGGCACGGACACAAATGTTCAAGGTCGACCCCCACTTAACCATTACTCATCTTTCCAATCACTTTCCTTTTTGAAAACATTTTTAGATACCAAGTACAGCTTTTTTTTTGTAATTCGTGTTCCCTATCCATAAGTAAAGATAGAAAACAACTTAAAACTACTATAACTGAAAGATAAATTACTTAGAGACAAAGCAAACAAGTGCACACAAGAACATTCACCCCACGCTATTGCTCCCCGACAACGGCGCTAGGAAAGGGTCTTGATATCCCACAAGTATAGGGGATCGCGTGTAGCCTTTTCGATAAGTAAGAGTGTCGAACCCAACGAGAAGCTAAAGATAGGATAAATATTCTCTCAAGTTCAATCAACCACCGATACAAATCTACACACACTAAACGTTTGCATTATCTAGGAAATAAAACTAGAGCAATAATACGGGTATGAGAGATAGCTTTGCAAGATAATAAATACAAGAAAGTAAATGTTAGTTCTGTAGCAATAAAATATACTAAGTAAACATAAACTAACAGTACCATGAGTGTGGAAAAGTGGTCGTAACTGTGGTGGCTTTGTCCAAGATTAATTAGTGAAGATATCGGGTTCATTGTCTTTGATGCAATTTTCTATGTGGGAGAGGCAAAGCAAACAAGCGCTCACTATCCAATGATTGCAAGTACTTATGATTGGAACTCTAGTAAACATCGTAACTACTAGAAGATACATTAAGGTAAAAATACCCAACTATAGACTTAAGTTAATGGTCCTCTTACTCCCATACGTGCAACTAACCGGTTTGAGTCCTTAGGTTTCTGTCACTGCGGCAGAACTACGCCCCTTCCTTTGCACATACTACTAACCCTATGGTGTTGATCCAAGCGCGCACAAATATAATGGACACCAAAGGACAGTACCATATCAACATACAACTCTAATGAACCAAAGACATTAACCAAGCAATTAAAAGACAAATAAACTACACAAACATGACATAGATCAGAGGATAAATATTATAGCATCAAACACCATGTTTACATAGGACGGTACAGAGGATTGTGGGAGGATGAACCACTGAATATAAGGATGAGATGATGATGGAAGTGTTGGTGAAGGCGGCATCATGGCGGAGAGGATGGAGAAGGGACAGCATGTGAGGTGCATGGTGGCGCTGGTGGCCGTCGGCGGCGTAGGGGGCTCCTCCTGCGCCGGCCGGCCATCATGGGGGAGCGCCGTCCCTTAGCCCCCTTCCTCTATGGCTTCTTGTTTCTTTAGATGAGCCCTCCCCCATTGAGATTAGACCATGGGGGAGGCAAAATTCGTGGCTTTTTGTGGCTGCCCAAGAATTAGGGGTTTCCTCTCCTTATATGTGATGGGACAATGCTCCTCGACCCTCCGATGGATGGACCCTTGATCCAAAGGCTCTTGGGAACCTCTAGAACCTTCCTAGGGACCCCTCTCAGCCCCAAAGTCATGGCTTGGACTAATCCATGAAATATGGTAAGAGTTGGACTCAATCCCGTCACCAATTCCCGTAATCCGTAATCAGATATATATCCTCCAGTAAAATGGGTCCACAGGTTGCATACGAACTCGGATTGGGCTGTTCTTAGGCTTAAATGAAAGGTATGGAAATGGCTGATGCTTGCAGAGTTGATGAAGTTGTTGGAAACCCTAAGAGGAGGGTGTGATGATCAAGCGGCAAAAATTTCCCTCAGTTAAGAACCAAGGTTATCAATCTAGTAGGAGGAAGAGGATCTCAGGAAGGTTGATGCCACTGACGGTGGTGCTGGCGCTTCACTGGTGACAGCAACAACGTGGAACCTGCACACAACACAACCAAAATACTTTGTCCCAACGGTACTGTGAGGTTGTCAATCTCACCGGTCTTGCTGAAAACAAAGATTAGACGTATAGTGTGGAAAATGATGTATGCTTGCAGTAAGTAAAGAAAGCAGGAAATAGTTGTGGTTTGTTTAACAATGTGGAAAAATGGACCGGGGTTCATAGGTTCAATAGTGGTGTCTCTCCATAAAATATATCATGCTGGGTGAACAAATTACAGCTGGGCAATTGACAAATAGAGGTTGCACCGTAGTGCACATATATGACATGAAGACTACTATGATATTTAGTGCGGGCATTACAAAAATATACATAGAACGACATCCATCTACATCTATGACTAATAATCCACCCTCAGGTTATCATCCGAACCCCCTTAGGTATTAAGTTGCAAACAACAGATAACTGCATTAAACAAAGTGTGTAATGTAAGCAATGATTATGCACGCGGGCACTCTCACCGTTGTTTTCTCCCTAATGGAAACAACACATCCCCCTTCACGTTTCTATAACTCGAGCAAGGTGGTGAGGAGGCATGAACCCACTATCGAGCATAAATACTCCCTCTTGGAGTCACTAGCAACTACTTGGCCAGAGCAACTACTAGCAACGGAAAGCTTGCAAGATCAGAATATGCAAATAAAGACTATAATCAACTTGGCATAAGTTCAATATTCATCGGATCCCAGCAAACACAACATATAGAATTACATAAGATCAATCTCGATCATGATAGGCAGCTCACGAGATCTAAACATGGAGGCATATGAGGAGAAGACAACCATCTAGCTACAGCTACGAACCTGTAGTCCAAGGATGAACTACTCACGCATCACTCCGGAGGCATGCATGGTGATGTAGAAGCCTCCGGTGATGATCTCCTCTCCGGCAGGGTGCCGAAAACAGCTTCAGAACCCCCTGATCTAGGGTTGACGGCGGCTGCAGAACTTTTCGGGGATTTTTTATCAGGTGCTTAGGGTTTTCCATCCGAGGGGATTAAATAGGCGAAAGGGCAAAGGCGGTGGAGCACCAAGGGCCCCACACCCATAGGTGGTGCGGCCAGGGGGACCCGCGCCCCCTATGGTGTGGCCCCTCCTGATGCCCGCTTCGACTCCTATTCGGTGTTCTGGATGCTTCCGGGGAAAATAGGCACTTCGGGCTTTGTGGGGCCCAATTCCGAGAATGTTTCCAGAACAACTTTTCTGAAACCAAAAACAGCAGAAAATAGGGAACTGGCACTTGGCATCTTGTTAATAGGTTAGTCCCGAAAAACGTATAAAAATGCTATAAATAAGGGATAAAACAAGTAGCAATTGACATAATATGATCATGGAGCATCAGAAATTATAGATACGTTGGAGACGTATCAAGCATCCCCTAGCTTAGTTCCTACTCGTCCTCGACTAGGTAAACGATAAAACAATAATTTTTGAGGTGACATGCTACTAACATAAACTTGAGCAATCTAATGTAAAAGCATATGCACGTTGAGATCATAGAACTTCAAACACAAACATGATAAATAGAACTTTAATAATAAAGCATATAAATTACTTTGCATCACGAAGAGTAACTCAAATAAAGGATCATGAATAATAATGCAAAGAAAGGTAGACGTTCGTTTCAGGTATAGAGAAAGCATGGCAAAGTGATATTTCACTAGTCCTTAAGAGTGGGGCAAAACATAAATGCCAGGACACCTTCAAAGTTCATGAGGAAGACTAGAACAAATAATTTAAGACCAAATAATATCACATTATGAAGTAGTTATTGATGCTCATGGGACAAATGCACATAGAACTCAGAATGGCAAAATGCTCTCTCAACTGTGCATAAAGTTAGAAGATGGAGACTCAACATAAAAAGTAAAAGAAAGGACCTTTCTCGGAGGGAAGCAGGATCACTCATGTCTTTTATTTTATTAAACAGAGGTATTAAAATTTTGATACTGAGTGTCTATATTTTGGGAGATGTATGCTAATGTCAACGAATGGTAAACAGAAAATACAGTACGTCACAAGCCAACTGGATTCACAAGAGCGGCTCCCATGGTGAAGGACGCAACTGGTGTAGAAGGTCATCCCTCTTTCTCTTTTGTTTACACAATTATACTTTGACTGATAAATCAGGGGCAAAAATAGTGAAGAGAATTTGTTTGCATTAATTTAGGGCTAGGCACCCCGCAGCCAGCTCTTCTATCATTTGGATAAGCGGATGAAGCCTCTAGTCCAGGGTGTGAAATCCAATCAACAAGTGAGATAAAGATTCTCTATTTACGTCCTCATGAGCAAAAACAGGAACATAAAGCAGGAGTAATTTTGAAGGTTTTAAAGGTAACACATGAGAAATTTACTTGGAATGGAAGTTAAATACCACATGTAGCTAGGTATGGTGTACACAATGGGAAAAACTTTGGTTTAAGGGAGTTTGGATGCACGAGTAGAGCTCATACTCAGTACAGGTGGAGGCTAGCAAAAGACTGGGAGCGACAAATCAAGAGAGCATAAGAGTATAATCATACATAGCGACATAAGAATCATTAATTAAAACATAAGCAATATCACAATTTCAAAAACTAAGTGGTCATGGACGCTATTCGTGACTTGTTTGTAGTCATAAACATGGTGTGAGCATGTGCCAAGTCAACCGAATAAAACATTCGAAAGAGAATACCATATATTGATGCTTTACTATGACAAGAACAACTCATGAATCTTTCAAGACATATTAAAAACTCTCAGCTATTTGAGGCTAATAATGCTACTCAATAACCACAAGGCTTTAAAACTAAAATAACATTTAGCATGGCATGAAAAAGTCCTAGCCACAGTCTACACAAGCTTCTACTAGTACTGTTCTACTTCAAGCAGCAGTTTTCTTTCTCCCAACAAGAACCATACAAAACATGTTTTAACAAAAATACTCTTTATGATACAGCAAGAAAACAAGAGAGTACTCACATAACACTACTAAAACTAACAGCTCTAACAAGAGATGCATGCAAAACATGAGCTAAATAAATGCATCAGCTTCTCATGAAAAAGCGGAGCGTGTCACTCTCCAATAAAAGAATGCTGGGGTCCAAGCAAGCTTATTGAAAAAGTAAAAACAAACTGAATAAAAAACAAAAACAAACTGAAAAAAAAGACGCTCCAACTAAAGCAAATAAGATGCGACCGAATAAAAATATAGTTTCACTAAAAGTGGCATGATAATTTGTTGATGGAGAAGGGGATGCCTTGGGTATCCCCAAGCTTAGACGCTTGAGTCTTCTTGGAATTTGCTGGGGTGTACCACCGGGGCATCCCCAAGTTTAGGCTTTTCACTCTTCTTGGTCACATCATATCATCCTCTTCTCTTGACCCTTGAAAACTTCCTTCACACCAAACTTCTCACAATCTTCATTAACAACGTTAGTGCAATTGAAATAATAAATTCACATGGTTCAGTTTCAACACAAGTATAACACTCAAAAACACATTAGATACTGTCACAACTTCTTTTAAAACTCTTTTTCTAAAAGAACACCGAAAGAAAGAGATTAAGATGCAAATGCAATAAATGGCAGAAATTTGTCAAAACAGAACAACAGGTAAAGATCGATTTTTTCAAAAATCTTCTGTTGCTCAAATAAAAAAGTGTCCAACTAAGAAACGTTGCGTATATAACTCCGGATTAAGCACAAAAAAACTCAGGTCATTGTGAATTTTCTGTGATTTTGTACGGAATTAACAGTGGACAGGAGAAATCTGTTTCCTGCGCAGAAATCCAAAATATAGCCTCAACTTTCCACTAGAGGCTTTACTTGGCTAAAAAAAACACAAAAGAAAGGATACAGCGGGGTTGCTAAGGAAATACACAACAACCAGGTGCAAAGCACACCAAAGAAAACGATGGAAAACGGGTTGAAAACAACGAAATAAAATGGGTTGTCTCCCGGTAGCGCTTTTCTTTAACGCCTTTCAGCTAGGCATAGAAAGGTGGAATCACGTGGATGCTCACATAAGAAATATGAATTGGAGTAAAAGAGAGCATCATGAAGAAAATTTAATACAAATTTAATTCTAAACCACTTCCTATGCATAGGAATCTTGTAAAGAAATAAATTAAAGAAGCTCAAACTAGAAATCATGGGAAGGTAAAACAAGAGCAACTTTAAAACTTTCAACAAAAAGAGAGGTGTTTTAGTAACATGAAAATTACCACAACCATATTTTACTCTCATAATAATATTCAGTAGCATCATGAACAAACTCAACAACATAGTTATCACATAAAGCATGTTTGTCATGGTCTAAAAGCACACAATTCATATCAAGCTCAAAAACAGTGGGATCGAAATTAAAAGTAAAGACCTCTTATTTCCCACTTTTAGCTATAGCAAAAAAAAATGATTGGTAACTCTTAAAAGGTATAGGACACATGATAACAATCCTATTTTCAGTAGCATTATAATTTATAACATCAAGTAACATAGGACCATCATCAAGAGCATTATCATAAGATTTATCCAAGTAGCATGGATTATCATACATAACAGTAGCAATACCATTCTCACAAGTTTCATTCATAGTAGTATCAAGTCACAAGTATAGCAAGTATCAGTTTCATCAAATAATGTATGAGTTAAAGAGTTACTATCATTGGAAGGTAGACATGGGTTCCATTCTTCCTCCCCTTGATCATCACTCTCCTCCTCTTTTTCAGGCAATGAGCTTCCACATTCAGCAATTTCTTCTTCCATAGGCTCTTGCAAGACATCAGTTATTTCCTTAGGTTGAGACAATTTATTAAGATATTCCATTATGTAGTAATTACAATCCTTGTAATTATAAAAGCAATATTCAAGTATAGCATAAATCTCATATTTATAAGGTGCATCATCAATACTTTCAAGCAAATAGGCAATTTTGAATGCACCCTTCCAAGCAATAAATTCTTCAATTTGTTCCACATCATATAATTCATAATTTCCCGTAACATAAGAAGATATGGTAACATTATCATTAAACTCACATTGAAAAGAGAGGTGTTTATACCTCCTACAACAACAAGATTTATCAAAGCAATAAGTAACACTATAAGTAGAGCGCAAGTTTTTAGCATAGTCATGCAATTTGCTCCCATAGGTGTATCACTTTTTGTGACAAGAGGTCTTCCTTATAATGTTTTTGTTGTTCATCCGTGAACCCACCTTGCCTAAAAGATCTAGTTTCAAAGACATCAAACATTGATAGCAAGCATGATAAAGCAACAATAACAACTAGAGCACTTGAAAATACTTGAGTTGCTTTCTATGCTATAAAGTAAACTATTTTTGTGTGTGTTTTTGATAAAGAGAAGCAAAACAAGACAATAAGAAAAATAAAGATGTTGACAGTGAGAGACTCCCCTCGCCAAAAGACTTCTTCCTCCCCGGCAACGGCGCCAGAAATTCCTTGACGCTTGCAGAGTTGATGAAGTTGGTGGAAACCCCAAGAGGAGGGTGTGATGAGCAAACGACAAGAATTTCCCTCAGTTAAGAACCAAGGTTATCAATCCAGTAGGAGGAAGAGGATCTAAGGAAGGTTGATGCCACTGATGGTGGTGTTGGCGCTTCACCGGTGTCAGCAACAACGTGGAACCTGCACACAACACAACCAAAATACTTTGTCCCAACGGTATAGTGAGGCTGTCGATCTCACCGGTCTTGCTGAAAACAAAGATTAGACGTATAGTGTGGAAAATGATGTATGCTTGCAGTAAGTAAAGAAAGCAGGAAATAGTTGTGGTTTGTTTAACAGTGTGGAAAAATAGACTGTGGTTCATAGGTTCACTAGTGGTGTCTCTCCATAAAAGATAGCATGCTGGGTGAACAAATTACAGCTGGGATTGACAAATAGAGGTTGCACCGTAGTGCACATATATGACATGAATGCTACTATGATATTTAGTGCAGGCACTACAACAATATACATAGACCGACATCCATCTGCATCTATGACTAATAATCCACCCTCAGGTTATCATCGGAACCCCCTTAGGTATTAAGTTGCAAGCAACACATAACTGCATTAAACAAAGTGTGTAATGTAAGCAATGATTATGCACGCGGGCACTCTCACCGCTGTTTTCTCCCTAATGGAAACAACACATGCCCCCTTCACGTTTCTATCACTCGAGCAAGATGGTGAGGAGGCATGAACCCACTATCGAGCATAAATACTCCCTCTTGGAGTCACTAGCAACTACTTGGCCAGAGCAACTACTAGCAACGGAAAGCATGCAAGATCACAAATAGCATATGCAAATAAAGACTATAATCAACTTGGCATAAGTTCAATATTCATCGGATCCCAGCAAACACAACATATATAATTACATAAGATCAATATCGATCATGATAGGAAGCTCACGAGATCTCAACATGGAGGCATATGAGGAGAAGACAACCAGCTACAGCTACGAACCCATAGTCCAAGGATGAACTACTCACGCATCACTCCGGAGGCAGGCATGGTGATGTAGAAGCCTCCGGTGATGATCTCCTCTCCGGCAGGGTGCCGGAAACAGCTTCAGAACCCCCTGATCTAGGGTTGACGGTGACGGCGGCTGCAGAACTTTTCGGGGATTTTTGATCAGGTTCTTAGCATTTTCCATCCGGGGGGATTAAATAGGCGAAAGGGCAAAGGCACTGGAGCTCCAGGGGCCCCACACCCATAGGTGGCGCGGCCAGGGGGACTCGCGCCACCCTATGGTGTGGCCCCCCGATGCCCGTCTTCGACTCCTCTTCGGTGTTATGGATGCTTCTTGGGAAAATAGGCACTTCGGGCTTTGTGGGGTCCAATTCCGAGAATGTTTCCAGAACAACTTTTCTGAAACCAAAAACAACAGAATATAGGGAACTGACACTTGGCATCTTGTTAATAGGTTAGTCTCGGAAAACGTATAAAAATTCTATAAATAAGGGAGAAAACAAGTAGCAGTTGACATAATATGATCATGGAGCATCAGAAATTATAGAGACGTTGGAGATGTATCAATGGCCAACAACTTTGTAGGCAATTTGATCTTCAGTTGATGTTGTCTTTGGGGTAAAACTTATGATCTCTAAAAACTGTTGTTGGACAGATTTTAGGAAAGTCAGAGTCCTTTTCCAACAAGTCTCCTTTTGCGTTTTCTTGTTAATTCCTACACATCAAAGAGTAAAACAAGAACATTGTGAACTCTTGCAACTATTAATAGGTTAGTCCAAATAAATCATAAAACTTATATAAAAACGAGTGTCAAAGGCATAATATTAGCATGAAACAATCAAAAATTATAGATACATTTTGGACGTATCAGTTACCTTTAAAACTTTCAAAATTACTCATGTTTTGTGCTCCTGTTTTAGCTCATGAGGACGTAAATAGAGAATCTTTATCTCACTTGTTGATTGGACTTTCACACCCTGGACTAGTGGCTTCATCCCCTTATACAATGATAGAAGAGACCCAAATTAATAACACAAATTCTCTTCACTATTTTTACCCCTGATTTATCAGTCAAAGCATAATTGTGTAAACAAAAGAGAAAGGGGGATGACCTTCTACCCAGATGCGTCCTTCTATGGGAGCAGCTATTATGAAGTCTAGTTGGCTTGTGACGTACTGTATTTTCTGTTTACCATTCGTTGACATAAGCATACACCTCTCTTAAAATATAGACACTCCTCCACGGTATGTGATTGTTGGCAGGCACCCGAGGATTCGGTTAGCCATGGTTTGTGAAAGATGGTTGGGAGGAGTGTCGGGTTTTTATACCTTTCTTTAATAAAATAAAAGCTCTAGCACATTAGTGATCCATGCTTCCCTCTACGAAGGGTCTTTCTTTTACTATTATGTTGAGTCTCCATCTTCTAACTTTATGCATAGTTGAGAGAGCATTTTTGCCATTCTGAGTTTTATGTGCATTTGTCCCAGAAACATTATTAATTGATTCATGATGTGTTATTGCTTGTTCTCTAATAATTTGTTCTAGTCTTCCTCATGAACTTTGAAGGTGTCCTGGCATTTATGTTTTGCCCCATTCTTAAGGATTAGAGAAATATCACTTTGCCATGCTTCCTCTATACTTGAAACAAACGTATATCTTTCTTTGCATTGTTAGTCATGATCTTTTATTTGAGTTACTTCTCATGATGCAAAGTGATTGCTATGCTTTATTATTAAAGTTTTATTTATCATGCTTGTGTGAAGTTCTATGATCTCATCTACATATGATTTTACATTATTGATGATCAAGTTATGTTGGTAGCATGTCACCTCAGAAATTGTTGTGTATTTATCGTTTACCTACTCGAGGAAGAGTAGGAACTAAGCTTGGGGATGTTGATACGTCATAAACGTATCCTTAATTTCTGATGTTCCATGTTGTTTTCTTATTGTTTCCCACATGTTTGCTATACACTTTGTGCCTTTTTTATCAATTTTTCGGACTAACCTATTGCCCAGATGCCATGGAACCAGTTCCCTGTTGTTTGCTGTTTTTAGTTTCAGAAAAGTTGTTCTTGAAATATTCTCGGAATTGGAAAATTCGAAGCCCGGAAGTCTTAGAATTCCCGAAGGTTCCACGCAGTCCCGAAGAGACCCAGAGGGGGGACCTGAGGGGGCCCACACCATAGGGCGGCGCCACCCTAGGCCACGCCGGGGTGGTGTGGGGCCCCTTGGCCTCCATCGCCTCTGCCTTTTTGCCTATTTAATCCCCCCTTGACAAAAACCCTAGGAGGATCCCACTTTTACCCAGAAACACCCGAGGCCGCCGTCACCATCATCCCGAGATCGGGAGGGTTCTGGAGCTCTTCCTGGCACCCTTTCGAAGGGGGAAATCATAACCGGAGGGGTCTACACCACCATGCCCTCCTCCGAAGTGATGCGTGAGTAGTTCATCCCTAGACTATGGGTCCATAGCAGTAGCTAGATGGTTGTCCTCTCCACTTTGTACCTCATGTTTAGATCTTGTGAGCTGCCTATCATGATCAAGATCATCTTTATGTAATGCTACATGTTGTGTTTGCTGGGATCAGATGAATGTTGAATGCTATGTCTTATGATTATCAATCTATCATGTTATCTTCATGCTTACGTTATTTATGATCTTGCATGATCTCCGTTATTAGTAGATTCTGTGGACAAGTACATGCTAGTAACTCCAAGAGGGAGTATTTATGCTCGATAGTGGGTTCATGCCTCCTTTGCATCTGTGCTTGAGTGACAGAAACGTGACAGATGGAGGATGTGTTGTTGCCATTAGGGAGAAAACAACAATGCCTTCTCTAAGGATGATGTTATTGTTTACATTACACACTTTTCTTACTGCGATTATCTGTTGCTTGCAACTTAATACACAACGTTTGTTCGGATGATATTCGAAGGGTGGATTTTTAGTCATAGATGCAGTTGGATAACGGTCTATGTATTTTGTTGTAATGTCCGCATGAATCACATAGTAATCTTTATGTCTTGCATATGCACTACGGTGCAACCTTCATTTCTGTCAATTTCCCAGCTGTAATTTGTTCACCAGACATGTTATTTATCTTTCACGGAGGGACACCACTAGTGAACTGTGGGCCCTGGTCCTTTTTCCTCATACTGATAAACACCTACTTCTTTCATACTACTCTCATACTGTTCCTACTGTTTTCCACACCATACGTTTAACCTCTTTGTGTTAGAAAAACCGGTGAGATTAACAACCTCACTGCTTCATTGGGGCAATGTGATTTGATTGTGTTGTGCAGGATCCACGTTGCTTCTGAACCGGTAGTGCGCCCTGCCATCTCAGCTGCTTCAACCTTCTTAAGTTACTCCTTCCTCCTACTGGTCGGTTCAACCTTGGTTTCTTTTTGATGTTGATGATATTATATTTGTATTTTCTAATGTGAGTTTTGTAGACCACTTTGCCAAACTAATGACAAGTGAGTTTGAGATGTCTATGATGGGAGAATTGAAGTTCTTTCTTGGTTTCGAGATCAAGCAACATTATGAAGGGACTTTTATTTGTCAAGCAAAATATATTCAAGACATGCTCAAGAAATTTGATATGAACAATGCCAAACTACTAGCTTATCCAATGTCAACAACCGTGAACCTTACTATGGATCACGAAGGTATACCGGTTGATCCAAAACTCTATCATTCTATCATTGGATCTTTTGTTTATCTTTGTGCATCTAGACCGGATATTATGTTTAGTGTGGGTTTGTGTGCAAGATTTCAATCTAACCCCAAGGAAAGCCATATGATTGCAGTCAAAAGGATTCTTAGATATTTGGTTGACACTCCTAGACATGGCCTTTGGTATCCATCAAACACAACTTTTGATCTTGTGGGATATTCGGATGCGGATTGGAGAGGTGACAAGGTGGATAGAAAATCAACCTCGGGTGCTTGGCAATTCCTTGGTAGGTCACTCGTGTGTTGGTCTTCCAAGAAGCAAAATTGCATTACGACCTCATCCACGGAAGCGGAGTATATTTCTGCCGCTAGTTGTTGCTCTCAGCTCTTATGGATGAGGCAATGTCTTAAGGATTTTTGAATTGAGATTAAGACAATGCCTCTTTTATGTGACAATGAGAGTGCCATAAAGATTGGTCACAATCCGGTACTTCATGGCAAGACCAAGCATATTGAGATTCGGTATCATTTCATTTGAGATCATGTGGCCAATGGAGATATCTCACTTTCCTATGTCAACACCAAAGATTAACTTGCCGACATCCTCACAAAACCTCTAGTTGAGAAGAGATTCCAGCAATTAAGGAGTGAGCTCAATATCGTATGTGCAAGCAATTTTAGTTGATTGAAAATCTTGCATACACACCTCTACTAGACTCTTATTTGGTTCTTAGATGTACGCATAGACATAGGGGGAGTGTAGCTCACTCAATGTGTCGACACTACTCCTATAATGCATAAATAAACAAATCATGCACAATGGTCATTTCAAATGATATAATGTGCTTCAATGATGAGTTTCGACAATGCACCCAAGATATATCTTCGCGGTGTCATATCGAGCATACTCATACATGATGGCTAAGGCCACCGCCCAAATCAAAGATTCGATTTTTGTTTGGTTTTTCATATTGATAAGACATTTGGTGTTCAACTCATATGCATATTTGCTCTTCTATTCCATAACACATCCAATGTTGCTCTTTGTTATTGTTGTGTTTTTTCCTCCATTGGATGTGTAAGGAAATCATCATACTAATCCCTTGCTCCATGTGCCCAAGATCATGTTTCATACATCATCAAAACTTTGCATTAAGTATATGGTCAAACAACCTATTAAAAATTGGAACAAATCCGTGTTTTCACGTTGGTTAAAACTGGTAGTATGCTTATTCTTTTTTTTTCAAAAAAAAAACATTCATTCAACATCCAAACCAAAAATTATAATAATAAAAGGGGGTGAAGTTTTTCAGACAACCCGGCCTAAGGGTCGGCGCCGTCTGTTTGGTGCCCGACCTAGCACCCGCAGGAGCCTAGCCTATGCCGGGGTCGAGGCCGTCCGGCTCGGTTAGGTGCCCGAACTGGCGCCCAGCCTGTGAAGCGGCCTGGCCGGCTACCCTGCGCCACTTAAAGCCACGAGGGGGGGGGGGCGGTTTTAGGTCCCATCTTCTTCTCCCCTCCCCCACACCCAAAAACCACCATGGGTGCCCAACCCCAAGCTTCTCTCCACCCACTCCCTCCCTCTAGACTCCATCCCAACCACCCGTCTCCTTAGATCGGCTACCCTAGCCTCAATCTCCCCTACTCCTCCAAACGAAATTCTCATTGGTGGGGATTTGGAGGAGATCCATCTCATTGTTTGAAGACTCTCCCAATGGCTTCCAATACGGGTACTAATTTCTTTTGATTGTTGCTAATTGGCCCATTCTAGTCTCCTCTTGCTTAGGGATCTCATGTATTGTGGCTCAATTTTTTGGGGGATTTCTTGTTTAGGGTTCTTGCTTAGGGATTTCTTGTTTAGGGTTATTTCTTAGGGATTTCTTGTTTAGTGTTTCCGCTAGTGCCTATTGCTTACATATTGCTTAGATATTTCTTGTTTAGTGTTGCCACTAGTGCATTTTACTTACATATTGCTTAGGGATTGTTGCCACTAGTGTTACCTACTCGCTATGACATACGAAATTACTCTAGTCTTTTGTTTGCCCCATATGGCCATGACCTAGGAAATCACTCTAATAATTGGTTTGCACCAAATGCTTCATTGCACCCTAAATCTCATATATTTTAGGGTATTTTTGGTTTCGGGTAGCCACTAGTGTTATCTTATCCCTATGACCTAAGAACCAACTCTAGTGATTTGTTTGCCCCCAATGATTAGTTATGTATCTTCTTGCTCATCCTCTCATTTTCATAATCACTTATTAATCCACTTCTCAATAGTCTATCACCCAAACCCAATGTTTTCATTATGACCATGTACACTCATCTTGCATATGCACTTGTATGTTCATTAATTCTCAGGCAAGGAACCAGTGGCTACCACCTATGATCGCAAGCGGTCCAAGAGGAATGCTAATGCCGCTTGTGGCTCTACTCCCACTCAACCACAGGGGCCACCTCTTCCTGTCAATGAGGATGAGCCAGTCCATGATAACTGGGGGAGTCTCAGCACAGTTGACTGGGAAAATGATCGCATGAAATTCAACCCGTATGCTTTTCCTCATCGTACATGCTGTGAAAATCTCTTTTATTGCAAGATGCATCAGCAAGTTTGTGGTCTGCACCTTGAAGAATGATCATGTGCCTCAACATTTCTTTGACCTTGATGCATCTAGAGCAGTATGGCCAGAGGTAATGGAAGTCATGGACTATCATCAAATTAGCAAGCTTATGACATGTTCTATTCAGTTTTCTCCTGCTCTGCTTCGGGAATTCTTTGCCACAGTTTACTTTTTCACCGAGGGTGGACGTGCCATGACTTGGATGAGCGGAGGTACTCAGTGTCATGCCACTTTGGCCTAGTTTGGTGCTCTGTTTGATATTGCGGAGCCCGTTCAATGTCACTTCTCCTATGTACGGATTCATGGTGATGAACGGAGGATAATGAAGGCTAGAGAAGGAATTAAGCACTGCTATCCCACTGGTTTTGGCTCTCAGCACATCCCCAAGGTTGCATTCTTCTCAGATTTTTGGTATGTGACTCACACTATTCTTCGGAACACCATCCATGCCAAGTTTGGGGAAAAGGGGATGGCTCGCCGGTGGATGATAACTTTTCTCTACCATATTGTGACTGCCAAAAGGAACAACAAGCAGCTGGATGTCTTGGATTACACGTGGAACGAGCTCAGCTTACGATTCGTGACAAAAAGGTTCCCATCTATGGATCCTATCTTCAAACCCTCATCAACACCAAGATTCCGGCTCAGCTCATCAACAACTATTCCATGGTTGTTCCTACTATGCGACAACTTCTCATCGCCTCCCAGGACACTGTTGTTCCTCCTCCACGCTCCTCACGAGCCAGTGCTCCACCTCAGGTTGTGGTGTCCCATGATGGCTCCCCAGATGCTTCTCCAGATCATACTCTCAGGGATCCGTAGAAGTTTAGCATCAAACAGGCGCTCCAAAAGATGAATTGCTTCTTTGTGGATAAACAACACAGGGACTTCCCGGCTTATAAAAATGGCAAGGCCTACCGTCGTCACCAGCGTGAGATCATGGAGCACCTGCATCTCCCACCGGGTCCTGTGAGTTCTGACGAACTTGATGAGCCCGCATTGCAGTCCAAGCACACTTACTGGCTTGGCGATGATGCCACCTCACTTGGACCATTTTTGGAAGAAAATCCCTCTCAAGCTAGCTCGAGTCAGGCTTCACCACACCATGAGGATGATGAGGAGGAGGAGGAAGTTGATGATCAAGATGACAAGGACTTCGAGGCTTGAGTTTCCCCTTTTTGGTGCCTTGATGCCAACGGGAGAGTTATCTTAGTGATCTTTGCATTTGCATAGAATGCATCAATTTGCATTTTATTTTTTTCTATCTTGTTGAACTCCTTATTTTGTTTATGGTTGTTATTCCTATGTGATTATCGTAATACTATGTCGTTTTCAGAATATCTATTCTATATTGAAGACTATGTCATTCTCAAAATATCCATATTATGGTCAAGACTATTATCCTAGTAATATTCATTCCTTGATGAGAAGTATGGTGAGCTGATATCATATCCTTTCATACATGATTAATTGTTATGGATACATATCTTACCTTATTATTATGATAAAATTTCAATGGGTCGAGTAGATAAATCCCTAGAGCTAAAATGCTTAATTCTCTATCATAAAGCAATTTTGGAAACCTATATAGCTCTAAAGATTATCTTGAACTATAACATGTAGGGAGATCTAAATAGCCCCAATTATGTGTACCCTCAATATGATAACACAATTTATAATTATGGGCACACACATAGGGGGAGCTTCTCTATATTCTTACTCCCTCACAAATTCTTCAATCAATTTCTTTTCTAAATCCATATGTTCTCATCAAACATCAAAAAGGGGGAGATTGAAAGGACATGTTTCCTAATCCTAGTTTTTGATGTTTGATTACAACACTTGGAAGTATTTGACCATTGTGCTTAAGTGTTCTAGGAAACGAATGACAAATATACAAATCTATAAGAGCACAAAAATGGAGAAAGGAAAACAAGTCGAAACACTTGTTTTCTTAAGAAAAGAGTCAAAGAAAGAAGAAGGAGGAAGAAGAAATGGTAGGGGAAGATGAAGGCCGGGCTCTCCCCTGTGCAGGCCGGGCGCTCCCTAGCCGGCCTGATAGCCAGCCTAGGCCGGGCTAGAGGTCGGGCGTGTTGGTGTGCTGGCCGGCTTAGCTACTGGCCCAGGCCGGCCCCTCTGCGCTCAGGCCGGGCTCTCTGGTGAAAGTATAGTATGGGCACCTAGAGGGGGGGGTGAATAGGTCCTACGACCAATTTTAATTTTTCTGTCACAATTAGGCTTGACACAAAGGTAAATTCTCTAGATGATGCAACTAAGGTGAATTTACCTATATGACAAGAAAAGCACAATAAGAATACAAGCACGAGTAAAGGAGTAAGGGAACGAGGTAACCGATATGAAGCACATGGAGACATGATGTATTCCCGAGTTCCTCCTTGTTATGGGAGTACGTATCATTGGAGGGGTGTGAGCTCGCCACGAAGGCCTACTCAACGCCACAAAGGCCTCACCCTATTCTCCAATGAACCGTGCCACATAGGCCTAGTCCACCTTCCACCATTGATCCCCTTTGAGGCGGGAATCGAGTCCTTTACAAACAAGCTTGGGGCACACACCCACAACCAAATTGGGGGCTCCCAACAATATCAAATCACCAACATGTGTAGCAATGGTGTCTAGGTTTTCCACAAGGAAAACCTAGACTAGATCCCTCTAGAATATGAGGGGGAAATGGAGATCGGCTCGGTGAAGTTGTAGATCAGGGGTCTTCTCCTTCAATCCTCCAAGTATCAACGAGTTTGGGTGGAGGGATCGGGAGAAATATAGCTTTTGGAGGCTCAATAAATGCTTGTCTTCAATGCTGGTTCGAGCAACCCTTTGGAGAAGAAGGGGATGGGGTATTTATAGCCCCCTCCCCAAACTAGCCGTTTGACCCTTTTTCGTGCCTAGCGGTACTACCACTAGGGTCAGCGGTATGATACGTCGAAAACGTATCTCCTTTTCCGAACACTTTTCTTATTGTTTTCCTCTAAACATGTGTGTTTTGGATAAGACTAACACGGATTAACGCTGTTTTTAGCAGAATTACTTTGGTGTCTCGTTTTTATGCAGAAAAAACAAGTTTCGGGAAAATGCCCAGAAAAGAGCCCATTGATGTTTTCACCCCGGAAGCCTGAAGGGGGCCAGGAGAGGGGCCACAGGGTGGCCACACCCCCTGGCGCGGGTCCCCTGGTCGCGCCAGCATAGGGTGTGGACCCCCCAGGACCTCCCCTCGGACCCCCCTTTCGACTAGAAGTAGCCTTCAGCCCTAAAACCCGAGGGGGTACGCCATATTTTCCAGAAACACAACAGAGCGCCGCCGCCATCCCGAACCTCGATTCGGGGATCAGAAGTTCCTGTTCTGGCACCCTGTTGGGACGGAGAAGTGGAGGAGATCATCACCATCGTCATCACCAACGCCTCTCCATCGACCATCCATGTTTCCATCATCCATGTGTGAGTAATCCGCTGTAGGCTGAAGGGGATGGTAGGGATTGGATGAGATCGTTCATGTAATAATGCCGTGATTGTTAAGGCATAGTGCCTAGTGTCCTCTATTAGTGCTATTGACATTGTTGCAACTTGTTATGGTTAATGCTTGCCACTTTGGGACCGAGTGCCATGATCTCAGATCTGAACATGTTATTTAATCACGATGATAATCATTGTTTCTTGATCATACCTGCAAGTTGTTTACACATATCGTTGTCCGGAACCCGAGGCCCCGAAGTGACAGAAATTGGGACAACCGGAGGGGATGGCTGCGATGTGAGGATCACATGTGTTCACGGAATGTTAATGCTTTGCTCTGGTGTTCTATTAAAAGGAACACCTTAATTACCAGTAGTTCCCTTGAGGCCCCGCTGAAAACGGGCTGGTAGGACAAAGATGTTGTGCAAGTTCTCATTGCGAGCACGTACGACTATTTACGGAACACATGCCTATGGTTACATAGTGCTCGGATGCTTTATCATATTTATCTGCAATGCCCCTGACATGATCATTATTAGAAATTTCTCATCCATGCAACGCTCGTTCATCCATCCCTATGCCTACAGTATTTAATACCACCGTTTACTTCAAACACTACTGCTGCTGCTGTTTTCATACTACTGCTGTTATTATTTCACTGCTGCTACTATAAAACTGTTACTGCTGATAAACCACCGCAAACAAAAGTACATTCAGGTGCAAGTGAATTTACAACTCACTTGTTAAGGCTCACAAATATTCTTTCTCTCCCCATGTGTCGAATCAATAAATTTGGGTTTTACTTCCCTCGAAGACTGTTTTCTGGCGCCGATGCCGGGGAGCATAGCTTTATTTGTGAGCTCACCGGAGAGTATTATTATCTACTGCCAATCATTTATCATGGGTAAGTCTCGTGATGGAAAGTTTCCTATATTACCATCCACTACAAGAAGAGGTACAACTCTGAACACCTCTGTTGCTCTTGATTCACCGACTATTATGCATAAGCTGCTTACACCACCACATGCTACACATGCTACTTCTGCTGAATCTGAAAAATGCTTCTGATACTTTTGATGATGCTTCTACTGTGCTTGATGAGAGTGCTTCTCTCGGTCCTTTCTTAGATGCTACTATTGCTTAAGCTAAAAATATTGCAAACACTGAAACTCCTGCTAAAAATGCTGTTACTCCTGCTTTTTCACCTGAGTTTAGAGAGAACCCTAGTGATGATTTAGATGATGCTTATATTGAACTGAGTGATGATCTTATTGATGAAATACATGCTTTGAAGGATAAAGATGCTTCTATACGTCTTATGGAAAGTCTTGTTGTTAGATATAAATTATCTCCTGATGCTAAGTTTGCCACTTCTCCTATTTATATTAGGGATAAGGATTATGATTTCTCTCTTGATTTATCTTATATATCTATTGTTGAGAAAGAACCTTTTTGTGGAACTGAAAATGAAAGTGCTGTGAAACATATGAATGAGCTCTCCTCTTTGAGTAGTTTATTCTCTGATGATCTTAAGAAACGTAGCTACTTTGGTGCTAAAATATTCCCTTTCTCATTAAAGGATGAAGCTAAAACTGTGTTTAACAATCTGTATCCTGGATCTATTGATAGTCCTATTGGTTTGGTTAATGCTTTCTTTCAGAAATATTTTCCTGCTAGTGCTCAACATGCTGCTTTATAGAATATATTTAATTACAAGCAATTGGAAGAAGAGAAATTGCCTGTATCTTGGGAAAGGTTCGGTTCTTTAGTTAGAGCTGCACCTGGGCATAAGCTAGAAGATAATAAACTTCTTGATATATTCTATAATGGACTAACTGTTGAATCTAGGACATACCTGGATAGTTGTGCTGGTTGTGTTTTCAAGCAAAGAACTCTAGAAGAAGCTGAGGAATTAATGGCTAAAATAAGCCAAAATCATGATGATTGGACTATGGTCGAGCCTGAGCCGACCCCTATTCCAGTACCAACACCAACACCCAAGAATAGGGGAATGATTGAATTAAATGATGAAGTGATGAGAGAAGCCAAGAAATCTCTTAAAGAGAGGGGTATTAAATCTGAAGATGTGAAGAATCTTCCACCTGTAGAAGAATTATGTAAGCCAATCCCTCACTCACCATCCATTGAGGTACACTCTCTCCAATATTTTGATAGTAGAGATATTCCCTATAGAAAACCTCCTGATCAATGCTTAGATGAATTTGATAATTATGTCATTAAGCAAGATAATTTTAATATGAGGGTGCAAAATCACCTTATGGAAAACTCTAAAGCTATTAATGATTTCCATGGTATTATAGAAAGAACCTCTAATGGTGTTAAAATGCTTTTTAAACATTTCCAAATGGTTCGAACTCAAATTGATCAACTTGCTAAAGTGCAAAAATATTTGCTAGTTAATGCTTCCTAAGAAAAACATGCTTATGAGATAAGAACTAGAAGTGGTATTGCTACGCAAGATCCTTTATATCCTGAGGGACATCCTAAAAGAATTGAACAAGATTCTCAACAAACTAAAAATGATGGTATTCATACTAAGAAGAAAAAGAAGAAGAAACATAAAACTGCTGTAGAATCCTCCGAACTTGCTAAAGATCCTAATAGTATATCTATCTCTGATGGTGAAACAGAAAGTGGTAATGAAAAGAATGATGTTTCTGGTAAAGAAGAACCTGTAGCTGAACCTGAAAAGCAAACTAAAACTGCAAATTATACTAAGGAAGATTTCATTGCTAATAAACATGGTAATCACTACAATAAAACCGGTCTCTTGCAACGAAATATATAGCTACGGGTTTTTTTTCGTTGCGATATAATCACAAATTACGACAAACTTGCCGGTTGTGGTGATAGGGCACTCATATTTCCACGACTCTTTTTTGGTCACGATAAATTATCGTTTTTTGGGGGTAGAGGCCTCTTATTGCCACGATTTGTACTGCTGTTGGAATACAATCGCGTTTTTAAGACAGAGTATTTTCGTTGTGCGAGGCACTCATTTTGTTGCCTTAGAGACATGGTATTCCAACGAAATAAGAATTCATGGTGATATTGAGTCATATATTGCAACATCTGTATTGTGTTGCGGTAGTTACAACTATTGTTGCAAAAAAATAGCTAACTATTGCAACCAAATTTTTTCGTGTGGCAATATCATATGTTTTTCGCCTCAATTTTATCCTGCGGCAATAACTATTGTTTACTGCGACAATTTGGCTCGTATGATAATAGGTTAAACGTAAAGCAACAATCACCCTGCTGTTGCAACAGTGAACAAGTTTTTTTTTGCAACAAGCCATTTATAGCGTAGCTTAACGGGCCTCATGGGCAGTGGCCCTTGATCACTATTGCAATTTTCTTAGGACTACAATTCATTTTTGGTCCAGTATCTCAGTTTGGTGAGCACTTAGCATTTTACTTATGTTGCAACAAGTGACAGTACTTAATAATCAATCAAGAACTCATATAAGACGCAATTTCACTAGTACATTTAGCATGGAAATTCAAAATTACTAAACACTGAAACTTTGGAGAATAAACTAAAATTATATTATTACACGATCTTTCAAGCACAAAAATGTGTCCATGTTCATGGCAAAACATTTAAGCCAAACAGTGCAGAGACATCCCACACAAAGAATCCATGGTCATCATCCAATTCATCTTGTACCAAAGGAGCAACATGACCATCATTTATGTAAGCCTCATCATCATCTGTATCAACATCATATTCGACTTGATCTTCGTCAAACTCAGCAGGTCTTAAATTATTTATGACTGAAACATCAACGATGGTTCCTTCATCATCATTTCTGCACCAACTAGTCATCTCGTCAGGTACAGTAAATTCTGGAACTGTAATTCCTGCATCAACGGCATCCTGTACATCTGCATCACCATGTTCATCTCCTTCTGCACCATTTAAAACCAAAGGAGCAAACAAATTGCGTGGATTCATTTTTATAGCACTTGCCCAATTAGGGCTCTGCACATCTCTCACGTAGAAAACCTGTGCAGCTTGGATGCCTAGAATGTAAGGGTCTTCCGTGAATCGGTGTACACTAGTGTCAAGGTCAATAATTCCATATTTGTCCTTCTTATACCCCTTACTCTGATTTCTATTGGCAGGAGGCACGTCGAACCAGTCGCACTCCAATAGAACAACCTCCTTATCAGGAGGAAAGTCAAGAAATATGATTTTCTTTATGACCCCGTAATAATCAGTACTGCCGGTGCTTTCTTGCGCATTGACTACGACGCTACTATTTTGGGTACTCAAGTCATGCTCTATATAGGCATTACGAAAGTAATATCCATTCAGTACTGTACGGTTGAACACACGAGCAATTTGATCAGGCCCTTTAGCTAGTGTATACAACAGACTGTTGACCTTCCCATCTTTATGGAGTTGTGTGATCTGTTTCATGGAATAGAATATGTGTGAGTGTAATATACACCATTTTTTTATTACGAGAAACATTTCTGAAAATGCTAAAGTAACTTACCCGTCTTTCGAACCAGCCAACAAAATCTTCCTTGTGTTTCTTTTTAGGATTAGGACAATTGTTCTTTTCGAGATCGTCAATATGTTCCCTTCAAAAATAAATGATATATGGTTACTTCATCACCAAAGTATTAATGCATATCATGGTATGAAACAAATACATAAGTATCCTTACTGAATCCATGGCTCGGTTTCCTCGCAGTTTGTTATCATGTAGTGCCTCATTTGATTAAGAGCTTCCAAAGACAGTAATTCACGGGCAAAACCTTTCTTGGAGTAATCAACTGTACTCATTATGCTAATCCCTGTTGGTGCTTCATCTGTAGCTCCATCTACATGGCATTCAGACTGACTTATTTTGTAGGTGAGCCTTGAACGAATTGACTGCAGAACGTCATGCACTCTTCAAGTATGTACCCCTTTGCAATCGAACCTTCTGGATGATCCTTGTTACGTACATATCCCTTCAACATACGCAGGTATCTCTCAACCGGATACATCCATCTGTTCTGTACAGGCCCTGCCAACCATGCTTCTTGAGCTAGATGAATTGGGAGATGCATCATAATATCAAAGAAAGCTGGTGGATAGATCATCTCTAGCTGACATAGAATTTCTGGAAATTGTTTGGCCAAAGTCAGCAGATCGTCATCCCTTAACTCCTTGGAGCATAAATCAGAAAAGAATTTACTCAGCTGAAGCAACAGGGTAAGTATATTCTCTGGCTGAAGCTTGCGCAACGCAATAGGAAGAAGTTTCTGTAATATAACATGGCAGTCATGAGTTTTGAGTCCACTAAACTTGCACTGCTCGAGGACAACACACGCTTAATGTGTGAAGCATAGCCATCAGGCATCCGTATGCTCTGCAGAAACCTGAGGAGCATTATCTTCTCTTCCTTCTTAAAGTATACCCGCCTTTCTTCATTGTGTACTTATCCTTACCGGCGGGCTCTGCATCTTGATCCTCCCTAATTTTCAAGAACTCCAAATCAAGGCGAGCCTTCATACCATCCTTTGTTTTCCCATCCATCTCAAGCAAAGTACCTAGAATGCTGTCACAAATGTTCTTCTCGATGTGCATAACATCCAAATTGTGCCTCACGAGCAAGTGCTTCCAATATGGGAGCTGGAAGAACACACTTTTCTTCCGCCAATTGTGCCAGGGATTAGTTTCCGATCGCTTTCTCTTATTTGACCGTCCAAATGGTTTATGCTGAATGCTATCAAGCTCCTGTAGAACTTCATTGTCTGTAAGTGGCTCCGGGGCTTCTCTATTTTCTGTCTTGTTGTTGAACATAACCTTGTTTCGATGCCATTTATGATTTTTCCGCAGAAAACGTCGGTGTCCCATGTAGCAATGCTTTCTACCAAACTGGAGCCATAAAAATTCTGTATTCTTGTGGTAGTAAGGGCATGCTAGCTTGCCTTTTGTGCTCCAACCACTCAGCATTGCGTAAGCCGGGTAGTCATTGATGGTCCAAAACATGCATGCATACAACGTGAAATTTTGTTTAGTTGCAACATCATATGCTTCAACACCATCGTCCCATAGAACTAACGGTTCATCAATCAAAGGCTGCAAGTACACATCAATGTTATTTCCTGCTGACTTTGGTCCTAGAATAATCATTGACATTATCCAATTCTCTTGATTCATACACATCCATGGTGGCAAGTTATATGGGATCAGAATGACAGGCCATGTAGTGTGTGATATACTCATGAGCCCAAAGGGGTTGAATCCATCCGAAGCAAGGCTAACCCGAACACTGCGAGCATCTTTTGTGAATTCTTTCTAACTATATTTATCATCAAGGCGTTTCTAGGCCTTCGAATCTGCAGGATGCCTCATTATGCCATCATCTGTACGTTTCTCCTTATGCCATTTCATATCAGTTGACATATCTTCTGTCATGTACAACCTTTGCAGTCTTTGAATGAGTGGGAAATACCATAGAACTTTCCGTCACACTTGCTTCTTTGATTTACGGATCGATGAATCAGCTTTGTCTATGGTTGGACTAGATTTCTATCGAGATGTATGACAGACAGGGCATTCTTGGGCATCATCATACTCATTATGGAATAGCACGCAATCATTATAGCACGCATGTATCTTCTTGTAATCCAGTCCAAACTCTCGAAAGACCTTCCTTACTTGTGCGAGATTAGTAGGAATGAAGTGACCCTTTCGCAGCACCTCCGTGAACATCCGTAGCATTAAGTCACATGCTCTGTTGGTCATCCCAGACACGCACTTGATTTGGTAAAGCTTCACAATGAAAGATATCTTTGTGGCGTCCACACAACCTAGGTACAACAATGTTTTTCCCTCTTCCAATAGTTTGTAGAACGCATCTGCAGATGCATTTGGCTCCTGTTTCATTCCATCACCGCTCGTGTCTCCTGCATTACTTCCCACTTTTGTGGCCCTTATGAGAGTTTGGAGCATGTCACATACCCCATCACCACCATCTGCATCGTCTTCATCATCAGAATCTTCAGCCATGTTGTCCTCCTCGGGTTCACCATGGTATACCCAATTTTTGTAGGACGGATCCATCCCATTCTTAAGAAAGTGCATATGGACATCCTTTTTAGTTTTATGAGCATTATTCAGACATTTCGTACACGAGCAAAAGATTCTTGCGTCTGGGTGAGCACCATCAAAATTATATTCCAAGAAACTCTCGATGCCACTTTGCCACTCCACGGAATCTCTATCCTTCTCCATCCAGCTCTTGTCTTGTGACATTTTGCGTTATCTCCGTATAGCCGGTCTTGTAAAAAAAATGAGCAGCATTAGTTCACACGTAAGTATTTCGAAACAACACATACATCAGAGAGACCAGCATAATGGTCTTTCAAGTCAGTAAGAATTGCAAGGGATTACATTAGACATTACTTCACAACACAACGTTCGATTTAAACTAACACTTACACCTGAAACTGACATGGCTATGAAAATATAAAACCTAGTTCGTACATGAAATCCTGACATTGCTATGAATATTAAACTAACACTTACACCTGAAACTAAAACTGATAAAACAGACACTCATATGTGAACCCTAGCAGCTAGTCTATCTGACAGCAATTGCAATCTCCATTAACTTCATCGAACCGGCAGGATGGAAACCAAGGATTTCATCAGTATTGGTACAAACCTTGTAATTACGTCTGACGAGCGGCAGAAGCAGTGGTTGAGTACAAGTCGGCGGGGCAGCGTTGGCGGCAGTTCAATAGTTAACGCTAATCGAATTCAGATGGCGGCGAGGTAATAGTGGCGGATTGGTCGGTCGCGCAAGGCCGATACGGCGGCGAAGTCGCCTGAGGGTGGATATGGCGGCATTGTCGTGTGGGGGCAGGGCAGTTTGGAGTAGACCTGGCGGACATACGAAGCCCTTTCGCTCGCCCAATGGCCCAACCGGAGTATGGGCCTAAAAATAGTACAATTTGTCTTCACAGCCCATTCGGCTTGTGAATAATATGTTTTTCCCTTGGCAATAAATGATATATTAAGTTTTACTAGTTTCCTTTTATGATTAAATTTATTTATTTATTTATTTTTAAATGCATTGTTGTGTTGATATTCAACACTAGTAGGAAAAGCCCTGTTAGTGGTGTGGCATTTTCTTCAATTCTGGCGTGAAACTCGTACACCACTGCTATCTAGGTGATAAATGGAAGTAGTGACGTCGAATAACACGCCAGTAATATCTAGGTGTCCACTGGCGTGTTTCTGGACTCGCCACAAGTTACTACATGATCAGTGGCGTTGATGTCATAGGCCACATCACTATCCTATAGAAATCGGTAAATAAAAGGGTATGTAATATTGACTAGAAGCACACAGACGGTATTCAATTATGAGATAACATAACAACCATTAAAAAAGTTTGCATAAACATTCATAGATTCAACCAGATAGTACTCAGCATTAACATATATAACATATAATCTAAAAGTTCGGATAAAAATAGAACTCTCAGCTACAACCACAATACCTACTCATCATCTGACTGAATAATGACAACATGTGTATCCTCAGTAGGCAGTCTCAGGTCGATCATAGAGAAAGTAGGTGGACACGTCACCTTCATCGAGATAGAATGTCAATCTCCCTGTTGGGTCCATCTCGTAGCGTTCCACAAGCTGGCCCCATTGCTGACCACTGAAGTATGTTTTTCCATCCTCATTTGTGACAAGAACTGTGTGCTGGTGGTCGGGCACTCTGAAGCTCACCAAGTTCACCTCGAGAGTTCTAGGGTGGTCCCAAATTGCAACGTGAATACGCTCCAAAAAGTCACGCCTGTATCTGCAAGGTATGATCTGTAAAAAAACAAGAAGTACACATTTTAGTACAATTTTTTTGGTCAGTTTTCAAAAAGTAGATTGACCGAAAGTATACCAATCTGTTTTCAAACCCCTCTGGTAGAACAATGGTAAATTTCTTGTTCATGCACTCCTTGTAGCCACACTGTTCACATACATCCATTGCCTGCGGTGGTTCGTTGCATACACTGAATTCAGATACACATCTAACCATTTAACAATAAAAAATCAACTTAAATCTAAGAATGTACATCCAATTTTGGTGGCTGAATAAACTTAAATCTAACAATGAATATCTAATTTCTAAGTCAATATACATCTATGTTTTTTAAAACACAGAAACCTAACAATGAAAATCTAATTTGTAAGTCGATCTACATCTAAAACTAACAATAATCATCTAACATATAACTCAATCTACATCTAAACCTAACAATGAAAGGTACGACGGTTGGGGAAACGTACCTGCGACGCGACGGCGAGACGGCGCGAGGACGACGGTGGCGGTTGCGGCGGCGTTTGTCGCGGCGGCGTTCCGTCGGTGCCGGTGGAGGCGGCCCCGTGGTCGCGATCGTCCGTCGGTGCCGTGGAGAGGGCAAGGCGTGGCCGCGGTGGGGGATCGGGGGTGCAGAGGGAGAGGACTCGAGTTCGTGTGTGTACTAGTTGGTGTGCGTGTAGCAATCGATTAAATTAGAGTATAAATGGTTTTCCTCAAAATTTCATTATGTGAACCGTGCCTCCACATTTGATCTTTAATAAATTGATCCTTAATGATGAAGCCAATGATAAACCGTGCCACCACATTTGAGTCCCTCATCCTGGTTGCATGTTGTTGCACCGTGGTGGCGCATCCTAGTGGTCGGTTCGTCCGGTGGTTGCGAGGCTCGCCTTTGCGGGGCTCCTAGGCGACGGAACGTCAGGGATGGTGGTGAGGGTGTGTTTGAGAGAAATCCTTGTCGGAGTACTGACAATAGCGCGGTGTCGACATCGGGTGGCATCCTCCCTTCATGAAGGGCATCGTGTCTACCCTTCATCCACCGCCCCGATGTGCCGGGGGAAACCCTAGAAGCGCGATTATCCTTGTTGAAGGTGCTGATTGGTACTTGACGTCCCGGTGCTAGAAGCGTGGTGGTAGTTTGTAGGTGGGCGCAGCAGTTGCGGGTCTAGTCGTTTCGTCGATCCACTTATGTCTCCTTTTCTTTTCTTTTTTGGCGTTTTTTGGTTGTTGCCTCAGCCGGTGTTGTATCAAAACTGTTGTACCGGGTGGTTGCTATATTAATATAACGGTGATTCGGCCTATTTCGCCAGAGCATGTGGAGAATATCCTGTGATACTAGCCTCTTGCATGCTCCCATGGTACCGTTTCGAATAAATGAAGTTTGGGTGATTCAAAAAAATCTAGGAAAAATTATGAATGTTCACATGAAAAGTTTCTACAATATGTAATAATTTTATGTGCAGATACGAAAGTGATATTGAGTAACCAAAAAGACAAATCCAGATGTGAAAATATAGTGCATTTTTGATGATTTGTACCTTTTGTTTCTCAATGTGTAGGTCGAATTTGGACCTGAATTTTTATAACATGATGTAGACAGATTCTTTGGGAACATTAAGATTTTTTTCCGGATTTTTTTGAAACATCTATAGTTGATTTTTTTGAAATGGTAGCATGGGAGAACAAGGGGCTAGTATCACTGGATATTTTTCCCATTGAGCATGCATGGTTTGCACCCTTGTTTACATTTATAGGAGTCATAAAATTCAATAAAGTAAAGCAAAAATGGTAAAGCTCAGAATAAAAAAACAAAATGACATCATGCAAGTAGTAAAACTAAAAAACATAACTTTTAAATTGTGTGATAATTCGGTAATCTAATATAGAGTCTTAACACGGTTTTTTATTGTAGCAACAGGGCTGCATGCATATATTTGCACACAGAAACCATCATCATTGCATTCCTATTACAAACCAATTTCAGGGACATGGGTAGCAAACAAGTAAAGCCCTTTAGTGCCCTGGTATAGCAAGAACAACATCTTGTCACCCTGCTTGAGATGACTTTCCTTCGCCATGAACTCTTTCCACCCGCTGACGCACAAGCGACCATCAAGCTCAGAAATTGAATATGTCGATGTCACCTCAGTTTTCGGGTAGCAAACAATAGTGATGGTACCATTTCTTTCCATATGTGCATGAAACAGACGGCTTGGGATTTTCTGTTGCATGCAAAGACTTAAAGTCAAGAGAACATCTAGCGGAAAATAATCATGTTAAAAGAAAGGAAAATACAACGAGTGTACACATATTACTTTGCGCATAAGAGAAGATGTATTCTTAAAGATTTACCACGTGTTTATTGAAGTTCTCGCTGTTTGTCCAATTCAGAGTATGCAGCACTCCGACAACCAGTTCTGCTTCCTCATACTCTCCAGCTCTGTGGAACAGAACAGTGTAATCCAAGTTTTCAACAGCGTCGATCACCGTCTCCATCATCCTCCAGTTAATCATGGTCCCATCAGTACTAGAGAGTGAGTCAACAATGTGACGCCTCTCAGGGGACATCTGGTAGTATGCTGTAAAAATTTAGTACGACTGAAATAAGTGGAGTACACATGCCGCAACCAAGTAATATAGTCATGTTTATGTGCACAACATAATTTTTTTGAATTAAGTAGGAACTTACATGGATGGATGATTGGGTCATTTCCAGTTATGACCTCAGTTTGGCCTCGACGTGTGTCAGTTTTTAATATTAGCTCTGTACCAACCTTTAATTTGTAAACTCTGCTAAATTCTTTCCAATATTCTCCATTCAAAAAGGTTATCCCATCAATGCTGGTAAGCTCAACAATGAATGAGAAACCTTCCTTGGTTTTCAGTGTTGCTTGACAACTTATATTCTCCAATCGGAGAACAACATGCATGTTTAGGAAATAAGTTCTGATGTAGCAGGGGATCACCTAAATAAGAGCATGTATTTTATTACATTATGAGCCAGTAGTAAATTGGACTTACTATAAGTAGATATATATCCTACAAGAGTAGCTATTTGTACTTTTTCCTATAATTGGCCTTTGAAGCAATAGTCATGTAATGCAAATAACTGAACATGCACTCATAGTTTCAGAATGGTACCCTTCAAGTATCGAAATTTCATGTAGGTACTTGATAAAAAAAACACACGTCCAAAACTAATAGAGATCACACTCACAAAATTTTTGCTAGCTAGATCAGCTACGTATATTACATGAATGATTAACACATGACACAATGAGTAGTAGGACCGGTAGATATGCTACGTATATTACATGTGAATAACCACAAAAAAAATCAAATCCCATTTGTACATGAGTAGATTAGAATCCTTACCGTCTTCTCCTCAAATCCCTCTACAAGGGTTATGACGAAATAATCAGTAGTCATGCTCTCACTTCCACACATCCCGAGTTTGTCAAACAAACTGGACACTGCGAGAAAAAAGAATGAAAACCATCAGATCTTGATGTGATAATCACGATCACGAGGAAAATGATGCGTAAGATCGAGTTGACACGTCTTTGATGGGCACCATGGTCGAAGACGAGCGTGCGCCGGTAGACTACTGCTTGGTCAAAGTCGTGCGGCAGCGTGATTTCTGGCTGGCGGCAGCGAACACGTGTCGAGGGAGGCGTGTGAACGAGGAGGTTTTCTGCCAAGGAGAATAATGACTGCCGTCCTTAGGTTAGGCCTAGACTAGCTAGGTTTCGATGGGACAATTCATGGGCCGCGCTGGCCATAGTGTAAGTAAAGTAAATTAAAATGAGCTTTATTAGTTTAGGCCCACAAACAAGTGACTGCTTTGTACAATCTTGCGTGTACTATGTACCCACACGGCACAGGTCTTGCCCATTTTTTTCTATCGATTTCACACGGAAATTAACCAGTTCGACTCTGCTCCTTCTAGTATTAATACTCTCCCCTGTTCTTCTCTGTTTTCCACTCGTATTCTCCACTCTCTTCTTCTTCTAACCGCTCCACTCCACTCTCTTCTTCTTCCAACCGCTCCCCTCTCTTCTTCTTCCAAGCATGGATGAAGCAAAGTATTTCTACCACAGTTTGCAGGTCCCCATCCACGGCTAGGGAACCATCGACGTCACGTACACCAATGACCCCGCCGAGGTGCAGCGAGTCGTTGACATGTACCAGCAGTGGATTGATAGCGGAGAAGAAAGGTTCATGGGCCTGGATTTCGAGTACACGTCCCATAAGTCGGAGATAGAGAAAAATATCGCCGTTGTTCAGCTTGCCTTCCACCGCCACGTTCTGGTGTACCATTACTCCAGGTAAAAGAAAATTTTCCTCTTGTTTTCTGCAACTAGTACTCATCTAGATGTTCTTGTGATTGCTATTTTCTTATTCCTGGTTGTTGTGATTGGTGCTACTAGAACTTTTCTAAACTCTTGTTACTTGTGTACTTCAGTAGTGACTGGTGGCAGTCAGCGACGTTGGCTGATCTTTTTCGTTTTGGCGGCGTCAAATTAGCAAGTGTTGACACCACCAATGACAAGAAAGTGCTTGCGAGAACCTGGAATTTTTCTATTCCAGATCAAAATTATGAGGATATACAAGATCTATACTATGATGTGTACAACTTAAAGAAAGTTGGAATGGCTACCATGGCAGTAAAGCTTATTGATCCGTGTTACAAAGACATGAAGAAGAAGAATTATTGGTGGCACAACTACTAGGACAACAAGGTACTAGACATGTAACACATCACCTATGCTGCAATTGATGGGTTCCTCTCGCTCGAGTTGTACCGTGTGCTCAAGCCCATGAGTGACGGCAAGAAGGCCGGAGAGGGAGGCAGATCATGGAGGGCGGAAAACCACCGCACTTCGTGCATGTAATTAGAGTTTATGTTTTAGTGTCGATGATAATTGGTCGAGTAGTATTATGTAGTATGTCGCTATGCAATGTTGGTACTTTTGTTCATATTGTAAGTGCTATATCTAATTACTAATGCAAATTATGGTACGTGAACTATGGTTTGAACTCAATGACAACTCTCCCTCACTGACGGTGTTCGAGTCGGTCCCTCCTCGAGGCAGAACTAGTCCTGCCACCCTTCTCCTTTGGGTGGTGCATCGGCTAGGGATGTCAAGATGGAGTTTGTTATTCCTAAGCGGCACCAGCATCGGTGGCGACGCGGCTCTGATCTCTGTTTAGGATAGGCCTTCTCTTGTGTTTGGTTTTTGCGTCTGTGGGGCAGTTCTCGGACTAGCCGGTGTGGAGTGGTGTAAGTGATAGTGTTGCTCGCAACGAACTGTCATGTTCATGTACTCAAACCTCTATCTTCTATAAAAATCTTGTGCCCAATTGCGTACCCTCGAAAAAAAACAACTCTTCAAGAATACTAATAAGTTATGTAAAACGATAACATAAAAAGGACATAATGTTTCACATAGTGCATCATGCAGTAGTACGGAAAGCAACACATAGTTTAAACAAAAGAAACATTGTCTTCACAAGCACAACTTAAAAGATCTTCTCAAATGGGCCAGCTTACATGGGATCAGGTCTGAGTGGAATGAGGGAATTCACCTTACGGAAGGTGACTTGTTCTCCCATCCACTCGTACCTCTTCCCGTGGCACCTTAGCACGTCCTGTTTACGCATCTTGATGTAAAGATGCGCGGTGTCTCCCTCTTGGTGAGACTGGACAATGCGCCCGTTGGTATTACCCAACTTGCTAAGGAGTACACGTGAAACCATGAAAGACGATGGTCGCTGGTTCGGCGTTACCACTGCTTGAAGAACCTTGTCGGTGTGCAGCCCCTTTTGCTCCTTAAGCTGAAGTATCACCACATTGGAGACCTAGACTGAGCATGCTGATTTTTCATCAACATTTGGTGATCTTGGAGGTTCTTCTTCAACATCTTCATCATCTTCTCCAGAATCTTATCCAGAGCCTCCATCCAGAGAACCATAACCATCGGACATAGCAGTCCCCCATCAAATGACTCTTCTTCAACTCTCGGCTCCTAAGATGCAATAAGCCAATACGTTAAATGAAAACTGAACTTCCTCATTCGTTTTTTTAACTTGGATATCATTTATTGCCGAAGAATTCAAATGGATATGAAATGTACAACCTATACTAAACCAGTATATCATAACCAAATCAGATAATTAGAATCCATGTAGGCATGCACGTTTAATTAACCTAAAAGCTACTGTGTACAATTATTACAAAATGAGATATGGAATTGCAGTTTAAATAATGTGAAGATTATTGCAACCCATAAAAGGTTGTAACACCATAAATAGGGGAATCTAGGATGATAACACACTATACAATTATTTCAACATTAGATATGAAGTTGCAGTTCTAATTATTACATGATGAGATATAAAATGGCATTTGAAAAAATGTAAAGAACACTTGAGGAATGAAATAATAAAATTAGAAAACAAAATCGATCTACTCCCTCTTTCTTTGAATACAAGGCCACTATGAAAAGTACAATTTCTATGTATACAAGACCGCTATCTCTTCCAAAGAGGAATTGATTTGGATTCTACCACATAGAATGGTGATCATTGATGTGAATTTTCCACGCAACCATACAGTAAGATGCCCCACATACAAAATATTTAATTAGCACAGAACACAAGAGTTTATTCACATAATTGTTTCTGCTATTTAAAAGTTGGCTTTCTTTTCTTGGTATTTAGGAATTGAGTTAGTGGTCTTGAATAAAATAACGAAGGTACATAGTATATGTTGTTTGTAGCAAGAAAATAATTCTGGAAAAATGCATGTTACATATTCTTTTGAGTATCTCTATCGGCTAGTACTCCATGAATTACCTACATCACTAAATTCTGAAACACCTAGTTTGATTAGTACAGATAATCATTAGTACAATTTTTTGTTGGGAGAATTGCGCAATAGTTGGGCTATGTTCCATCAAAGATACATGATATGTACATTGATATGCAATTGAAGTTGTCTATGAATTGATATGCAATTCAAGGCATGTACGAAGACCTGTTTATCTGCTACTCCAACAGTTGAATGGATATGAAATGTACAACCTATACTTAGCCCAGTATTTCATAACAAAATCAGATAATTAAAATCTATGAAAGGTAATCTAGGTCATCATAATAATATGATCAATTAAATCTTGCGAATCTAATTACCCAAGCTATATTCATTGAATTTTATTAAAATAAAGTACACAGTGTACAATTATTACAGAATGAGATATGAAATTGTAGTTAAAATAATGTGAAGATCATTGCAACCCAAAAAAGATTGTAACACCATAAATTATGATACAATTATTAGAACATGACATATTAAGTTGCAGTTAAAATTATTACATCTAGAGCTATAAAATGGCATTTGAAAAAAATGTAAAGAACACTTGAGGAATAAAAGAATAAATTTAGAAAGAAAAATCGATCTACTCCCTCTGTTTGTGAATACAAGGCCACTATCAAAAATACAATTTCTATCTATACAAGGCCGCTATATCTTCCAAATAAAAAATTGATATGCAATTGTAGCCGTCTATGAATTGATATGCAATTGTTTCTATGTACGAAGACTTGTTTATCTGCTACTCATTTAGTTCAAGGGATGGTTCTGTTCATACCCAAATTACCAAAGCCCGGATATTACTAAATAATTTGGGTACTAAAACTCGTCGGCAATTTAAGATAGAAAGAACATTAGATTGATGTGTAATTGAAGGATTGCTTCAGTTCAGTTCATACCCAAATCACGAGAACTCGAGGGTAGTTGAACATAGAAACAATGGTTGATTCGAGCTTGTAGTACCTGCTAGGAACCCTGGATATCACAGACTAACCATAGCAAGTTCACTAAAACTAGATCTTGTTTTGTAAGAGGGATGTACCTCCGTCGGCGCGGTAGTCGGCGCAGCGGTCGGGGCGGCGGTCGGAGCGGTGGTGGTCTTAGCGGAGACGTGCCCCCACATGGTGTATTCAGCTGCTTCGTCGTACCCGTCCTCAATCTCCTTGTACGCCGCCTCGAGGTCAGATGGCACAGCGGCGTGGGATGTGCCAGCCCTTCCGTCCCTTCTCAGCGTCTTGTTCCGATCTATCTCCGAAGAGACATCACGGACCGCCGCGTCCACCGGTGTGGCCTCGCCGGAAACAACAGTCCCAGTGCCAGAGCTGGCCGCGACTGGGCCGACAGCAGAAGACGGCTCGCCGACGACGGACGCCACCTCCTGATCTGCCTCGGTGTCGAAGGATTCCCGTGATCTCTTCATGGCGGATTGGAAGGGCAGGGGAACCGTCGAGGGTTTTGCTGTGGAAGTGGAGGGGAGGATGCGTTTTTTGCGGAAAATTGGTTGCAGAGACAGAGGAAGGAAGGAAGTGGAGATGCGTCAAAGCGTCTATTTATATAGTTCCCCTTTTGCTCTCCCTGTGACGCAAGGTGCACGTGTGAATCTAGGGTTTCTTTTTGTATAGTTAGTTTCCATATTTTTTGCAGATAAATGGCGGAAATTGAAGACCAAATGAAGTGAGGTTCTTGGAAGCTATATTCTCGACCGAAAGTGCCCAAAAACGGCTACGACATAAGATTGGTAAGCAACTTGAGAATGGAACTGGCTTTTTGAGATCCCAAACGTGCAATGTTGTTGAAATGAAGTGAGGTTCTTGGAATGCACCATGTTTTCAACTTTGGGCATGGGAAACAACAAGTTGGCCAAGGAAATCCACGTTTTCGGTTGTTTCTTCTGCGTTGGAAGGCAATAAACCAGTTCACGCATCACCCACTAGCACTCATGGCAAGGGGTAACAAGGTGCAATGTTGCATGTGTAGTGAGTCTGAGGGAGTGGGGTGAAAGGATGCCATGTATCGAGGCTGGCATGCACGCGAGAAGCAGCGAGAATCGTCCCGGTTAACGTCCGGTGGTTCGACGGCACCCAACGCAACGGCGGCACCATACAAGTCCTGCAATGGGTTCAAACATTTTGTGTGGGGCCACATGGCCAAGTGTGACTTACATTCTCATCTCTACAGTTTTCCAGACATCCTAGGTGGTAGGAAGCTATATTCTCGATCGAAAGTGCCCGGAAACAGCTACGACATAAGATTGGTAAGCAACTTGAGAATGGAACCGGCTTTTTGAGATCCCAAACGTGCAATGTTGTTGAAATGAAGTGAGGTTCTTGGAATGCACCATGTTTTCAACTTTGGGCATGGGAAACAACTAGTTGGCCAAGGAAATCCACGTTTTCGGTCGTTTCTTCTGCGTTGGAAGGCAATAAACCAGTTCACGCATCACCCACTAGCCTACTGTTGCATAGTACATATATTTAGGTCTTGGGGGCTGATTGCTTGAATAGCACAGTTGCACACTCAGACCCGGCCACGATGCCAATCGGTTGTGGGGACTGACTACTTGTAATAAGTACAGTTACAATCTCATAACCCGGACAATAGAGCCAAATTTTTTCTTGACCTCTTTCGTTTAAGCTTGATGTAACTCGCACCAAAATGGCGTGTTTGCTAACCTATAAATCCAATCAGTCATGATGCCCATGGGGACTTGCCTGACCCTGTTTTTACTAGAGTTATAGCAACATTGAAAATCGATGCGAAAACCGGCTTATAACCAGAAGGGTCAAAAGGATCATCTAAACCATAAGTTATGCAGAGCAAAGGCAACAGCCAGAAGCTCATTGCATATTGCGCGTAACTTCTAAATGTATAAGTATATAACAGCCAAAATTTGGGACTTGGGGACTTGAGAAACAAAATTCTCAAGCCAAGTTTCCTGAGACCTAGAATCCGAGTCTTGGGGTCTTGTGAGAAATTCTTCACAATCCTAAGGTCAAGACTCGGCACTTTTCTATCAAAGCATATAACAAGTAAAGTTGTGCCAAAACGAGTTGGTAAAGCGCATATTAAAGCGACAACCGGAAGGGTCATCGAAACCACAGGAGTTTAAATGTGTTACAAACCATAGGAATAGTATCAAAAGTGCACATGCACACTATCAAATAACAAGTGTAAAAGGCATATTACAGTGCCTATTGGCCGAATGATTGTTTGCTGATAAAAATGAGAACATTACTCGGCTGCTGTAGCCGAGTCATCATGAGTGATCTTGGCGGCCGGGTCTTCGGTATTCTCCTCTGTTGCCTTCTCTGTGTCAATGTCCGGGTCAACCGCGGAATCAGCGCGAGCTGGAGGAGGAACAACCAGAGTCGATGAAGTTGGCGCAGAACCGGCCTCGACTTTTTTCTTGGCAACCTCCTCCTTGTATCGAGACAATATATCAAAAGGAGCAGGGAATTCGGAGGGCACCGGCTTATCCTCAGCATCATATGGGGGGGTAAGCTTGTTTACATCGAGATTTTCTGCAATCAAGCTGGCCGAGTGACGGATGTGGGCATTGATGGCCTTGAGGTCTTTTCCCGTGAATTTAGAACCATCAATATTAAACTCGGGAAACCCGTTCACAAGCATTGCTGGCTCAATCTTGGGGTAATAGGCTTTAGCCAGTGCAAGGCCGCGTATCACTCCAACCCGGCATGCTGAGCGCTTCCAGATATCAATCTAGGCAGGGATTGTCGAGTATGCTTCAAGCATTTGTGTTACACCGGCGTAGTTACAGGTCCACTTCACAGCTTCGAGAGTCCATTTTGTCCCTGCCGAAAATTGTCGGATGACAGTCTTGAGTATTCTCAGCTTTTTGAGATCATCATGTTCCCCAGCAACTTCACCCGGACCTGCAGTACAAAAAGAGAAGTAAGATAGTAAGATCCGGGTCAAAACCTTCTAGAACGAAAAACACTAGGTCAACTTAGGTAGCAACGTCCTTGCCAAAGAAGGACAGGCGACAATCTTCTGATGGCGACTCCATCTCTAGGCGGCGCTCATGGCGACTCCGAAGAGATCTAGGGTTTTAGAATCCCCTCTCCGACAATTGTCACTCCGGCACTGTCGTCCTCCTCCCCTATGGCATGGCATTGTCGTCCACCCCTTTCCCCATCATGACCAAGGCAAAGTTTCTTTTTGATCGCTCTTGTTGGCGTTGGAGGGCGATTTTCTCCACCGAGGTGGATCTCAAGTTCAATCCTATTTACGTGGGTTTTGTTCTGTTAGATCCGAAAGACAAGAAGATCCAGCTTGTAGATCAAGCGGGCTTTGTGCTTGATCAACGTTTCCTCAAGGTACGTGAGAGCATTCATCCTGGATCTGAGATCCAATTTGCGTGTCATCGTGCTAGGGTTCAAGATCATTTGGTTCCACGTAATGGCTCTCTTCTGGATCATTCTAATGCCATCGTCCCTATATTGGATGCAGATTCTCTGGTGCCGCTTTTGGATCGGATTCCTATTGATCCTTCAGTGGGTTTAGTTCATACAGCTAAGGTTTTAGACCTGGATTTTTCTAGAGGTCTAGCTCTTGCTAAGGAAATCCGATTACTTTTCGGATCGGATGTTCATGCTACTAAGAATTACGGCGCTTTCAAACTGGTGGTATCTTTTGGTCGTGCTGCTTTCAAAATTGATGAAAATACTGTTTCTTTAGCTCTTGAAGCGGCAAATGGAGGTTATTGTGGCTCTTTAAATGTTACTTGTCTCCATGATCGAGTTTTCTCTTTTGACGTCTCATCTAAGGAGGTTGGCTTTCATATTATGAAGATTAAATGGTACTATTGCTTTCACTTCAAGTGTTATTTTCATCTTTGGAGTTTCGGTGGTCCAAATTGGGTTTCTGAATGAAAAAGGTGGAATCACGATCAGGAAAATGAGTGGGCTTTTGTCACGAGAAAAAAGAATAAGGTAAAATCTAAACGGTTCAAGCCTTTTCTTAAACCTTCTGCAACTCGTGCAATTGAACCAACTGTTCCTCTCATGATTCATAATAATACTGGTTCTGATATTGATCGTGAGTTGCCTGCAATTAAGTTTGGATCTTTTGAACCTGGTATTCATGTTGCTAAGTCTGCTACGGATCCTATCCTTGTGGCCCCTGCTGTGGCCTCTATGCACGTTGATGATGGCTTCGACAAATTAATTGATAAATTGGCGGCCCAAGTTTGGCCTTGCTCTAACTGCCTCTCAGCTAAACATGCAACGACAGAGTGTACGGGCCGGATTCGGTGTTGGTCTTGTTCACGCTCGGGCCATATCCGCAGAAACTGCCCGGGAATTAATGGAACTCTGCGCTGGGTAGTTAAATCGCCGAATATTGGAACCGAGGAGTCCCCTCCCTCAGCTCTATCCCCTGCCCCTGCCACTGTTCTAGGAAAACCCTCGCCGGAATCGCCTCTCGAATCGGAACCTCCCTCAGCAATGGCGAACTTCCCTTGTGACCCTACTCGGTTCCTCCCGGCAGGGATGCATGTCGTGGAGCCTTGGGCGGCCGAGGAGCGGCCTGCTCGCGTCTACATCACCTCTTCCATGGCTCCTCCTCGCCGCCATGAATCTTGGTCCATTGCCCAACTAGACCCTCGGCCACCGGTTGAAGAGCTCGACGATATTCTGTAGCAGATCGTCGATTACATCTTTCAAGAACTGCATCTGCAGGTCGTCTCCTTCTCGGAAAGCGCGGTTGGAGTCGGCATGTTCCGCATGGAGGATCAGGTGGCCCGAGATTGCTTGGTAAACTCTCCACCATTTGTATTTCCAGATGGTAGGATGCTCTCCTTTGTCAGGCATGATGAAGGAGAGAATGTTCGATCAACTACGTACACCAGGAACGGCTGGATTATGATCTTAAATCTGCACATGGACTACCGCACCGACGAATTTCTTCGCGAGGTGGTTTCCAAGTTTGGCAAGCTTCGGTCCTGGTGGAGGGAGGATGCTTCCCCTGTCCGTACACTGCTCAAGGTTACTTATGGTGGAGGCCCGGATATTCCCCGCTCGATTGTAATTCGGGAGGTTCAGAGATACGGAGGCCATGTGGTCTCCTGGACCTGCCCTGTTTTGATCTTGAACAGCGACGCGGCTGATGCTCTGCCTGGGGATGAGGATCTTCTCCCTCCTGATGGCAACCCACATCCTGCTTTCGGTGGACCTGCTGCACCAGTTCATGAGGCGTGGGTCCCACCGGTTCATCCTGAACCGCAGCAGGGGGATGGGGAAACTGGAACAATGAAGAACAAGGTGAGAATGAGGCGCAGGAGGATCCTGTCGACCAGGCCCCAGAGCCAGAGCAGGTGCAATCCTCTGTCTCCATTCAGTTTTCTGTCGCCTCAATTGATTCAATCAATGCTGTCAGAGCTGAAGGACCTGAGCAATTTGTGGAGCTGTAGCAACAAGTGGAACAAAACCAACTGGCTATTGTTCCATTTGTTCCACCACCTGAGAATGCTGCAGTTCAGAACAACGATGTTCAGATCCTCCAAGTTTTAATGCCTGATCCTGTGTTGGAGTGGTCCAGGTACTTTCTGGAACACAAAGCAAGGATTATCTTTGATAGGATATTTGAATTTCTGTCATCGTTGTTGCCTGTGGACGAACCTGTCTCCACTGCCGCCCCTGTGCCTATGCTGCTGGAGTTTAGCTCTGCTGCTTCTGAACCTGCTACTCCTGAGCCTGCTACTTCAAAGAAGAGAGCTAGGAAGGTTGCTACTCCGCTTGTCCTCGAGGAGCGTCGAGTGACGAGAAGCCTTGCTAAGAATGCTGGCTTCAGGGTTCTGCCTGCTTCTGATAAGCCGGAACCCAGGAAGAAAGCGAAGTATTCTCGCCCTCAGGCTTCTGCTGGGGGAGTGCCTCCTTTCACTCCTATTGCTGATCTGCGAAAGGCGGGAAAAATGCTACAGATCGATGATTCAGAGTTAACTGTGGAGAAGCTTGAAGCTGCTCTCATGGAGGGATGATAACCCGGTAGGCTAACGCCAAGGAGTAACTCGGCCCAAAGGACGCTGCGCAAGACCCGGCTTAGGATAAAGAAGCTTCTAGAAGGCCCAGGAACGAAGGCCTCGTAACCCGGATTGTGGGTTCCGGTAAGGAAGTTTAGGGTTTGTAAGCGAGGATTCAGAGTGCGCCTTGGAGAGTAAGCCAGGGGGTCCGGATGTGATATAAGCCGGTCCCTAGGTTAGGGTTAGACAAGCTTTTACGTGAGCAAGAACCTGATCGCTAGATCGAGAGATTTCGAGTATCCATTGTAACACCAGTATCGAGTTAATATATTTAGATCGTAGACTCGGCGACTTGATTGCCGGCTACCAGATCGCATATCACCATGGTTTCCTTCGAGCTAAACCCTCTCCCAAACACTCGAGTCGATTTGTCCCAAGACAAGTTACCCCCGGTAACGTCTGCCGTGATTATCCCACGACAGTTGGCGCCCACCGTGGGGACTACGTCCAAGGGTGTTTACATCACGGGAGAAGCCCGGGAGAACATGAAGAACCTCGTCGTCGGCGAGATCAACACCAACCCCGAAGGAGAGAAGATGGTGGACGATTTTGGCTGGGGGCCAGAGTCGGATCTGCTCGAATCCGGATCTGTCGTGACAATCGGCCGGATCAACGTCTTCATTGGCATGGTACGTACGTCCGGTTTATCTCCTGACGGTTTTGGATTTGATTCTGTGTCAGGGGAGGCCACCTGCGTTCAGTCCGATGGGGAGGAATCAGTCGGGACGATAGATCCGGCAGAAGAGCCCACCACGAAGAGGGAACAGCCGGAGGAGCCGGCATGGACCCCGCGTGGCCGGGTTATGAGAGAAGATGACACCGAGTCTATCCTGCACCTGCTGGAGGACCGGTACGAGGAAGACAACGATGACGAAGAAGAATACGAATCTGCGCCAAGCATTGTGCGCCAAGTCGCGGTTTACACGGCCCCCACAACCAGTCTTAATCAGGGGAACGTGACCGCGGCTGCTGTCGGAACAACGCAAGCATTGGCCCAGCAGCAAAATCCGGTTGACGGAAACCCGGTTTTAACCCGGGTCGACGGAGAATCGGCATCAGTTACCAGCCATGCGGCGGATAGCGAGTTGCAGGCAAACATGTTCGGATATCTGGCAAACCGGACGCCAGGGGCGGGTCCTTCAAATCCGCAACACCCGGCACTGTTCAACAACAACCTGATCCTGGATCCCACCGTTCTAGCCACAGTCATAACCCCGGAAAACGTAGCGGAACGTGTTATCTAGATGTAGCCCGTCGTGCATTGGAACAATAGAGAAGACAAGTGGAAGGTGAAAAACAAGGGGTAGCTGCGCGCCAGCGCGATCTAGATGCATTGGAGAACCGGCTCCGAGAAGAGACAACTAGGGTGCGTCAAAGGCACCAGACCAGATTACCAGCAACGGGTGGAGTTATAAACCCGGACACACTATTCATCACACCCCAGGATCAACCGATTCCAGCGGCAAACCAAGGAACTGTACATCAACCCGCAACTGGAGGAGCACAACCGGTAAACACGCAGGCCGGGTTACCCATATTACAGACTGGAATTACTACCGGCAATACATTACCACCACCACCACCATCGCGGTTTCACACGCCAGCAAGTCATTACAACAACCCCATGGATAACGTGTATGCTGCAACGTTAGCATTGAATCAGATCCCCGTAAGAGAGTCACCCCATGCAGAGCAGACCCGACGGGCGATCGATTTATTGCATACGGCAGTGGCGCAGCAAGTTAATTACCCGGACAACAGAAGTGGAATGCATGGGACACCGTATATCAGCCAGCAACGAGCCAATACTGGCAATATTCAGACGAGCTCAGCGCGACGGAGGGCAGAGCAGCAGCAAATGCCGCATCCTCCCCGCGTTCAAGCAGTACCAGCAGCATCAGCAGCGCAAGCTATTGTGGATAGTTCCAGAGCAAGGAGAGCCGCGGCCGGGTCTGCGGTGCATGGACCAGCAGCAGTACCGCGCCCAGCCGCGCCCCCCGCAGGATCATGCGTTTCCCGAGTGAGGCCAGTTCCGACTAATCTCGCTGGGCCTAAGTGTCTGTTGGATAACATCAGAGCTGAGCCTTACCCGGATAAATTCAAGGAACCGGGTAAAGTAGTGAATTATGAGCCGACTATCGATCCAGAAACATGGTTGAGCAGTTATGAGATGGCTATGTCAATCCGCAACGCAACTGAAAATCTTCAAGCCAAATTCATGTACTTAATGATGTCAGAAGGAGCAGCAAAGTTATGGTTCAATAATCTACCGGAAGGATCCATCAAGTCATGGGAGGAGTTGAAAACTGCGTTTATCAAGCACTTTCATGGGATGTGCAGAAACCTATTTACTATTGATGACCTAGAGCGGTGTGTCCAGAAGAAGGGAGAATCGGCGCGCAGTCGGGTGCACCGAGTCATGGAGATACTTCACTCGTCTACAGATATTCAGCCCAAGGATGCGTTACAAGCGATGGAAAAGACGTGCAAGTACATACCTTTGGTGCAAAAGTTAACTCGCATGAAATCTAGTCGAAATGCTTCAGAGGTTACGATGGGAGAGCTAATGGATGCATGCAACAAGCACGCTGCAACAGATACTACAGAAGAGGATGTCGATGACAAGAAAGCAAAAGCAAACACAAGCAACAATGGAAGAACCGGCAATGGATCAACGCCGGGTAACAACGGAGGTAACAATGGGAACAACCAGAATAAGCGCCCGTTTGAGGGAAGCTCCGAGTTTGTCGCTAGCACAGAAGCCGGATCTTCGAGACCCAGGGCGGAAGGAAACTTCAATGGAGGAAACCAGAACGGAGGAAATTATCAAGGACCGCCAAGGCCGGGTAACAATTGGGATATCTTCAGGATGGCGTGCCCAAAGCACAGCAGAAACGGTAGGCCGGCTAACCATACATTAGAGCAATGCGCGGACCTACAGAGATGGAAGAACGAGGAAATAAACAAGGCTATGCGAGGTGCAGGTCGGGGAGGAGGACCGGGTCCGGGTGGAAACCCGAGCCACGGCCCACCCCCAGCCGGCAACTCGGCAGGTGGAAATCCGGGCAATAACCAGGGGGGAGCTGGAGGTTTCCAGGCCAACCCCAAGCAGTTGGGACAATACCACGTACATACTACAAGAAATTTCCAACAAGGATAAAAAGATACTGAAAAAGGCGGTAAACTCAGTTGCCTCGGCCGTTCCGAGATACCTGAGATGGTCAGAGCAGGACGTAACATGGAGCAGAAGGGATCACCTGGAAAGGATAGAACACCCGGGAGTCTTTGCACTGGTGGTTGCGCTGCAGGTTAATGGTTATGAGTTCAAAAAGGTCTTAATGGATGGCGGTAGTAGCATCAATATCTTATATTGGGAAACCTTTCTACGCATGGGTCTCAAGGAGTCCCAGCTACAGAAGAGTTCGACAGTTTTTCACGGGATAGTACCGGGCCACTCGGCGTGCCCCGAGGGAAAAATCACACTGGAGGTAGCGTTTGGAGAATCGAAGGACAATTTCCGGGTTGAGTGGCTCACTTTCGAGGTGGTCAAGCTGCGCAGCCCTTATCACGCGCTATTCGGAAGGCCGGCTTACGCTAAGTTCATGGCCAGGCCATGTTGTGTGTATCTACAGCTAAAAATCCCGGGTCCAAAGCAGACCATCACCATACATGGGAACCGGGATATAGCGGCTGACTGCGATGAAGGAGACGCGGCAATGGCTGAACAAGCCTGCAGAAAAGAGGAACTCAAGTATTACCGGTCTCAAGTAGACCCGGATGATAGAACAGCGTTAAAAAGGCCGAATACTGAAGATGAGAGAGCGAAGTTCAAGGCAGCGCAGGACACCAAGATGGTGGCTTTTGTCAAGGGTGATCCCTCCAAACAATTTGCTATAGGATGTAACTTGGACGGCGAGCAGGAGAAAGAACTTGTGGAGTTTATTCGTTTGAATCAGGATGTGTTCGCCTGGACGCCCAGCGACATGCCGGGTATCCCTACAGAACTGGCAGAGCACAGTTTGCACGTTGATCCCAAGTCCAGGCCTGTGAAGCAGGGCCTGAGAAAAATGAATTAAGAAAGAAGGAAGGCTATAGGAGAAGAAATCGCACAGCTGCTTACAGCCGGCTTTATCATGGAAGTATTTCACCCGGACTGGCTGGCAAACCCGGTTCTCGTGATGAAAAAGACCAATGAGTGGAGAATGTGCATCGATTATACAAGTCTCAACAAGCATTGCCCAAAGGATCCATTTGCACTACCAAGGATAGATCAGATCATTGAAGCAGTAGCTGGAAGTGACCTATTATGTTTCCTGGACGCATATTCCGGGTATCATCAGATCAAGCTCAAGAAGGAAGATTGGGAGAAAACATCGTTCATAACCCCTTTTGGGGCCTTCTGTTACAAGACCATGACATTTGGATTGAAGAACGCTGGCGCAACCTATCAACGGTGTATTCAGAAGTGCTTTGAGGACCAAATCGGACGCCACGTTCACGCATACGTGGATGATGTGGTGATCAAAACCAGGAAAGCGGAGACATTTATTGATGATCTAAAGGAAACGTTCAAGAATCTGAGAAGGTACCAGATGAAACTTAACCCAACAAAGTGTGTCTTTGGAGTCCCAGCCGGGAAATTACTTGGCTTTATCGTTTCTGAGAGAGGAATTGAGGCAAATCCGGATAAAATCAAAGCTATCCAAAGTCTGAAAAAGCCGGAAAATTTGAAGCATGTTCAGAAGCTCACAGGGTGCGTAGCAGCGCCCAGCCGGTTTATATCCAGACTCGGAGAAAAGGCAATACCCTTGTACCGGTTCTTGAAGATATCGGATAAATTTGTATGGGATCAAGAGGCGGACGAGGCGTTCGAAGCACTAAAGAAGCAGTTATCTGTGGCACCAGTCCTAGCAGCCCCGGGTCCTAAAGAGCCCATGCTATTATACGTTGCAGCCGGGCCCCGGGCGGTTAGCGCAGTGGTTGTCGTCGAGCGTAAGGAGGATGGGAAAGATTACCCGGTCCAGAGGCCAGTTTATTATGTCAGCGAGGTATTATCAGAGGCAAAACAGCGCTACCCACATTGGCAAAAGCTGGTTTTCGGGGTCTTCATGGCCAGCCGAAAATTGAAGCCATATTTTCAGGAACACCCCATAACAGTGGTTAGTTCTATACCAATGTCGGATATCATCAGAAACTCGGATGCTACGGGTAGAATAGCCAAGTGGGCGATCGAGATGGGAGATTATCACATCAACTACGAGCCCAGGGCAGCAATCAAATCTCAAGCTCTAGTCGATTTTATTAACGACTGGACTCACACAGGCATGCCCACCATGGCTCCAAATTCCGAGTCTTGGATAATGCACTTCGATGGTTCCAAGCAGTACGAGGGATCAGGGGCTGGAGTGGTGCTAACATCACCCAAAGGAGACAAGTTAAGTTACGTGTTGCAAATTCATTTTGATTGTTCCAATAACGTGGCCGAGTATGAGGCCCTATTGCATGGCTTAAAGGTAGCCAAGGAGATGAAGATTAAAAGGATACGATGCTTTGGAGATTCGGACCTTGTGGTACAGCAGGTCTCAGGAACTTGGGATAGAAAAGATGCAACTATGGCAGCATACCGCAGAGAGGTGGACAGGGTTGCCGGATGTTTTTCTGGGTATGAGGTGGAGCACATAGACAGAAGAAAAAACGAGGCAGCAGACGCACTCGCCAGACTCGGCTCGCGCAGAGAGCCGGTTCCACCTAATGTTTTCCTGGATGAGCTATGGCGACCATCAGTTAAAACCGAGTCTGAGGAAGAACTGGCAAATCAAGACCCGGATTTGGAGCTCGTGGCCACAGTACGTGTTGTTCCCGAGTGGACAGAGCCGTTCCTGGCCTACCTATCACGGGGCGAGTTACCACAGCAGGAGGTATTAGCAAGACAAATTCTGAGACGAGCAAAAGGATATTCTATCATCAATGGGGAGTTGTACAAAAGAAGTGCAGCAGGAGTCTTTTTGCGCTGTGTAGCACCAGAAGAAGGCCGACGGATCCTCAAGGAGATCCATGAAGGTGATTGTGGGCATCATGCATCCACAAGATTCCTTGTGGCTAAAGCCTACCGACATGGTTTCTTCTGGCTCACGGCCCTAGAAGACGCGGAGCGCTTGGTGGCAAGGTGTGACGGATGTCAAAGGTACGCTCGCCAAACCCATGTGCCGGCTATGGAACTGCGGACTATCCCGTTAACCTGGCCGTTCGCTGTTTGGGGTATGGATATGGTTGGCCCCTTCCACATGTCACCTTGCAAAAAGACACATCTCTTAGTGGCGGTTGATAAGTTTACCAAGTGGGTTGAGGTAATGCCAGTTACCAATTGTGAAGCAATTACAACAGTCAAGTTCCTGAAAAGGATTATCTATCGGTTCGGATATCCCCACAGCATAATTACAGACAATGGAACCAACATGTCCCTCGGCGAGATGGAGAAGTTTTGTGGAGACAATGGCATCCGTTTGGACGTAGCCTCAGTGGCCCACCCACAGGCTAATGGACAAGTGGAAAGAGCGAATCAGGAATTGCTTCGTGGATTAAAACCACGGTTGCGAGTCCCGTGTATCAGAGCCGCTGGGGCATGGGTAGAGGAGTTACCTTCAGTAGTTTGGGGTATCAATACCACACCTAACAGATCTATTCAGATGACACCGTTCTTCATGGTTTATGGCGCAGAAGCGGTGTTGCCGAGTGACATTATGCATGATTCGCCTCGAGTATCGGCTTATGTTGAGGTGGAGAACGAGAAGACCCGGCAAGACGCCGTGGATATGCTAGAAGAAGAAAGGGAACAAGCTTTGGAGAGATCAGCCATATATCAGCAGGATTTGCGAAGGTATCATAGCCGGCGTGTGAAAACCCGGGTCTTCCAGGAAGGAGATCTGGTTCAGCGCCTGGTGCAATCAAAGGAAGGAAAACACAAGTTATCACCACCATGGGAAGGACCGTTCATCATAAGCCGGAATCTGCACAATGGATCATATTACTTGATAGATGCAAGGGAAGAGTCGGCTACGGTCAATGACACCGCTCATACCACTTCATCTATGCAAGAGAAAGAAAGACCATGGAACGTGGCTCAGCTGCGTCCCTACTATACTTAGTATAGCCTAGATTCACAAAGTGGAATTGCACGATGTAACAGGCAGCAGGTTTCAGACGCACTCTTTTCCTATCCAGGGTACCTAAGGGGACTGGAGGGTTTTTAATGAGGCGGCCTGCTGACCTAACTTTTCTCATATCAATAAAGAGATGGTTAAACAATATATTATTTCCTTTTCATGTTTCTTTATCATTTTTTATTTCTGTTATACTTTTTATCTTTCTTCCAGGTAAGTATTGTTTGTTGTTTTTTTTAGTACATTAGCTTCTTTAGCAGTTTGCGTATATTTAGGTCTTGGGGGCTGATTGCTTGAATAGCACAGTTACAAACTCAAACACCCGGCCATGATGCCTATGAGTTATAAGGGCCGATTACTCGTAAACGAGTACAGCTGCAAGCTTATAACCGGACAAAGGAGCCAAACTTTCTTGACTTTTCTTACTTAAGCTCGATGTGACTCGCACTAAAGTGGCATGATTTGCTCGCATATGATCACAATCAGTCATGATGCCCAATGGGACTTGTCTGACCCTGTCTTCGTATAGATGTAGCAACATGATTATCCACGCGAAAGCCGGCTTACAGTACAAGAGAGCCAAAAGGGTCAACTAAACCACAAGTTATGCAGAGTACAGGGTTAATAACCGGAAACTCACTGTTTCTTAAGCATAACTTCAAAACCTATGTGAAACGGCTCTAGATTTTGGGCTTTGGCAAAGACAATTTGTTCTATTTGAAGGACCTAACACCCTAGACTCGAAAGTTCGGGTCTTGGGGACTGGGGATTTTTAAAAAAGAAACAAATTATCTAGCTATTAAGCTCAAAAACCCAAAAATCCGAGTCTTGGGGACTTGGGGACTTGGAGAAAAGTCCGCCTGTCAAAACCCACGAGATCCGGAAACCGAGTCTCACAAAAGGAACCATAAAGTAAGTCGGAATATCAAGAATAAACGAACTCAAAAGCAGATAGACATCAAATTCATCCAAAGGCCAAAAGGGCCACGAAAGCTATTAAGTTTCAAAATGTATTACAAACCATAATAGTAGTATCAAAGGTGCACCATAAAAAATAATCGTTTAAAAAGCCCATTGACCGAATGACGTATATGATGACAGTGGATAGCACATATCACTCGGCATCTTGGGTTGAGGCATCCATCTTCCCCTTGCCCTTGCCAGCCGGGTCCTGTCCCTTGACTTGCTCTTCAGCACTCTTGGTAGCAGCAGCACCCGGATCAGCAGTAGTGCCGGCCCGTGCGGGAGGAGGGACGATTGGCGTGGAGGTAGCAGGCGCAGAATCGGCCTCAGCCTTCTTCTTCGCGGCCTCCTCTCTCAACTGGGCAACCTCCGCCTTCCATCGGGCCAGCATGTCGTATGGCTTGGGAAGATCCGACTTGATAGCCTTGTCATCAGAATCATATGCTGGAATTATGACACTAAGGTCCAAACCTTCGGCAATTATGCTGGCTGGGTGACGGACTTCCTTCTGGATGGCCTTGAAATTCTTCACGGAGAACTTGGACCCGTCGTGGTTAAACTCGGTAAACCCGCCTATAAGCTTGGCTGACTCGAGTTTGGGAAGATACGCCTTAGCCAGCGCAAGACCCCGGGTTACCCCAACCCGGCAGGACGATCGTTTCCAGTGCCTAATCCACTCGGGGACGGTGGAGCAAGTGTCCAGCAGCATCTTCAGGTTGCCGTGCCCGGAACCCTGCCACCTCAGCTCCTGAAGGATCCATTTGGTTCCGGCGCACAGCTGCCAGATAGTGCTCTTGATGGTCTTCAACTTGGCAATGTCATCTTCGTCCGGGATTACTTCATCCGGACCTGCAGAAAGTAGCAAAAAACAACGAGTAAGGAAAACCGACTATTTATCAGAATGAGAATCCGGGTCATAAAGTTAGAATCGTACCAGCCAAAGCACGATACGTATCGGCAATTTGAACAGAAAGCTTTGTCAGCTCATCTTCTGCTGCATGAGCCCTCCTCCTATACTTCCTCGTGATCTTCCCACTCCTCCTAGCTTCAGCTTCAGCCGACTCACGCAGAGCCGCCTCCTTCTCGACGAGCTTGGTGGCCTTCGCCAATTTTTTCTTGGATTGGGTCACGAACGCCTGAGTGGAGACACAAGGAAGGATTAGTCGGATATACTACGAAGTTCCAAGCAAATTATCAATAAATTCACTCGGAACTTGGGGACTAGATAAGGATACATGCAATATTATTCGGAGTTACCTCATGTTTAGCTATCAAAGCTTCTAAGATATTTTCTTCATCGGCCCTCAAGGTGTGCAGGGCATCAAGCATCTGGGAGAACGTCATGTCTTCGGGCCTGACACCAGAAGAGCCGGCAGCTTGATCGCCTGGCGGGTGAACTTTCCCCGACTTTGGGGTCGAGACCCGGACTGTCTGGGTGTCCGGGTTTGGAGAACCCGTCTTTGTTTCCAGGATCTCAACCTCCTCGTCCTCGGCCTCTTCAGATGGCTTCGGAGACCCGGCTTCCTGGCGAGCCGGGTCACCCAAGGGGCCTTGTTCCTGGTTATCTTTAACATCATCGCCAGTCGCGGCGTCCATATCATCAGTCGGCCCCTCCGTCTCCCGGTTATCTGTTTCCATGTTCTCCGGGTCACTAAGTGTGACTTGGGCGCTAAGGAAAAAAGAGAGAAATAGTTAACGACAATGGATGAAAATTATCAAGTATACAAGGATATCATATAGCAAAGACTCACCCGGTGTTCACAGCGTAATCTGGTGGGAGCTCGCTGCTGGAAGCGGATGAAGCTATCACGGGAACCGATAGCGGAACCCGAAACTGCCCGGCCAGTGGATGGTTGGGGGAGGGGTGACGTCGAGGAGAGTTGGAAGGGTGAGGTGGAGGAGTACCGGCATGGCGGACTGGTGAGGTGGAGATGCCCGGGTTGAGGGGATCGTCACCCGGGGAACTCCGGGTCACCCTGCGCTTGGCCGGAAGAGATTCCTTCAAGTGTGATGAGTTGGACAGTTGTTGGTTAAGTTTACGCATGTTATCAAAGGAATAGGGTTCGGAGGACATAAAGGAGAAGGGAACCTTGGATACCACCCCTCTGGTCTTCCTCTTGTTCCCGACCGTTACTTCTTGTTCGGATTCGCTTTTATCGGACTCGGTGGCCTCCGGGTCCTCCTCGTCCTTGTCATCCTTGTCCTCCAATCCTGTAAGCCGAGTATGTATAGTCGGAAAAAGTTAGACGTGTGAGAAAAATGATGCAAGCTGATAGAAGACCCGGATGAATACCTTCATCATTATCAGCCGGTTCCTCGTCTTCTTCCGGGTCTCCGGAGGAAGGGGAGGTCTCAACATTCCAAAAGACGTTGTCGGCCTGAGATAAAAGCATAAGAAGGAGAGTTAGTGATTGTATCAAGTCAAAGTGTGAGGATAAGTGTTTAAGTATCGGGTTTACCGCTGGAGCCGGGTTGTCCCGGGTAAACGGCGCTAACCCGGCGATGTTCTTGATCACCTCCAACTTTTCCGTCAAGAAACTCTTGATGGTTTTGTTGGTATCCCCAGCTGGGTAATTTTTAGAGGAATATCGGAGCACGTCCATGACGTGCCCCGAGTAATCGCACATCATCTTGGTGCGGATGGAGTTGGGCTGGATCCGGAAGTCCACCCATGTCTTGACCAAGTTGAGTCCAAGGAGACCTTGGGAAGAAAGGACGGCTAATTTTGAGAGGAGGGGCTGTATTGCTTCCCTATCCGACTCAGAGGGGAAAGCGTTGAAGGTGTCGGAGAGATCCAAGAGACCCTCCGAGTAACCCGGCAGTTTCCTCTCGCCGGGTGGGGAGGTATCTCGGCAGTAGAAAAAAGAAAGTTGCCAATGCTTGACATGGGAATTGAGAGTGAGAGTCGGCATCGGCGAGTTCTTGCGGTGCTGGATAGAAATCCCGCCGCAAGCTAAGAGCGCCCCGTCACCGCTTTCGCGGCACGGTTTGCATTGGAAGAGTTCAATGAAAAGTGCCAGATTTGGCGGAATGCACAAATAAGACTCACAGAGGACAATGAAATGGGTAATGTTCAACATAGAGTTAGGCCCTATGTCGAACACCCGGAGGCCATAGTGGCGGAGTACTTCACGAAAGAAAGAGTGACCCGGGGGGCGAAACCCCCGGATCACGTGCTCGACGAAGCAAATTACCTCGTCCGGGTTAGGGGAACGCCAGGTCTCGTCACCCGGCACCCTCCAGTGGATCTCCTTTTGAGGGGGCAGGACGCCCAACTCGGCCAGCTCCTCCAGCTTGGCCTTCGTCACAGAAGATCGCGCCCAGTTGGCGGATATTGATTGGGTTATCCTTGGCTTGGTCGTCTGCTTCCCTTTGGTCTTGGGCGCCATCGGTTCAGTCTGCAAAAGCACAAGACAAAGGGGCACAAAGCATAAGACTCGGAAATCATGGACTCTCCGAGTATCGATAAACAAGTATGAGAATTACGAATTATCCGGGTATCGATTATCAGTACAGAAACTATGGGGTACTTACGTATTGGCAAGCATTTGTGGAAGAAGGTTGATTTCCCATGTGTCTAGTGCAGGTAAAAGAACCGGAAGAAGTGGATTTTCCGGGTATCAATGACAGCCGCGGAAAATTTGGGTGAAAGGAATCTAGATTGGAAAATTTGCGGGCGATTCTGCGGAGAAATTGATGATTAAAGGTGATAGGGGAGTGATGTGTGACCGTCTATTAAGCTATTGGACGGGCTAGCATGTATCTATGCAACTTAATCCGGAGCGGGGCAAGAAGTGGCCCGCGGTTGACCTAGATCCAATCTAGGTCAAAACGGAGAAATTACCCATTAAATCAAGGGGAGTAGGAACCTTACCGGTGCGGATTGAAGGAGGATGCGACGACGACAGATGGCGCAGTCGTGGTGCCCGCGTGCGATTCCCGGCGGACAGATCGGGGGCGCGGCGGCGGAGCTTGGTGGCGGCGCGGAGCGGATCGTGGACGAGCGCAACCGACGGCGGCTTTGTTTCGGCGGTGAGCTCGGGATCTCCATGGTGGTGTTGCGCAAGCGCGAGTGAGAGAGCGCTGGTAAGGAGGAAGAAGATGGGAGGAATGACCGTTGGGGTTAGGTTACCCCCTAGGGTACCTATTTATAGGCACAGGTGGGAAAACCTAGGCCAACGGGCGGGAACCAAAATTTTCGGGATAAGGGATACCCGTCCGAGATTTTGGGGATATGCGTTTAAGTGCCCGAGAGCGATATCCGGACAAGATAAGAAGGAAATCTTTCCGCGATATCAGGGTCAATTATCCAGTGAAGTAAGCCGGATCTTTGACATTCTCATTGGGGCATTGACCCGGAAAAGTAAACAATGGACTTAGAGAAAGCCAGGTTACTATATGGCCACCATGGAGTTAGGCCTAGCTGTTTATCAAAGTAATCTAATCCGGCCTCTATGAACTTGTATGTTTATTATTTTTGCAGGGAATAGCGTGCGCTTCAAGGAGGATCCCGTGAAGCCCAAGCTATTCTGGGGACTACTGATGGAGGGATGATAACCCGGTAGGCTAACGCCAAGGAGTAACTCGGCCCAAAGGACGCTGCGCAAGACCCGGTTTAGGATAAAGAAGCTTCTAGAAGGCCCAGGAACGAAGGCCTCGTAACCCGGATTGTGGGTTCCGGTAAGGAAGTTTAGGGTTTGTAAGCGGTGTCCGGGTAGGATTCAGAGTGCGCCTTGGAGAGTAAGCCAGGTGGTCCGGATGTGATATAAGCCGGTCCCTAGGTTAGGGTTAGACAAGCTTTTACGTGAGCAAGAACCTGATCGCTAGTTCGAGAGATTTCGAGTATCCATTGTAACACCAGTATCGAGTTAATATATTTAGATCGTAGACTCGGCGACTTGATTGCCGGCTACCAGATCGCATATCACCATGGTTTCCTTCGAGCTAAACCCTCTCCCAAACACTCGAGTCGATTTGCCCCAAGACAAGTTACCCCCGGTAACGTCTGTCGTGATTATCCCACGACATGCTCCAAAGAAGCCCACCAGCTCTTCCAGTTCTGATGATTAGTGGGCCTTTCTATTCTTTTGTGGGCCTGGTTGGTCCCTGGAATTTCGGTTGGTCTTTTATGATACATTTTGTTATGATGGATGGCATATGTACTGCACTATGGTTATGGTTATTATCTTTTGGTTATCTTCTTTGCTGGTTTTTTATGATTATCAGCAGCTTTGATTACTTTACATATATTCCATGGATAATACGACCTATGTGAATTTGGATTGGATTGTGTTTGATTGGAATGTGAGGGGCTTAAATGACAAATCTAAAAGAGATGCAGTGTACAATAAAATTGAGGAAAGCCATGCTTCTGTCATTTGCCTCCAGGAAACTAAATGCCAAGATTTTGATCATTCTTTTATTAGGTCTTTCTGTCCTAAAAGGTTTGATCAATTTGCCTTTTCTCCTTCTGTTGGAGCTTCTGGAGGTTTAATTGTGCTATGGAATGGTTCCATTTTCAATGGAGAATTAATAGAAGTTCACCGTTCTGCCATTCACATTAAATTCACTTCAACTCATAACTCAGTTTCTTGGAATCTAGTGAATGTTTATGGCCCTTGCAAGGGGGTGGAAAGAGAGGATTTTGTTAATTGGCTTTATAATCTCTCTATTCCTATTCACCAGAACTGGATGATTCTTGGTGATTTTAACTTTATTAGATCACTGGATAATAGAAATAAACCAGGGGCTGATCTAATGATATGTTTATCTTTAATGATGTCATTAGTCACCTGGGTTTACTGGAGCTGCCTGTTAAAGGTAGGAATTTCACTTGGTCTAATATGCAAAATGATCCTCTTTTGGTCCAACTGGATTGGTTTTTTACATCATGTCAATGGACATTGGATTTTCCAAATACTATGGTTTTACCCATGTCCAAAATCACTTCTGACCACCTGCCATGTACTGTTAAAATTGGAACAAATATCCCAAAGGCAAAGATCTTTCGTTTCGAAAATCATTGGGTTAATCAACCAGGATTCCTTGACCTTGTGACAAAGATTTGGAATACCCCTGTTATGGCCAAATCAATTACCTCCAGAATCACTTCTAAACTAAAGAATCTTAGATATGCTCTGAAGGATTGGGGTAGGAATCTCTCCCAGCTGAAAATCCTTATTGATATGAGTAGTAAAGTGATTTTGTTTCTGGATCAATTGGAAGTATGAGGAATCTGAGTGTTCCTGAGTTTAATTTCAGACTTATTGTTAAAAAGCACATCAAAAACTTGCTTGGTTTGTAGTCTGATTACTGGAAGCAAAGATGTACTATTAGGTGGGCTAAGCTTTCTGGTGAAAATACTAAATATTTTCATGCCAGAGCTACAGAGAGGTTTAGGCGCAATACTATTCCTTCCATCTCTGATGCTTCTGGGAACTTGCTGCTGGATCATCAGGACAAAGCTGCTGCTTTTTGGTCCTGTTTCAAGAACAGAATGGGTGTCTCCTGCCCACCTATGGTTGATACTGATCTATCTGTTTTCTTGCCTGTGGTTGAAGGATTAGAGGCCATTGCTGATCCTTTTACTGTGGAGGAAATTGAGGGTGTTGTGAAACACCTCAGACCTTCTCGTGCGCCTGGCCCTGATGGTTTTACAGGCCTATTTATTAAACAATGCTGGAGTATAATAAAAGAAGATTTTATCAAACTCTGCAATGATTTTCATAGTGCTAAGATTTCTTTGGAGAGTATTAATGGTTCTTTCATTACTCTTATTCCAAAGACACATTCTCCTGAGACAGTGAATGATTTTAGGCCTATTTCTCTGACAAATACTTGTCTGAAATTTATCACTAAGATTCTGGCTAATCGTTTCCAAGATAAAATCTTTAGATGTATCCATGCTAATCAATATGGGTTCATCAAATCCAGAACTATTCAAGATTGTCTGGCCTGGTGTTTTGAATACATTTTTCAGTGTAAACAATCTAAAAAGAAAGTGGTGATTTTCAAGATTGATTTTGAGAAAGCTTTTGATACTATTGAGCACAGTGCTATTCTACAAATATTGAGATATAAAGGGTTTCCTTCATTAGTGATAAAATGGATCAAGGAAATTCTATCCTCTGGATCATCGTCGGTCCTGTTAAATGGAGTTCCTGGCAAACCTTTTGTATGCAAAAGAGGAGTCGGGAAGGGTGATCCTTTGTCACCAATTCTCTATGTGCTGGGAGGGATCTGTTGCAAAGTATTGTTAATTTGGCTCTGAGGGGGGGACATCTCCGTTTACCAATTCCAATTGGTTGAGATTTTCCTATTGTTCAATATGCTGATGACACATTGGTCATCTTACCTGCTGATTCGGCTCAATTGTTGGTATTTAAAGATTTGCTCAACCTTTATGCTCATATCACTGGGTTAAAGGTGAACTATAACAAGTCTTCTATGATACCAATCAATCTTTCACAGCAGGAAACTGTTGATTTGGCTTCTGTTCTGGATTGTACTGTGGCCTCTATGCCTTTCACATATTTAGGCTTGCCCATGGGAACCACTAAGCCAACTATCAAGGATTTTGCACCACTCATTGACAGAGTTGAGAGGAGACTTTCTTCTACAGTCTCGTTTCTTTCTTATGGGGATAGCTTGGTTCTTGTGAATTCGGTTCTATCCTCTTTGCCCACTTATTACATGTGCACTTTAGTTATACCTAAGGGTGTCATTGACATAATTGACAAAGCAAGGAGGAGATGCCTTTGGAGGAAGGACAAAAATAAGCAAAGAGTGAATTCTTTGGCTGCTTGGGATATGGTTTGCATGCCCAAAAGTAAAGGAGGATTAGGGATCATTAATCTTCAGATTCAAAATAGAGCTTTACTACTGAAATTTTTGGCAAAATTCTATAATTCTATGGATTTTCCTTGGGTCCATTTAGTTAAGAATGCCTATTATTATCAGTCAGTACCACATGCTGTGACCTCCTGTGGCTCTTTCTGGTGGAGAGGTGTTATGCAATTAGCTGATACTTGGTGCTCTTTATCTTCTTGCATAATGGGGAATGGATTTATTGGACTTTTCTGGAAAGACTCTTGGATAGGACAACCTTTGTCCATAAAATTCCCAAGATTGTTCTCTTTTGCCAAGGATCCTTTGTCCTCAGTAAGAGATTTGAAACAGATGACAGATCTCTCGGATGCTTTTCATTTGCCACTTTCAAATGAAGCCTTCATTGAGTTTAATGGCCTGCTAGTCATACTGGATAATGTTCAGTTGAATGAAAGTGAGGATGTTTGGACGTGCAATTTCAATAAAGGGGTATATACTTCCAGTAAATTCTATCAACTACAGTTTGCTCAACTGCCTGCTGATGGGCCTGCAAAATGGATCTGGAAATCCAAATGCATGTCAAAGCATAAATTCTTTGCTTGGCTAATTCTAAAATATAGAATTAATACAAAGGATATGATCAAGAGAAGGAACTGGAAGATTGAAGGCACTGATCACTGTGTTCTTTCCTGCAAACGTTGTCATGAGGACTGGATCCATCTGTTCTTTCAATGTGTTTTTAGCTCTCGGATTTGGAACTATTTGCAAATCAGCTGGAGTGATAACACAATTTTGCATAATCTCTCCTTTGCAAAAAAGTCTTTTAAAGGACCTTGCTTCACTGAGATAGTGATTCTTGCTTGCTGGAATATCTGGAAGCAAAGGAATGGAGTCATTTTCAAATCGGAAAGGAATTCCTGTATGGGATGGAAAGTGGGCTTCTTGTTAGATCTCCTTATGCTTAATCATAGGTTGAGTGCTTCTGTGGCTGCTGACTTAACTTTATGGATTAATTCCCTAAATTAGTTAGCATGGGATAGACTGCCTTAGTCTTTTCCCTCTCCTGTATATTTGTACATAACTGTAACACTCTCTTGGATGGCAATAAAGGGCTGTGGGGGACTCCCCTGCAGTAGAAAATGTTTCAAAAAAGACCTTCTAGAACGGGAAATCCGAGTAATACAAAGCGATAGTCGGAAAATTAGATGTGCCTTACCTATGATGGAGTTATATGTCTCGGCAATGAAAGTTGAGAGTTTCTTCACAAGCTCCTCAGCGGCGTGGAGTCTCTTCTTATACTTCTTTCACTGTGTGGAGAGCTCCTTGACGTTGGCCTCCAGGTCTTCGCGGAGTTTTGTTTCAGCTTGCAGGAGTTCATTGGTTTTTGCTAATAGTTCATCAGTCCGTGTAACATAAGCCTGAAAAAGACAAAGAAACATCAGTCAGCAATGAGCTCAAATGCTATATTTGCAAGTACCAAGTGACAGTGGACAGTTCACTTGGAACTTGGGGACTAGGACGAGTATATAAATAGTACTAGGTAAACTAACCTGGTGCCCAGCTGCCAGAGACTCGACAATCTCCTCTTCAGTTGCCTTCAGGGAGCGATACTCCTTCAACAGCTTTTCAAACTCATGGCCACTGAGAGTCGGCCTGGAAGAGCTGGCGTTTCGGTCAGCTGGTGGTGGGGTTACCTCTTGTTTTCCCGCGTCGACTCTGGTTGCTGCGGTATTTGGAGCAGGAGCCGCCCTTTGCGTCCCAAGATATTCAACATCGGGATCAGCCGACTGACGCGCGGGAGGAGGAGACTCGGTCCTAGGGTTGGCCGGCTCTTGTTCTTCACTAGGTGGAGGATTATCGGCGCTCTCCGGGTCTTCTGCCGTCGGATCATCGACGGGGGTCTCAACCGGGTCGCTGAGTGTGACCTTAGCCCTGAAGGAAGAAAAAGGAAGTGTTAGTGGTTTATAAAAGTAAAACCTGCAAAGTATAGGGGTATTGTCAAGCAAGGTATGAAAATTACCCGGTATTCACGATGAAGTCACTTGGGAGATCGTTGCTAGACCCGGAGGACACTGATAGGGAATTGAAAGTGAAATTCTGAGTTTCCCGGCTAATGGGTGATTCGGAGATGGATATTTTTGAGGAGCGCAAACATGATAAGTTGAAGGGGTACCGGCTCGGCAAGCGGGCGACTGAAGGGGAAGCCCGGGATTGAGGGGATCGTCACCCGGTGAAGACCGGGTTGCCCGTCGTTTAGCTGGAGGAGATGCGGTTTTCTGTGATAATGCAACAATTAGTCATTTGTTAGAGCTTGCGCATATTAGCATATGAATCCGGGTCTGAGGTTATGGAAGAATAGGATACCTTGAAGGTGACCCCCTTGGATTTCCTCTTTTTGCCTAACTCGGCTTCAGGCTCCGCTTCGCTTTCTTCAGACTCAGAATCAACCTTGTCAGCTGGAGCTGGTGATTGTGGTGTATTGTCAGGAATAAAGGTGGGAGGAGAACCTTGATCTAGTAAGTTGACAAAGTACTTGTTCAGTAACTCGGAATCACCTTCTTCGCTGTCACTCGGCTCTTCCTCCTCCGAGTTTTCAGAGGGGGGAGGGGTGACAATCTTCCACCATTCGTCAGATTCCTGGGTAAAAAGCAGGAAATAAAAGTTAGTATATGCGAGCTTGAGAAATTAGTCGATACAGAAGGGATTAGCTGGTTCTTACTGGTGGAGCCGGGTTTGAGCGGGAGAAGGGGGAGAGCCCAGAAATGTCTTGATAGCATCCATCTTCTCGGCCAAGAAATTTTTCATAGACTTGTTGACATCTGCAGTCGGGTATGACTTCTCCGAGTATTGGAGAGAGTCGGTCAGATGGCCCAAGTATTCGCAGAGCACCTTTGGGCAAATGCTATTGGGCTGGATCCTACAGCTGATCCAGGTCTTGATCAAGTTTAACCCACACAGACCGTGGGCTGCTAAGATGGCTAATTTATGAAGGAGGGGCTGGATGATTTGTCTGTCGGCCTCTAAGGCAAAGGAGCTTAAATTATTGCTAAGAGAAAGGGTATCAGTAGAGAAACCCGGCAGAGGCTTCTCGCCGGGTGAAGAAGTGTCCTTGCAATAGAAGAAAGTCTTTTGCCAATGCTTCACGTGGAGTGAAGGTTGAGAGTCGGCATTAGGGATTTCTTGCGCCTTTGGATGGCCACACCTCCACAGATAAGGAGGGGACCATCCGTAGTCTCGCGGCAAGGTTTGCATTGGAAAAGCTCGAGAAATAGAGAAAGATTGGGAGCTATGCAAAGATAAGATTCGGAAAGGACGATAAAGTGGCAAATGTTCAAAATCGAGTTTGGGCCTATGTCGAAAACTCGGAGTTTATAGTGATGGAGGACCTCACGCAAAAAACAATGACCCGGGGGGCGGAAACCCCGGGTCACATGCTCAAGGAAAACTACGACTTCACCTGCTCTGGGTGAAGGCCGGCTCTCCTCTTCGGGCACCCGCCATGCGATCTCTGACTGAGGGGGGAGGACCCCAGACTCGGCCAGCTCTTCCAGCTTGGCTAGAGTGACAGTCGACTTCGCCCAGTTGGCGGTGATAGTTTGACCCGCTTTTGCTTCAAAGCCGCGGCCTTGCCCTTGGACTTGGGAGCGGTTTTGGGTGCCATTGAAAAAGATCTAGAGGAAATCGAAAAGGAAAAATAAAGTGAGGAAAAAATGGAGGCGACGAAAACGAAGAACACGAACTCAAGATCTAGAAATGAAAATGGAGGCAGCGGAGATGAAGCCCCGCGGGTGCGGCGCGGCGAGCCGGTTCTCGAGGGTTACAACGGCGTGTGCGCGTGGGCCGGTGTTCGAGCTCGAGCTCGGGTCTTGGCTCCAATGGCGCGGCGCGAGGAGGAAGACAAAGTGGAGTGTGGTGGCGTTTTGTGATTAGGGTTACCCCTGGGGCCCAGTATTTATAGGCGGATGAAAAACCCTAGAGCGCTAACGGTAAAATGGAGCGAATTACGGGATACGATACTCGGCCCGACGATTACGGAAACAAAATCTTGGAAGTTATTATCATACAGCCGGGTTATAAGTGACCACCAAAAGTGCCGGATAGGACTATGAGGAATATGAAAGTCGGGTTAATTATATGGACCGCCAAAAGAGCCGGCCTGGCTATAGTTAAAGCAATCTAACCTGTGACCTTAATGTATTCAAATGTTTATTGTTTTGCAGGGAATAGCGTGCGCTTCGTGGTTGGCTCAAAGTTTGAATTTACAAGGGAGGCGCGCCAACCAGGATGCCCAAGCTATTCTGGGGACTACTGTTGGGGGGATACTAACCCGATAGGCCCATAAGAAAGGACAAAGACCCGGATGGAGCAAGTTTGGGGAAGACCTTGTAAAATGATGATGGGCCGGGTCTCGTCGACGGGCCAGCGGCTGTGTTGGTAACCCGGCTCAAGGAAAGGAAGTTCTAGAAGACCTAGAAGGCGATGTAAACCGTGGAGTCCAAGACTTGGGGGTCGCAGAGAGTAATTTAGGGTTGTATGTAGACCCCGAATAGGGTTCCGAAGGTATCTTGTAAGGAAATCCAGGAAACCGGGTGTTATATAAACCGGTCCTCCTGGCATAGATCGGGGAGACTAAGAGATTTCGAGTAGAAACCCTAGATTCAAGATACACGAGAGCCAGTATTTGTAACCCTAGATTTGGAGTCTCGGCGACATTACAACTCAGGCCTCTAGATCAATAGTTAACAAGATCCCAGCTGGAAGTAAGCCATATCTCCAATGGAGAGGCTGAACCGGGATAATCCTCGTGTCCAATTCGAGCTAAACTCTCTCCCAAACACCAGAGTCGATTTGCCCCAAACTAAGTTACCCCTGGTTTCCACGACAGGGACTATGCCTATCAAGGTTGAGGTAACATAATTATTTAGTGTGAAACAAAGTTTTGTTTCATATAAAATTATTCTGGTAGCAAGACTTGATCACCCTTGTTAACAAAATGATTTTAAATGAAATGGGCAATGTTTTCACTATGTTTTCACCTTCCCCGTATTGTTTTCACCATGTTTACTTCTGTTATCACATTATTACTTAAGTGCAATCATGTTTTCCACCATCATTATGCATGTTTTCCTGATGTTTTCACTCTGATTACTGAGGTTATGCATGTTTTCACCACCCATACTTTTGTTTTCACCACTACCACCTTTGTTTTATTTGGATATTCTTTCATTGGAGTGTCTTAGAACCTCTGTAGTTCTGGTTTTGGTTTTTTTTTCCACGTTTCACTTTCATTTTCCCGGTTTTTATTAATTATTAAAATTCTAGAAATACCTCAAAAATAAAGTTTCTCGAAAAATTCCAGAAAATTATAATAATTTTTTTACATCTAAAATGAGGTAGAAAGCCACCTAGGAGGCCCTAGGGGGATCCACCAGGCCGGCACAACCTAGGTTGGCGCGACCTGCCCCCTGGTGGCACCAGCCCATGGTGTGGGGCCCCCTGGCCCCCCCACTAACTCTCTCCCTGCCAAAGTTCCTTCTCTCACCTCCCAAACTCAACACATTTCCTGGAACCCGAGTTCTTGCTGTTCTTCCTCGAAATTTTTCGATCTCTTTGCTCAGCCCATCTTTTGTGATGAATTTTGGTGCATTTTCTCTCTGGTATGTGACTCCTCCGATGATCCAAGTAGAATTTTGTTTAGTGAAGTATTTCTTGAGTATTTTGGTACTGTAGGTGACACCTTATGTGAGTTTGCATGCTTGATTTGAGTAGAAATAATATAGACTTGATGTATGTTTAGCTCTCATATAAGTCGCTATGGTAGTCTCCACCTTATAATTGCTTGAAATTAATTTTTATGATGATTGTTGAAAAATTTCATAGATGGATATGTTCAACTTTGGTGAGATATTTATGAGTGATGCTCCTAGAAGGACAAGGCCATCACGCTCGTCTACTTCAGCAAGGCCCTCATATAATGAAGACATTATGGTGTCAACTATTGATGATGTAGAAGATGATGGTATCATTTACCCATCTAGCTTTCCGTGTCACACATTTTTAAGAAATGCAGGTCTTTTAGATGATTTTCTTATGCTTGTTGAGAGAGTTGGTCTCACCAACTTTATGGAGGATGAAAGCCCTCAGTATGCCACGCTCACAAAAGATTTTGTTAAGAGTTTAAAATTTCAGAACTCTCAGTATGGTCCAACTGTTGCATTAAAATTATATAGTAGTTCTGTTTCTTTATCCTTGGTGGAATTTTGTGCTATTATAGGTATCAACGCCACCGGGACGGCAAGCAGGATTCAAGATAGACCAGCAGACCTCCAGGGGATCTACCGAGAGATCACCAACAATGATGGGCGCTCATCCCAGCGTGGGAAGATAAGGAACATTCAACTTCCTGCTCTTAGATACTTTACTTACTATATTGGTACTAGTATTCTTGGTAGAGAGAACACTAGCAATGTTCCTAGTTATCACCTTGCTTTCATTGATGCTGCACTGAACCGTATCACAAAGTATAACCTTGCTACACGTGTTGTAGCCGCTTTGCATGTTTCCATTGATCCTAATGATGAAATAATTGCTCCACATAGGCTTAACCTTGCTGTCATGAAATCCCATCAGTTTGTCACTTCTAACTCTACTAATGAACGTTTAATATATAGAGTTTTGTATATGGATGGAGAAGAGCGTAAAGTTACTTTGTCGCAGCCTGTGTTATTTAAGATTGACAGGTCACCATGGTCGCTCTCCAAGGAGCAAATAGACGAGCATCTAAGCACCATGGAGTTTTACCGGCAGCAGGAGAGGCGAGACGCGCCTCCCGAGGACCACAACACGCAGTACACTGGCGCATCCTCAAGCACATATCAGGGGGAGGCTTCCTCCTCCGTGTATTACGGGGACGACACCTCTTGGGCCCCTTGGTGATTGATCTCCACTTAGGCCAAAAGCCTAAGCTTGGGGGGAGGTATACCGACATCACACTCATTTATATATCATGTTCGGTCGGTTCTTTGTATATCCATGATTTCTCTTTGTTTCTTTCATTTGTTTTTCGTTTCTTTCATTTGTTTTTCGTTTCTCTTTGTTTCTTTCGTTTGTTTTTTTTTTCTTTCGCTTCGTTTTGTTTCTTTTGTCTGTTTTCGTTTCTCTTATTTCTTTTTGTTTTTATTGTGTTGCTTTCGCTTTCCAAAACACAAAAAGACCAAAAATATTTCGGTTGTTTCTCTTTGTTTGCCTCTTTAGTTTCTTTATTTGGTTTGCTTTATCTTTTAGTTGCAGTTTAATATTCAAAAAAACCCAAAAATATTTTCTTTTGGTTGTTGTTTTCTTTCTTTTGTTCTTGTTTCATTTTGAAAACCCAAAAAGATTTTTGCTTTGTTTGATTGCTCTCTTTTTGTTCGTGCATTAATTGAAAAACCCAAAAATATTTGTTGTTCTTCTTTGGTTTTGTAAATTTTGTTGCAGAGTTCAACAGTCGTCCATGATTCCATTGGAGTTTGGTTTTCATTATATATTATTCGAGCCACAAGTGAAGAGCAATAATGACGATATACGACAATTCAAGTTATGGTGAGAGGCTGGTATGAACTCTATCTGCTTTCATTTTTGTACATATATCCATCTATGTGAGCATGCTTAGTTTGTTCGTATAAGATATATGTGACTTAATGGTGCTTAATAGTTCATTCTCTCTCATGTTTTGTGCCAATGTATTAATAGTAAATTACCTGTCACATAAATATTTGTTCGCATTGTTTTATTCATAGAAGGGTATGACATTGTGGTAGCCTCCTCTGATTGTTTCATTTGAATCGACTTGGCACATTCTCACGCATGCTAAGACTGAAAACAAAAAGTCAATAAGACTCGATGATTTATTTTGTCTCAGAGTTCTAGTATCAGTTTTATGCCTCAGGTGATTTTACTTTGTCGCAAACATGATTAGATAGTTATTGCTCTCTTGATTGTCGCTCCCTGTCTTTTGCTAGCTTTCACTTGTACTGAGTATGAGCTCTACTCGTGCATCCAAATCCCTGAAAATCAAAGTTTGCCAAATGTGTCCACCATACCTACCTATATGTGGTATTAAACCGCCACTCCAAGTAAATTGCTCATGTGCTACCTTTAAAACCTGCTAAAAATTATTCCTGTTTTGTGCCCCTGTTTTAGCTCATGAGGATGTAAATAGAGAATCTTTATCTCACTTGTTGCTTGGATTTCACACCCTGGACTAGTGGCTTCATCCGCTTATCCAAATGATAGAAGAGCTGGCAGCGGGGTGCCCAGCCCCAAATTAATACACACAAATTCTCTTCACTCTTTTTGCCCCCGATTTATCAGTCAAAGCATAATTGTGTAAACAAACGTGAAAGAGGGATGACCTTCTACACCAGTTGTGTCTTTCACCATGGGAGCCGCTCTTGTGAACCCAGTTGACTTGTGACGTACTGTATTTTCTGTTTACCATTCGTTGACATAAGCATACTCCTCTCTCAAAATGTTTTCAATACCTCTGTTTAATAAAATAAAAAACTCTAGCACATGAGTGATCCATGCTTCCCTCTGCGAAGGGCCTTTATTTTACTTTTATGTTGAGTCTCGGCCATATTCTTTGAGCACTTTCTTGAGAGTATAGTTATCATTCTTAGAGTAATGTGTTTGTCTCAAAGCACGATTGATTGTGGTATATTTTTGATGCTTGTATCTTTGATATCTTTACTTCTAGTCTTACCTTGAACTTCATAGGTGCCCTGGCATTTATGTTTTTCCCCACACTTAAGGGCAAGCGAGATACCAGTTTGTCAGATCCTATTATGAATATTTCAATCTTGCAAATAGTTACGCTTCATGTTGTTTATTATTAATATGTTGTTATCTTCTCATGGTTTGCATAGCTATTAAGTGTCAGTATCTTGCATGTATCTTATCATGAGCTTAATTAAGTATTTGATCACATAGTGAGTATATTTACATTATATGAAAGAAATTTGTTCGTAAAAGTCTTTTATCGCACTCAGTTGTCACTAAATTGCTCGAGGACAAGCAATAAGCTAAGCTTGGGGGGAGTTGATATGTCGAAAACGTATCTCCTTTTCCAAACACTTTTCTTATTGTTTTCCTCTAAACTTGTGTGTTTTGGATACAACTAACACAGACTAACGCTGTTTTCAGCAGAATTACTTTGGTGTCTCGTTTTTATGCAGAAAAATCAACTTTCGGGAAAATGCCCAGAAAAGAGCCCATTGATGTTTTCACCCCGGAAGACCCCGGAAGCCAGAAGGGGGCCAGGAGAGGGGCCACAGGGTGGCCACACCCCCTGGCGCGGGTCCCCCTGGCCGCGCCAGCATAGGGTGTGGGCCCCGAGGACCCCCCTCGGACTCCCCTTTCGACTACAAGTAGCCTTCAACTCTAAAACCCGAGGGGGTACGCCATATTTTCCAGAAACACAACAGAGCGCCGCCGCTGTCCCGAACCTCGATTTGGGGATCAGAAGTTCCTGTTCTGGCACCCTTTCGGGACGGGGAAGTGGAGGAGATCATCGCCATCGTCATCACCAACGCCTCTCCATCGACCATCCATGTTTCCCCCATCAATGTGTGAGTAATTCCCCGATGTAGGCTGAAGGGGATGGTGGGGATTGGATGAGATCGTTCAAGTAATAATGTCGTGATTGTTAGGGCATAGTGCCTAGTGTCCTCTATTAGTGCTATTGACATTGTTGCAACTTGTTATGCTTAATGCTTGCCACTTTGGGCCCGAGTGCCATGATCTCAGATCTGAACATGTTATTTAATCACGATGATAATCATTGTTTCTTGATCATACCTGAACCCGAGGCCCCGAAGTGACAGAAATTGGGACAACCGGAGGGGATGACATGATCATTATTAGAACTTTCTCATCCATGCAACGCCCGTTCATCCATCCCTATGCCTACAGTATTTAATACCGCTGTTTACTTCAAACACTACTGCTACTGTTGTTTTCATACTACTGATGTTATTATTTCACTGTTGCTACTATAAAACTGTTACTGCTGATAAACCACTGCGAACAAAAGTAGTTTCATGTGCAAGTGAATCGACAACTCACTTGTTAAGGCTCACAAATATTCTTTCGATCCCCTTGTGTCGAATCAATAAATTTGGGTTTTACTTCCCTCGAAGACTGTTGTGATCCCCTATACTTTTGGGTCATCAAAGTACTACCGCTACCTCGTATCATAAGAGATATTGCAGCGACCCAGTGATAGGGTGCGGGCGGTACCACCGCATAAGTACCGTGGTACTACCGCGAGTGCCCACCGGTACTACCGCTGGCCACTTCTTCGAAATAAAGCGAAGTGGCTGGCGGTAGTACTAGGGCACTACCGCTCTAGTATCGTAAACGTTACTGCGAGAAAAATCTCGTTGGCGGTACTTTACCGGTACTTCCAGCGGTACTACCGCTTCCTGGAAGCAGCGGTACTACCGCTGGCGGTAGCAGTACTACCGTCAAGCAAGGTTTTGCTCCTCGACCAAGTTGAACACAGCAGTACTACCGAACCAGTACCGCTGAAGTACCTCTGGATGCAATAGCCATTTTTACTCTGGAGGTACTTCTGGCGGTACTGGGCGTGGTACTACCGCTTGCTGTGCAGAGCGGTACTACCGCTGATGCGCCCGGTACTACCGCTCGATCAAGTTGATCTTGGTGGCTTTGTCTTTGAACACTCTTCACCTTTTTGCGTCTAAATGATATTTCTTGAAATACTTTGACCCACTGTTAGAAACTTACAAGTGTTGTTATCAACTCCAAAACCTAAGAGAGATCAAAATGCAAATGCACTTTCAATCTCCCCCTTTTTGGAGATTGATGACAACACCACTAAGAGAGGTCTAAAAGAATTTGGACGAGCACTTCTTGAGAGAGTGAAGCATCAAGAATATTTGCATAATGAGGCAAACTTTGTTCTCTTTCAGAATGTGTGCTCTCCCTAACTTTTAGAGACCTAGCAAGGATATATGATATAACAATATGACTACTTGCCAATAAAGATATAACGATGAGAACCAAAAAAATCCATAATACCAAATGGTTCAACACCATAACACCAAATGATTCAACACCAATAGCACACACCACACAAAACATCGACAAAGTTTGACAACACAAACATAACCCAAGCAAACTAAGCGATCCTAAATAGAACTCACTCCCCCTTTGGCATCAAGACACCAAAAAGGGAAGAGACGATGCTAACGTCCCTGGAGGTCACTCGCTGTGGCTAGAGGCACTAGCTGGCTTCCGAGTCCACGCTCATCTTCGGAGTTGACATCTTCTACCTCATCGTCAGTCTCACCACGAGTCCATGGCTCATGAGAAGTAGTAGAATCATCAAGAAGATCTGGATCTACCCACGTGTTGCCTTTCTTTGAATTCCACTCCTTGGAGTTGGTGATCGTATCCTCAAAACCAGGGCGAACAGGCACCCCAAGATGGGCAAACCTGTCACGTGTAAGATGAAGCTCCTTCTTTCCACGCACATGAGAAAGATAGTCCATGTTATCCATATCAATCTGACAACAGAACACCTTCTTCAGAGTCGAGGACATCCACTTGCGAAAGCTATTCTTCTGAGCTCTACCCTCCATCTCGATATCAGAGTCACTAGAGCCATCAGTGTCCGGACCAAGATCCTCCGGATCAAGCAAGGGGGTGGCATGCTTCTTGACTCGAAGATCCTTGACCCGGTGAGCAGTGAGCTCTCGGTCATTATCCAAGAGAGCATCAGAAAGTCTGGCATTTTGCCAAGTGGTGGCAATGAGCTTGAACACCAAGGCAGCAAACACAGGCACTCTCCTCCTTATCACACAGTTATACATTTCATTCCAGAGGATATCCATCACATCAAGCCGAAGGCCATCATCACGACGCCTATGAGTGTAAACCATCAAGTCAGTGAGTGAACCATGGATTTGATCAAAGTTCCCAACAAGGGGAGCCAATGTGTTCCTGAAGATCCTGTGGAAGATATCATATACGGGCAGCAGATTCTTGGACTGACCAACCACATCACGACCTGGTATATACAGATCATACATCTCAGTGGGGGCCATAGACTTCTCCGGGTAAGGAACCCGAAAGAAAGTAGAGTGGAAAGCAGCATCGAGAATCTCCCCAAAGTCCTGCAGACCTAGCACAGTAGCAAACTCAGCCCATGAAGCAGAAAACTTCTGATTCTTGGTCATCCAAGTGATCCTCCTCTCATCAGTATGGAAATAAAGTGTGGCATAGAATTGGCCCATGAGGTTCTCATCATAGTCTTCATTGATCTCGATAAAATCCAGAAGACCAAACTCCTCACAAACCTCCAATGACTCACCAAAGTAGTCCATCTTTGATCTCATGAAAGGAACATTGATGGAGTATTGAGTCACTACCTTGTTCCTGTTCACCGGATATTCCTCATAGAAAATCCTCTCCTGAAAACGAGTCTAGAAGCACTCGTTGGCCCTAGCTTCCCTAGGCTTGTTGTAGGGGTTGGTCCTCCTTTCTCTGCGGAACTGCTCATCGGGCATGTTGACAACTGATTTGTCTTTTGCTGCATGTGATTTCATAAGAACGGACCTCTGCCTCCTTGTCAGATTACCCTGTGGCATGACCTCTGGAGTTTCATCTTCCTCGGGATTCTTCCGAGTCCTCTTAGCCGCACGCTTGCGACCTCTACCCTTAGAGCCACTAGCACCTGCTCCTAAGAAAGCATAGGGGGATAGCAAAGAGGTAAGGTTAACTTCAATCATAATGATCAACGAGAAAATTCACACAAGAACTAGAAGTGCACAAACTCCAGGAAGCGGTAGTACCGCTGGGGGCAACGGTAGTACCGTTGTCTCCAGTAGTTCCAGCCATAGCGGTAGTACCGCTGTTGCCAGCGGTAGTACCGTTGCTGGCGGATTCTGCCATGGCACCCAAGGTGAAAGTACAGGGATGCCGCCTAGAGGGGGGGTGAATAGGCGCTTTAAAATAATTACGGTTTAGGCTTGAGTAAATAAGGAATAAAGCTAGCATCTAATTTATCAAGCATAAAACCTATACAAGCTAGGTTTACCTATGTGCACCAACAAGTTATGCTAGGCAAGAAATACAACTATGTGATAGCAAGATAGATGACTTCAAGCACGATGGCTATCACAAAGGTAAATACATAAGTAACGAGCTAGAGTATAAAAATAACCGAAGCACAAGGAGACACCGATGTGATTACCGAAGTTCCTTCCCAAGGGAAGTACGTCTTTGTTGGAGAGGTGGGGAGCCACCTAGGCGCTCCTCAATAGCACGGATGTGCACACCTTATTCTCCTTGAGCTTCTCCAGTGAGGGAGATGCTCGTTTCCACTTTGAGGTCGACTTGAATGCGTTGACCAAACCTTACACGGGGTTGAGGCTATCTCCACAATTCAATTGGAGGCTCTCAACGAAGGTTCTTGCAACAAGGTGGAAGCTCCAAGCACTAACCGTCTAGGGTGCTCAATACACCCAAGAGGAAAACTCTCCCTGGTGACCAAGCACCCAAGAGTAACAAGCTCACAAACTTCTCTTTCATGAATCTCGTGGGGAACTCAAATCGATGCACATAAGGCAACAGAAAGAACACACAAAGTGGTCAAGACATTCTCTCCCAAATCCCACCAAAGCAACTAATGCTATGGAGGGAGGAAGGAGGAAGAACAAGGAAAACAACAAATGAATCTCTAGATCTAGATCCAATAGGTTCCTCTCACAAAGAGGAGGGATTTATTGGTGAAGTGGTAGATCTAGATCTCCTCTCTCTTTTGCCTCAAGTGGAAGCTAGAATCATTGGATGGATTGAGAGATAGCAAGCTTTTGGAGGTCAACAATGGAGGTCAAACTTGCCCAAAAGGTTGGGGAACCATTGGGGAAGAAGCCCCTTAAATAGGTCACCCAAATATCCAACCGTTGGGGGCAAAATCGCGCAGGGGCGGTACCTCCGGTGAAACCACCGGAACTACCGCCCCCGGGATGAGTTAGAACACCAAAAAGGGTGGAAAACTTCACTAGGCAGCGGAACCTCCGGTGGTTTCACCGTAGGTTCCGCCACGGGCATGCCTAAAGGGTTTCCGGCGGAGCCAGCACCAGAACTTCCGGTGGTGGAAAAAACTGTAGAACACCCGGTACGAAAACGGTCGTAACTTTTGCATTCGGACTCCGTTTTTTATGTTCTTGGGCTCGTTGAAATCACAAAGACGAGCACTACAAGAATATGCAGAGAAACATCATAGTACAAATTGGTAATATAAAACCAAATGATGAAAGGTTTGACCTATCTATAAAGGACAACCGGTAGAAACCTCCAACAACAGAAATGCGATAAGTTTTTCGTACGAAATCCATTTTTTATGAACTTGAGCTTGACATGAAGAACATGAAAATCTATAAAACCTCGCACGGAGAAAACCCAAATAATAACCAAGAAGGATGATGCCAAGTATGCAAAGGTTTGAGATCCCTACGATAGATACGATCAAGATATGCATTCAAGAGCCCCTCTTGATTGTACGGTTATCTATCCTATAATCCGGTCTCCCAACTAGAATAATGAGATCGGTAAAATAGAAACCCTATCTAAGTCATACATTTTCCTTGCGCAATCCAATTTAGCTATATGATGACGATCTTAATCACCTCAAGTTGGACCACCTTTCTTATTGTGTTTTGTTTCGTGAAGACATGTAAATTGCTCCCCCATACGCTAATATTAGATAGCTTCTCACCTGACCATCTTCACTTGATCATAATCTCGATATGGGTGGCAAGATGTGCACACCTACTTGATCAACCAAGTATCTTCTCTTTATTCATGATGATGATGACTTGAAGGTAAGCATGAATATTCACACAATCTCCTTCTTCAAGACATGCTTGTAATATGGTCAATAGTAGCATGACAATTCTTCTATTGATCATATAGATATATTCATTAAGTGATGATCTTGATAACATCCAACCTTGAGTCCAACACATGGAGTTCAAGTGGTGCCAATGGACAAACCTATAATAATGTCTCAACGCAAACATTAGTCCATAAGGATTTTCATTAATTACCAAAACCATACACGAGGGAACCATACACTTTCCATCTCTCCCATTTTGGTAATTGATGACAATCCCTTCTATGAGGGTTTGTATAATGAATTAAGCAAACATGCAGAGCAATACACATGGATGCATGAGAATGGAAGGCAAAAAATACTTAAGAATAAGACCAAAGCATTAAACCAAATTCCCTTAAACCCTCTAAACTTCTCCCCCATTGGCATGCATTGCCGAAATGGGCGGAAAAATGTAGAATACCAATATAGTAAGAGCTCCCCTACAATTTTTGCATTTCTCATAATATGAGTGAAAACAAATGCATATTCAATGACGAATAGATGGGGGAGATCAAACTATATTGAGGATCCAAAGATCGCAAATAAGATTATATTCCTTTAACACTTCTTCCAAGAGGAGGAGCACAAAGAAAGGATCCAAAAAGAACCAAAGATTTTATGATTTTAGCAAAATAGTGTTCTAAAGAAAATCATGAAGCTCCCCAATGTTCATCCACTACTTAGAGTTTGTTTTTGCATTTGAATACAAAGTGCAAAAAGATGGGATCATCACTCCCCGTATATCCTCTAAAACACAAAACAAGTGCAAGAGAGTATAAAAAGAAAACTAGGCATAGAACTTGAAGAAAATAAATGAATGATTGAGCAAAAAGATAACAAATGAACGGAACACCATGAGAAAAGGCTCAACCATACATAAGGAAAACAACATGCCCACCAAGGTAAGCATGAGAGACAAATAAAAACTCAAAAACAAATGAGTGCATAAGATGAAATAATATAAGACAAGCACTCATAAGGAAAATACTTTCCGGAGTCACCAAAAATGAAAAGGGTATAAGAAGGGTGGACTCTAAAGGAATATGATACCAAAAAGAGATGTAACTCCTATCATGTGTATAAGTTTCTAAGTGGATACAAATCATTATAATATGTATCCACAAAGAAGCATGTACACACAAAATAGTTACGAAAGTGAAGAACATGATATCCAAGAGAAATTCACAAATACACCAATAAGATTTTTTTTATTGAAAACATAGCACATAGCTCAATTTTATCTTCAAAGAGGATAAATTAATTTCCAAGACAAAAACACCAAAGACATCACAAATACCAATAGGGAAAAAAATAGATAGTTGCAATGTTTTGGAAGAATCAAGTATCAAAAAAGGAGAATAATTTTACAAATAAAGAATTTTCATGCCAAGATGCAACCTACACAAGGTTTAATACAAGAATACTATGCATGAGAGATACTTGTTACCAAGATCGCATTGGAGATGTTGTTGTGGATAAGAGTTAACCTATCATCCTAGATTGACTCCGATAAGATCATGGTGACAACACCTTCCTTGAGAATGAGGCAAGCATCCAGTGCATCTCAAATGTACCTAAAACACATTTAAGCACAAAATGGTCCCCAAACTTATTGGGTCCAAAGTAGTTAGACAAACTACAATACATAGGATAAGATCCACATAAATATGTGCAATAGATACTCCTATCCAAACAACCCAGTACCCACTCTCCCGCACTAGCAGTAGTATCCGCAACACCGGAGGTACCGGTGGCACCAGCGGTACTACCGCCCACCGGTACTACCGGTGGCCTCTGCTGTGGCCTCCGCGATGTACCAACAGATCATCGATTTGGCGGTAGTACCACTGGTACCGCCACCGGAGGTTGCCTCCCTGGAGATGTACTAGACAATACCGTAGGCGGTACTACCGGTGGTTTCACCAGTAATACAGCCACCTGGACAAAAGACGGGCCAGCTTCCTCCTTTTGAGATTTCTGCCAATTTTAGATTTGGTGGAGTTTATCGTACATAACGGATCAAAGAAAGTAAAGTATGCCATAACAAATGCATTAGTAAATATGCATGCAAATACCTTCAACAACCAAAAGGGATATGATGTGGACAAAACACCAAGAAAACCGAAGAGGGTGCACAAGATTGTGACACGAAAAAAGGTTGTCCAAATCATACCAAAGATCTAAATCAACATATGGTTGATAACAAACAAATTTTAAAATAAATCAAGTGAAAAAGAGATACATAAAGAACCATTTAAAACTTGAAAGAAACCAAATAAGAGCTAAATCAAGAAATGAGATATTGAACTCCCAAAAGAGGTACCAAAAGAAAGATTCATTAATGAAAAGAAGTCCAATATCCAAAATAGATCAATTTGAAATAAATCAATGAGAAGATAACCAACTACAAAAAAGAGCAAGGTTCTAACAACTAAACCAAACCCTCAACACTTTTCATGATGGCACAAAGTACCAAGATGAAAAAGGTTTTATCTTCCAAATAGACACGTCATCGGGATCAAATACCAATTGAGAAAGATCTAAAGATAAATGAAGAAAAATAGTGTTCCAAATAATATAGGAAAGCTCCCCCATGATTTGTGCATTACTTATAATTTTGTATTTGAATATAATATGCACACAAGTGGGATCCTTGCTTTAGCTTTACCAATTAGAACACCAACCAAATACAAGTAAACCAAAGAGATTCTCAAAAGGCAAGGAAGACAATGGGAGTGAGCACAAAGAAATTACATGGAAATAAATATGGGGAAAACAAGAAATAGCCCAAGTAAATATGATCAACACATTATACCACAAATAAGATTATCACTTGTCAAGGACAGGGAGAGGAGTTATTACTCGGTCGTATGTTGCATACATATTCATGATCATATTCACAAAATAAAACTTACGAAAAGGATAGGAATGAAAACACCATGCTTAAATGGAGATTCTTGGTGGCTTCAAAAGTCGAATGATCATGCAAAGCAATGATTAATATAGCATGAAGCAACCGGTTTCCGAGAAGGTAAATACTAGTGCATATTTGAGGAAAACCGCACCAAGAAACTCCCTTACAAACAAGATACCAAAAGATGAGCAAATAAAATCATTTAAGCAAATTTAAACTTGTTTGAGCACACATGCCACATAGGAACAAGATAATTAACAATATCAATTCTAGGTGGCAAAACCACAAATGTTCACACTCTTTAGGCTTGTGATATGCACAAAGCATATTACTCCCCCATAATGTGATAATCCTTATATTCTTAGCAAGAGGCAAACAAATACCAACTAGAGATAACTAATAGACATTAGAATTTGAATTTCTCATGAGTATGACATACCACATAGAGACTAGATAATATTAAAATATCAATACTAAGTGGTATTCCTCATGTATGCACATTTTAGGATTGTGAAGTGCTAAAGGCATATTACTCTCCCAAAATGGGATAGTTCATTAATCACTCAAAAGAGCCAAATAAGATACAAACATGATGCAATTAGGCTCAAAGAAAACTCATACATACATGTTGTGCGAACCGACAAACACATACTAGATTACTCAAGGATAAGTAAGTAGTAAGCACAACATATACAAAATACAAGCAAGGTTCAAAACCGATACATTCAAAGGGGAAAGCAACTTTCAATGTATATATATAATGTAAATACAAGTTACCACAAGAAGGAGCATGGAAAATGAGATAGAGACATGATAATACAAATGATTTGGCTTAAGGAAAATATACATGATGAAGATCCCTTAATTCTTCATGATATAGCCAAGACTCCAATGCCCTCCAATAACACCTATTGATAAAGTTTGAGCTTGTTGGTCCCCAACCAAGTTGGGTCCTAAGAGGTTAGTCACAATAGGCTTGGCAACCCAAATGGTTCTTTTCTTGACACCACTTTGAGTACCAACATATTTGGCAAACACATTTCCCACATTATCCTTCCGAATGGAATAAACATCATCAATTATGATTGGGTTGGATAATGTACCATTAGTGCATGAAGAAGCAAGATGGCCCTTTTCACGACATAAATAGCAACAACGACTCCTTCCATTCTTCTTAGTTGATTTCTCAATTTGAGAAGCATTCGCTTGAGTCTTCATGAGAGGAGGCCTTTCTTCAACTTGAAGTTGAGATTGAGGTTGGAATTGTGGCCGCTTCCCTTGTTGCTTCTCACTAAGTTGCTTCTTCTTCAAAGGGCATGATCTAACATGATGCCCTTCAACCTTGCACTTGAAGCAAACAATCTTGGCCAAATTCTTGAATTGTTCATGGCCCTTCTTATTGTTGACCTTGGACTTGTTCTTGTGATTGGAAATGAATACAAGTCCTCTCTTGTCATTGGGGGATTTTTGTACACTCGACATATTGTAAAGTGTGGACTTCCCTTTATGACACTTCTCCAAGTCTTTCCTCAATGAAGTAACTTGGGACTTGAGCTCTTTGATTCCCTCTACATGGTTAGTATCAACACAAGATAAGGAAGTAGATGCATCATTATTAGAGCAATAAGGTAAGGAAATCAATTCATCATAAGATGTGGGAACATTATGAGAGGATGAATTACTAGGACTAGTACAAGGAAATATAACATTTAGAGTATAGATTGTGCCTTTGTCCACATGAGGCTCACAAGATGTTACCTTAGTTAAAATAGCCTCATGAGCTAATTTTAGCCTCTCATGGGAGACTAGAAGCTCCTCATGAGAGATTGAGAGATTTTCATGAGTTTCTTCCAATTTCCCATAATTACTAGTTAGAAACTCAAGTTGAGCCCGTAGCTCACAATTCTCCTTTAATATGGATGCTTCACAAGAAATAGAGTTAGTAGCACAAGCATCATCATTTTTAGCTTTGAGGTCATTAGCAAGAGAAAGAGATAATTCATTGTCCCTTCTAAGCTTAGAATCTATCATAGCATAGGTTTCTTCTAGACTATATAGTTTCTCTTCAAGAGAAGATCTAAGGGACCGCTCTTTCTCAAAAGCCTTTTCAAGATATTTGTCCTTGATAGAATGAATACCACTATGACTTTCCAAAGTCACGATGATATCCTCCTTTTCATCTGTAAGAGAGTTAGCCTTATCAAGTTGTTCTAGGAGAGCATTCACATTTTTCTTGGTCTCACCATCAAGGCTAGCTAACCACAAAGCTATCCACTCATTTCTATCATCATGAGATATACTGGGGTTCAAAGTAGAAGATACCTTTGAATCCTTGGCCATGAGGCAAAAGGTGGTAGATGATGATAGATCATTACTTGAGGCACCACTCAAGTCCGCATCTTGTTCCATAGAGAGTTGGGTTTCCTTTACATTGTTAGCCATACAAATACTAGAGGAAACACAATCATTTTTATGATGGGAACAAGATAAAGCAAGCATATCATCATGACATTTAGTCAAGCAATGTCTACATGATATGCATAGACTATCAACACAAGCATGTAAAACATTTTTGGTTCTAGTTGTGTTTAAGTCCAAAGATGAGGCATGACAATAAGATAGAGATGAAGGATCATCAATAATAAGCTCACTATCATTATTGCAAAGCCTATCACTACTCACCATCTCATTAGTTTGTGGATTACCACATGTTGGTGAAGTAGAAGAAGTTGAGAACACATCACGACCGAAAGTGGAGGGATAACAATCATCCTCTTCAACATTGGACACACCATATTTTTCTTGAAGCTTTGTCCATAACTCATGAGCATTCCCGATAGGAAAGAGTGGTTTAATAACTACAAGGCTCACAAGAAGGAAAAACGCATTAGTAGCAAGCGCATCAAGAGATAAGTTTTTCTCTTCCTCTAAAGTTGGATTTTGAGGATCCTTTGGAGGAGAAAAACCTATCCCTACAATTTTCTCCATATGTGGGTCCATGACCCGAAAATAAATAAGCATGCGGAATTTCCAAAGATCATAGTTTGTGCCATCAAATGAAATGTGGCATCGTGCACTAATTCACTAAGCGGCATCATTACTCTTAAGGCGGTGAAGCCTAACAATGAGAGCCCTAGCTCTGATACCAATTGAAAGTACAAGGATGCTGCCTAGAGGGGGGGTGAATAGGCGCTTTAAAATAATTACAGTTTAGGCTTGAGTAAATGCGGAATAAAACTAGCGTTTAATTTATCAAGCACAAAACCTATACAAGCTAGGTTTACCTATGTGCACCAAAAAGTTATGCTAGGCAAGAAATACAACTATGTGATAGCAAGATAGATTACTTCAAGCACCATGGCTATCACAAAGGTAAATACATAAGTAACGAGCTAGAGTATAGAAATAACCGAAGCACAAGGAGACACCGATGTGATTACCGAAGTTCCTTCCCAAGGTAAGTACGTCTTCGTTGGAGAGGTAAGGAGCCACCTAGGCGATCCTCAATAGCACGGATGTGCACACCTTGTTCTCCTTGAGATTCTCCGGTGACGGAGATGCTCGTTTCCACTATGAGGTCGACTCGAAGGCGTTGACCAAACCTTACTCAGGGTTGAGGCTATCTCCACAATTCAATTGGAGGCTCTCAACAAAGCTTCTTGGAACAAGGTGGAAGCTCCAAGCAATAACCGTCTAGGGTGCTCAATACACTTAAGAGGAAAAATCTCTCCGGTGACCAAGCACCCAAGAGTAACAAGCTCACAAACTTCTATTTCACGAATCTCGTGGGCAACTCAAACCGATGCACCTAATGCAATGGCAAGAACACACAAAGTGGTCAAGAACTCCTCTCCCAAATCTCACCAAAGAAACTAATGCTATGGAGGGAGGAAGGACAAATAACAAGTATAACAACAAATGAATCCCTAGATCTAGATCCAATAGGTTCCCCTCACAAAGAGGAGGGATTGATTGGTGAAGTGGTAGATCTACATCTCCTCTCTCTTTTCCCTCAAGTGGAAGCAAGAATCATTGGAGGGATTGAGAGATAGCAAGCTTTTGGAGGTCAACAATGGAGGTCAAACTTTCCCAAAAGGTTGGAGAACCATTGGGGAAGAAGGCCCCTTAAATATCCAACCGTTGGGGGCAAAATTGCGCAGGGGCGGTATCTCTGGTGAAACCACCAGAACTACCGCCCCCCGGATGAGTTAGAACACCAAAAGGGCTGGAAAACTGCCCCAGGCAGCGAAACCTTCGGTGGTTTCACCGGAGATTCCGCCACGGGCATCCTGAAAGGGTTTCCGGCGGAACCAACACCGAAACTTCCGGTGCTGGAAAAAACTGCAGAACACCCGGTACGAAAACGGTCGTAACTTTTGCATCCGGACTCCGTTTTCGATGTTTTTGGGATCGTTGAAATTGCAACGACAAGAACTATAAGAATATGCAGAGAAGAACCATAGTCCAAAATGGGAATATAAAACCAAATGATTAAAGGTTTGACATATCAATAAAGGATAACCTGTAGAAACCTCCAACAACAAAAATGCGATAAGTTTTTCATACGAAATCCATTTTTGATGAACTCGAGCTTGACATGAAGAACATGAAAAGATCTAATACCTCACATGTAGAAAACCCAAAATAAGAACCAAGAAGGATGATGCCAAGTATGCAAAGGTTTGAGCTCTCTACGATAGATACGATCAAGATATGCATTCAAGAGCCCCTCTTGATAGTACGGTTATCTATCCTATAATCCGGTCTCCCAACTAGAATAATGAGACCGGTAAAATATAAATCCTTTCTAAGTCATACCTTTGCCTTGCACAATCTAATTGAGCTATATGATGACGATCTTAATCACCTCAAGTTGGACCACCTTTCTTGATTGTGTTTCGTTTCGTGAAGACTTGTAAATTGCTCCCCCATACGCTAATATTAGAGATCTTATCACATTACCATCTTCACTTGACCATAATATCCATATGGGTGGCAAGATTTGCACACCTACTTGATCAACCAAGTATCTTCTCTTTATTCATGATGATGATGACTTGAAGGTAAACATGAATATTCACACAATCTCCTTCTTCAAGACATGCTTGTAATATGGTCAATAGTAGCATGACAATTCTTCTATTGATCATAAAGATATATTAATTAAGTGATGATCTTGATAGCATCCAACCTTGAATCCAACACAGGGAGTTCAAGTGGTGCCAATGGAAAAACCTATAAGAATGTCTCAATACAAACATTAGTCCATAAGAATTGTCATTAATTACCAAAACCATACACGGGGGAACCATACACTTTCACAATGGAACAACCGAATCCAATCTAGAGGAAACGCACCAAAAGTTCCTAGGGAATTTACTCTACTAGGAATCACAATGAAATACTTCTAGACTAGGAGATCTCTACAACCCTAAACATCATCATCTCACATGATTTACTCGAGGGAGAGAGATAGAAAGTGTTACCGGAGCTCATCATCATGGAGAAGGAGTTGGGTGCGATCCCCGGGCGTCCTCCGGTGTGATTGGAGCACTCTATCACCAGAGAAAGCCCTTCCCGGCGGATGGAAGACTTGGCGGCGGCGAGATCCGATGTGCGGAGAGGATGAGGGAGAGAAGAGGTAAATGGGTAACCCCCTTCTCCCAGATCCGTATTTATCCCCACGGATTTTCACCGCAACGGTAGTACTGCCCACATGGGACTACTGGAGCCAGGAGGTAGTACCGCTGCTGGGTCTATGATGGGCACGAGCCCCTGCAGCGGTAGTACCGTGCAGGTACACCGGTAGTACCATGCGTAGGGTACTACTGTCAGTTACAGCGGTAGTACCGCTAGCCGGGTCTTCCTTCCACCAAGAGATCAAAGTGATTAAAATTTTCGTAAGAGAGAATGTTTAAGGGGGGAAATAGTTTGGCTTGGGATAAGAACTCAAACTGAGATGGTACTACACACTCCAACTTTTGCAATGAAAACAAAATTCGAATAAGGAAAAGGGAGAGTGTGTTTCGCAAACAACAACAACAACACACAAAATACAAAGAGAGAAGGAAAAACACAACGAATAACACCAAATAAGAACCAAACAAGAACCAACTCTTCATAAGAAGAGGTTGGTGGCCTAGGCCACCATGTAAGATAATATGGTATGTCACCGCGAAGATATATCTAGATTTTGGTAAGATCTTGGGTACATTGCCAATTCTCGACATTGAAGCTCACAATTCAACATTAGAAAAAGAGAGATAACAATGAATATTTGCTTTGGGCATAATGGGGGAGGGAGAACCCAATGTGTTAGGATAACACTCCCCCTATGTCCATTCCTACACCTAAACCCAAACATGTTTCATATATAGGGGTGTGTGCAAGATCCTCAAGTCAAACTCCTAGAATCAATGATGTTTAGTTCATTCCTCAAGAACATGAATCTTGCATCGTCGAGTGGCTTCGTGAATATATCCGCAAGATAGTCCTTGGTGGGCACATAAGCTAGTGCAATATCACCTCTTGCCACATGGTCTCAGATGAAATGATGGTGAATCTCAATATGCTTCGTTCTTGTGTAGTGGACGGGGTTGTAGGCGATCTTGATGGCACTTTCATTGTCACACATTAGAGGAACCTTATCCAAATGAACATCATATTCCTTTAGATTTTGCCTCATCCATAGAAATTGGGTGCAAGCACTTGCGGAGGCTACATACTCGGCTTCGACGGTGGAGAGAGATATGCAATTTTTCTTCTTGGAAAACCAACTCACCAAAGATCTAGCAAGAAATTTGCAAGCTCCGGAAGTGGACTTCCTATCATCTTGATCACCCTCCCAATAGGAATCTGTGTAGCCCTTGAGAGAGAATTGTGCCCCCTTTGGGTACCACAAACCAAACCTTGAGGTATGAACCAAATACCGAAAAATCCTATGGACCGCCACTAAGTGGCTTTCTTTAGGAGCCGCTTGATACCTTGCACACACACCTACACTCAAAACGGTATCGGGTCTAGATGCACAAAGGTAAAGCAAAGAACCAATCATAGAACAATACAACTTTTGGTCCACATCTTTACCATCCGGGTTACTCTTGAGGTGGCATTTGAATTGCATAGGAGATGGCTTGATCTTTGGATTTCGAAAATTAAACCTCTTAATCATGTCTTGGGTATACTTGGCTTGAGAAATGAAAGTTTCACGAGCCAATTGCTTGATCTCAAAGCCAAGGAAGAATTTAAGCTCTTCCATCATAGACATCTCGAACCTGTCAGTCATAAGCTTTGAGAACTCATTATTGAAAGGTTGGTTAGTTGAGGCAAATATAATATCGTCCACATAGAGTTGGCATATGAAAAGCTCTCCCTTTACTCTCTTTGTGAAAAGAGTGGGGTCAATCTTCCCAACTTCAAAACCACGGTCATCCAACAACTCTCTAAGGTGCTCATACCACACACGTGGTGCTTGTTTAAGTCCATAGAGCGCCTTATCGAGCTTGTAGACATGGTTAGGAAAGTTGAGGTTCTCTAACCCAGGAGGTTGCTTAACATATACCTCCTCTTTGAGTGGACCATTCAAGAAAGCACTTTTGACATCCATTTGTTGCAATTTGAAGTTGTGCGAAGATGCATATGCAAGAAGGATACAGATGGAGTCAAGGCGGGCCACGGGAGCATAGGTTTCATCAAAGTCAATGCCTTCAACTTGAGTGTAACCTTGAGCTACCAATCTTGCCTTGTTTCTTATAAAAATGCCATGCTCATCTTGCTTGTTCTTTAAAATCCACTTAGTGCCAATAAAATTGTGGCAACCTTTGGGATTCTCAACTAATCTCCAAAACTTGATTCGCTCAAAGTTATAGAGCTCGTCATCATGCATAGCTTCAACCCAATCGGAGTCCTCAAGATCTTCAAACACTTTCTTTGGTTCCATCATAGATATGTGATCTTGATGCTCACTAAAATGGGCCAATTGACTTCTTGTGGATCTTCTAGCTTGAATATCTTTCAAGACCTCGTTATCTTGGGAATCAATATGCGTCAAATATCTTCTTATCCTTCTAGAACGATGGGCTTCGATCTCCTCATTATTGCGAGGAGGGATCACTTGATCATCTTGATCATTTGGGTCCCCGTCTTGACCAACTTGGCCTTGATCATCATCATCATCATCAACAACTTCTTCAACACTAGCTTCAACTTGAGGAGAGTAAGATGAGGATGGTTGATCTTGGCCTTGACCTTGACTAACATGAATGATAGGAGTGGTTGCATCTTGCGTAGTAACTTGGTCAACAAGAGGAGGGTCTTCAACATGTTCTTGGGTAGGTCACTAGTAGGAAAGTTCTTATAGCCACCACCATACCAATGGCTAACAGGATTTACTATTCGCCAGAGGTATTACCAATGGCGAACATGAATAGGTGTTCGCCAGCGCTAAGGATGGTATCATTGGCGCACACACTTGTTTGTTCGCCAACGGTAAATGTTGGCTCTCCACGATGCGCGGCGCAAATTACCGCTGGCGCACAGGTTTCCGCTTCGCCAGTGGTAAGGCCAGTACTGCTGGCGCACACACTGGTTGCTTTGCCAGCGATAAGTTTGTGGGTCCGCTGCGGGCAAAATACCGCTGGCTCCCACGCCGGCACTTCGCCGGCGGTAGCACTTATTATGGTCGCTTTCCCTCTCGTCGACGCGCAGATCTCTCTTTCCCCTCCACGACCCAGCTCACTTTCCACACCTCACTTATGCTCTGCTTCGGCCGCACGTCCTACTCTGCTCCACACGCGTAGGATGAGATCGCTCCGGCTCCACGCTTCTCTCTCTCCACCGCACCCTATCCTGCTGCTCTTCTTACATCTCACTCTGCCGCGGGCTCTCCCGCCGTGCCTCCTGCTCTGACCACCATCGTACCGCCGAGCTCGCCGCACTGTGCGCCCCGCCATGGCGGCCGCGGCGCTCGCGAGCTCGCCCCTCGTCCACCTCACCGCCGCGGCCCGCCTCTGCCTCCTCCCCAGGCCAAGGGCCTCCGCCAGTTGCTCGCGGTGGGAATGCCCCAGAGGCGACTACCTCGACTGGAGTCCCCTGAGGCGGTGCGACCGGATGCGGCGCTTCTCCGTAGATGAGGGCGGCGGCGGCGGCGGGGAGGCGGACGGGGAGAAGCGTACCGAGGAGGAGCCGGCCGCGGTTGAGGCGAAGGTGGGGGCCGTGGTCCCATGGCCTTTCCTTGCCAGCAAGGAGCCGAACGCCGGGCGGAGGTACTTCACAGAGCCATCTCGGAAGAACATCCGCGCCATGTGCACGCCGTCCTAGTTGACGTACCATGCCGGCTGCGCGCACACCGTGCCAACCTCGGGCGAGCCGCAGGTGGAGAAGATCTCGAAGTTGTAGTCGCCGCCGCTCGTGCCGCAGCAGGTCTTGAAGCGCTCCGCAAAGCCGTACGCCGCCGGGCTGCGCATGACGGCGAGGTGCGCGGCGTAGTCATCGGCGTACGCGATGACGGCGGCCGGGTGGCGCTGCCGAAGCCGGAGGAGCGCCTCCTGGAGGTGCTGGTTGTGCTCGTGGCTCTGCGCGTTCACGGAGGCCACGCAGCTGAGGTTGTCCCGGTCCTCGCGCCGCGCCAGCGTCATGGCGAGCGGCAGGCAGCCCGTGAGCGGCAGCGCCTGCACCACCACATACCTGGCCCCTCTCTACTTTATTTTTCTGTAAGGTGTACAGGATTCTGTACTTTAGGGTCTTGCTCATACGTACATTCTAAGGTGAAAATTATACAACTGTGGAAGAAAATATTCTTTTTGGTAGAGCAAACCGAGGAGAAATGACATGCCCTGTGTGATATCGATTCGATTGGAATATGATATGGGTGTCAGAACATTATGAATATATGGGTGATTTAGGATATGGGTGTCAGACCATTATGAATATATGGGTGCGGCTACCGCTGGCGAACGGAATTTATTGCCGCCGAACTTATCACTGGCGAACGCAGGGGGTGTTCGCCAGCAGTAGCTCTACCTAGCACTGGCGAACGGCGGTTCGCCAGCGGTAGCTAGCTACCACTGGCGTGTTAGCGCTGGCGAAGCGCCGTTCGCCAGCGGTAGTGAAATTCCGTTCGTCACTGGTAGGCTTTCTCCTACTAGTGGGTGCATCACTTGGCTCCTTTCTTTGTTCTTCTATTGTAGATGAGGGCTCCACTTGGGTAGAGCATAGTCCTTCTCGAGTCGCCATAAGGTGTCCCTCAATGGGGTGTAAAAATCCCACATCCATCCTTCCTATGGCTTCTTGAGGCATTTCAACATCTACATTAGAAACATGAAATTGCGCCACTTGGGAGCCATCATTTTCCTCGAAAACCACACTACAAGATTCTATGACAATCCGTGAGGCTTTGTCAAAGACTCTATAAGTGTGGGATTCGGCACCGTAACCAACAAATATACCCTCAATAGTTTTGGATTGAAATTTAGACAACCTAACACCCTTGATCAAATAGAAGCACTTACAACCGAATACACGGAAGTAGGAGACGTTGCGCTTGTTGCCGGTGAGGATCTCATATGGAGTCTTGTCCAAGCCCTTGCGGATGTAGAGGCGGTTGGAGGAATGGAATGCGGTGGATATGGCCTCGGCCCATAAATATTGGGGAGAAAAATACTCCGCCAACATGGTCCTTGCCATATCCAAGAGAGTGCGATTCTTCCTTTAGGCAACACCATTTTGTTGAGGAGTGTAAGTGGCGGAGTATTTATGATGAATGCCCTCATCACTAAGGAATTCATTCAAAGTGTAGTTCTTGAACTCCGAACCATTATCACTCCTAATAGCCATGATTTACACATTGTGTTGACGTTGCACTTGGTTGTAGAAGTCGATGATGGTTTGTTGAGTCTCACTCTTGCACTTGAAGAAATAAACCCAAGTGTATCTTGAATAATCATCGACAATAACCAAGCAATACTTCTTGCCACGAAGACTTGTGTAGCGTTCCCACATTTAAATAATGTAAGAACACCTGTGTTATTGTGCTAGTCCCTGGATCAATTGCTAGCACCACAGCACAAAATGAAATATCATGCAAATGCATCAAATTCTATTACATCGCATGATCCAGTCTTTACAAAATAGGATTACAACTTGCATAGTCGTAGAAGACTAGCAGAAAACAAAGAATTACAACGGAAAACATAGTACAACATTGAGCCCATCTTCTTCATGTGCCACAGGTAAAACATGTTGGCGATAGTCTCGAGATCCTAAAAGAAATCCTCACTCGTCTTCAGAAACATCTGCAATATGGAATATGCAGCCACAAGGGAGTCAATACAATTTAATGTATTGGCAAGTAACACTATGGTGGATATAAATGGCAAGACTAATACTACATGCTCATTTGGCTGAGTGGAGTTTTGGCTAAGTTTGCATAAAGCCAGTTTTCTCCTATCACTTTTGTAAAACAAACTTTTCTTTTCAAAGGGTGGCAACATTGGATTAAGATCCAAGCACCACAACTACTGTTCACTTGGTCAAAATTTTACTTATTGAAAATGGTGATGTGATTCTTCCGTCCTTCCTTGTCCAGCTGCTCATAGTTGTCCATAACCGGGGACACGGCTAAGATCTTAGTTTGTTGACTCTGCAGAGCTTGTGCACTTTCACCTTCAGACCCAACTCAACCCAAACATCCTATACACCCTGAGTGCATTAAGGAAAGGAGAAGAATCGAGACGAGATCTTTTAGAAGCAAGAATCCAACCCAATGGCAAGACCCGTTCCACCTATAATTATGCTACATCTGCTTGTCAAGCCCGGGCTGAACCCTCACAACTTAGTTGATCAAGACAAAGCCCATATGGCTAAAGGTTGCACTGGAAGCATCTAAACTTGGGGAACATCATAATCACTTTGTTCCTGGGTGGCATTCCTCAAGTGAACACCCCTCGGGGAGACACTCAACTCTCATCAGCCAAACAACCAAATCCACCCAGGTGGTTCATTAAAGTTGTTTACTTAGAATTTTTCCACAACATCAAGTAAAAATCATTTGTCTCATTGCATAGCATCTATCAAGTTCTAAGGCTATAAATAACAAGGATAAAAGAGATGGCTACACACTACTAGGATAATAGCATAGTATAAATATAACTTAGTAAAATTTCCTATCAATGCATACTACTCAAAAATCAACTAATGCATATAGAAAATAATGGGTAGTTGATGATGTGTTACTTGCCTTGTTGAAGTTGGTGAAGATATCACACTCTCTTCACAAAGGATCGTTGCTCTCCGTACAATCTACTCACTGAAAACACAATAACAAAATAAACAAACATGCTATCAAGCAAACATACAAGTGAAGAGATCATACAAAGCAATAACATAGCCAAAGGAGTTTAACCTAGTTGGTTAGGACAAGGTCTAGGTTTGAGTTGAAAGATTCATTCTCTAATGGTCTCATACTTATTAAGGAAATTCCAATGGTTTACTTGGGAAGGGCTAGGTTGAGTTTGATGTGATCTAACTTTATTTTAATCATACTTTAATCATACTTTTCACTATTTCAATTAAAGTATCACATCATAAAGTGTAACACTTAGTTGTTTCCATTCAAAACATTTGAGTACTCTAAGTTAGTATTTACATTTTGGTTTAGGGTAGGTATAAGTTCAACTAACTTCTTAACAATAGAGAAAACAAGATAAAGTCTTGGGATTTTCCATTTGGGTCAATGGTTGGGCAAAAACAACTTGTTATTCTTCAACTTGTGTGGATGGCTCCAAGTCTTCACATGCTTGTCTTCTTGAAGTTCATCTTCAGGCTTCTATTGTAGTTTCCTCCTTATTGTGAAGCTTCTCTTGTACTACTTGGTTTAGGTATGGGATGGGCACAAATACCACTAAGTAAAATTGAAAAGAAAGAAATGGAAAGGATAGAAAGAGATAGGTAGATGTCTTCTCCTTGATTTTCTTCATACACTTGTACTTCCTTGAGTTACTTCTAGTTGTGTAGTCCATGTCTTTTCTTCAAAACTTCTTCATTGATCTTTCTTGTAGCTCTTCATGTTGCCACCAAGTTGAAGATGGAGTTCCTTCGTGTGCTTGAGTATTGATCTCCATTTTGCTGACTTGGTAAATTTCTTGAAGAAAGAATGGGAGAGTGGATAAGTAGATAGAAAACTATTGTACTAGTGTTTGATTCACTACTTGGTCATTTTAGGGACTTGGTATTGGCTCCAAATGGCCATAACAACAAAGGTAAACAACGATAGAAACAACTCTAATACTTAACCAACTAGGTGGACTACTATGATGGAAGTTTGGCTAAAAATTACATGGTCATGGTCCATAGGTGTCCAAAATGTTTAGGAACTTATTTATATGATTCAAGGTTACCAAATGGAGCAACTTTGCTAAAGGAACTATATTAAAATTATTTGTAGAATTAAATCTATGTCAAAAATACTCAAATATACCACTTAATTTCCAAATTGAATTTTAATTTGATCAAAAATTATTTTGGGACAGAGGGTGTGAAAGTACACATCCTAAGGTTTCCAAATATATTTTATTTGAAATTTTTGGATTTGTAGAATTTGAATTATGCCAAAATTCATCAAACAAGCATATTTAAATTTGAACCAATTTAAGTTTGTCAAATTTGAATTTGTCCAGTGCCAAAAGTTTCTAAATGTAAAGGGCTTTTCAAAAAGTCCAAGTTTCCTAAATTTGGGCTTATGGTTAAAAAGTTATCATGAATCTAAGATGTAGGGGCTTTTCTATAAAACTGCCAAAAATTCTACCGGGAGAAAAAAAATCGAATTAAAGGCTAGCCACGCGACAGTCTCTGATTGGCTGGGGTATGCTGACTGGGCGCTGGTGTGGCATGTGCTGACGTGGGTAAGTGATTTGATCTGGATCGTTAGATCCAGATCCTGGGGTGGGGGCTGCGTACCGCTTCGTGTTTTAATCTCGTGCGTACGATGCAGATCCGAGGGACGATATTAAAAGGGGGGAGGGGAACTCACTGCCGGTGGCCCTCGTGGTCACCAGAGCCAATGGAGAAAGCGGCGGAGGGGTTCGGGCCTGGATGGTGGCGTAACTCCGGTGGGTTCTGGACCATGCGGAGTAGACGACGGGGGGCGGCGCTTCACGGCCAGATCGATGAAGACGACGGGGAAGCTCCACGGGATACGCAGCGGTGACGGCGAGTGGACGTTGGCGAGGTCCTCTCCGGGGACTCTCGAAAATGGATGGCGCCGGGGTTCTACTGCATGCAAAAACAGAACGAAACCGTGAGCGGGTGCGCAATGGCGAGGGAGAGACAGGGAACCAAGAGAGGGAGGCAGAAACTTCTCTGTCGACGGAAATCGGAGCAACACGGCGGCGGGTTAGATCCTTCTCCGGCTAGGAATTGTGGCAGCCGTGGGGCGCAATAATCTGAGGAGGGAGAGGGGTTTTGGAGAGGAGCCCTGGGGCCTTAAGTAGGGCAGAAGAGGGGAAAGATTCACGGGCTTAATGGCTCGTAATGGCGCGGCAAAAATTTCGCCCGAAACCGTCGGGAGTTTCTTCTCCGGGGAAGAAGACGGTGATGTCATCATCTGCGTCAGCGCGGACCCACCTGTCGGTGGAAGAGGGAGAGGGGCGGGCTGCGGCTTCTCCTGGGCTTCGGGTGGGCTGGCTGCTGCGCGCATGCGATGGATAAGAAGAAGGAAGACGGGCTGGGCCGCTCTGGCTCTTTCTCTCTCTCTTCTTCTATTTTTTTTCTGTTTTCCTTTTTCTTTTCTCCTTTTTTTGTTTAAAACAAATCTTTAATAACTTCTTATTTAATGATCCAAATAACATGAAACAAATTTCTAAATTCTTAAAATTTCAAATGCTTTCTAACAGTACCATTTTTATAAACAACTCAACATGTTTTTATTTTTATATTTTGAAAATTAAATAATTCCTTAATAGTGATTCAATGAAACTTTTACTTTAGAAAAATTATAAAATATAGTTATTAATCAAATAAATTTTCAGTGACATTTTACGAGTGGAATATTATTTTTGAAGATTAATTACAACTTATTTTCCTACTGTATATTTTTGAGATATAAGTGATTTATTAATAGCAACTTAATGTCATTTTTTTTAAAATTAGAAAAACTAATAATTATTAAAGTGGCTTAATAAAATTTTAGAATAAAACCACTAGTATTAATATTGTTTTCAATGCCTTCTCTTATGTTATTTTCAAAGAAATGCCTTTTATTTTCACCCCTTGATGTTTAAAACTTGGAATAACAACTAAAAGTTATTATTAACAATTTTTATTCTCATCAAATACTTTTGAGGCTTAGAACTTTATTAAGGGTTATAAATCTTTGATTTTTGTTGCCATAAAATATTTTCAAGGTAATATTTTAATTGAAAACATTTTATGTAAAAGTTTGCTAAAGATAAAATGTTTTTCTTTATCTAATGAAAATTCATTTTGAGAGGGTTTTAGGGTCTATGAAATCTTATATTTACTAATTGGAGGCACCGTAAAAGCCTCCAGGTTAATCCTCACGTAAGCTAAATTCCATCCGTTAGATGGACATGTAATTAATTCTTAGTCCTACGATCGATACGGCGAACAAGCAGAACCCGAATCCCATCCCTTCTAGCTGTCCCGCAAAAGTCGTCTTCTTCCTCTCCGTCCTATACACCGATCACAACCTTTTCCCGTGCGGCAACGAAGTCGCGCCTCCAAATCTTTGTCCGATTGATTCTTGGTACACAACGCCTGACAGATTCCGATTGCTGTTAGCCTTCCCTTGGTGTGTCCCTTCTATATCTAAAAAAAGAAGACTAGGAAGTGTATCCTCTCGGTCTACAATATGGGAGACAATGCAGCGCATGGATCGTCCAGGCTTTCATTAGAGGTAAAATCTCTCCATCCAACGTCATGCTGCTCCAATTGTTTAATCTATATATCCGACCAGAGCACATATATGAATGCTACATGCTGATGCGTACCGTACCTAAGCGACTAAGCCTCATATATAGATCAACTGATATATTCAATTATCCTTTTTGAGTGATTGGTTTAGTAACAACCACCACTCTGCACAAATACCTTAATGTGTAGGTTCATCTCATCTGGGGTACCATACAGCTTACTAACCGAAAACTCAGATGCACTTTTTATATATATTCTAGATAATACAAGGTAATTGATCTGTTAACTTTCCCATTTGTTTACTGCGGTGCGGTGATAGTTTACTGCTGTGGGGCTCCTGTCTCACGGTCTCCTGGTAAAAAAAAATGTTTACTACTTTACGTAAGTTATTTCGATCAATCAGATTATATGTGAGGCTCTAGAATATTTACGTGAAGATTGAACTGATGCATCATCCATTTAACATTGGTATATTTGTATTGTGCATGCTAAGGTAAATACACTAATGTACAAACAGGTGGAACCCTCCTTAGTATTTATGATATCAGGCGTTTTGTCTCTTGCATCAACATCATCGGTGCATCTTTGCATTGGCTGAAGCTTGGTTGTGAAAGATGAGTCCTGGCCAAGATCCATAGTGTGACTCAAAGCAATATAAATAACCGATATCTAGGAATGTCATGCCTCGGAAAGTGAAATTGGAGGACGAGCTACGTGTACTGGGTTTTCAAAAAAAAGTGGAAAGTGTATTTTTATGTTTTGAAAAAATAAAAAAAATTCACACGTTTAAAATAAAAAATTAGTTGTATTTTGACCTGGGCAATAAAAGATAAATGTGCAAATCTGAATGGTGAACAGTGCATAGTAAAAAAAAAATGAAATCTTGCCAGATTTAGCATTTTTTATAACCTACAATAATACGAGTTTTGCGTTGAAAATTTACACAGTGGCAGATCTCGAGTATATCTACATCTAGGATTGTTTTCGATATTTTTGAAACATTAAAATTCACTTTTTTTTTTGAAAACCGAGCTCCATGTAGCTTGGCCTCCAAAACGTCGCTCTGTGTTGTGCCTTTTTTGTTTACTATATATAATTATCCAGTCTTTCTATTATGCTTACATGACAACTCCCAGTAATAATGCATACTTTTCACTCTGATCTAAAAAGTATGCCCAAGTTAATATTCACTATACGTGAATTGTTCTTATTCCGGGAGGTGAGCATATATCTTCTAACTGCTCATGTTAGACGGAGGCACAATGGTGATATCCGGAAGTCTATTTCTCGGAGATAATATGATTCATATCCACTCTTTTTAAATGAACGGTGAGGTTAATGTCCCAGTTTTTGACAGGTTAGTTGCATACAAAGATTTCTTTGAATTTATTTTTGGTAGTAACTCATATGTTGTCTAACTCCAGTCAGATGCAGCAACAAGAAGGCAAGGCTCTGCACAGAGAAGACGATGTCTACATTAAGGGTTTGAATTCCAACAATCTGATGATCTCCTGCATTTATTTATTTATGCATTCGGATCAGAGCGATGTCTGAAAGTACGCAAGCAACAACATGTGGTAAGCCGGTGAAACATTAGGGAAGAAACAAAGAAGAATGTAGAATACAAGTCGAGATCGTAGACTAGAAACGATTAGCCCACGCGATAATTAAGCTTTGCTCTGTTCCTTTCTAGCTCTTGAACTTTAGAGTTTAAAGGTGTATTTGATTTCTCTCTTGACCCAGATCCAATTAGCGAATTACCCCTAAACATTCGCACGTCCTGATGTTCCAATGGATGACCGCACAACGTGGAAAGGCTATGTTCCACATCGGCTCTGTTCTGACTGCGACGTTGTTCACAAAAGTAAGGATTTCCGATCTGCGGTTTGGGAGGTCCTAAGGTTTAAGAAGTGCAACTTTTATTTATAAATATTATTCTTCCATTATTGAACCAAAGATCTGTGACCATACCTAACTTCAAGATATGTGCATGCATCTGTCTGTAGAAGTCTTATTTTGGCATATATATATATAAGAACATAAAAGAAACACACTACCAGGGACACACTATTACATCCATATATTTATTCTCACTGTATGTCTTGATTGACTCTACTTTATACTAATATAAGAGAAGAATGTGTCAATTGCCAATTTTCATGTGTACAATCATGCTACCTAAATGGCATTAATCAATCTAGGATAATACATTAACATGCATATTTTATCTCTAAACATTTAAACACATGGCATTATATTTGGTTCAGATTTCTGCAGTAAGTTGTACATTATATAGACTCAGGTGATATGCCAGGTTAGTTTTTTCTACATCTTAAACATTTGTTTTGGCAGCTATCAGTCATTAGTTGCTAGACTTAGCGTTTAATAATTAACTATATCAAAGTTGTATAGCTTTCCAGATCCATGAAAGCAACCAATGATTGTTATACATGCTATCAAACTGTTGCATGTCATAATCTAAATTCCATAAGTCAACAAAAACTGAAGTGCCTAAAAAACACATTAAATGAATAATAAATGAACCATAGATGGTTGTCGGATATATACTGAATAGGGGTATAGAAGATGGTAGACAAAAGAGCCGGACTACCAGGGTGGCCTACAAGGTAATGGGCTTAGGTCCATTGGGCGGCCCTGTAGTCCGACGCGCAGAAGCCGGATTCTAGAAGAACCCGGATCACGGCCCGCGTGATCTGGCTTGGAGGAGAAGACGGATTCCTTACTTTCCAAGTTACAAGTTAAACGTAGTCTTCTAGGTTTCTGGTTCTGTAAGCCCTAATCCGGCTATTATATAAAGCCGGACGGGAGATAGATTAGATAAGTTCCAAGGTTCTAGGTTCAAGCTCAAGCGCTACGCAACTCGCCGAGAAGTTCATCCTCGTCGAGTAGCTAGATCTATTCCCTCACATTGTAACCCTGTTATACGGGCTTTAGTCCCAATTAGTGAGAAGTGCAGGAGTAGGTACGCCGTACTGTCGCGACGTACCGAACCTGGGTAAAATCCCGTGTTCTGTGTTACTACGCTATCCCGTTACCCCACGTCTCTACCGTAGTCTCATGGCACCCCAGTCTATGAAAACTACTACGATGTCTCGACAGTTGGCGCCCACCGTGGGGCAAACGACGTCAGGCGTGAAATTCCGATCTGGGATACTCGGCGGAATTGGAAGATCGATCACTGTCGGAAGCTTGGAATTCGACGACGACGTCGGGCGCTTCCTCGACAACGGATCCTACATACCGGCGCAAAACCACCTGGTAAGTGCCTGCGTTTTACCGATTGGATCTGCTAACATCTTTATCGGATTAACCGCGGAAGCAATGGGGTTTTGCGGTGAAAGCAAGTATTTCCCACCCGCCCTATACCCAGTCGAAGACGACTATGATGCCGGATTTTGCTCAGATCGCCGACAAAACAGTGATACGCACTTTATCGGCATGGTGCAATCCGAGATCGCTGAAAACACGGATGACGGAAATCTCGTGCAAGAGGCAGACAACAATACACCCGTCACAGAGACGGAAGAACCAACACCCGTCACAGAGACGGAAGATCCGACATCCGTCAACCAGACGATGAACTCGGAAACAGAGTCTGTACTTGCCGCCATAGAGGCGAGATTGGAGTCGGAAACCGGATCGGATAACTTCGACTCTGAAGACGAAGACGACGATGCCTTCGTAAGAAAAGTTAAGTCCTTTCAAGAGGGATTCCATGAAGTGCTAATGGCAAAACCAGCCGATACAACGGGTGCCGACAGCCAGGAAAGCCCTAAAACCCCTCCGCCAGTGGAAGAGAGGGAAGACGGAGAAACTTCTCCGATATTCCCTAATGTCAAGGAGATGACAGAGGATGAACCTGTCAAAAAACCTCCGTCTTCCAAGAAAAAGCACCGTGCTTCTAAAAAACTCCAGTACAAACTCCGGAAGAAAAAGTCAGCTGATCTCGCTGATGAAAACCTGGAAGTTGGAGATATTAGTGGCACAAAGCCTACGGAAAAGAAATTTAAGGAAATCACTGCTCCGCCAATGACAGAACTGGAAGAGCAAGAACTATTACAAACTCCAGTGGGACCCAATGAACCCCCTGAGATGCTGGAAGCCAGGAGACAAGCTTTCCAACGGCAACAGCAACATCTGCTTAGATCTCGGCAACATCTTCAACAAACCCATAATGACATCAAAATCATGAAGGAAGAAATTGAGGAGTACGAGAGAAAGCATAGATCTGCCTTAAAACCTACTAGGTTACCCGGAATTGCAAAACCGGAAGAACTGCCGCCAAAAGAAAGGTTCTATAACCCATCTTGGAAAAAGCAGTTAAACGGCAAAGATGCCAAGGGCGAACCAATATACAAAACCGCAGCTGAAAACGCGGAAGCAGCGTTCGCCATCCTGAACAATGATCTGTACTCCAACGGGGAAAAACTCCAAGGGGTGTATGCTTTCCTAGGAAAGGCATTACAGTAGCAACAGCGAGGACAAGAGCGATCAGGGAGGCTGCATGATAATTCCGCCCTCTGCAAAACTGTTACTTGCGCTGCTGGAGCACCTGGACCGGAAGAACCCGGAGATTCGGATAAAAAAGAGGATCCGAGAAAAGACAAGAAAAACCCCGACAACCGGGACGCAGCGTCTAGAACCGGACCTCATCTCCCGAAAGATGGATATAAACCACACGATCGGGAAGACAAACACCGGAATGACGGCAAAATAATGCCACCTCCGAGAAACCCAGCTGAAAAAGCTGGAAGATACGATACACCTCACAGACGTGAAAGATCTCGGACACCGCCTAAAGATAAGGAAAGGTACAGGAGCAGGACTCCACCTAATCCCAGAGGGCGTGACAACGGAAGAGATAGAGATAACCTAGGAAAAACGCGTCCGCGCAACAATGGAAAAGAAAGGAGCAGATCCCCTTCTGTCCATTCAGCCGGGAGATATTCTGCACATATTGATAGAGCAGAAAAGGATGATCTATACTTTGGTCCTAAGTGTTTTACTGACAGGATCCGAAGGATAACCCTGCATTCTGGCTTCGCCAAAGTTGGTCCAACCTACCAAAAATATACCGGCAGTACAAACCCGGATACCTGGCTTTCAGATTATTACACAGCCGTCCAGATCAACAACGGGACAGACCTGGAAGCTGTCAAGTTTCTTCCCCTAATGTTGCTAGACGGAGCCAGAGATTGGATTAATGGTTTACCATCAAGAACTGTCGACAGTTGGGATGATATGGCGAGAGTATTTACTCAGCATTTTCGGGGAACATACAAACGCCCAAATAGCATCAACCAGCTGAACCGTTGCACCCAATTTGAAGACGAACCATACGTGGATTTCATCTCCAGATGGACTGCAATGAAGAATAGTTGCTCTGGAGTAACTGACGTACAAGCAATGCATGCTTTCGTCAATGGCCTAAAACCCGGACTTGTACCATTCATGGTTGGTTCTAAAAAGCACAAAGATCTCGGATCTATGCTGACAACCGCTAATGAGCATGCTGCAGCCGAAGACGATATCAGAGCAAGAGGAGGCAATATTGAGTCACTGATACTGGCCAAGAAAACACCTCGTTCTGATAAAAAAGGAACTCCGGAGTCAACAACAAAGCCCAAGGAGGTTAACATAGCCTTTGGAGGAGAAAAAGGGAACAAGTGGAAAGGCCGCAGTCCGGATCCCATCAATTACACTCCTGAAGAATGGGAGAGAATTAAGTCGGAACCCTGCGTCCACCACTCTCAGTTTGGGAAACCAACCCACACAAACGCGCAATGCCGGCTAAACAAGCATATGAAAGGCAATGCAAGATCCGGAAATAAAGGGAAGGGTTCCAAGAGAAAACCTGCCAAACAAAAGCCAGAAGCTGAAAAAGAAGACAGTGAATCGGACACTGATGACAAAATCCAGGAACAGCAGCGAAAAGGCGAACCTAAATTTCCGAGAGTTGACGGAGAAGCAATGTTAACTTTCCTAGCAACCCCGTCAGCAAAGGTGGCCAAAAGGACACTTCGAGAAATAAACGCGGTTGTTCCTGCGACCCCGAAATTCTTGAAGTACTCCAACACACCGATAATCTGGGATCAGTCAGATCATCCCGGAAATATCCCGGAACCCGGCACACAAGCTCTTGTTGTAAGCCCTATTGTTCAAAACACTAGGCTAAGAAGAGTGCTGATGGACGGAGGATCCAGCATCAATATAATGTACCTGGATACACTGAAGCACTTGAAGATATCCGAGTCCCAGCTCAACTACAGCAATATACGCTTCCATGGCATTGTTCCTGGCAGGCAAGCACGATCCCTAGGAGAAATTTCCCTAGATGTCACCTTCGGAGATAAAGATCACTTCCGGCAGGAAAAAGTATCCTTCGAAGTAGTGCCGTTCGAAAGCGTGTATCACGCAATACTCGGACGTCCGGCTTTTGCCAAGTTTATGGCAAGATCTTGCTATATCTACAACAAGCTGAAGATGCCAGGACCCAAAGGAGGAGTAATCACCATTGCCGGTGATTTCAAGCTGGCAAACGAGTTGGAGAAGCAAAACGCCCTTTGCGCTCAAAGAGTTATAGCTCAGGAAGAACTGAAGGAGTTAGCCAAGGAGGTATCGCCGAAAGAAATGCCGGCAGGAAAAGAAACTCGGAAGCCAACAGATAGCTTCAAGACGCCCGAGAATACAAGACAGGTAATCCTAGATCCCAAAGATCCGACAAAATTTGTCGTAGTAGGGACTGGGATGACCGACAAATAGGAAGGCGAGCTCATCAAGTTCCTCCGTGAGAACTGGGATATTTTTGCCTGGTGTCCAGCTGACATGCCAGGCGTACCCAGGGAACTTGCTGAGCACCAACTCAAGGTTATTCCCAGATCAAAACCCGTCAAACAAGGTCTCCGTCGATTTGACGGAAGAAGACGGAAGGCTATTGGCAAGGAAATTATCCGGCTTTTAGCAGCGGATTTCATCAGGGAGGTAATCCATACTGACTGGTCCGCAAATCCGGTATTAGTACCGAAGAAAGACACAATTGCCCTCAGAATGTGTATAGATTACACAGGATTGAACAAGTTATGTCCGAAAGATAGGTTCGCACTGCCGCGAATCGATCAAATAATAGACGCCACTGCAGGCTCCGAGCTTTTATGCTTTTTGGATGCATACTCCGGGTACCACCAAATACGCATGAAAAAGGAAGATCAAATCAAGACTTCTTTTATAACCCCGTACGGGACGTATTACTACGTAACCATGCCTTTTGGCCTGAAGAACGCAGGTGCAACCTACCAGCGTTGCATGCAACGTTGTTTGCATAGTCAGATTGGCAGAAACGTCCATGTTTACGTGGACGACATTGCCGTCGTAACCAAGGAAAAAGATACACTCCTTGAGGATTTACGAGAAACCTTCGAAAACTTGCGCACTTAAAAGATGAAGTTGAATCCATCTAAGTGCGTATTCGGGGTTCCCTCAGGAAAACTTCTGGGTTTCATCGTTTCTCACAGAGGAATAGAAGTTAACCCGGAAAAGATTAAGGCAATCTCGAACATCTCAGAACTTACGTGTGGAAAAGATGTCCCAGAATTGCCAGGTTCCGCCACAGTCATAAAAAGATTTCTTAGTTGGATGGGGGCTAAAACCTTACCATTTAACAAACTGCTGGAGAAGTTCGACAAGGTCAAGTGGATTGCGGAAGCCTGGGAACACCTAGCAAGTTATGTCCCCTTCTGTACTTAGTTCAAATCTATGTAAACATCTTTTGAGATCATGAAATAAAGTTGTCGGAATGCTGTCATCCATATTTCTTTATAAGTGCAAAGTGTTTCCGCCTCATCTATTTCCCAATGATCTTACAAACTTCTCAATGTTAACCCGAATTGTGCTTGCGTACTCGGCGTTACATAACTGAATGATTTTTTAGCCTTTTAACGGCTAAAGGAAACTTGAATTGCCTGCGTGCCCAAGTTTCACTTAAAACTTTCCTTGTTTCTCTAAGTCTTATCTGATTGTGTGTATGCCGGGTTACTGGAACTAGTTAGTAAAAATGCCTTTAGCATGATTCATGTTTTCGAGTTTCAAAACTGCTTGGTTCGTCCCCAGTTACTCGGCATAATGATTCATAATGCTATTTGAGCCATTTCAAACACTAAGGACAGTTAAAGCATATACACCAGAGAACTTAGAAGATAAAGGAATGGTAAAATCCAAACAACTTGCAAAGTAATTTCATAGTTTAAACTGCAAAAGGCGGAATTTTCATTAATACATAAGAAGCATTACATTTTGGATTACAAATGAAAGAACAGTAATGCTCCTATTGTCTACTTTTTCTATCCAGGTTCCAGGTAACCTTTCAAGAATCCGACTCCTCCTCGCTGCTTTCTTCATCGGGGATTGGAGGAGCTTCCTCTTCTAGATAGTTGACGGCGACATTTACCATGGCGGCAATCTGGGTGGCGTGGCCCTTAACTTCACCAAAGATGGTGGATCGTTGCGCATCCGTGTATCCCTGAGGGACACCGGTGGCCACACGCCAGGATTTGGCACTAGGGTAGTGCATGCGCATAAGGCCTAAGGCCATGCGCGCACCACCCCGTGCAGCGGAGCGGAGAAGAGACTCCTTGGATTCCGCCACCTCCATGATGATACCCGGAAGTTTTTCAACCTCCGAGCATTCCCCAGATTTATCGGGAAGAAACTTGTCTACTAACTGCGTTGCAGCAGCCTTCATCAAATTCCATGTCTCCCCGAAAGCTCGGATGCCTGCAGCCCGAGTGCCATCTGGGGTGTCTCCTGTTTGATCCAATAAAACATACAAAAGGGTTAAGCAGACAAACAGAGAATGCAAAACATGGAAAGATGAGGAAAAGGGTAAGAAATTTACTGATGAGCTTGTCGATCTCGGAAACTTCCTCCAGGCGAAGGTTCAGAGCTTCGGTCAAATCCTGAATGGTGGATTTGTCTTTCTCCGCCTGTTCGGAAGCCTTGGAATTAGCCATTCCAAGAGCCAGGTTGCTGGCTTCCAGGTCTTGCTGAGCTTTCACAAGATTCTTGTGAAGCTCAATGTTCTCATTGCGGAGAATTTCGGCGTTGCCAGAATCTTCCGCTGCTTGCTTAGCCTGAGCTAAGGCAGCTGAAAAGCAAGGGAAAATCCGAGTTGATCAATTTCCTTGGGAAAAAACTTAGACAAAGTCTTAAATCGGAAATTTCAAAACGAAAAAGCTTACCTTTCGTTTCCGTCAAAGCGAGCTGAGATGGTTCCAGCTCCGCCTCTCTCTCCTCAAGAATAGAAAGAAGACTTCGAACTTCTTTATTCTTGATGGTGAGCTTCCTGAAAACTTCCAGGTTTATGGCCTCGGAGGTTTGCTGAAACACAGCAAGGAAAAGTATGGTTAACAAAAAACATCAAAGCAAAAAAGCATGCATTTTGTTTAATGCTTGGGGGCTAGAGTTACATACCTGGCTCATGCGCTGCAAACCTGCTAAGTTTTCTTGGAATTCTTTCGCGTATTCCGCGAAGTGATTTCCGGCTGCATCCAAGCCGTCATTGATAGCCTTAAAATCCTTGTCAAAGGTGGGGATTTCCTCGTCGAAAGTCCGAGAAGATTTCCCCACCTCTGGAGCCGCCCTTTCCCTCGTGTCCGACTCGGACACAACGGGCTGGCTGGGCTCTGGGGGCTTGGTGGTGGTGGCTGCAGTAGGCTCTTCCGCCATTGTCTGAGGCGTGTCCGGGGCGACGGCGGGAGATGGTTGGCTGCCTCGGTTGGAAGAAGCTCTGAGTTTCTTCAGCTTTCTCGGCTTCAAGTTGGAGGGGGGTAGGCTAAAAACCAAAAACCCGGAAAAGGTTAAAACACCGAAGATGGACGAAAAAGATCCCATAAAAGAAAAACCCAGAAGAAAATAACCTGGAAGTGGCGACGGGGATTCCGTCAAGGTCGATAATCTCATCCGAAGAAATTATCTTCTTGCGCTTGCGCCCACCCGTAGCGGCGGTGCGCAGCGCATCCAGCTCGGCCTCGGAGGCTAACTCCGAGTCTGGAAGATCCACAAGCTGTCGGAAGAACCAGTCAGAGTCAAAAGGTAGATTATCCAGGAATTGAGATTATACCCAAATGACGGAAAATTTACCTTGGGAGCTGGGTTGTCGGCCGTGTACATTGGCCGACTCTCCGTGTATTGGTCGCGCGATGCGACCAACTGATTGATGCGCCGCCTAAGTTCCTTTGCGGGCCAATCCTTGTCGGTTGTCCGCATTGGATCCTTGGCTCCCGTGTATTCACACAGGAGACGGCCTCCGTGGTTTGCTAATGGCTGAATCCGCCTATCCAGCCAGCAAAAGACCGTGTCCATACCGGTCAAAGGAGGTTTGGAGGAGGTGAGCTTGGCGATGCGCCTCTTGATCCTTAGCAGATCTGGAGGCAGAACTTGGACGGCCTCTGTTACCCAGTTATCCTGGGGAACGGCGGCGGAGTTCACAAAAGGTGGAACCCCGACGGCCTTTTTAGGAAAAGGCACGTCGGGATGATAGAAAAAAGAACCCGTCCAAAATTTGACGGATTCTGAAGTTTTGATTTTGGGGAACCAATCCTCTCGGAATCTCCGAAGAGTAAAGGAAATGGTCCCGCAATTTGGGAGTGCGCCCTCCGAAGAGTTACGCTTGACCCCAAAGCAGTACAGCCAAAAATCTAACCTAGGTTCTATCCCTAGGTAACCTTCGAACAAGGCCTGGAAGCCGGCCATGTACAGAATGGAATTGGGAGGAAGGTTGTGAGGTTGGATGCTGTAATGTGACAGAACTTGGAGGAAGAAAGAGGAAGGTGGGAGCCCCATACCTCGTAGAAGGTGGGAGGCAAGAAGCACCCTTTCGCCCTCTTGTGGCATGGGTTCAGTCTCCTCTTCCGGGAGCCGCCATTTCTTTTTGAGCACCAAACCCTCCTTCTCCAAATTGGGAAGGAGAGCCGGGGGAATACTGCAGGCACTCCAGTTGCCTGCAGTTTCCTCTTCCTCGTCTGCTCCGGCGGCGGCGGCGGCGGCGGCCTTCGCGGCGGCAAGTTTCTCGCCAAGGAGCTCGATTTTCTCCTCCGCCGTTTCAGGTGCGAACGGCGGGGTTGTGGTGGCGCTTGGGCCCGCTACGTCCGCAGCGGCGGAAGCGTTTCCTCCGCCCGCCGCGGATGCCGTGGCCTTTTCCGGCCCGCCGCCGGCATGCTTGGGCGACCCCAGCTGTGGATCTAGGTCGCCCAAAAGCTCGTCGATGGAGGCGCGAGCCGGTGAGGACGACGGAGAGGCCATCTTTTTCGGTGGCGAGTCAGCGCTCCGGCGTGCAAACAGTTCGTCGGGGCAAGTTCTTGCTCTCGTGCTCGCGTTTGCGTCAATGGCGTGGGCAGTGTGGAGTGAGGAAAGATTTCCGATGACGACGAGGACGGCTATTTATAGCCTGAAAACCTCTAGATACGCGCCAACGGCTCTTTTGACCGTTGGATGTTCGACGCGTGTCGCTCGCCGGAAAATCCGGGAAACGGAACGACAGAGGAATGATGGCTATCTCCTCGTTTCTCGTGAGAATCTGTCAGAGATACGTTGCAGGGTTTCCCGCGTGAAACCAAGCGGCGCTTGCGTCAGCATGATTAAAGCGCTGATGTCACGAGTTCCTTTTCCGCGAAGGATCGCGAGAAGAAAAGCCGGATTTTCATAGTTCCGAGTTTTATGTTACCATCTCCTTCAAAAGGAAAGAAGAAAGAATCAAGACTGCTGAATCAAGTTTTCCCGGACAAAATGTATTTGACGAAAGACGGAGTTTCAGAGTTTTGATCCTTCCTAGGGGCTACTGTCGGATATATACTGAATAGGGGTATAGAAGATGGTAGACAAAAGAGCCGGACTACCAGGGTGGCCTACAAGGTAATGGGCTTAGGTCCATTGGGCGGCCCAGTAGTCCGACGCGCAGAAGCCGGATTCTAGAAGAACCCGGATCACGGCCCGCGTGATCTGGCTTGGAGGAGAAGACGGATTCCTTACTTTCCAAGTTACAAGTTAAACGTAGTCTTCTAGGTTTCTGGTTCTGTAAGCCCTAATCCGGCTATTATATAAAGCCGGACGGGAGATAGATTAGATAAGTTCCAAGGTTCTAGGTTCAATCTCAAGCGCTACGCAACTCGCCGAGAAGTTCATCCTCGTCGAGTAGCTAGATCTATTCCCTCACATTGTAACCCTGTTATACGGGCTTTAGTCCCAATTAGTGAGAAGTGCAGGAGTAGGTACGCCGTACTGTCGCGACGTACCGAACCTGGGTAAAATCCCGTGTTCTGTGTTACTACGCTATCCCGTTACCCCACGTCTCTACCGTAGTCTCATGGCACCCCAGTCTATGAAAACTACTACGATGTCTCGACAATGGTCATAAATAAAATTCTAAAAACACTAATGGAAGTAATATATGCATTTACAATCTGGTATGATATTTAAATAGTAGTTTTTCAAAACTTTATCCATAGAATAATTATGTAATTTTGATGTTCATATGTTAATTTCATATAAATACTAGCCCGTGCAGTCGCACGGGTTGATGACTAGTAGAGGTATAATTGGATTCCCGATTCCAATAAACTTGGTATAGGACCTAATATTTCATTTTTGTTTGAGTTTTATTTGTTTTTGGTGACTTGTATTGATATGAAAACAAAAGTTTCAAATTTTTGTGATTTTTGAGTTTTCCAAAAATCAGGGATGTTACAACTTGCCTCGGGCACGACACCAAAGAGATCAACATGGAGAAGCTCCAAGATCCTCTTTGATGAAATAATAGTCTTGGCCTTGTGCGAGATATCATGCATATTTCCTTCAACACACGACCTACAAACGCGATCTTTGGAAAAGGAAACATTTTCTTTTAGTATGATAATAAGGCCACCTTTGTGAAGACTTTGCAAAGTTCTCATGTTGACATGGGATAAGCGGCGATGCCACAACCACCCCACGTCCGCCTTTCCGAAAAGACACATTGATTGAGAGTTGGTAGACTTCGAAAAGTCCACCACGAACAACTCATTTTAACCATGTCCCACGTATGCGGCGTCAAGAGTCTTTCTCCTCAAAAGGACCACAATATCAGGATCAAAGAAGACGGAGAAACCCATCTTCCCTAATGAACGAACTGAAAGTAAATTGTAACCAAGGGATTCAACAAGCATGACGTCCACGATAGTGATATCAGGAGCAACCACAACCTTGCCAAACCCCGATACCTTAGACTTGTACTTGTCTCCATAGCTGGCGGTTGCTTGAATGTCAGTTGGGCGCAACTCCGTCACAAGTTATTTGCTTACGGTCATATGACTAGTGCATTCACTATCAATTATCCATTTAGACCCACAGGAAGCATAGTCCTCCAAGAGATCATTGACTAGAGTTAGGACCCGAGGAGGGCCCCTTCATGTTAGCAACAAGGGTCTTTGGAACCCAAATGGTATAGTCAATGTAACCCTCAATAGGACCAACATATTTAGCTTGCACAACACCATAATAATTAAAATATAAGAAATGATGTGGATTGTTAGTTCCCGCGGAAATTCTACGAGTAGTGTTGTCCCTCATGACACCACTACTTGAAGCAACATAGCTAGCTTGTGCGGGTGTGATACGAGTAGTGTTATCCCTAATGACAACACCACCCGAGGAACCATTGTTGGCCTTCTTCTTGCTCTTCTTCTTCTTGTTCTTCTTCTTGGCAACATAGCCAAGACCTTGCTTGCCCACTTGTGTCCTTGGAGCACTCAATTATGGTCTAGCAACAACCACATGAGGGTTAGGGGCAACCACTTGTGGGTTAGAGGCCACAACCTTCTCAACTTGAGGGCCTTTACCCTTGAGCCTTGTTAGATCAACCATCAACCTAGCATTTTTCCTCAATAATATTTGCATGATCACAAGAAGAAGTAGAGGTGCTAGGGTTGTTAAGTTGATTAAGTTAAGTTTGAAATTGTTCATGCAACTCTTTGAGGGAAGAATGTTGACTCTCCAAAGCTTTGTGAGCCTTGGTTAGTTTTTCAAACTCCTCGGTTAGTTTATCATGAACAACACCAAACTCAACCTTATCCTTTTTAGCCTTTTTATATTTAGCAATTTCAAGGTCACGTTCCATACTGATACTAGAAACAAGTTCATTATGTGACTCTTCAATGGATTCAAGTTCCTCCTCAAGAGAAACTCTCCCATCATGCTCTTCTTCAAGAGTCATAGAGAGGGAGGCTATCTCATCCGCATCCCGTCTCTCAATATCTCCTTTCTTCTCAAGAGCTTCATGGGCCTCTCCCAATTGGCTCATGAGGTGATCGAAGTACTTCTTGGTCTCCCCTTGTATGTTAGACATAAAACGTTCCAAAGAGAGCATTTCATCTTCTACTCTAGGACTAACATCATTTTCTAGTTTACTTGGGGTCTTAGAGTTGGGAGAAGGTGATACCTCTGAGGCCTTAGCCATGAAGCACTTGGCATTTGGGTGAGGATGATTCTCATTGGGGGATTCAAATAGAGATGAAGATGATGGAGTAGAAGCAATAGCAAGAGCGGCCACTTCACTTGTGGTTTCTTCTTCTTCATCACTTCCGAAATCATATTCCTCTTGAGTCACAAGCACAAACTTTGTGGGAGACTTCTTGTTGAATGGTTTCTTCTTGAAGTGAGGTTTCTTGTAGTCAACCTTGGACTTGTCCTTGCGAATGGGCTTGCCACCATGAATTTCTATATTTTCATAGGGACACTCCGCAATGAAATGGTGCTTATCTTGACAATTGAAGCAAGACCTCACTCGTTGAGTCCCATAATTGCCATAGAGAGACTTGGTCTTCTCCTCACCATATGCCTTGGCCTTGGGAGGATTCCTACAAAACTTTGCATGGTGAGAGCAATGATATCCTTGAGCACGGGATCATATTCTTGATACTTCAAAGGAGCCAACTCCTCATGGCCCTCTTCTTCATACTCAACCTCTCTTGAAACAACCTTGGCCTTCAAAGAAACCGATGTTCCTTTGTGCATTCCTATGGCCCTAGCACGGTTGTCAAGAGCATTCTTGCTTTGCACTTGATAGGAGCACGTCTCTCTCATAACTTGGGTTGAGTTCAAAGAAGAAAAGTCATGTCTTCCTTGAATGCTCTTCAAGTCCGCAGTCTCAAATGGCATGAGAGAAATCATGTACTTTCTTTTGATCCAAGCATCATCAATGTACTTGGCACCAACATTGGAGAAATAGGTGGCAAGAGTCTTGAGCCTCTGATACATGTCTTCATGGCTCTCTCCATCACGCATATAGAACCCTTCGGCCTCATTGCTCAAGGCATCATACCTATTCGTTTGCATGCTCTCATTGCCCACAAACATGATGACAAGAGCGTCCCACGTTTCTTGGCGGTTGAATATTGTTGAAGATGCGGCATGTGGTTAGGACCCACGGCTTGTTGAAGAATTGACAAGGCGGTGTAGTTGAGTTGACAATCTATGGCTTCTCTTCTTCTCAAGTTCTTGGGGTCACGAGGCTTGTATCCATCACGAGTGACCCTCCTAAGTTCTATACAAGAAGAGTTCAAGTGAGTCTCTATGTAATATTAGCATTCACGAAAAGAAAAAGCATCAATTTTAGGTGGATCTCCCCTAGGAATTATATGAGGATGTGGGACGGGAGGATCGGGTGAATAACGTCCTTTTAAGGGGTGATATTCTTCCTCTCCTTCCGTACCCTTATCGGTGGAGTTTTCGGCGGAAGCATTTTTAGATGGATCACCGTCATCCCCTTTCTTGGCGCCCTCCAGATTTGCGTTCGGAGGAGATGAGCCGGTGACCTCCGGTCCTTTGGCTTTCAAGAGTTGCATCAAGACTTGATGCAACTCATCGATTTTGGTTTCCATGGATGAGGTCAATGAATTTTTCAACTCATTGAGATCATTGATAGAGACCGGCGCCTCGGAACCGGAGGTCTCCGTCTCATCGACCATACTTAAACTCTTAGGCGGTTAAGCCCGATAGAAGAGCCGAGGCTCTGATACCAATTGAAAGTATATTATGGGCACCTAGAGGGGGGCGAATAGGTGCTACAACCAATTTTAATTTTTCTTTCACAATTAGGCTTGACACAAAGGTAAGTTATCTAGATGATGCAACTACGGTGAATTTACCTATATGACAAGACAAGCACAATAACAATACAAGCACGAGTAAAGGAGGAAGGGAACGAGGTAACCGATATGAAGCACATGGAGACACGATGTATTCCCGAGTTCCTCCTTTTTAAGGGAGTATGTCTCGTTGGAGGGGTGTGAGCTCGCCATGAGGGCCTACTCAACGCCACAAAGGCCTCACCGTATTCTCTGATGAACCCCGCCACAAAGGCCTAGTCCACCTTCCACTATTGATCCCTTTGAGGCGGGAATCGAGTCATTTACAAACAAGCTTGGGGCACACACCCACAACCAAATTGGGGGCTCCAACAATCTCAAATCACCAACAACTGTAGCAATGGTGTCTAGGTTTTCCACAAGGAAACCCTAGACTAGATCCCTCTAGAATATGAGGGGGAAATGAAGATCGGCTCTGTGAAGAGTAGATCAGGGTCTTCTCCTTCGATCCTCCAAGTATCAACGAGTTTGGGTGGCGGGATTGGGAGAAATCTAGCTTTTGGAGGCACAATAAATGCTTGTCTTCAATGCTGGTTTGAGCAACCATTTGGAGAAGAAGGGGATGGGGTATTTATAGCCCCCTTCCCAAACTAGCCGCTTGACCATTTTTCGTGCCTAGCGGTACTACCGCTACCTGGTAACATAAGCGGGGCTGCAGCGACCCAGTGACAGGGTGCGGGCGGTACCACCGCAGAAGTACCGTCGTACTCCAGCAGCGGTACTACCGCGAGTGCCCACCAGTACTACCGCTGGCCACTTCTTCGAAATAAATCAAAGTGGCTGACGGTAGTCCTAGAGCACTACCGCTCTAGTACCGTAAACATTACTGTGAGAAAAATCTCGTTGGCGGTACTTTTACCGGTACTACCAGCGGTACTACCGCTTCCTAGAAGCAGCGGTACTACCATCGAGAAAGTTTTCGCTCCTCGACCAAGTTGAACACAGCGGTACTACCGAACCAGTACCGCTGAAGTATCGCTGGATGCAGTAGCCATTTTTACTCTGGCGGTACTGGGCGCGGTACTACCTCTTGTTGTGCACAGCGGTACTACCGCTGATGCGCCCGGTACTACCGCTAGATCAAGTTGATCTTGGTGGCTTTGTCTTTGAACACTCTTCACCTTTTTTGCGTCTAGATGATATTTCCTGAAATACTTTGACACACTGTTAGATACTTACTAGTGTTGTTATCAACTCCAAAACCTAAGAGAGATCAAAATGCAAATGCACTTTCATCTGGTAGCCGGCCCAGGCCGGGCCAGAGGCCGGGCTCCCTGCACGATAGGCTGGGTCTTGCGGGCAGCAGGCGGGCCTCCTAGCCGGCCAAGGCGGGTATCCTGCACTGCACAAGAAAACCCCCCAACGGTCGTTTTCTCCCCTCAATATAAATAGGACTTGTCTCCTACCTTTTGGAGGTGTCAAATAAGCTTTCTCTCACCACCATTGTTGGCCACCTCCAAGCTTCAAGGTTCTCCCCAAATACCCAACCAAAGTCAGTGATCTCTTGGGATTTGGAGGAGAAGATCTAGATCTACAACTTCACCAAGCCGATTCATCATCAACCCACTCATCCTCTAGGGATCTTGTTATTCTTAGTTCTTTGGATCCAAGAACCTTGTTACTCCAAGCTCATCGGAGCTTGGAGCCTTGTTGTTGTCCCCGAAGCTCTTGTGCTCGTGGATCTTGCTTCCTGGTGTCTTGGTGGCTCCGGGGATTTGGTGAGGACCCTCCAAAGTTGTGGACTGTGCCTCATCCTTGTAAAGGTTCTAGTTGTCAACCTCAACGGCAACATAGTGATTCGAGCCTCTCCACATCGGTGGAAGGACTCGAAGGAGATAGGGTGTGCCATTTTAGGGCTACTCGGTGTTCCATTTTGGTGGCACCGCACCGCTGCAACGGAGATTAGCTTCCATTGGGAAGTGAACTTCAGGATACATCTCCGCGTCATTGTGTTCGGTTATTCCTCAACTTACCTTTAGTTCTTGCTACTATATTAGTCATATATATACCTTGTGCTAGTTGTACTTGCTCAACATATAGGATTGTTCACCTAGTTGCATAATCTAGACAATCTATATTTGAGCACTATCTTGTTAAATCAAAAAAGAAGTTAAAATAGTTAACCTATTCACCCCCCTCTAGTTAACCTCTCGATCTTTCAGCTGTCATCGCCACTGTCCCGCTCCCGGACCCCACCTCTGTCTCGGTCGCCGCGGAGAGATTCTCGCCCTGAAAACTCGAAGGATGCCACGTTGCCGCTGTCTCCCCTGGTTCCCTTGGATGCGCGTGGTCGCGCTGACTCCGAGCTGACGCCCACGACCACACCAGGATCTTCTAGGCCAACACCGACGCCTCCATCAGCCACACCGGGATCTCATGTGACGGAGGCCAGTGCAGCTGGATCCTCTATGTCGGGATTAGCTACGACCCCTTCTCCAACGCCTCCGCCACCTTCTCCGGAACCTCGCACTCATTTGCAAGAAGGTATCCGTAATCCGTGGATACGCACTGATGGTACTATTCGTTGGTGTCTTTTTGCCTCTACAGGTGAACCGCACACTCTTTCGGAGGCTCTCGAGGATGAACGGTGGCGTGAAGCAATGGGGGAAGAGCATAATGCTCTTATGCAAAATAAAACATGGCATCTAGTTCCTCCACATCATACCAAAAATCTTACTGATTGCAAGTGGGTATGTATATCGTATTAAGAAACATGCAGATGGAACGGTTGATAGGTACAAGGAACGTTTGGTCGCAAAAGGATTTAAACAAAGGTATGGAATATATTATGAAGATAACTTCAGCCATGTGGTCAAGGCAGCAACTATTCACATTGTTCTATCAGTTGTTGTTTCCAGAGGATGGAGTTTGTGGCAGTTAGATGTCAAGAACACGTTTTTTCATGATGTTCTGGAAGAGGAAGTGTATATGAAACAACCTCCAGGTTTTGAAAACTCTCAAACTCCACATTATATTTGCAAACTTGACAATGCACTATATGGTCTCAAACAAGCCCCTCGGGCATGGTATTCCAGACACGGCACAAAATTACAACAACTTGGTTTTTATCCTTCCAAAGGCTGATACCTCGTTGTTTCTATATAGCAAGTCTGGTGTCACGATATTTGTTCTAATCTATGTTGATGATATCATTGTTACGAGTTCTTCAGTTCAAGCTATTTCGGCTCTTCTTCAGGATTTAAATGTTGTTTTTTCTCTCAAGGACTTGGGAGATCTCCACTTCTTTTTGGGCATTGAGGTAAAGAAAACACAGAATGGTTTGATTCTTAATCAAGAAAAATATGCTTGTGAATTTCTTACTAAAGTGGGTATGAACAAGTGTACATCCTCTCCTACACCATTGTCTTTGTCGCACCCGGACTTCTAAAGGATACTCGCCGTTCCGTTGAACAGTAGTAGATTGGATTACGGGGCTTACCGGCACCCGCGTCCTCTTACGAGTAGGCCAACACACGTATGTGTGACAACCAACCCCTATCTGTTCAGCGTCGACGTAAACTATCCCATAGAAATCAGGATACTTCCATTGACGTACTTCAAAACATACACACATGGTACGTCAACGGCATTGGAACAAGTGATATCACAACAGATCTCTACGACACAAAAGATTCGAAATAAGTTGCAAATAGCTCTCATTAGAGCAGAGATAGCAAATACAATCATTCAGAGGGCACATGCCCCAACAATTCATCATTACATCACAGTGGAAGCATTCAACATGTCTGAGTACAGACAAGATCCAAATAGGCCTAAGAGGCCGGAAACGAAAAGACGGAGCCCATCCACGAAGTCTCGGATCCTGCCCGGGTCCGCTATCTACTCGTCAGCAGTCTCGTCGTCATACTCCACGTAGTAGCAACCATGTAGATCCTCGGAAACGTCGTCTGCGGAAACCACAGCCCCAAAGGGGTCAGTACATAAACGTACTGGCAAGCAAGACTCACAGTTCACCAAAGTGTAACCCGTCAACACCAAGCACAGATGCTTTGGGTCAACGGAAGAAAGGGGATATAAAGGATGCTGCAACTGGCTGCTCTAAACAACTACAGAGTTTCTACCACTTCCGGCTACCAGAAAGGAGATAAGATCGTGTATCGTAACCAACCTATCAACTAACATCAAACAAACCCATCCTGGATCTCGCCCCTTATCCAAAGAAGCAATCCGAGGATAACTCACACAGTTGAATTAATGATGGTTCATATTATTGTGTCAATAAGCCTATTACTAGTCAAGTTGTTAACCATTGGGTGTAAGGTTGTTAATCATTAGGTTTAAGTTGTCCTGAGTACTTGTTAGCCAGTACTTTACCAAGTAATCCATAACCGCGGAAAACACGGCTTCTCGAGAAGATTATCCCTGCAGGGTTGCACCAATTTGGCCGTACACGTATGAATAACCCGCCAGATGGGATGCCTCCCACCAAGCGGGGCACTCAACACAACTCAACTCTTCTTCGCATCAAGCCCAAAGCACCTTGGGCGCACGGCTAATCGAGCCCAGAAGAAAATGGACCCTCATAGCACTCTAAGAACGTGTCCCCCTATATGCCAACTACGAAAGTTCCACACGGGTACCAAGGGCTCGCAAGATCATGCATGCAGCAAATGGAAAACCCGAACTAAATGAGGCGATTTGGACGAGATGCGAATCGAATCAAATTGAGGGGGGCGCCCATACTCGCTTCCCACATGCGGGTAGTGCGCTCATCATGGATCAGTAGACAAGACCCTTTTCCTATTAGGGTCGACACTAGCAGTTCTCAAAACCACAAAGGGCCTCCTGCCGGTGCCTTATCATCAAACTTATTATTAATAATAACATTAGCATGATTGATTGATTAAACATCGAGCCCCCAGAACATAATAACAATATAGTAACTGAAAGTAGCGGGTAACAGACTCGAGCAAAACAACCTAAGCATGCTAGTACGACACGGCTCAAACAAAAGGTTATAGGTATGGAGGTGAGGCAATATCAGGGTTAAAGGATACATGTGATAGGTTCGTAACAGAAGCAACTAATCATAGGGCTAGCAGAATAGACAACGGAAAGTATCGGTAACCAATGTTGAAAGGAACACGATGGTTCATGTGAGTGATAACTTGCCTGCAAACCCAGTAGCCTGGTACTGAGCTAGAATCCTTAGAAGGGGTGTCGTAAGGATCGTCGGTCTCAACGTCGTCGTTTATCCGGGAAGAAGCAAGCAAACAATGTAGAAAGATAAACAATCAATACCATGGCATAGTGCACAAACAATGGGATGATGCATGTCAATTTAATTGATGCATCAAAATAAACTAGTTGACAAGATAACAGCATGATTAAATGGACCCACATGCAATTGGATTGCATATGAAAAGCCCATGAATTATGGTTGAATTAATTGTTTTACAACTAACCAACTTGTGTAAGTGAATTAGCATGATGCATGGATGAGGAAAACAGAAAAATAACAACAATAGAATCAAATTGAAATAAGGCTTAACAAGTTTGGAAATTCATTTATTAAGTTAAGAAATTTTGGTTTCTTAAAGGTGTCACTCAAGCATTTGTTGTTTTCACCTCTTTTAATTGTTCAAAATGGATAACAAAGTTTATATTTGAAAGGAACACCAAATTTTAGGTGGGTTGCATGTTTCAATTGTTGAAAAAGGATTTCAAATAAATTATTTAGGAATTAACAAGTTTAAGCAAGAATTAAATGAATTTAATTCAAACATGAACTTATTTGAATTTTTATTTGTTCAAAACATTGAGTGAAGTTCATATTTGAAAAGGTTATACTTTTATGGTTTGAAAACATATTTTATATGTCCCAAAAGAATTTGTTTTGATCAAGTTATAATTTTAGCATTATTAAATGATTTAAACAAGGTTTAAATCATTTAACCAATTTTAATTATTCAAAACATGGAACAAATTTTATATTTGGAAAGGTGGTTTAATTTTGCATGGAAAACATATTTTATTTGTGGAAATTGGATTTAAAATGAGCAAGTTATTATTTTGGCAATTTTAAATGCAATAATTAAGAAACAGTTGTTTTCAGCAATTTAAATTATTCAAAACAGCAAAACAAAATTATATTTGGAAAGTACATGAAAACTTGATTGGAAAACATACTTAGTTTGTTGAATTTTGAATTTTTATGCTCAAGTTATGAATTTTGCAAGTTTAAGTGAATTTGACAAGTTTTCAAATATTGCACCAATTTAAAATATTCAAAACGGTAAACAAATTTTATATTTGGATAGATCATTTAATTTGGTATTGAAAACATATCAAAAATCTTGGATTTGGAGTTAAAATGATTTTCTTATGCAATTTACAAGATTTGGTGCAAATCTGCCATTTTTATATGAACTAGGGACTTAGAAATAATTTTTGCAGGGCTAGAATTAATTTGCAAGGGCCTAGGTGTGAAATCTGTGAAGGTTCTGTGGCAAAACAAAAAGGAGAAAAAGTTTTAGTTTAATGTGGGAGTGGGGGAACCGAACCCCCCACCTCCTGCTTGCGCTGGGGGGACAGAACCAGTGGGGTGCTTCTCTGTGTGTTGATAGGATGGGAGCAGCGGGGGGGTTATGCTGTTGCTTCGACGATTAACTGAATTTTTCAGTTCGCAGGCAACTGAACCCGAGCGGACAGAGATCAACAGGGGTCGCCGGCAGCGATCGCTCGCGGTGGCCGGAGGGGTGCTGCGGCGTGGGGGAGCTGCGAGGGGAGGGAGATAGGGGGAGTAGAGGGAGGCGAGCGAGAGGGGAACCGAGGGGGAAGGGCTCACCTTCGAGCGGAAGGCAGGAGGAGCAGGTCGGGTCTGCAGCGGGGCGGAGCAGGGAAGGCCGGCGGCGGAAACTCCCCGGCGGCGGCGACTCAGGCAGTAACCGGTGGGGGTTCCTTCAGCGAACTTGGAGCTGGGAGGGTGCCGGTTCCATTCCCGGGGACAGCAGGTCCTCGAGGTGACCGTGGGGCGGCGATCACCGGCGGTGGCTAGGTGGTTGTGGTGCAGTTTTCAGAGTTCAGAAACGGAAGGAGAATTAGCAGAGAGGAGGGAGATCGGAGGGTGGCGGCGCTAGGGCTAAAGGGAGCTAGGGTTAGGCTAGGCAGAGGGGATCGGTGGCTGTTTTATGGGGCAGAGGAGCAAGGTACGGCATGGCATCGGGTGGAGGAGGAGGGATCGGGTGGTCGTGATTCAGTCGTACATCAGGAGGAAGAAGACAAGATCGAGGGGGTATCGGGCCAAAAAAGAAATGGGCTGGGCTTCGTTTCTCTCCCCCTCTGAACCGTTTTTCTTTTTATTATTTGCTGTTTGTTTTATTATTTTTTTTGTATAAAACCAAATGGAAGGAAAAGATAAGTGTTTGAGTCAGTAAAATTTTGGAAAAAATATGGTTAGTTTAGTTTTTCAAATAGCAACTAAATGCTAACCTTTAATTCCAAAAAGTTTCAAGTTTATTTGCTGTTTGTTAATTAAACCAAAATTGGATGTATTTTATTAGTGAATAAATATTATTGAAAACCAACCCTTTACTAGGGTGACCCTAATGTTTAAATTGATTAAGTGCTTATAAATGTTTGGTAACTTTCATAATGTTCAAATTAGGTACTGTTGATGATTTACTTTGAATTTGAAACCAATTTGGATTTAATTAGTTGAAATAAAACCACCATTTTATTAGTTGATCAAACATGGAATAGATGGAAACAAAAGATTAGATTGTTTTGGTGATTTTCATATTTTCAACTTGGGTGCTGTTTGTAAAATGTATTTGAATTTTTGAATGTGATTTGGAAACAATTGATTGCTTAAAACCAGTAATTTAATAGTTGAGCACTATGGAATAAAAGAAAACAATTTGGTTGTTTTTATTTGAAATAACATTTTGGAAATTGTAACATCACAAGGATGAAACAAAGGGTTCTAATTTTGGTTTGAAAACCAAGGAAAACAAAGGAAAACAGTTGGAAAACAAATGGAAAACAAGCAAAACAAATGCAATCAACATGATGCCATGATGCAAAACATAAAATAACAGAGAGCAAAACATTCTAAAGGCTATTTTTCATACTTGGGATGTTACAAAACGCCCCCCCTTGAAGGAATCGCGCCCCGAGATTCCTACTGAGAAAAGAAAAGGTCCGGATACTTCTTGGGAAGATCCTCTTGAACTGTGACACGTGAAACACATCGTGCACATTGGATAGTTTTTCTGGAAGTTCAAAACGATAGGCAACCCTGGCAACTCTTCTGGAAAGATGTTAGGGAATTTGGAAATCACCGGAACATTTTCAAGTAAAGGGAGAGGTTTTGTATCAAGGGTGTATAGCTGAAAAGAATTTGATTAATTTGGAGAATAGACTATCTGGAATGTGGTGATTTAGGAATGCTTCCTCGAAACAACCCCAGGTTATAGGAATGCCAGCTCTCATAGCCTGGTAGTTTTCGAAACAACAACAACCTTTCTGGACAGATAGACTTGAAATTTGGGAAGTTCTGATTAGACGCCGGTAGAAGGATTGAAGTGGAAAACAACAACAAGATTTCAACGGACGAAAAGGATGTTGAGAAGAACAGGATATCAACATCAGGGAAAACGAGAACAAAACTCCTTAGGTACTACGGAAAACCCATCCGGGCTTCTAAAGGATCATTATCTACTGCTTAAGGAATAGAGGATTTGCTTCCGGGGCTTACACGCCTCCGTTCTCAATCCTGAGTAGGCAACATGATAAATCATGTCACAACCACCTCCATTCCTATGGTCTAGTAGATATAACCATCCTAGAGAAACCAGAATTCGTGAAATCCTAACTTGAAAGTTTAGATGAGAAGGGGGAAAAAACAACGTTGCACTTCCTTACCAGAAAAGGGAGGGTGGGTGGGGAAAGAAGAAAAAGAACAGAATTCCTACTCTCACGTTTCATTTTTCCTATATAGCTACAAAATAGTTTCTAGACTCAACTGCGACCAGTAAAAAGAGATCCTACAGGCAGACAGGCTCTGATACCATTTGTCGCACCCGGACTTCTAAAGGATACTCGCCGTTCCGTTGAACAATAGTAGATTGGATTACGGGGCTTACCGGCACCCGCGTCCTCTTACGAGTAGGCCAACACACGTATGTGTGACAACCAACCCCTATCTGTTCAGCGTCGACGTAAACTATCCCATAGAAATCAGGATACTTCCATTGACGTACTTCAAAACATACACACATGGTACGTCAACGGCATTGGAACAAGTGATATCACAACAGATCTCTACGACACAAAAGATTCGAAATAAGTTGCAAATAGCTCTCATTAGAGCAGAGATAGCAAATACAATCATTCAGAGGGCACATGCCCCAACAATTCATCATTACATCACAGCGGAAGCATTCAACATGTCTGAGTACAGACAAGATCCAAATAGGCCTAAGAGGCCGGAAACGAAAAGACGGAGCCCATCCACGAAGTCTCGGATCCTGCCCGGGTCCGCTATCTACTCGTCAGCAGTCTCGTCGTCATACTCCACGTAGTAGCCACCATGTAGATCCTCCGAAACATCGTCTGCGGAAACCACAGCCCCAAAGGGGTCAGTACATAAACGTACTAGCAAGCAAGACTCACAGTTCACCAAAGTGTAACCCGTCAACACCAAGCACAGATGCTTTGGGTCAACGGAAGAAAGGGGATATAAAGGATGCTGCAACTGGCTGCTCTAAACAACTACAGAGTTTCTACCACTTCCGGCTACCAGAAAGGAGATAAGATCGTGTATCGTAACCAACCTATCAACTAACCTCAAACAAACCCATCCTGGATATCGCCCCTTATCCAAAGAAGCAATCCGAGGATAACTCACACAGTTGAATTAATGATGGTTCATATTATTGTGTCAATAAGCCTATTACTAGTCAAGTTGTTAACCATTGGGTGTAAGGTTGTTAATCATTAGGTTTAAGTTGTCCTGAGTACTTGTTAGCCAGTACTTTCACCAAGTAATCCATAACCGCGGAAAACACGGCTTCTCGAGAAGATTATCCCTGCAGGGTTGCACCAATTTGGCCGTACACGTATGAATAACCCGCCAGATGGGATGCCTCCCACCAAGCGGGGCACTCAACACAACTCAACTCTTCTTCGCATCAAGCCCAAAGCACCTTGGGCGCACGGCTAATCGAGCCCAGAAGAAAATGGACCCTCATAGCACTCTAAGAACGTGTCCCCCTATATGCCGACTACGAAAGTTCCACCCGGGTACCAAGGGCTCGCAAGATCATGCATGCAGCAAATGGAAAACCCGAACTAAATGAGGCGATTTGGACGAGATGCAAATCGAATCAAATTGAGGGGGGCGCCCATACTCGCTTCCCACATGCGGGTAGTGCGCTCATCATGGATCAGTAGACAAGACCCTTTTCCTATTAGCGTCGACACTAGCAGGCCTCAAAACCACAAAGGGCCTCCTGCCGGTGCCTTATCATCAAATTTATTATTAATAATAACATTAGCATGATTGATTGATTAAACATCGAGCCCCCAGAACATAATAACAATATAGTAACTGAAAGTAACGGGTAACAGACTCGAGCAAAACAACCTAAGCATGCTAGTACGACACGGCTCAAACAAAAGGTTATAGGTATGGAGGTGAGGCAATATCAGGGTTAAAGGATACATGTGATAGGTTCGTAACAGAAGCAACTAATCATAGGGATAGCAGAATAGACAACGGAAAGTATCGGTAACCAATGTTGAAAGGAACACGATGGTTCATGTGAGTGATAACTTGCCTGCAAACCCAGTAGCCTGGTACTGAGCTAGAATCCTTAGAAGGGGTGTCGTAAGGATCGTCGGTCTCAACGTCGTCGTTTATCCGGGAAGAAGCAAGCAAACAATGCAGAAAGATAAACAATCAATACCATGGCATAGTGCACAAACAATGGGATGATGCATGTCAATTTAATTGATGCATCAAAATAAACTAGTTGACAAGATAACAACATGATTAAATGGACCCACATGCAATTGGATTGCATATGAAAAGCCCATGAATTATGGTTGAATTAATTGTTTTACAACTAACCAACTTGTGTAAGTGAATTAGCATGATGCATGGATGAGGAAAACATAAAAATAACAACAATAGAATCAAATTGAAATAAGGCTTAACAAGTTTGGAAATTCATTTATTAAGTTAAGAAATTTTGGTTTCTTAAAGGTGTCACTCAAGCATTTGTTGTTTTCACCTCTTTTAATTGTTCAAAATGGATAACAAAGTTTATATTTGAAAGGAACACCAAATTTTAGGTGGGTTACATGTTTCAATTGTTGAAAAAGGATTTCAAATAAATTATTTAGGAATTAACAAGTTTAAGCAAGAATTAAATGAATTTAATTCAAACATGAACTTATTTGAATTTTTATTTGTTCAAAACATTGAGTGAAGTTCATATTTGAAAAGGTTATACTTTTATGGTTTGAAAACATATTTTATATGTCCCAAAAGAATTTGTTTTGATCAAGTTATAATTTTAGCATTATTAAATGATTTAAACAAGGTTTAAATCATTTAACCAATTTTAATTATTCAAAACATGGAACAAATTTTATATTTGGAAAGGTGGTTTAATTTTGCATGGAAAACATATTTTATTTGTGGAAATTGGATTTAAAATGAGCAAGTTATTATTTTGGCAATTTTAAATGCAATAATTAAGAAACAGTTGTTTTCAGCAATTTAAATTATTCAAAACAGCAAACAAAATTTATATTTGGAAAGTACATGAAAACTTGATTGGAAAACATACTTAGTTTGTTGAATTTGGAATTTTTATGCTCAAGTTATGAATTTTGCAAGTTTAAGTGAATTTGACAAGTTTTCAAATATTGCACCAATTTAAAATATTCAAAATAGTAAACAAATTTTATATTTGGATAGATCATTTAATTTGGTATTGAAAACATATCAAAAATCTTGGATTTGGAGTAAAAATGATTTTCTTATGCAATTTACAAGATTTGGTGCAAATCTGCCATTTTTTATATGAACTAGGGACTTAGAAATAATTTTTGCAGGGCTAGAATTAATTTGCAAGGGCCTAGGTGTGAAATCTGTGAAGGTTCTGTGGCAAAACAAAAAGGAGAAAAAGTTTTGGTTTAATGTGGGAGGGGGGAATCGAACCCCCCACCTCCTGCTTGCGCTGGGGGGACAGAACCAGTGGGGTGCTTCTCTGTGTGTTGATAGGATGGGAGCAGGGGGTTATGCTGTTGCTTCGACGTTTAACTGAATTATTCAGTTCGCATGCAACTGAACCCGAGCGGACAGAGATCAACAGGGGTCGCCGGCAGCGATCGCTCGCGGTGGCCGGAGGGGTGCTACGGCGTGGGGGAGCTGCGAGGGGAGGGAGATAGGGGGAGTAGAGGGAGGCGAGCGAGAAGGGAACCGAGGGGGAAGGGCTCACCTTCGAGCGGAAGGCAGGAGGAGCAGGTCGGGTCTGCAGCGGGGCGGAGCAGGGAAGGCCGGCGGTGGAAACTCCCCGGCGGCGGCGACTCAGGCAGTAACCGGCGGGGGTTCCTTCAGCGAACTTGGAGCTGGGAGGGTGCCGGTTCCATTCCCGGGGACAGCAGGTCCTCGAGGTGACCGTGGGGCGGCGATCACCAGCGGTGGCTAGGTGGTTGTGGTGCAGTTTTCAGAGTTCAGAAACGGAAGGAGAATTAGCAGAGAGGAGGGAGATCGGAGGGTGGCGGCGCTAGGCCTAGAGGGAGCTAGGGTTAGGCTAGGCAGAGGGGATCGGTGGCTGTTTTATGGGGCAGAGGAGCAAGGTACGGCATGGCATCGGGTGGAGGAGGAGGGATCGGGTGGTCGTGATTCAGTCGTACAGCAGGAGGAAGAAGACAAGATCGAGGGGTATCGGGTCAAAAAAGAAATGGGCTGGGCTTCGTTTCTCTCCCCCTCTGAACCGTTTTTCTTTTTATTATTTGCTGTTTGTTTTATTATTATTTTTTGTAGAAAACCAAATGGAAGGAAAAGATAAGTGTTTGAGTCAGTAAAATTTTGGAAAAAATATGGTTAGTTTAGTTTTTCAAATAGCAACTAAATGCTAACCTTTAATTCCAAAAAGTTTCAAGTTTATTTGCTGTTTGTTAATTAAACCAAAATTGGATGTATTTTATTAGTGAATAAATATTATTGAAAACCAACCCTTTACTAGGGTGACCCTAATGTTTAAATTGATTAAGTGCTTATAAATGTTCGGTAACTTTCATAATGTTCAAATTAGGTGATGTTGATGATTTACTTTGAATTTGAAACCAATTTGGATTTAATTAGTTGAAATAAAACCACCATTTTATTAGTTGATCAAACATGGAATAGATGGAAACAAAAGATTAGATTGTTTTGGTGATTTTCATATTTTCAACTTGGGTGCTGTTTGTAAAATGTATTTGAATTTTTGAATGTGATTTGGAAACAATTGATTGCTTAAAACCAGTAATTTAATAGTTGAGCACTATGGAATAAAAGAAAACAATTTGGTTGTTTTTATTTGAAATAACATTTTGGAAATTGTAACATCACAAGGATGAAACAAAGGGTTTGAATTTTGGTTTGAAAACCAAGGAAAACAAAGGAAAACAGTTGCAAAACAAATGGAAAACAAGCAAAACAAATGCAATCAACATGATGCCATGATGCAAAACATAAAATAACAGAGAGCAAAACATTCTAAAGGCTATTTTTCATACTTGGGATGTTACAGTGTTCCACTGAGAAGTTGTCTTTGGTTGAGGGAACTCGTCTTGGTCCTGATGATAGCACACATTATAGAAGTATTGTAGGTGCACTACACTATTTGACATTGACATAGCCTGACATTTTCCTACTCAGTAAATAAGGTGTGTCAATACTTACATGCTCCCACAACAGTTCATTTGACTGATGTAAAAAGGATTTTGAGATATATTCATGGTACAATACATGTTGGACTCACCTTTGAGAAGTTCTCCTCTACTCTACTCATTGTTTTTTCAGATGCAGACTGAGCAGGTTGTCCTGATGATAGAAGATCAACTGGGGGGTTCGCTATATTCATTGGACCGAATCTGGTCTCTTGGTGTGCACGCAAACAGAAAACAGTATCAAGGTCAAGTACAGAAGCTGAGTATAAATCTCTTGCAAATGCCACAGCTGAGTTGATTTGGGTTGAAGCGGTTCTCAATGAACTTGGTGTTGCACACAAGGAAAAATCATTCTTATGGTGTGATAACTTGGGTGCTACGTTTTTGTCCTCTAACCCTGTTTTTCATGCTAGGACAAAACATAATTAGATTGACTATCATTTTGTTCGTGAAAGAGTTGCAGAAAATTTCTTGACGCCAAGTTCATCTCTAGCAAAGATCAACTTGCGGATGGATTTACAAAACTGTTGCCAGTCAAGAATCTTCATGAGTTCATGCGTAATCTCAACCTCTCCGAAGGTTGTGATTAAGGGGGGCTGTTAGACCTTGTTTTCCTCTCACGTAAGATGGTATGGAGTATTACTCCAACCGGAATACGTTTTCTGTAATGCCACGTGATGGGTTTTTCATCACCTATATAACACGTAACTGATCCCCTCCTGGAGGGATACGATCGTTCCACCAAAATCCAGGGAACAAGGCGTAAATTTTTAAATAGCTAAAAAAAATTGTCTAGGCCGACGGGGCCCGTCAACGTAGCACGAGGCGTAACGGGATCCGTTCTATGGACTTTTGTACGCCGACGGGACAATGTACGCCGACGGTCCATGTAGGTAAGCGTGGACATATGCCGACGGGTATCTATACGCTGACGGTCCCCGTCGGTCTATATGCGCCTACGCCGACGAGTCCTAATGCCGACGGCAAGGTCGGAGGGCCGCGCCATCTCGGTTTGTACGCCGACGGCCCCGAACTTTCGCCGTCGGCGTCTTGGGCTGGGCCGTCGGCGTCTTGGGCTTCTCTCGTCGTGTGTAGAAATTCCTTGTTGTCTTCTATCGTGACTATACGGAAGGCAGAAAAAAAAAATCTTGACCTCGGCGTGAATTATTGCTAGCTTTCCTCCGTGAACCGTGATTTATTTTTTTTTGAAATTTAAAACCAACTATATATAAAAGAGCAAGCAAGCCGCCTCATTAAAAACCTTCCTGTCGTGGGATAATCACGGCAGATGTTACCGGGGGTAACTGATCTTGGGGCAAGACGACACAGGCGTTTGGGAGAGGGTTTAGCTCAGAGGAAAACATGGTGCAATTCGATCTGGTAGCCGGCAATCAAAGTCGCCGAGTCTCCGATCTCGATACAATAACTCAACTCTGGGATTACACTGGATGCTCGATATCAAGCGATATTGCTAAGGTTCTTAGATCTCTGCCTAAACTAGACCTGGGGGTCGGTTTATAAAGCACCCGTACCCCCTGGCTTATTCTCCAAGGCGCGTCCTGGATCCTACCCGGACACGGCGCACAAACCCTAACTTTCCTCTACAATAACCCACGATCCGGGTTGCTGGGCCTACAAGTTCGGGCCTTCCACAGGTTCCCTTATCCTTAGCCGGATCCCGCGCAGCGTCCTTTGGGCCGGGTTATTCCTTGGAGTTTGGCCTACCGGGTTATCATCCCTCCATCAGTAGTCCCCAGAATAGCCTAGGCTTCATGGATCCTCCTTGAAGCGCTCGCTATTCCCTGCAAAGATATCAAGCACATAGGCACGTGGAGGCCGGGTTAAGATGCTTTGATAAGTGGCTAGGCCTAACTCCATGGTGGCCATATAGTAACCCGGCCCTTCCCCAAACTCTTTGGTTTAATTTTCCAGGTCCAAACCTTGATAAAAATGTCAAGATCCCATACTCGACAATCGATCCCGATATCACGGGGTTGATCCCCTTCTTTCTTTTATCCCAATGCCTTGCTCAATATTTGGCGCATATCTCGCAAAATCCACGTGGATAACCGTCACCCCACGATTTCCGGCTTCTGGCCGTTGAGATAGACTCACCCTTGCTTTATAAATAGCACATAGAGGGTAACCCTAAACTCATCACTGCGCCTCAGCTTCCCCTTTCCTCCCTTGCTCCTTACACCCTCGCGGCACCACCGCAAGAAGCTCGTGCTTGTCATCGAAGCAAGATCACCGCCGGCCGCGCCCGCTCTCGAGTCATCTCGCACCGCCGTCAAGTGTCACCGTCGCGCCTTTGCTCCTCTCGCTAGGAATCGCGAAGGGGCATTCGATCCACACCGCTCGCCGCTGTTGCGCCGGACTCCAATCTTTCCAGTAAGCTTCTCACATTCGTTTAATTTAGCCCCATAATTTTTCAATTCATCCAAGATCGGATCTAGGTCAACCCGTGAATCATTTTTCCGATTTCATCAAATTAGACCGATTTGATGCTCGCCAACTCCTCTAACCACCTGCGGGATAGTTACAACTCATCCTCCTACCATTACTAATCACCAAATCTCCTGCAAAACCGCTCGCAAACTTTCCCATCTAGATCCATTCCTCCTTGATTTTCCGCTCATTGCGTTAACACCCGGAAAACCTTCCTTTTCCAGCTATTTTGCTTGCAGTAGAGACATGGGCAACCATCCGTCTTCCCCAAATGCTTTTCCATACGTAAGTGACCAATAATTTCCATGATTGTACTTAAAACCCGGATACCTTGTAATCCCCACCTCATAGCGTGATACCCGGATAATTTTTAGCTTCATACTTTCTTGATACCTTATACTCGGATAATCCAACACTCCCGGATCTTATTTCATATGCCTCTTTTTCTTGCGCTTTGCAGGTTGACCCCATGGCTCCCAAACGACAAGGAAAACAGCCGGCTCAGGCGAGGGCTACCCAAACCATATCCGCTAACTGGGGGCGTTCCACAGCCACGAAGGCCAAATTGGACGAGCTAGCCGAATTAGGAATTCTCCCTTCTCAGAAGGACATTCACTGGAGGGCGCCGGGCAACGAGACCCGGCCCACACCTGCTGATAACGAGGTAATCTGCTTCGTAGAGCACGTGACCCGGGGATTCCGTCCTCCGGGTCACCCTTTCTTCCGGGAGGTCTTAAGCCATTATGGCCTCCGGGTATTCGACATAGGGCCTAATTCTATGTTGAATATTACCCACTTCATCGTTCTATCTGAGTCGTACTTGTGCATGCCGCCAAGTTTGACTCTCTTCATCGAACTATTCCAGTGTAAGCCGTGCCGCGAAAGCGGCGACGGAGCACTTCTTACTTGCGGCGGGGTATCCATCCAACGCCGCAAGAACTCACCGATGCCAACCCTCAATTTAAACTCCCACTTCAAACATTGGCAGCTGTCTTTCTTTTATTGCCACGATACCTCCCCAGACGGCGAAAAGAAACTGCCGGGTTACTCCAAAAATCTCCTTGAACCTTCCGAGTCTTTCAACGCCTTTGCACCAGACTCGGATAGGGAGGCAATCCTTCCCTCGTTAGCCAAGATAGCAATCCTCTCAGCCCAATGCCTCCTCGGGCTAAATTTAGTAAAAACATGGGTTGATTTTCGGATCCAACCCAACTCCATCCGCACCAAATTGATGTGCGAGTATTCGGGGCACACCACAGATGCACTCCGCTACTCCACCAAGAACTTTGCGACCGGCGATACTAACAAGACCATCAAGGGCTTCTTAAGAGAGAAACTGGAGGTGATAAAGGGCATCACCGGGTTACCCCCGTTTACTCGGGAAAACCCGGCTCCAGCGGTAATACCCGACATTCATAACTTATTTCCACATTTTGACTTGATACAGCTTCTAACCCTTGATCTCATTCTTTTGTCTTAGGCTGATGACCCTTTCTGGAGAGTTGAACCCTTCCCCCCTTCCAGAGACCCGGAAGAAGAGGACGAGCCGGCTGATGAGAGTGAAGGTATTTGCACAGAATTTGTATATCTTTACTTGTTTTATTTTCCTCCCGTTTACCTTTTTTCCAACGAACACACACCCGGTTCGCAGGGCTGGAGGACGAAGGTGAGACCAACGAGGATGATCCGGAGGCAACCGAGTCTGACCAGGAGGCAACAGTCGGAGCCAAGAGGAAGACCAGGGGAGCAGTGTCCAAGGTTCCTTTTTCCTCATTATCCTCTGAACCCTACTCCTTTGACGCCATGCGACGACTTAACCATCAATTATCAAATTCATCGTGCTTGAAGGATTCTTTCCCAGCCAAGCGCAGAGTAACTCGGAGCTCCCCGGGTGAAGATCCCCTTAACCCGGGCATCTCTACCCCCTCGGTCCCTCGTGCCAGCACTCCTCCGTCTCGTCCTTCCGACTCTCCTCAACGCCACCCTTCTCCTAACCACCCTCGTGCCGGGCAATTCCGGGTTCCGCTAGTGGTCCCTGTGACAACCTCATCTGCTTCCAGCGGCGAGCTCCCGCCAGATTACATCGTGAATGCTGGGTAAGTTTTTGTTACATGATTTTCTTTTACGTCTGACCAATTTCCACTCAAGCCACCGTCATAACTAATAACTGCCTTTTCTCATCTTTCTTTCAGCACTAAAGTCACCGTCAGTGACCCGGAAAACGTAGAAACAGATGACCGTCGGGCGGAGAAGCCGACTGATAACGCAGACGCCGCGACTGGCGGTGATACGGCGAATAACCAAGAACAAGACCCTCCGAACAATCCGCTTCCCCGAGCCGCCGGATCTCCTTCCTCATCGGAACCGGTAGACGAGGAGATCGAGGTTCTGGATACAAGGATGGGTTCTCCCAACCCGGGTACTCAAACTGTCCGGGTCTCGACTCCAAGGGCGGGGAGAGCCCCCCCACCAGGTGACCAAGCTGCCGGCTCTTCCGGTACTCGATCCGAAGAACTGACGTTTGCCCAGATGCTGGAAACCCTGCGCACTTTAAGGGCTAATGAAGAAAACATCTTGGGAGCTTTAATAGCCAAGCACGAGGTAAATCCGAGTAATGTTGCTTGTGCCCTTGTCCAGTCCCCAAGTTCCGAGTGAATTGATTCATAATTCGCTTGGGACTTTATTATACAAGCGCCTGATAACTTGCTCCTCTACCCGACTGATCCTTGTTTGCATGCATGCAGTCTTTCGTGACTCAATCTGAGGAGAAACTGGCAGACGCCACCAAGCTCATCGAAAAGGAGGTAGCTTTGCGTGAAGCAGCCGAAGCTGAGGCCAGGAGGAATAGGCTGATAATGAGGAAATATAGGAAAAGGGCTCACAAAGCCGAAGATGATCTAACAAGCCTTTCCGTCCAAATATCAGACACATATCGTGCTTTACTTGGTACGTTTCCTCCTCCGGGTATACCCTTTTGATAGATAACAACGGTTTTCCCGACTTACGTTTCCATTCCCTCAGGCCCGGACGAAACCATGCCGGAAGAGGATGACATCGCCAAGCTGAAAACCATGAAGAGTGTTCTCCGGCAGCTATGTGTCGGAACCAAATGGATCCTGGAGGAGTTACGGTGGCCGGGTAGAGGGCATGTTGATCTGAAGAGGATGCTGGATGCCTTCTCCACTATTCCTGAGTGGATTTGGCACTGGAAACGGTCGTCTTGCCGGGTTGGAATGACCCGGGGGCTTGCACTTGCCAAGGCTTATTTCCCCAAGCTCGAACTGGCGAAGCTCATGGGCGGCTTCCCAGAGTTCAAGCTTGACGGGTCCAAGTTCTCAGTGAAGGACTTTCAGGCCGTCCAGAAGGAGGTCCGTTACCCGGCCAGTGTGATCGCTGATGAACTGGATGTTAATATCCTTGTTCCAGCATATGATGCTGCTGGTGTAGCAATTAAGTCGGATCTTCCCGAGCCGTATGACATGCTGGCTCGGTGGAAGGAGGAAGCTGCTGCGCTGAGGGCGGAGGCTGCAAAGAAGCAAGCTGAAGCCGGCTCTGCCCCTGCTACCTCGACACCAGTCGTCCCACCTCCTGCACGAGCTGGTACCGCTGATCCGGGTGCTGCTGCTACCACCAATGATGGCAAGGGCAAGGCCAAGATGAACGCCGAGTGATATCTGATCTCTAATGCCTCTTCTTATGCGCCGGTCGGGCAACATGCTGTTTAAACAATTATTTTTTGGATGGTGCGCCTGTGCACCTTTGATATCTTTTCGCCGAGATTTTGTAATGCACGCTTGTAACACCTGGGGTGTTACCTGTTTGTCTTGCTTGCATCATATGCATCACATTGCATTGCACCATGTTTGCATCACAACTGAAAATTTCAACACAATTTAAACTTTCACCCTTGCTCAAAATTTCCAAGTTCCAACTTGCAAGCTAAACCACTCATTTGTTTTCAATAGTTTGAAAGTTGTTTTAAACAAATTGCCTGCTAAATAAATTTGTCCCTGTTGTTAACAAACCCTAATGACTAATTCAAAAATTCAAATCAAATCACTCATTCACTTGTTGGGTTTAATCAAACAACTATTTTCAATCAATTAATTAAATCCCCTTCATTTTTAGATCAAATGCCTCAAACATAACCACTTTTGAAATTATAACCTTTAACAAGCCAATCAACTAATTTTCAATCAGATTAAATCTTAGGGGTAACCCTATTACAAATGTTGTTTTAAATAAGGTTTGTTTAATATTGAAAATTCATTCAATATGGTTTCAAATACAAACAGTATTTTAAAATGTCAAATTTTCTGCAAACCAATCTTGGAAATGTATTTCTAATTACCTAAATAACCTACCCTAAATTTACTGGAATTTTTCCTAAACAAAATCTATCAATTTTCTTCCAAATGTGTTTTCAGAAAAAAAAAAACAGAAAGAAAAAGAAAGTGAGCAGCAGCTAACCTAACTACCCCAGCCCAACCCCTTTCTTTTCTCTCCCCCTAAGCCCACTTTTCTATTCTGGCCCAGCACCCCTCCCCTCTCCTTCTGTCGTCTTCCCCAGCAGACGTCACCCTGTGTACGAACAGGTCCTCCACCGTATGATCCTCCCCACCCCACTCCGATGCCATGCCGTACAGGTCCTCTTCCCCTTAAAGCCCCACCTCTGCCCTAGCCTCGCAGAAAACCCTAGCGCCCCTCCTTCCCATCGCCGTCGTCCTCTCTAGTTCCCCCTCCTCTCTGGTAGTTCGTTGCCTGAACCCAACTGAACCACCGATCACCACCACAGACCGCCACCTCCTCCCCTCATCGCCGGTCACACGTCCACCTCGAGGGGCACCCGAGGGCGGGAATGGAACCGGTGCGCTTCCCTCCATCTCCCCGTCCCCTCGCCAGCGGCTGGGAGCCCTCGTGGACGCCGCGCCATCGCCGGAGAAAAGCTCGCTGCTTCCTGCCGTCGGCAGTCGTCGTCGACAGACCACCGCAGGTGAGCAGCGCCTCCTATCCTCTCCCCGTCCCCTTCCTGTTGCCTGCCTCCACACACACGCCCGCACTACGCATCCATCCTCGCCAGCACCCGCCCGTCGTGCGCACTGGAGATCACCGCGGCCTTCCGCTCGGTGCTGTTCCGTCGTGGTTCAGAGTTCCTGACGAACGAAGTTCAGTTAACGCGTCGCGGTTCTCCTCTTATTTCGTCGAGCCCCTGTACTGTCACAACAGCGAGCCACACTGCATTGGTTCAGTTCCTTAGCGTGCAGCAACCGGTTCCGGGTTCGATTCCCAGCTAGGGGAATTAAACCCCACTTTTTTTCCCCCGCGCGCGCCTGGGCAGGCCCACCGTTCGGTGACCCCTGTGGCCACCTCATCGCGCACACGCCTGCGTGGCTGCCACGCTGGGCTGGGCCCGCTGGCAGTGGCCCAGGGTATGCCACTGCACAGTGCAAAACTCCCTGCCCAGTTTTCCTTTTCAAACTAGGTCCTTTTAATTTGCAGTTTAGCCCCCTGATTTAAATTGTTAATAACTTTTAATCCATAACCCCAAATAATAAAATCTAAATATGTTTGTTGGTCCAAATTAAATTTTCCATCCACCTAGTCCATTTGTTCACTGTTTTGAAACTTCAAAATGCAATTCAAATTTGAATTCAAATAATTCAATTGTAATTTGCAACAATTCATAAATAATTCATACTAATTCCAAATAATGCAAATAAAATATGTTTTCCATACCATTTTGAATAACCTTTTCAAATATAAATTTTGTTTCATGGTTTGAACAATTTAAATTGCCTAAATAATTTAATACTTGTTTAATTCATTTAAATTTGATAAAATCATAACTTGCTCAAAATAAAATAATTTTGAACATGCAATATATGTTTTCAAACCATCAAAGTGTGAACTTTTCAAATGTGAGTTTGAAATTATGTTTTGAACAACTAAAACTTCAATTAAATTCAAACTTGTTTTAAATCCATTTAAAACTTGTTTAATATTGTTTAATTCATAATAAATTCATCCTAATTCCAATTTCAATATTTGAAACATGTAATCCAACTAAAATTTGATGTTCTTTTCAAATATAAATTTTGCTATCTGTTTTGAACAATTAAACTTGATGAAAACAACAATTGTTTGTGTGACACCCTTAAGGAACCAAAATTCTCTAACTTAATAAATAAATTTCCAAACTTGTTAAACCTTATTTCAATTGGTTCTATTGTTGTTATTTTGTTGTTTTCCTCATCCATGCATCATGCTAATCCACCTTCACCCGTTGATTAGTTGGAAAACAATTGTTTCAACCCTAATTCATGGGCTTTTCATATGCAACTCAATTTGCATATGGGTCCATTTAAATTTGTTATCATGTCAACTAGTTTATTTCTATGCATCAATTAAATTGTCATGCATCCATATCTTGATCATGCTGGATCTTTTGCCGTAGTAGTAATTGTTGCATCCGGTGTTTGTTCGAGGTTCGTTGCTTCTTCCCGGATAGGACGTTGAGATGATGTGAGCAACGACAAGTTCTGCTACCTTGCGGGATCTCAGGCAAGTATACTCACTTGCTGCCAAATGGCTGCCTTTCATCACTTGTTACCGATTCTTTCCGTTGTTCTTTTCTGCTAGCCTTAGTAGTAGTTGTTTCTGTTACGAACCCATCACATGAATCCCTTAACCTTGATATTGCCTCACCTCCATACCTATAATCATTGTTTGTTGCCCGTGTCTTACTATCATGCTTAGGTTGTTTTGCTCGAGTCTGTTACCCGTTACTTTCTGTTATTACTTCATTATGTTCTGGGGGATCGATGTTAATCAATCATTCCTGTTAATGCTAATGGTAATAATAATTTGATGATAAGGCACCGGCAGGAGGCCCTTTGTGGTTTTGAGGCCTGCTAGTGTCGACCCTAATAGGAAAAGGGTCTTGTCTACTGATCCATGATGAGCGCACTACCCGCATGTGGGAAGCGAGTATGGGCGCCCCCCTCAATTTGACTCGATTCGCATCTCGTCCAAATCGCCTCATTTAGTTCGGGCTTTCCATTTGCTGCATGCATGATCTTGCGAGCCCTTGGATCCCGGGTGGAACTTTCGTAGTCGGCATATAGGGGGACACGGTCTTAGAGTGCTATGAGGGTCCCTTTTCTTCGGGGCTCGATTAGCCGTGCGCCCAAGGTGCTTTGGGCTTGATGCGAAGAAGAGTTGAGTTGTGTAGAGTACCTCGCTTGGTGGGTTAGCTCCCCATCTGGCGGGTTATTCTTGCGTGTACGGCTAAATTGGTGCAACCCTGCAGGGATAATCTTCTCGAGAAGCCGTGTTTTCCGCGGTTATGGATTACTTGGTGAAAGTACTGGCTAACAAGTACTCAGGACAACTTAAACCTAATGAATAACAACCTTTCACCCAATGATTAACAACTTGACTAGTAATAGGCTTATTGACACCATAATCTGAACCATCATTAACTCAACTGTGTGAGTTATCCTCGGATTGCTTCTTCGGATAAGGGGCGAGATCCAGGATGGGTTTGTTTGAAGTTATCTTTCAGTTGGTTACAATACTCGATCTTATCTCCTTTCTGTTAGTCGGAAGTGATAGAATCTCTGTAGTTGGTTAGTGCAGCCCGCTGTCGCTTATTTGCCATAACCCCTTCCTTCCCGTTGATCCTAAAGTATTTGTATCTTGTGATGACTGGCTACGCCGGTATCTTGTAAGTATGGTTTATCCACTTGCCAGTACTTAACCGTACTGACCCACGAATCTCTTTCGTGGCTGCATATTCAATATTGCAGTCAACAGGTTTGAAGTCTGACGACGTTAGCTTGGGAATCCCTCCGGCTTGGCCTGGGCAGGGATTGGACGCTCTCGGTTATCTTCAGGACTCTTAGTCCAAATTTGTATCTTGTCCGTAGCCGGACGATATGTTGTTTCTTCCGCTGTTATTTGGATCTTTGTATTGTATCAGTTGTATCCTTGACTCGTTGAGTCATCTTGTATCTATCTGATTCTGTTGTAATTGTGGATTATTCGTGAACTATTCTAATGTTATCATAAATGGCAACCTGGAATCGGTTATTATGCGGATTTGGCGGGAATGCTGAAATCTGCATAGTGCCCGATCTCGGGGCGTCACAAATGGTATCAGAGCCTTGGTTCCGATTCCCGATATTGTTTCGATACGAATGGTTATCGAAGCAACGGGTCCGCAAAGCCTGTAGGATAACCTCGCTAACGGTCGTTGTTTCTAGAGTGTCAAAAACTATTTCTGCTAAACTATTTTGGAAAAACATCTCAATAGGATTCTTGTTTTTCTCCTTATCCCTATTCTATTTCCCCTCCCATCCTATTTGTTTTGGAGTTTTCTCCCCCTTGTCAATCTTTCAAAGTGTTAGGATCCTACGTGGGTGGACGTTTTCTGAGCCCTTAACCTAATAGGTTCGATCATCGGAAGATTCCTGGTGGAGGAACATCGTCGTCACTCCGAGCAAGAATCTCTTGTTAGTGGTGTCGAGAAACCCTTGTTAGCGGTGTCGAGGAGATCAAACGGAAGCACGAAGAATCGATAGTAGAACTTCTTCCCCCTCCCGGGTTAGCAGGTGGATTGCGAGGGCGCAATCCCTTGTTAGTGGTGTCGTCTGTAACACCTGGGGTGTTACCTGTTTGTCTTGCTTGCATCATATGCATCACATTGCATTGCACCATGTTTGCATCACAACTGAAAATTTCAACACAATTTAAACTTTCACCCTTGCTCAAAATTTCCAAGTTCCAACTTGCAAACTAAACCACTCATTTGTTTTCAATAGTTTGAAAGTTGTTTTAAACAAATTGCCTGCTAAATAAATTTGTCCCTGTTGTTAACAAACCCTAATGACTAATTCAAAAATTCAAATCAAATCACTCATTCACTTGTTGGGTTTAATCAAACAACTATTTTCAATCAATTAATTAAATCCCCTTCATTTTTAGATCAAATGCCTCAAACATAACCACTTTTGAAATTATAACCTTTAACAAGCCAATCAACTAATTTTCAATCAGATTAAATCTTAGGGGTAACCCTATTACAAATGTTGTTTTAAATAAGGTTTGTTTAATATTGAAAATTCATTCAATATGGTTTCAAATACAAACAATATTTTAAAATGTCAAATTTTCTGCAAACCAATCTTGGAAATGTATTTCTAATTACCTAAATAACCTACCCTAAATTTACTGGAATTTTTCCTAAACAAAATCTATCAATTTTCTTCCAAATGTGTTTTCAGAAAAAAAAACAGAAAGAAAAAGAAAGTGAGCAGCAGCTAACCTAACTACCCCAGCCCAACCCCTTTCTTTTCTCTCCCCCTAAGCCCACTTTTCTATTCTGGCCCAGCACCCCTCCCCTCTCCTTCTGTCGTCTTCCCCAGCAGACGTCACCCTGTGTACGAACAGGTCCTCCACCGTATGATCCTCCCCACCCCACTCCGATGCCATGCCGTACAGGTCCTCTACCCCTTAAAGCCCCACCTCTGCCCTAGCCTCGCAGAAAACCCTAGCGCCCCTCCTTCCCATCGCCGCCGTCCTCTCTAGTTCCCCCTCCTCTCTGGTAGTTCGTTGCCTGAACCCAACTGAACCACCGATCACCACCACAGACCGCCACCTCCTCCCCTCATCGCCGGTCACACGTCCACCTCGAGGGGCGCCCGAGGGCGGGAATGGAACCGGTGCGCTTCCCTCCATCTCCCCGTCCCCTCGCCAGCGGCTGGGAGCCCTCGTGGACGCCGCGCCATCGCCGGAGAAAAGCTCGCTGCTTCCTGCCGTCGGCAGTCGTCGTCGACAGACCACCGCAGGTGAGCAGCGCCTCCTATCCTCTCCCCGTCCCCTTCCTGTTGCCTGCCTCCACACACACGCCCGCACTACGCATCCATCCTCGCCAGCACCCGCCCGTCGTGCGCACTGGAGATCACCGCGGCCTTCCGCTCGGTGCTGTTCCGTCGTGGTTCAGAGTTCCTGACGAACGAAGTTCAGTTAACGCGTCGCGGTTCTCCTCTTATTTCGTCGAGCCCCTGTACTGTCACAACAGCGAGCCACACTGCATTGGTTCAGTTCCTTAGCGTGCAGCAACCGGTTCCGGGTTCGATTCCCAGCTAGGGGAATTAAACCCCACTTTTTTTCCCCCGCGCGCGCCTGGGCAGGCCCACCGTTCGGTGACCCCTGTGGCCACCTCATCGCGCACACGCCTGCGTGGCTGCCACGCTGGGCTGGGCCCGCTGGCAGTGGCCCAGGGTATGCCACTGCACAGTGCAAAACTCCCTGCCCAGTTTTCCTTTTCAAACTAGGTCCTTTTAATTTGCAGTTTAGCCCCCTGATTTAAATTGTTAATAACTTTTAATCCATAACCCCAAATAATAAAATCTAAATATGTTTGTTGGTCCAAATTAAATTTTCCATCCACCTAATCCATTTGTTCACTGTTTTGAAACTTCAAAATGCAATTCAAATTTGAATTCAAATAATTCAATTGTAATTTGCAACAATTCATAAATAATTCATACTAATTCCAAATAATGCAAATAAAATATGTTTTCCATACCATTTTGAATAACCTTTTCAAATATAAATTTTGTTTCATGGTTTGAACAATTTAAATTGCCTAAATAATTTAATACTTGTTTAATTCATTTAAATTTGATAAAATCATAACTTGCTCAAAATAAAATAATTTTGAACATGCAATATATGTTTTCAAACCATCAAAGTGTGAACTTTTCAAATGTGAGTTTGAAATTATGTTTTGAACAACTAAAACTTCAATTAAATTCAAACTTGTTTTAAATCCATTTAAAACTTGTTTAATATTGTTTAATTCATAATAAATTCATCCTAATTCCAATTTCAATATTTGAAACATGTAATCCAACTAAAATTTGATGTTCTTTTCAAATATAAATTTTGCTATCTGTTTTGAACAATTAAACTTGATGAAAACAACAATTGTTTGTGTGACACCCTTAAGGAACCAAAATTCTCTAACTTAATAAATAAATTTCCAAACTTGTTAAACCTTATTTCAATTGGTTCTATTGTTGTTATTTTGTTGTTTTCCTCATCCATGCATCATGCTAATCCACCTTCACCCGTTGATTAGATGGAAAACAATTGTTTCAACCCTAATTCATGGGCTTTTCATATGCAACTCAATTTGCATATGGGTCCATTTAAATTTGTTATCATGTCAACTAGTTTATTTCTATGCATCAATTAAATTGTCATGCATCCATATCTTGATCATGCTGGATCTTTTGCCGTAGTAGTAATTGTTGCATCCGGTGTTTGTTCGAGGTTCGTTGCTTCTTCCCGGATAGGACGTTGAGATGATGTGAGCAACGATAAGTTCTGCTACCTTGCGGGATCTCAGGCAAGTATACTCACTTGCTGCCAAATGGCTGCCTTTCATCACTTGTTACCGATTCTTTCCGTTGTTCTTTTCTGCTAGCCTTAGTAGTAGTTGTTTCTGTTACGAACCCATCACATGAATCCCTTAACCTTGATATTGCCTCACCTCCATACCTATAATCATTGTTTGTTGCCCGTGTCTTACTATCATGCTTAGGTTGTTTTGCTCGAGTCTGTTACCCGTTACTTTCTGTTATTACTTCATTATGTTCTGGGGGCTCGATGTTAATCAATCAATCCTGTTAATGCTAATGGTAATAATAATTTGATGATAAGGCACCGGCAGGAGGCCCTTTGTGGTTTTGAGGCCTGCTAGTGTCGACCCTAATAGGAAAAGGGTCTTGTCTACTGATCCATGATGAGCGCACTACCCGCATGTGGGAAGCGAGTATGGGCGCCCCCCTCAATTTGACTCGATTCGCATCTCGTCCAAATCGCCTCATTTAGTTCGGGCTTTCCATTTGCTGCATGCATGATCTTGCGAGCCCTTGGATCCCGGGTGGAACTTTCGTAGTCGGCATATAGGGGGACACGGTCTTAGAGTGCTATGAGGGTCCCTTTTCTTCGGGGCTCGATTAGCCGTGCGCCCAAGGTGCTTTGGGCTTGATGCGAAGAAGAGTTGAGTTGTGTAGAGTACCTCGCTTGGTGGGTTAGCTCCCCATCTGGCGGGTTATTCTTGCGTGTACGGCTAAATTGGTGCAACCCTGCAGGGATAATCTTCTCGAGAAGCCGTGTTTTTCGCGGTTATGGATTACTTGGTGAAAGTACTGGCTAACAAGTACTCAGGACAACTTAAACCTAATGAATAACAACCTTTCACCCAATGATTAACAACTTGACTAGTAATAGGCTTATTGACACCATAATCTGAACCATCATTAACTCAACTGTGTGAGTTATCCTCGGATTGCTTCTTCGGATAAGGTGCGAGATCCAGGATGGGTTTGTTTGAAGTTATCTTTCAGTTGGTTACAATACTCGATCTTATCTCCTTTCTGTTAGTCGGAAGTGATAGAATCTCTGTAGTTGGTTAGTGCAGCCCGCTGTCGCTTATTTGCCATAACCCCTTCCTTCCCGTTGATCCTAAAGTATTTGTATCTTGTGATGACTGGCTACGCCGGTATCTTGTAAGTATGGTTTATCCACTTGCCAGTACTTAACCGTACTGACCCACGAATCTCTTTCGTGGCTGCATATTCAATATTGCAGTCAACAGGTTTGAAGTCTGACGACGTTAGCTTGGGAATCCCTCCGGCTTGGCCTGGGCAGGGATTGGACGCTCTCGGTTATCTTCAGGACTCTTAGTCCAAATCTGTATCTTGTCCGTAGCCGGACGATATGTTGTTTCTTCCGCTGTTATTTGGATCTATCTGATTCTGTTGTAATTGTGGATTATTCGTGAACTATTGTAATGTTATCATAAATGGCAACCTGGAATCGGTTATTATGCGGATTTGGCGGGAATGCTGAAATCTGCATAGTGCCCGATCTCGGGGCGTCACAACGCTAAGGTCTTGATATACTCTATGCCTCTTCCGGCCTTTTTAAGTTTATCCATTATTAAGCTCATCTGTTCTCGATATCCGGCTTTCTTTACTGTTCCTTTTGTGAAAACTCGCTTTCCGGGTCTCATGGGTATTGACAAGCGGATTTGCTTCTAAGTCCCCAAGTCCCCAAGACTCGGATATTTGGGTTTTTGGAATTCTACAGATAAGCAATTTTTTCTCTTTTCAAGATTTCAAGTCACCCGGACCCGGATCTCCAAGTCTAGGACACTTGATCTTGAAAGGGGAACGACCTGCCTACTGCTAAATTCACAAAGATCCCTGAGTTGTTTCACAAAGGATTTGAAGTTATGCTTAATAATCGTTGAGTTTCCAGCTGTTTAGCCTTGTACTCTGCATAACTTGTGGTTTAGATGACCCTTTTGACTATCTTGTACTGTAAGCCGGCTTTCGCGTGGATACCATGTTGTTACATCCATACGAAAACGTAGCCACTCAAGCCCCGTCGGGTTTCATGACTGACTGTAATCGTAAGCGAACAAATCATGCCACTTTAATGCGAGTCACATCGAGCTTAAGTAAGAATAGCCAAGGAATTTGGACTTCTTTGTCCGGTTATAAGATTGTAGCCGTACTCGTTTGCAAGTAATCGGCCCTTATAACTCATAGGCATCATGGCCGGGTCTTTGAGTTTGTAACTGTGCTATTCAAGCGACCAGCCCCCAAGACCTAGATATACGCATCATATTGAGAGTACATAACCTGATAATAATCATCTCTTTTCTTGATAATCACTTCTTTACTTGATATGAAAAATCTAGGTCAGCAAGCCGCCTCATTAAAAACCCGTCCAGTCCCCAAAGGTACCCTGGATAGGAAAAGAGTACGTCTGAAAACCTGCTGCCTATTACATCATTCAATGCCAATACAATTTTTGCTAAGTATAATATGGACGTAGCTGAGCCACGTTCCACGGTCTGTCTCTTTCTTGCATAGATGAAGTGGTGTGAGCAGTGTCATTAACTGTGGTCGACTCTTCCCTTGCACCTATCAAGTAGTATGACCCATTATGCAAATTCCGACTTATGATAAACGGTCCTTCCCAAGGTGGTGATAACTTGTGCTTTCCTTCGTTTGACTGTACCAGGCGCAAAACCAGGTCTCCTTCCTGGAAGACCCGGGTTTTCACGTGCCGGCTATGATACCTTCGTAAATCCTGCTGATATATGGCTGATCTTTCCAGGGCTTGTTCCCTTTGCTCTTCTAACATATCCACGGCGTCTTGCCGGGTTTTTTCATTCTCCACTTCGACGTATGCTGACACTCGTGGTGAATCATGGATAATATCACTCGGTAGTACTGCCTCCGCGCCATAGACCATGAAGAAGGGTGTCATCTGAGTAGATCTATTAGGCGTAGTATTGATGCCCCAAACCACAGAAGGGAGTTCTTCGACCCATGCGCCAGCTGCCCTGATACAGGGGACTCGTAGCCTTGGTTTTAACCCTCGTAGCAATTCTTGATTTGCCCTCTCCACTTGTCCGTTGGCCTGCGGATGAGCCACTGACGCGACGTCAAGTCGGATTCCATTGTTGCCACAGAACTTCTCCATCTCACCAAGGGACATGTTGGTTCCATTGTCGGTAATTATGCTGTGGGGATACCCGAACCGGTAGATAATTCTCTTCAGGAACTTGACTGTTGTGGCTGATTCGCAGTTAGTAACTGGCATTACCTCAACCCACTTGGTAAACTTATAAATAGCCACCAAAAGATGTGTCTTCTTGCATGGTGACATGTGAAAGGGGCCAACCATGTCCATACCCCAGACAGCGAACGGCCAAGTTAACGGGATGGTCCGTAACTCCATAGCCGGCACATGGGTTTGGCGAGCATACCTGACGGGGGGATGATAGCCCGGTAGGCCAAACTCCAAGGAATAAACCCGGCCCAAGGGATGATGTGCAGGATACGGCTAAGGATAAGGAAACTTGTGAAGGCCCAAGCTTGTAGGCCCAATGACCCGGATTGTGGGTTACTGTAAAGGAAAATTAGGGCTAGTGCGCCGTGTCCGGGTAGGATTCAGGATACGCCTTGTAGAACAAGCCAGGGGGTACGGGTGCTTTATAAACCGACCCCCGGGTCTAGTTTAGGCAGAGATCTAGGAACCCTAGCAACATCGTGTGATATCGAGCATCAAGTGTAATCCCAGAGTTGAGTTATTATATCAAGATCGGAGACTCGGCGATTTCGATTGCCGGCTACCGGATCGAATTGCACCATGTTTTCCTCTGAGCTAAACCCTCTCCCAAATACCTGTGTCGTCTTGCCCCAAGATCAGTTACCCCCGGTAACATCTGCCGTGATTATCCCACGACAGTTGGCGCCCACCGTGGGGCCTGCGTCCAAAGGTGTTTACATCACGGGAGAAGCTCGGAAGGGCATGGAGAATCTTGTCATCGCCGAAATCTACATCGACCACGAAGGAGAAAAGGTGGTGGACGATTCCGGCTGGGGGCCGGAGTCGGATCACCTCGAAACCGGATCCGTCGTGACAATCGGCCGAATCAGTGTCTTCATCGGTATGGTATGTGCTTCCAATTCGATCCCTGACAACGTTGGATCTGATTCTATGCCAGGAAAAGCCACTTCTATCCGATCAGATGATGAAGAATCGACTGGAACGACATATCCGGCAGAAGAACCCATCGCGGAGTGGGAACAGCCGGAGGAGCCGGCATGGACCCCACGCGACCGGGCCCAAGGAGAAGATGATACCGGGTCTATCCTGGATCTACTGGAAACCCGGTATGAGGAGAACGGTGAGGAAGAACAGCCTGAATTTACACCAGATATCGTACGCCGAGTTGCAGTCTATGCGGCCCCCGCGGCCAACCAAGGAAACACAACCGCGGCATCAGTCGGGGCGGCTCAGGCAGTGGCCCAGCAACAGGGCGCGGTTAACGGAGACCCGGTCTTGACCCGGGTTGATGGAGAGTCGGCGTCAGTAACCAGCAGAGCAGCGGATGAGGAGTTGCATGCAAACACGTTCGGATTCTTAGAAAACCGGACACCAGGGGCGGGTCCTTCGAACCCGCGCCACCCGGCCCTATTCGATAACAATCTGATTCTAGACCCCACGGTTCTCGCAACGGTTATCACTCCGGAAAACGCAGCGGAACGCGTCAGGGATCTGGATGTGGCTCGCCGTGCGCTGGAACAGCAAAGAAGGCAGGTAGAGGCAGAAAGGCAAGGGATGGCCACGCGGCGTCGTGAGCTAGATGCATTGGAAACCCGGCTCCGAGAGGAAACGTCCAGACTACATCAAAGGCACCACACCAGATTACCAGCAATGGGCGGGGTTATCAATCCGGCTAATTTATTTGTTACACCTCAGGACCAGCCAATACCAGTGGTGAACCAGGGAACCGCACCCCAACAAGTGACAGCAGCGACATATCCGGCAAATGAGCGGACCGGGTTACCCCCACCACAAACTAGAATCACGACCGGCAACGATCCACCACCACCACCATCACGGTTCCGCACACCAGCCGGCCACTACAATAACCCCATGGACAATGTATATGCAGCGACACTTGCGTTGAATCAAATCCCTGTGGGAGAGTCGCCCCATGCAGAAAGGACTCGGCAAGCCATCGATCTGTTGCACACTGCGGTGGCACAGCAAGCCAATTATCCGGATCACAGAAGCGGTATGCACGGGACACCATACGTCAGTCAACAACAAGGGAATATCCAAACAAGTTCAGCGCGGCGGAGGGAAGAGCAGCAGCAAATGCCGCCTCCTCCCCGCGCTCAGGCAGCATCAGCAGCACAGGCCGTCGTGGACAGTTCTAGGGCTCGGAGGGCCGCGGCCGGGTCTGCAGCGCATGGACCTCCCGCAGCACCGCGCCCAGCCGCGCCCCCCGCGGCATTGCACGTTTCTAGAGCAAGGCCAGCTTCAACCGTTCTTGCGGGACCCAAGTGTCTCTCGGACAATATTAGAGCTGAACCTTACCCGGAAAAATTCAAAGAGCCAGGGAAAGTAGTGAATTATGAGCCAACTATGGATCCCGAAACATGGCTAAGCAGTTACGAGATGGCAATGTCAATTCGCAACGCGTCCGAGAACCTCCAAGCCAAGTTCATGTATCTGATGATGTCGGAAGGAGCAGCAAAATTGTGGTTCACCAATCTGCCAGAGGGATCGATCAAGTCTTGGGAGGAATTGAAGACCGCGTTTGTCAAACACTTTCACGGGACCTGCAGGAAATTATTCACTATTGATGATCTAGAGTGATGCGTCCAGAAGAAGGGAGAATCGGCGCGCAGTTGGGTGCGCCGGGTTATGGAGATACTTCACTCATCCACGGATATCCAACCCAAGGATGCACTACAGGCCATGGCAAAAACATGCAAGTATATACCTTTAGTGCAAAAGTTAACTCGCATGAAGTCCAGTCGAAACGCGTCGGAAGTCACAATGGGAGAATTGATGGATGCGTGCAACAAACACGCGGCGACAGATACTACAGAAGAAGAAGCTGATGACAAGAAGGCAAAAGCAAACACAAGCGGTAATGGAAGAACCGGCAACGGATCAGCATCAGGTAACAATGGAAATAGCCAGAACAAGCGCCCTTTCGAAGGAGGTTCCGAGTTTGTCGCCAACACAGAAGCCGGGTCTTCGAGGCCAAGAGCAGAAGGAAATTTCAACGGAGGTAACCACAATGGAGGAAGTTATCAAGGTCCACCAAGGCCGGGTGACAATTGGGGCGGCTGGAAATCAAAGTAATAACCAAGGGGGGCAGGAGGTTTCCAGGCTAACCCCAAACAATTGGGTCAATATCATGTGCATACCACCGGAGGCTCTAACAAGGACAAAAAGATACTGAAGAAAGCGGTCAACTCAGTTTCGTTAGCCGTCCCGAGATACTTGAGATGGTCAGAACAGGAGGTAACATGGAGCAGAAGGGATCACCCGGAAAGAGTGGAACACCCAGGAGTCTTGGCACTAGTAGTCGCACCGCAAGTCAATGGGTACGAACTGAAAAAGGTTTTAATGGATGGTGGAAGCAGCATAAATATATTGTATTGGGAAACCTTCCTACGCATGGGTCTCAAGGAATCTCAGCTGCAAAAAAGCTCAACAGTTTTTCATGGGATAGTGCCGGGTCATTCAGCATGCCCCGAGGGAAAAATCGCATTGGAAGTAGCCTTTGGAGAGTCAAAGGATAACTATCGAATCGAGTGGCTTACCTTTGAGGTAGTGAAATTGCGCAGCCCTTATCACGCGCTATTTGGAAGGCCGGCTTACGCCAAATTCATGGCTAGGCCGTGTTACGTATATCTACAGTTAAAAATCCCGGGTCCCAAGAAGACCATTACCATACATGGAAATCGAGACATAGCGGCCGAATGCGACGAAGGAGATGCAGCAATGGCCGAGCAGGCCTGTAGAAAAGAAGAACTCAAGCATTACCGGTCTCAAGCAGACCCGGAGGATAGAGCCACATCAAAAAGGCCGAGTACTGAAGGTGAAAGAACAAAATCCAAGGTAACGCAAGCTGCTAAAATGGTGGCCTTAATCGAGGATGATTCCCCCAAGCAATCCGCCGTAAAGGAAGAAGCTACACGGCCGCTCACAACCAGCCAAGTCATGGGAACACTCCACCCGGGTTGGCTAGCAAACCCGGTACTCATCAGGAAAAGGTCGAACATATGGAAAATGTGCATTGGTCAAGCCAGACCGGGACCAGTGCTTATGAAGAACTAAATAATGTAACGGGCAGCAGGTTTCAGACGCGCTCTTTTCCTACCCAGGGTACCTAAGGGGACTGGAAGGTTTTTAACGAGGCGGCCTGCTGATCCAAAATTTCTAGTATCAATAAAGAGATGGTTATCAAGTCCTATATCATTACATCCTGATTACAAGTAAGTAGTATCCATGCGACATCAGTAATTCAGTATCATTAAAAGCGTCAAGTGCATGTAGGTCTTGGGGGTTGGTTGCTCAAGTGACCAACCACTAACCCGAAAGACCCGGCCTTGATGCCTATAAGTTATAAGGGCCGATTATTCGCAAACGAGTACGGCTGCAATCTTATAACTGGACAAAGGAGCCAAATTTTCTTGACTTTTCTTACTTAAGCTCGATGTGACTCGCACTAAAGTGGCATGATTCGTTCGCTTACGATTACAATCAGCCATGAAGCCCAATGGGACTTGCCTGACACTGTTCTCGTATGGATGTAACAACATGGTATCCACGCGAAAGCCGGCTTACAGTACAAGATAGTCAAAAGGGTCATCTAAACCACAAGTTTATGCAGAGTACAAGGCCAAAAGCCGGAAACTCAACAATTATCAAGCATAACTTCAGTATTCACACGGAATGGCTTTAGGCTTGCGACTCGGTAAAAAATAATTTGTTCTCTGAGAAAGGCCACACCCCCATGACTCGGACTTTGGGTCATGGGGACTGGGGGACTTCGAAACAGAAACAAACTATTTGGCTATCGCAGTTCGAAAAACCTCACCATCCGAGTCTTGGGGACTTAAAGAAAAAGTCCACGTATCAAAGCCCCTAGTACTCGGAAAACCGAGTCTTCCGAAGGGAGCCAAAATAGAGAATTGGGTATCGAGAAAAAGTTCAAAGAATAGGCAAGCAATACGGTTATCAAAAGACCAGAAAAGCCACGAAGTACATCACGGGCTAAAAAGTACGTTACAAGGTACGACATCAGTATCAGGGGTGCACAGGCGCACCATCAAAAACATAACAATGTGATTACAAAGCATTACAAGGTATTATGATAATACGGCCCTATTCGGCCTCCTGAGTATGGCCTTCCGGGTCTGAGTCCTGGGTTTGCTGCTTAGCCTTCCTGGCACCCTTACCCGGACTCATTGCATCAGGGCGAACTGGTGGAGGGACGGCTGGTGTAGAGGCAGACGGGCCCGATTTTAACTCGGCCTCCCTCTTCGCAGTCGCTTCCCTCTTCCTGGCCGAGCTAGAAACCCACTTCTCCAAGATATCAAAAGGAGGGGGCGCATCCTCCGTAATAACTTTGCCATCAGCGTCATATGCACTCATAATCGTATTTAGATCCAAGCTATCGGCCAAGGCGGTAGCTGAGGGGCGCACTGCGGCTTGTATGGCTTTGAAATCCTTGGGTGTAAATTTAGAACCGTCAGCCTTGAATTCGGGAAACCCGGATGTTACATTTGCCGGGTCAAGCTTTGGAAAGAAAGCCTTGGCCAGAGTAAAAGCCCGGGTCATTCCAATTCGGCATGATGAGCGTTTCCAGATCTCAATCCACCCAGGCACAGTAGAACAGGCTTGAACAAGATTCTCTTCACCCGGATATACTTCCGTAGGCCACTTCACAGCATCCAATATGAATTTTGTGCCGGCAAAGAAAGTCCGGAGTACAGTCTTGAGGGTTTTAGCCTTAGTAATGGCATTTTCCTCTGGGGCCGCAAGGTTGGCACCTGCAGTCGTAACAAAAGAAAGAGCATATCAGTAATCCCGAGTCTGTTATAATAAATTAAAGACATGAAGCCAATCAGTAGAAGAAAACTTACTGAGCAAGATCTGATAAGTATCGGAAACCTGGTCCGATAGTTTCTTCAGTTCGGTCTGAGCGGCATTGCACTTCTTCTTGTATTTGGACACATCTTTCTTCAAGGTTTTCATGTCGTCCTCAAGGATTTCCCTTCGTTTCATCTCGGCAAGAAGAAGTTGCTCGGTCCTCAGTAAAGTTTCATCAGACCGGGTCATCTGTGCCTGTAAGTAGCAAGGAATGCAAGTATTAGTTGAATTGTATGGAAAGCCGAATGTGGTGTAAAGTACCAAGCATCACTTTTGCAAGTCATACTTGGGACTTGGGGACTAGGTATGCAATATGAGATACAAAGTGACCTTACCTGATGCTCTGCAGCCATGCGCTCCAAGATCTGGCTCTCTGAAGCCTTCATAGTAAGGAGACTATTCATCAACTGATCAAAAGTATCTTTACTCGTATCAGAAGACCCGGGGCCTTGGAAATTCCGGGAAGAAGCTTTCTTCTTAGTAGGAGGCGGAACCCGGGTCATCCGTGTGTCGGAATCCGACGCCCCTTCTTCTTCACCCAAGACGGTGGTTTTGTTCTTATTGCTTGCATGGGAAGCGATGGGATACTCGGCTCCTTGCGTGTCCGGGTTTGGCAGTGACGCTTGTTTTTCAGCGCTGGACGCGGCTGTAGTCTTATCAGCCGGGCTCCCCTTACCCGGGCCCTCGGTCTCCGCTTCCTCTTGATCGCTGACAACGACCGTGGCCCTATAAGGTGTTGTCAGTCAATAGTTAAATACACGGTCAAAAAAGGGTGATGAAATATGGCGGGACATCAGGAAAGGGATCTTACCCGGTATTCACCGCAAAGTCACAAGGGAATCCATCGCTGGACTCGGGAGAAGCTGGAAATTATCAAGTTAGATGTCATATGGGAATGGTTTAAAGAGAATGCCTTGACCCAGAAAAGATAGGGTAATTACCAGCCCGCCGCGGGGGGGTCGATGAAATACCCGGGTTAAGGGCATTATCACCCGGGTGATTCCGAGTTGACCTACGCTTGGGAACAGGCGACTCCTTCAAAGAATGGCCAGTGGAATAACGTCAAGATAGCTCAGGTATATCATTAAGGTAATGTGAATTGAATGCGAGGAGGGGATATGAAACCTTGGAAGTGGCCTCTTGAGCTTTTCTTTTGGATCCGACTTTGGTTGTCGGCTCCGGTTCATCTTCGTCGCTGGCGGATTCTACTTTGCCATCCGAGTCTTCTTCCTCGTCATCCTCTTGTTCTGAATATCATCAAAGTTATGGTTGAAAATGAAGGGGTTATGACGAGTTCAAAGGAATCAAATAAAATTCAAAGAGTACCTTCATCCGAGTAAACAGCCTCTTGCTCCTCGGGACCTTCGGAGCTAGGGGAGGCATTGGTTTTCCAAAAGTCGTCATCAGCCTGAAAGGCGTTAATGCACAGGGTATCAACGGTATCAAGTGGAAAGAATGAAAGTAAAGGCGTCAAAGTCGGGTTTTTACCTTGGGAGCTGGGTTTTCAAGTGTAAAGGGCTCTAACCCGGATATGTTCCGGATTACATCGAGCTTTTCCGTCAAGAAACCCTTGATGGTTTTATGAGTGTCGCCAGCTGCGAAGATGTTGTCGGAATATCGGAGCGGATCAGAAGGTTCCCCTGAATACTCGCACATCAACTTCGTGCGGATGGAATTGGGCTGAATCCTGAAATCAACCCAAGTCTTCACCAGGTTGAGCCCGATGAGGCCTTGGGCTGTAAGAGTGGCAATTTTGGCTAGAAGAGGTTGAATTGCCTCCCTGTCCGGGTCAGGGGCGAAGGCACTAAACTTATCGGAAATATCAAGAAGACCCTCCGAGTAACCCGGCAGTTTCTTTTGACCGGGTGGGGAAGTGTCCTGGCAGTAAAAGTACGAGAGCTGCCAATGCTTGACATGGGAATTGAGGGTGAGGGGTGGCATCAGAGAGTTTTTGCGGCGTTGGATCGAAACCCCGCCGCAAGCGAGAAGCGCCCCATCACCGCTTTCGCGGCATGGTTTGCATTGAAAGAGCTCAGTAAAAAGAGCTAGACTTGGCGGAGTGCACAAGTAAGATTCGGAAAGGACAATGAAATGGGAAATATTTAGCACAGAATTGGGTCCGATATCAAAGACACGAAGGCCGTAGTGGCTAAGGATGTCACGAAAAAAGGGGTGACCCGGTGGTCGAAAACCCCGGGTCACATGTTCCACGAAACAGATTACCTCATCTTTTGTAGGGGTGGGCCGGGTCTCCTTACCCGGCACCCTCCATTGGATATTTTCCTGAGGAGGAAGAATTCCCAGTTCCACCAGCTCCTCTAGTTTGGCCTTTGTGACCATAGACCGTGCCCAGTTGGCAGAAATGGTGTTGGTGGCCTTAGCCTTGGTTGGAGTTTTCCCCTGTTTCTTGGGAGCCATGTGGTGGACCTGCAAAGTACAAAGTAAGAAGAAAATTAAGGCATGGAAGTTGCGAACCGGCCAAGTATAGGCCGTGTAATATAGGGGCATGAAAAATTGCGAGTGATCCGGGTGTTAGCTCGCAGAGCAAAGTTTGAAATTACCCGGGTATCAGGCATTATGGCGAAAATTATGGGATCTAAATGCTGAAGAAGTTTTTTGAAGACAATAAACGGCTTCCTAGGCACTTAACGTGATTAAAAGAAACTAGAAAGGAAAGGTCCAGCCGGGTGATTAATGCAAAGGCGGAAATTTCGGGTAGTTCGAGCCTAGATTGGAAGCTCTATTTTCAGATTTGTGGTGGGAATAACGATTGCGGGCAGTAGGAGAGTGTATTGGAGTATGCGCTTTATCTCTTGTGCATGCTAGAAGAGAATATGGGCAATCTAATTCGGCATAGCCGAGAAATCCGTGTCGGGCAGATTTGGATCTAGTTTGAGGTAAAATCAAAAGTTGCAGGGGCAAATTGATAGGTGTAAAAAGGTTACCGGAGGAGGTCTGAGGGAGGCCTTGCGGAGGCAGATGGCGCAGGCCTGGTGTCCCTTCGCGGTTCTTGACGGGCCGGATGAGGATTCGCCGGCGGACCTTGGCGGCGGCGCGGGGCGAGCAGTGGCGGAGCGAAGCCTCCGGCCGATGAGCTCCGGCGATGCGCGTGGAATTCCCGTGGTGGCGTTCAGTAAGAGAGAGAGCGCGGAAGGAGAAAGGAATGGAGTGGGGGAAATGAGCCGTTAGGGTTCGGGTCACCCCCAAGGGGCCTATTTATAGTGCGGATGGATAAACCTAGCACAGTGAGTGGAAGCCGGGAGTTACGGAGGCAAACGGCTATTAACTTGAGTTTTGGCGAGATATGCGCCAAATATCTTGCAAGGCATCTGGATAAAAAGAATAGGGAAATCAAACCCCGCGATATCAGGATTGGTTATCAAGTATGGAATCTTGGCGTTTTGGACTGGAAAATTGAAAGTGTTTGGAGGAGAAACCCGGGTTACTATATGGCCTCCATGGAGTAAGGCCTAGCTGAATATCAAAGCATCTTAACCCGGCCTTCGTGCACACGTGTGTTCGATGTCTTTTGCAGGGAATAGCGAGCGCTTCAAAGATAATCCTTGAAGCCCAGGCTATTCTGGGGACTACTGACGGGGGGATGATAGCCCGGTAGGCCAAACTCCAAGGAATAAACCCGGCCCAAGGGATGATGTGCAGGATCCGGCTAAGGATAAGGAAACTTGTGAAGGCCCAAGCTTGTAGGCCCAATGACCCGGATTGTGGGTTACTGTAAAGGAAAATTAGGGCTAGTGCGCCGTGTCCGGGTAGGATTCAGGATACGCCTTGTAGAACAAGCCAGGGGGTACGGGTGCTTTATAAACCGACCCCCGGGTCTAGTTTAGGCAGAGATATAGGAACCCTAGAAACATCGTGTGATATCGAGCATCAAGTGTAATCCCAGAGTTGAGTTATTATATCAAGATCGGAGACTCGGCGATTTTGATTGCCGGCTACCGGATCGAATTGCACCATGTTTTCCTCTGAGCTAAACCCTCTCCCAAATACCTGTGTCGTCTTGCCCCAAGATCAGTTACCCCCGGTAACATCTGCCGTGATTATCCCACGACAATACCTTTGACATCCGTCACACCTTGCTACTAATCGCTCCGCATCTGCTAGAGCCGTGAGCCAGAAAAATCCGTGTCGATAAGCTTTAGCCACGAGAGATCTTGTGGATGCGTGATGTCCACAGTCGCCTTCATGTATTTCCTTGAGAATCTGTCGGCCTTCTTTTGGCGCTACGCAGCGCAAAAAGACCCCTGCTGCGCTTCTCTTATATAGTTCCCCGTTGATGATAGAGTATCCCTTTGCTCGCCTCAAAATTTGCCTTGCCAATACCTCCTGCTGTGGTAACTCGCCTAGCGATAGGTAGGCCAAAAACGGTTCTATCCATTCGGGAACAGTGCGTACAGTAGCCACAAGTCCTGAATCCCGGTCTTGATTTGCCAATTCCTCCTCTGACTCGGTTTTAACTGATGGTCGCCATAATTCGTCCAGGAAAACGTTAGGTGGAACCGGCTCTCTGCGCGAGCCGAGTCTAGCGAGCGCGTCGGCTGCCTCATTCTTTCTTTTGTCTATATGTTCCACCTCATACCCGGAAAAACATCCTGCAACCCTATCAACTTCCCTGCGGTATGCTGCCATAGTTGCGTCCTTTCTATCCGAAGTTCCTGATACCTGCTGTACCACAAGGTCCGAATCTCCGAAACACCGTATCCTCTTGACGTTCATCTCCTTAGCTGCCCTTAGGCCGTGCAATAGGGCCTCATACTCGGCCACGTTGTTGGAACAGTCGAAGTGAATTTGTAGTACGTAACTTAATTTATCTCCTTTGGGTGACGTTAGCACCACCCCAGCTCCTGATCCCTCGTATTGCTTAGATCCATCGAAGTGCATGATCCATGACTCGGAATTTGGAACTGTCGTAGTCATGCATGTATGTGTCCAGTCGTTAACGAAATCAATTAAAGCTTGGGACTTGATTGCTGACCTGGGTTCGTAGTTGATGTGATAATCCCCCATCTCTATTGCCCACTTGGCTATTCTTCCCGTCGCGTCCGAGTTTCTGATGATATCCGACATTGGTATTGAACTAACCACTGTTATGGGATGTTCTTGGAAATACGGCTTCAACTTCCGGCTGGCCATAAAGACCCCGAACACCAACTTTTGCCAATGTGGATAGCGCTGCTTTGCTTCTGATAATACCTCGCTGACGTAATAAACTGGCCTCTGAACCGGGTAAACTTTCCCATCCTCTTTGCGCTCCACAACAACTACTGCGCTGACGGCTCGGGGGCCAGCTGCCACGTATAGCAACATAGGCTCTTTAGGACCCGGCGCCGCTAGTACTGGTGCTTCAGATAACTGCTTCTTTAGTGCCTCAAACGCCTCGTCCGCCTCTTGATCCCACACGAATTTATCTGATTTCCGCAAGAGCCGGTACAAGGGTATTGCCTTTTCTCCGAGTCTGGATATGAATCGGCTCAAGGCTGCTACGCAGCCCGTGAGCTTTTGAACATGCTTCAAATTTTCCGGTTTTTTCAGACTCTGGATGGCCTTGATTTTATCCGGGTTTGCCTCGATTCCTCTCTCGGAAACTATAAAGCCGAGTAATTTCCCAGCTGGAACTCCGAACACGCACTTTGTCGGGTTAAGCTTCATCTGGTATCTCCTCAAGTTTTTGAACGTCTCCTTTAGATCATCGATAAATGTCTCCGCCTTTCTGGTCTTGATGACCACATCATCCACATAGGCGTGGACGTTGCGTCCGATTTGGTCCTCGAAGCACTTCTGAATACACCGTTGGTAAGTTGCACCGGCGTTCTTCAATCCAAACGTCATAGTTTTATAACAGAAGGCCCCAAAAGGGGTTATGAATGATGTTTTCTCCCAATCCTCCCTCTTGAGCTTAATCTGATGATACCCGGAATATGCGTCCAGGAAGCATAATAGATCGCTTCCAGCTACTGCATCTATGATCTGATCTATCCTTGGTAGCGCGAACGGATCCTTTGGGCAATGTTTGTTGAGACTCGTAAAATCAATGCACATCCTCCACTCGTTGGTCTTTTTCATCACTAGAACCGGGTTCGCCAACCAATCCGGGTGAAATACTTCCATGATAAAGCCGGCTGCCAATAGCCGAGCGATCTCTTCGCCTATAGCCTTCCTTCTTTCCTCATTCATTTTCCTCAAACCCTGCTTCACGGGCCTGGACTTGGGATCCACATGCAAACTGTGCTCGGCCAGCTCTGTAGGGATACCCGGCATGTCGCTAGGCGTCCAGGCGAACACATCTGCATTTGAACGAATAAACTCCACAAGCGCTTCCTCCTGCTCTTTTCCCAAGTTAGACCCTATGGTGTCTTGCGCTGCCTTGAATTTTGCTCTCTCATCCTCGGTATTCGGCTTTTTCAAGGCTGTTCTATCATCCGGATTTACTTGAGACCGGTAATATTCGAGTTCTTCCTTTCTGCATGCTTGCTCAGCCATAACCGAATCCCCTTCATCACACTCGGCCGCTATATCCCGGTTCCCATGTATGGTGATGGTCCGTTTAGGGCCCGGGATCTTTAGCTGCAAATACACGTAGCACGGCCTAGCCATAAATTTTGCATAAGCCGGTCTTCCAAACAGCGCGTGATAAGGACTGCGCAATTTGACCACCTCGAACGTGAGCCACTCAACTCGATAATTATCCGTCGATTCTCCAAAAGCAACCTCCAAGGTGATCTTTCCCTCGGGGCTCGCCGAGTGACCCGGCACGATCCCATGAAAGATTGTCGAACTTTTCTGTAACTGGGACTCTTTGAGACTCATCCGTAAGAAGGTTTCCCAATAAAGGATGTTGATGCTACTTCCACCGTCCATCAGGACCCTCTTCAATTCGTAACCATTAACCTGTGGAGCAACCACCAATGCCAAGACTCCTGGACGCTCTACTTTTTCCGGATGATCTCTTCTATTCCACGTTACTTCTTGTTCTGCCCATCTAAGGTATCCCGGCGCGGCCGACGAAACCGAGTTTGCCGCTTGCTTTAATGTCTCTTTGTCCCTGCTAGAAGTTCCTGTAGTATGCACATGATACTGTACTTTTAAATTAGGCGTTCGTACCATACCTACGAAGATGTTGATCCGGCCGATCGTCACCATGGATCCGGACTCGAGGTGATCCGACTCTGGCCCCCAGCCGGAATCGTCCACCATCTTTTCTCCTTTGTGGTCGATGTAGATTTCGCCGACGACAAAATTCTCCATGCTCTTCCGAGCTTCTCCCGTGATGTAAACACCTTTGGACGCACGCCCCACGGTGGGCGCCAACTGTCGTGGGATAATCACGGCAGATGTTACCGGGGGTAACTGATCTTGGGGCAAGACGACACAGGCGTTTGGGAGAGGGTTTAGCTCAGAGGAAAACATGGTGCAATTCGATCTGGTAGCCGGCAATCAAAGTCGCCGAGTCTCCGATCTCGATACAATAACTCAACTCTGGGATTACACTGGATGCTCGATATCAAGCGATATTGCTAAGGTTCTTAGATCTCTGCCTAAACTAGACCTGGGGGTCGGTTTATAAAGCACCCGTACCCCCTGGCTTATTCTCCAAGGCGCGTCCTGGATCCTACCCGGACACGGCGCACAAACCCTAACTTTCCTCTACAATAACCCATGATCCGGGTTGCTGGGCCTACAAGTTCGGGCCTTCCACAGGTTCCCTTATCCTTAGCCGGATCCCGCGCAGCGTCCTTTGGGCCGGGTTATTCCTTGGAGTTTGGCCTACCGGGTTATCATCCCTCCATCACTTCCGGTCCCCTTAGGTACCCCGGTAAGGAAAAGAGTGCGAAAGAAACTTGTTGCTCAACAGTTTACACCAAGGTTACATCATCTAGAAGTAGTTGCGAAATGAAACTAGGGGGTTCATCGATCCAATTACAAATAATCTCTTTACTAAAGCCTTCTCTAGCTATGGAATGAGCCACCTTATTGCAGCTTCTATTGCAATGTTTAAAATAGACCTTACCAATCGATGCAATGGTAACAAAACAGTTTGAATAAATGGCAGTGGCATCATTCCAAAGTTGATCATATCTTGAACAATAGTTAATAACTTCAGTAGAGTCACATTCCTCTTCGAATAAACAGTTCCCTGTCTGATTAGCCAAGTCCAAACCATGCTTCATAGCTAGGGCTTCCGCAATCGAGGCAGAAGCAACATGAGGGATATATGCACATGAGGCTGCGACAAAAACTCCCCTGTGGTTACGAATAACCGCACCAGTTGCCCCTGTGTGAGAAATCTCGTCGAAGGCTGCATCGACGCTCAGTTTCAAATAATTTGCCTTTGGTCTGGTCCAAGATACTTTATCAGGCACACAATCAGTAGTAGTTTTGGCTGCGCCATTAGCTACCATAGCCCTAATGGAAGTGGCACATGACCTGATCGGAGGTATTTTTTCACCATGTGATGACGCCCTGCGTAACCACCGGATGTACCAGACCGTAGTAGCCATTGTTTCAGCAATTTTGATGTTAGGAAAATCCGGGCTGAGAGAAGAATTAACAGACAGTAATTTTTCAAGGGCCACGTTCCCAGAACCAGCACCCATGCATGCGGTATTGATCTGATTCTCCAACTGTAACGAGTTCCACAGCTGAGCATCCCTATTGCACCGAAATGCCATGTGCATAACATCTTCGGGCTCTAAGCTACAGATTGGGCAATTATCAGAATCACTAATATGTCGCGCGGCCAAAACAGACTTTATTGGAACAATACCATTCAATAACCTCCAGCATAAAATTTTAATTTTTGCTGGAACATTAAGCTTCCATAGCACCTTCCAGATCAAGTTACCAATGGCTGTCCCTTTTATGAGATTTCTACAATTTTGACCATTGAAAAATTGATGTCTCCATTCCATATGATAAGCGGACCGGACTGAGAAAAATCCATTCTTATTCCCTTGCCATGCAATAAAATCATCAAAATTATTCAAATTCAGCGGAATTTCCAAAATTCTCCTAGTATCCTCATGATTAAAGTTACTAGTGATCAGATCAGAGTCCCAATTCCCCGTGGTAGGATCAATTAGTTCACTGACACGAGACAGAACGCAATTGCCCCGAACAGTAACCACTCTCCTCGTGTTGCTTGTTGGTAACCATGGATCGTTCCAGATGTTTATAGAATCACCATTACCAACTCGCCAAATATAGCTCCTCTTGAAAGTTTGAATACCTGCAACAATGCTATGCCAAGTAAAAGATACACCAGCCTTTGCTCCAGCTTTTAAAATATCTCCTGATGGATAGTACTTAGCTCTCAAAAATTTTACGCATAAAGAATCTGGGTTTGAGATTAATCTCCACACTTGTTTTGCTAGCATTGCCAAATTAAAGGAGTGATGATCACGAAACCCCATACCACCTTCCCTTTTAGGGAAACAAAGCTTCCACCATGCATACCAATGCATTTTTTTCCTTGGTCATCATCACCCCACCAAAATTGAGCAATCACATCTGTGATCTTCTTGCAAACTTTTTTTGGGATTAAAAATACAGACATAGCATAAATTGGAATTGATTGGGCCACTGCCTTAAGAAGAATTTCTTTACCTCCAATTGATAGAAATTTCTCCTTCCATCCCTTAATCCTTTGCATGACCCTCTCCACAAAGTGCATGAAACAATCACTTCTGTCAGCACCAACCAGTGCTGGGAGACCCAAATATTTTTCAGAGAGAGCTTCATTACCAATATTGAGAATAGAACAAACCTCTTCCCTTTGAGTAATATTAGTATTTGGTATGAAGAAAATGCTTGACTTGGCAACACTAATAAGTTGTCCCAAATTTGCAAAATAATTATCAAGAACTTGTTGCAATGAGGTTGCATTGCTCGAATCTTCTTTCAAGAGAATTAAAGAATCATCAGCGAATAATAGATGCGAAACTGATGGTGCATTCCTGCACACTCTAATCCCTTCAATACCAGCAACCTCCTCAGGTTGCAATAAACAACTTGATAATCCTTCTGCACAAATGAGAAATAAATATGGGGATAGGGGATCCCCTTGTCTGATGCCTCTAGTTGGGATAAATGATTCAGTCATTTGAGAGTTATATCTAATTTGATAAGAGACCGAGGATACACAAGACATAATTAGATCAACCCAATGATGATGAAAACCAAATCTTAATAGCATCCTTTCCAGAAAGTTCCATTCAACTCTGTCATAGGCTTTGTGCATGTCAAGTTTCACCGCACAATAAGCAGATTTTCCTTTCTTTGTATTTTTTATCTTATGAATACACTCATAAGCCACGAGCACATTATCAGTAATGAGTCTTCCCGGGACGAAAGCGCTTTGAGTAGGCGAAATAATCTCGGGGAGAATTTGTTTGAGTCTAGCTGCCAACATCTTTGAAATAATTTTATAAACCACATTGCAAAGAGAGATAGGACGGAATTGAGATACCTCCTCTGGGGATTCTGTCTTAGGGAGAAGCACGATAACAGTATCATTCCATCCATGCGGGATCTCCCTGTTGTTGATAGCTGAAGGGAATATGCCCGAGAGGCAATAATAAAATGGTTATTATCTTATTCCTTGTTTATGATGAATGTTTATTTCTCATGCTAGAATTGTATTAACCGGAAACGTTGATACATGTGTGCTTAATAAACAAACAATGGTTCCTAGTAAAGCCTCTCTTTTAACTAGCTCGTTGATTAATAGATGATCAAGGTTTCCTGATCATGAACATTGGATGTTATTAATAACGGGGTCATGTCATTAGAAGAATGATGTGATGAACATATACCCAAAGAGAATATAGCAATGCGATCAAGTCATTTAGTTTACATTGTTATATCAAACACACGAAGTAACTTATTCCTTAGACCTTGAGATCATGTCAATCACTGATACCGGAAGAGTGCTTTGATGGCATCAAACGTCACACCGTAACAGGGTGACTATAAAGGTGTCGTTAAGTATTCGGAAAGTATTAGTTGAGGATCATGGATCAAGAGTGGGATTTGTCCATCCAAATGACGGAGAGATATACTCTGGGCCCTCTCGGTGATATCACATCGAAACCGCTTGCAAGCACGTGATATGATCACAAGGATGTTATATCACGGGAACGAGAAAAGAGTACTTGTCGGTAACGAGATTGAACAAGGTATGGTTGATACCTATGATCGAATCTCGGACAAGTAAAATATCGCGAGACAAAGGGAATAGTTCACGGCGTTGTTGGTTCACACGATCACGAGAGTCATCGTTGAATATATAGGAGTCATCACGGATCTCCAGATCCCGCTGTTGATTATTGATCGGAGAGGAGTCTCGATCATGTCTATCTTATTCGCGAACCGTAGGGTGACACACTTAAGGTTCGATGACGCATTTGAGAGGATACGGAATATCGAAGAATATTTTGGACAGCATCGAAATTGTTTCGGGGAAAATTGAAATAGTTCAAGGGGTTTTTCGTCGAATGGTTGTTAATAGAATTAACAAATGATTCGAGGTGCTTTATGCAAATGTTTGTTAATAGAATTAACAAATGCTGAAATAAAGAAATAAAAATGTTTTATTGATTTATTAAAGAAAAACTCTTGGATTTTCTAAGTGGGGTTTAAAGGAAAATGAGTGGGTGTGAGTGGAGTGTCCACTCACATCATGAGGGAAGAGGTGGGGGCACACCATGGGGCTGGCCGCACCCCCCTTGGGCTGCCTCCCCCCTCTCCTATAAAAGGAGGGTGAGAGCTCTCCCTCCTCCACACACTTGGCCACTTCCTTTTCCCTCCACCCGCTGCTCCATTTCATGGTCTCCGGCTTGGCGAAGCCCTGACCGTGGGATTCTTCACCACCACCACGTCATCGTGCTGCTGGAGTTCCGAGGGATCCTCTACTTCCGCGCCCCGCTGGAACGAGGGAACGGAGGTCGTCATCAACCGTACGTGTGACCGATCACGGATGCACCGCCGGATTGCGGTGCCCATCTTCTCGCTATCGGGATCGGTGTGAGTACGACTACACCAACAACGAGATTTGATCTCGTACCACTTTGAGTCTTCGAGGGTATGTGTTCTCCTTAACCCTCTTGTTGCCCGTTGCACTTCGTCTCATAGATTAGATCTTGGCCTTTCGGGTATCTCTCGCGTAGGAAAATTTTTTGTTTTCTATGCAACGAACCCTTCAGTGGTATCAGAGCCGGATCTATGCGTAGATGTTTTGTACGGGTAGAACACATAGGTGTATGTGGGCGTTGATGATCATGTTATTACCTCCTTGATTATTTTATGATCTTAGTGGCATAGTGGGATGAAGCGGCCCGGACTAACCTTACATGTCCACGTACATGAGACTTGTTCCACAACTGACATGCAACTTGTATTGCATAAGTGGCTTGCGGGTGTCTGTTTCTCCTACTATAGTTAAGATCTAATCTATGAAGGGTTGTTAAAAATGTGTTTATCAACGTTGTGGTTGATGTTCGTAGGTATGAACGGTTCTATCCTCGAAAGCCCTAAGCCACGTAAAATATGCAAAAATAAATTAGAAGCGTCTAACTAGTTTTTTCTGGGCATGTGATGTGATATGGTCAATATTACAAATTTGATTATGAGATGATCTATTTTGTAAATTATTGATATACCGGAAGGTATCCATATGGTTGTCTTCTTATTGATGGACAATCAAGTTTGGGGTACCGTGGTACTTGGTACCACGCCGGTGGAATGATTGAGATCATACCATAATGCACATGATGGAGATCAAGTGCAAGAAGGACCATATCATATCACGTTATCCTTTCATGTGATGTTTGTGATGTTAATCCTTTTATGCATCTTGTTTTGCTTAGATAACGACGGTAGCATTATAAGATGATCCCTCTCACTTAATATCAAGATGATAATGTGTTCTTCCTTAAGTATGCACCGTTAAGAAAGTTCGTCGTTTCGAGACACCACGTGATGATCGGGTGTGATAGACTCAACGTTCGCATACAACGGGTGTTTTCAAGCCTAGCATGTACAGACATGGCCTTGAAACACACGCAATACTACGGTTCTACTTGGCGAGCCTAGCATGTACAGACATGGCCTCGGAACACGTAACCGAAAGGTAAAGCATGAGTCATATGGATGATATGATGAACATGTCGATGTTCGCCTTTGAAGCTACATCATCTCACGTGATGATCGGTTTTGGTGTAGTGAATTTGGTTTGTGTAATCACTAAAGACGACTAAGAGGGATGTTGTTTTTGAGTGGGAGTTCATGGTTTAATTTTGAATTAACTTGAACTTATTTATCATGAACAACTAATCAAAGTGAATTTGCACAACTTGTAGTATTCATTGGCATCCACATAACTACCTTACACTTAGATTGTTAATTGAGATATAACTGTTATGATCTGGTAAATACCATTCTAAGATTGGTACCGTATTAGTGAAATTTAAAATTGAGTCCTATTGTAGATTTTTGGTATTTCCTACCTAGCTCCATATGGTTAATGGTTGATTGATCTAGAGAGCAAACCAATTCCTATTTAGAATCCAGAGTCATGGTTGCTTCCTTATTACTTTATCTTCAAAAGAGTGTTTTGTTGATCAAGGTGATTTAGGAACTGAAAAGAGTTGTTTTCAGAAACAATGAAATGAAAGATATATTGATATCTAGAAACTTATTTGTGGCAACATGACTGAGTATAATTTAGCGTGACAATGTTTGCTTATATTATCTGAATATATGCAATGATTGAAGACGCTAGGCGTTTGAATATTCCAAGAAGTTGGGCGCTAAAAATTATCCTCTAAATTCCTTCCTTCGAGCTATAGTAGCTTAATCATAAAATTGTTATGATGGGATGGATTAAAAGTATGTGTAAAGTCGTTTACCTTACTTGGAAATTGCTAAGAGTGGAATCTAGAAGAATATTATTAATATGGTGATATTAGTAGAACAATCAAACTCAAAGTATGACTCAATGGGTGATAGTATATGACTAACACGCCAAAGAAAATGAGCTAGTAAGACTAGCATTGTTTGATGTTGAATGATTCTTCTATAAAGGAAAAGGAATATTGAAAATAGAATTACAAAAAGATATATGGCAGAAAAAGAAGATAACTGGAAAGTCCAGCTCAGGAGTATATGCTTGATATACAAGTTATATATGTATTACTAGTTAACAAAGTATTTTTGGGTATTTTGATACCACATTGGTTGGTATGAGTTGTCATACAAAACAACGCAATGAAAGAAATACAAGGGCCTAAAAGGAACTAGTAATAGATGTGGAATCGATTATGACAAGAACATAAACAAAGTGTTATTGTGTTCATTGTCGTATCGAACCAACCAGTCAAGATTTATTTGAAGAACTTAATAATTTGTTATTTTGTTCTAGTCTTTTGTGAGAACAAATGAGATTGTTCAAACTATGATCATATTCCATAATTGATGGATATGTTAATATAAATCATGTTGGTAAAGTAAACATCTATAAGACTAAATGCTAAACGTTGCAAGACGTTGAAGTGTTTCACTTAAATTGTGGCACCACCATTTTAGTTCATATCGGAAAGGAAAACATGAAGGAACTCCATATTAATGGACTTCCGGAGTCATTTTGTTTTGAATAAATTGACGCTTGTGAAACCTCTTCCAAAAGATGACTAGAATTCCGTTCTTAGGCCAAAGTAGAATGGACGACTAATTTAGTGGAGATTATACATATTGATGTATATAGTCCATTATGTGTAGTCATGTATGGTGGATTAATTTTTCCTTCATAAAATTCTGTCGATGATTTAAGTAGATATGTGAGTATATCTATTTAAAGAAAACGGAGTTTGACATTTTGAATTGGTTCAAAAGGTTGTTAATATGAAGTTAAAATCATTGTAACAAGATAATCAAGTATTTATGATTGGATCATAAAGGATAAAGTTTGAGTTACAAGTTTAGCAAAACATCTGAGAAGTTGCAGAATTGTTCTACAACTTATACTTCTCGAATACCCCACATTAGATTGGAGTATTCAAGAGACAAAAATCAAACTTTGTTTGACATGGTAAGATTAATAAAATTGCCATTATAATTTTGTAGTTTATACATTAGTGACAACCGTTTTTCCACTGAAAAGAGCACCATCATGATCCGCTGAAATTGACAACATATAAGATATGGTTTGGGTAGTGACCCGAATTGTCACTTTCTTAAGTTTTGGTATGCATAGCATGTGTAAAATGTTTACAACCAAAATAGGATAAATATATGTTTATAAGGTTATCCCAAATAAAGCATTGGGTATTTCTCCTGTCACCGAACCAAAAGACAAATGTTGTTTGTCAGAAAGGGTTGATTTCTCGAGAAAGTAGTTCTTGCGAAACAAGTGAGTGGGAGCACAGTACAAACTCAACGAGGTTAGAGAATCTTCGTTATCATGTCAAGAGTAGCGCAGCACTGGAAGTTGTTCCGGGGTTTACTATTTTGACTAAGTAGAAGACACTACAAATGTTGTAGATACTTCAAATGAGTTTGCGAGCTGTACCAGAAAAGTCCAAAAACTTTGTACTTAGAACAACTTGTGGTTTAAGTGTAAAGTGTTGTTTTGACAACAAAAGGACCTGGACCTTATAAAGGAAGCAAATGATGGGCCCTGGCTTCGTAAAATTGACTATGAGTCATTATATCCGCCATAGTATCCTTGTATGAATATCAAGTATGTGACTTGGTAGTCCTTCCGATAGGCATGATGCCTAGCGATAGCAAAAGGGTCTATATAGCGACAAAGACATGGATTTTACATCTTATTAAAATTGTACTTATCGAAAAGTTGTTTTCGACGAAGTTCAAAGAGTTAACTACTACAAGATTTTGATCTTCCGTGGTGATGCTTTAGTTTTTGCGGATAGTTCTAGCAAAAGGTTACATATTATGATATGGCAGTTGAATAACAAAACCAACTCTCCTCTCAAGGAAGTTTTATCAAGGATGTGTACTTGACACAGTCTGAGAGTTTTGTAAAATTCAAAAAGGTTGCTAGAAAGGTATGCACACTTCAATGGTTGAAGTGAGCATAACGAAGTTGAAATCTTTACCTTAATGAAGTTATCAAAAGAGTTTGATTCCATCATGAACGATAAAGATGCTTGTAAAGTTACAAGAAATTAAGTGGGAGCGCTATGACATATTTCCAATACTTTATGTAGATGACATATGGTTGATTGGAAAATATGTATTTTAAATTAACACGGTTAAGATTTTCATATTGATGAAAGGCTTAGAAGATATTGGGCATCGATATCTATAAAAGATGGATTGAAGCGCCTGATATGATTGAAGCCAAATTACATACATGAAATATTGAAGTAAGTCAATATAAAATTGATAAGAAGGAGTTCTTGTCACATGGAAAATAATTGAGCAAGATTCATGTGTTTTGACACATGATGAGCATCATTGAAATTGAGATTTCTAAGTAATGTTTCCATGCTATGTACACAACCAGATGAGTCCTATACTATAAATGTTATAGCAGGATAATTCATATGATGATTAGACAACAGTGGGAGAGATCCTTGTGTCATTTTAGAAATGCTAAGGATATGTTTTCCTATATAGTAATGACAAAATATTAGTTGTAATATGTTACACTAATAGTCTTGTCATTTATTCAAGAAGTTTTATCTCAATTAAAATGTGTGATGAAGGGTAGCACAATAGGATGGAAGAAAGTTCCATGCTGGATTTGAAAGAGTTTCAAAATTGAAATATTGTGACAAATACTACAACAAAGGCTAAAGTATATCGTTGTGTTGACAACTGATTATAAGCGTATTTTGTGTCAAGGAGTTCTTTATTGAACTTGGTGAATTCCCAAGAATGCTGAAACTATGAAGCTACATTTTCACAATGTTAGTAACATCAGTTTAAGCTGAGGAATTAAGGTATCACCGGAACTTGGTGAATTTCCAAGAATGCTAACACTATGAAGCTACATTTTCACAATGTTAGTGACATCAGTTTAAGCTGAGGAATTAAGTTTTCACAAATTGACCATATATATACAAAGCCATCTCATTAGAGAATGAGTGATGCGTGTAGACGCAAAGAACATGCAAATACAATAGGACCTGAACAGTTCAGATCTTTTTGATAATGTTTACCACATGCGAAGCATGGTAATAACACTGGAACGCCATATGTGTTAAGTGCTTACAGACTAGATTATTGACTCTAGTGCAAGTGGGAGACTGAAGGGAATATGCCCGAGAGGCAATAATAAAATGGTTATTATCTTATTCCTTGTTTATGATGAATGTTTATTTCTCATGCTAGAATTGTATTAACCGGAAACGTTGATACATGTGTGCTTAATAAACAAACAATGGTTCCTAGTAAAGCCTCTCTTTTAACTAGCTCGTTGATTAATAGATGATCAAGGTTTCCTGATCATGAACATTGGATGTTATTAATAACGGGGTCATGTCATTAGAAGAATGATGTGATGAACATATACCCAAAGAGAATATAGCAATGCGATCAAGTCATTTAGTTTACATTGTTATATCAAACACACGAAGTAACTTATTCCTTAGACCTTGAGATCATGTCAATCACTGATACCGGAAGAGTGCTTTGATGGCATCAAACGTCACACCGTAACAGGGTGACTATAAAGGTGTCGTTAAGTATTCGGAAAGTATTAGTTGAGGATCATGGATCAAGAGTGGGATTTGTCCATCCAAATGACGGAGAGATATACTCTGGGCCCTCTCGGTGATATCACATCGAAACCGCTTGCAAGCACGTGATATGATCACAAGGATGTTATATCACGGGAACGAGAAAAGAGTACTTGTCGGTAACGAGATTGAACAAGGTATGGTTGATACCTATGATCGAATCTCGGACAAGTAAAATATCGCGAGACAAAGGGAATAGTTCACGGCGTTGTTGGTTCACACGATCACGAGAGTCATCGTTGAATATATAGGAGTCATCACGGATCTCCAGATCCCGCTGTTGATTATTGATCGGAGAGGAGTCTCGATCATGTCTATCTTATTCGCGAACCGTAGGGTGACACACTTAAGGTTCGATGACGCATTTGAGAGGATACGGAATATCGAAGAATATTTTGGACAGCACCGAAATTGTTTCGGGGAAAATTGAAATAGTTCAAGGGGTTTTTCGTCGAATGGTTGTTAATAGAATTAACAAATGATTCGAGGTGCTTTATGCAAATGTTTGTTAATAGAATTAACAAATGCTGAAATAAAGAAATAAAAATGTTTTATTGATTTATTAAAGAAAAACTCTTGGATTTTCTAAGTGGGGTTTAAAGGAAAATGAGTGGGTGTGAGTGGAGTGTCCACTCACATCATGAGGGAAGAGGTGGGGGCACACCATGGGGCTGGCCGCACCCCCCTTGGGCTGCCTCCCCCCTCTCCTATAAAAGGAGGGTGAGAGCTCTCCCTCCTCCACACACTTGGCCACTTCCTTTTCCCTCCACCCGCTGCTCCATTTCATGGTCTCCGGCTTGGCGAAGCCCTGACCGTGGGATTCTTCACCACCACCACGTCATCGTGCTGCTGGAGTTCCGAGGGATCCTCTACTTCCGCGCCCCGCTGGAACGAGGGAACGGAGGTCGTCATCAACCGTACGTGTGACCGATCACGGATGCACCGCCGGATTGCGGTGCCCATCTTCTCGCTATCGGGATCGGTGTGAGTACGACTACGCCAACAACGAGATTTGATCTCGTACCACTTTGAGTCTTCGAGGGTATGTGTTCTCCTTAACCCTCTTGTTGCCCGTTGCACTTCGTCTCATAGATTAGATCTTGGCCTTTCGGGTATCTCTCGCGTAGGAAAATTTTTTGTTTTCTATGCTACGTTCCCCTTCAATAGCAAGTAAGACAACATTGGTAATATCCTCCCCAATCAGATGCCAATTTTTTTTTAAAGAAGATGGCATGTAAACCATCCGGACCCGGTGCTTTAAATCCCCAATACTGAACACCCCTTGCTTCACATCTTCGGGGGAATATTGCTTCAACAAATTAACATTCATCTCCGTTGTAACTTTCGGTTGGATCTTCTCTAGAAATTGTGGGTATGTATCCATGATCTCAGCAGAAAATAGATTAGTGAAATAAGAAAGAATCAAGGGGTTTAGCCCAACAGTACCTTCAACAAAATCGCTCGTGGCATTTTTCAGTTTTCTGATCTGATTTTTCTTCTTTCTCGCGGATGCATATTTATGGAAAAAATAAGTATTTCGGTCACCGTATTTAATCCAATTTGCACGTGATCTCTCGCTCTAATGAATTTCTTCTTGTTCAAGAAGATTCTCAATATTTTTAGCAAGAAAATGCTTCTCTTGATCACTGTCATCCGAAACAGGCCCCCTCATAAGCCTGTCAAGCTCACGTTGGGCCGCGCGGAGCCGCTCTTTGGGCTTTTTTTAGCACAGATCGATCCCACGCATGAAGCCCAGAATGCATGGTTTTCAAATTTTGAAGAACGTCCATTGAATTACCTTGGTCTTTAGCTTTCAACCATTCAGAATTAACCACATCCCGAAAACCCTCTTCTTTAAACCACTTAGCTTCGAAGAACAATTGTTTAGGCCCCTGTGATCCATAATCAGTCGCCCAATAATCCGTGTCAAGCATTATAGGTCTATGATCAGAGTGATTGTACTCAAGATTTATAACAGCAGCATCCGAAAAGTCCACCCTCCAAGCTGAATTACTAAGTGAAAACGTCACCAATAAAACCCAAATCAGACAAGTCGCAATCCTCAAGAGTTTTGTGGAAAGCTTCCAAATATTTGCTGGATCTTTGCCTCCCTCCTTCCTTCTCATAGGAATAAAGAATTTCATTCAGATCACCCATGATCAGCCAAGGTAAATTATTCCGTTGATGAAGAGAACGAATTATGTCCCATGTTTTGTATTTTTCCGTCCATTTAGACTCTCCATACATCCCTGTGAATCTCCGTATCTTATTATTATTTCCCTCCACTTCCACATCAATGTAATTTGGATGGGAGAAAACTTGTGAAATTTTTACTTCCTTCTTCCAAAATCGGATAACACCTCCACTTCTATCACTAACATGCTGCACTATCTTAAAATCCATGTGGATTCTTCTCCTTAAACACTCAGCCGGAAAAATTTCGAGGTGGGTCTCCGACAAAAACACCACCTCGGGGTTGTAGCGCCTCAAGACATCCAGAAGCGCACGAATTGCCGCGTCATTACCCAACCCGCGACAATTCCAGGATATGATTTTCATTGCGTCCGGACGGGTCTCTCCCTGGAGCCCGCCGATCCAATTGAGTTGTTAGAGGAAGCCCCCTCCTTTTTTGATTTCTTCTTTGCCTGATTCTCTTTTTGAGTTTCAGAAACAATCATACTGTTACCTTGTTGCTCATCATAAGATTGCATGTCGCCAATTTCTTTTACTCCTGTTCCCTCAACCGTTGTGATCACTGCCTTCTCCAGATTATCCATGTCAATTCTCCTTTTAATGCCATTATCCGTACCTCTCATCTCCTCCATCTCTGTATCCTTCTTTTTTAGAGGACTAGTGGTTGTGTCAATTAGAGCATCATCATTGGTTATTTTCTGAGTAGTTAACGGGATTGCATTATAGCGCCAGCTTGTATTATCTTTCCTATCATTAGGACTGAAACGTCCCCTTCCTCCTGGCGATCTGCCTCTGCCTCCTCTCAGACCACGGTTATCGGATGTAGATCTGCCTCTCCATGTTTCAAAATCCGCTCTTAAGAAATACCCCCATTTAATTTCATCCGCAGTGTGTTCCCCTGTACCGCATTCAGTGTGAATATGGCCAAAAAGACCACAAGCACCACAAAATTTCGGGATTTTCTCGTATTTAACCGCATAGAATTCTCGTTGCCCACCACGAGATACAGTGACGAATCTGGCCAAAGCCTTCCTCACATCCAGTCTAACTCTAACCCTGACAAAATTTCCGGCTCCATGAACATTTATCTCCACTTCTTCTACTTTCCCAACCTTCTTCTCTGTCAAATTCGTAATCAACGACATTTTCCTGTATCCGATGGGAAGTTTATAGATTTGTAGCCAAACAGCTATGTAATTTAAGTCTATTGAATCCGTGGGTGATAATCCGTCATATGCTTCGATGGAGACAGCGTTCTGACGAAACAACCACGGGCCACCTTTTTCCACATTCAACCAATCACCTAGACAGAAGCATTGCACCGAGAATAAATTCTTCTCTAGTGGCGTGATCACGATCTCTTTCGCCGGACTCCAAGCGATCAACATATGTTTCTCGAAGGTCTGAGTGCTATAGAAATTCTCTGTATGTACCTTTGCTAACGCAGTCCACTTCATGCCCTCCTTCGGAGCCTCGTCTTCATCCTCGAACACGAGATCATCAATCTCGTTGTCATCGATTCGCAGCCTAAGCAGCATATCATCCAAATCCTCCTTCCTTGTTACCGATTCACTTGCGTGGCTCGATTCCTCTGATTCTGCCATGAGAAACTTGCACGCCAAAAACCCTAGATGGTTCACGACCCGGGCTCTGTTGTTTTAGGCGAGCGAAAGCCGTACCCTCCACCGAAAAACTAATGAGGAGCGAGGTTATGGAGAGGGACTCCGGAGCAGAAAACTACCGGAGGGAGAACAAACTCCTCGCCGGATCAGAGCCGGGCACGGGAGTCGAGAACCCTAATCACCCCCGGAGGCGGCGGTTAGGTCAGAAAAACCTTTTTTGCTCTAAAAGTACCGAACCATTTCCACCCACCCCTGGTTGGGTTAGTTTGGTTTGAAAAAGAAAGGAAAAAAAATAAAAATAAAATAACCGTGATTTCTTAGTCCACGTGAATGGCTTTCCAGATCGAGTATGGACAAACAGCGATTCACCAGCAGAGCTTAATACTAGGACACACTGCATGCATGCACGGCGGCGGGGGCACTCGATACGCGCAAGTCTACTTCAGCAATGAACCCTTTGCCCAAAAAAAAGTGTTCTTTTCTTCCTAATTAATCCCCGTTCCTTAATTTCCACCTTGCAAAGAAAGCCCTTGATTCGCGTGCGTGTACAGGAGGAAGCAATGCTATCCCAGTTGGACCAGATCGTGGCACATCCTTGCCTGCTGATACCAAAACAAAAGTTTTCCCTGTAGGTATTAATTACCGATGGCCTGCGCGCGCTTGTTTTTGCACGATCCACGCGCAGGACGATACTACCTTCCTCCCTCGATCCACGTGAGAAGATGGCGGCAGAATAATTCCTCGTGGGTACACGCGAAATAGAGGCAGAGTTGCAGTTCCGGCGAACGCGCGATCTAGATCCGATACCAATGCAAGAAATTAGGGTTTGGAGCTAATTCGGTCTACCCGTGTTCCTGTGACTTACCGGTGGTGCCGCTCACAATACATATTTGAGGCTAGAGGGTGGGACTTTCATGTATATATACTCCAAATTTCAGATTATTCAATCTATTTCTAAATAGGATTTGTGACATGTTAAACCAACCACAATAATTAACAGCCAATTACCGAGCTTATTACTGATACACAATTAGGTCCCAAACAGGCATGTGTATACAAAATCAAACTCGCATGCTTTAACAATCCATAGAGCCAATCCTACTGGCATTCCACTTTATACAGTTTCCGGGTATAATTTCAGCGTATTAATATACGCCGTGTTCCAGTATATATGGTCGTACCAACTTCCTCAAATATTCCATGATATTTCCACATTGAACTTTAATTCCGGACGATATAGTAGCAATATAAAAATGTTGTAAGACATAAATTCCTACACATTGCTCTTCAAGAGTGTGATTTGCAGGATTTTGCTGATCGCCTGCCGCTTTTTTTATGTTAAACTCGGGTCATGGATCGGAGCTCGGCCTGAGTGATGAAGATGCCATGGAAACCGTACGGGACACGCCTGGGCAGCTGCACTTCCGCGACGATATCTAGGTCCGGCGAGCGTGCGTCCATGACAACGAACCGGCTGTCTCGAGTGGCCTCGTTGTGCACGTAGCACACCACGTATCCGTCGTCCTCGTTGCCATTGCCGTCGACATGGTCGGGGACAAAGAGTGGCTCCCCGGCGAAGCACCCTGGACCGAAGTCACGCCGAGCAACAGTGCAGTCGCCGTCCCCGGCTCCGGCGCGGCCAAAGTCCAGCTTTGCCACCCCGCCGATCCTAGGCATGGGGTCGCAGACGCCGAAGTAGCCGTAGCGGTTTGGCCGGCCAAGGCGACCTGGGTGGATGACGCCCAGCTCGAGGTTCTCCGCAGAGAGCGGCGTGCGGGAGACGGTGCCGGTGCGAAGATTTATGCGCACCATCTCGACGCAGGCGTGGACCAGGTCCATGCGGTCCAGCACGTGCTCGAAGGGCGTCATGTTGGGCGCCACCAGCACCAGCTCCTCGCCGCCGGCCTCCTCCCACGCGTTCACGGAGTGCAGCATGTTGAAGCCCGGCACCTCGAACCACCGCATCTCTGACTCATCCGTGGCGTGCCGGGGAAGCACCCCGAGCCGGGGCACCTTGCCGGGGTCCGCCCCGACCAGGGCGCCGTTCGCCATCACCATGGCCATGGGTTTGATCACCATCTGTGTCTCCGGGAAGATGGCATACCGCTCCGTCACGGCGAAGTCGTGCAGGAAGTGCGGCTGCTTCACGGAAAATATGGGCACGTCGGCGGCCTTGTTCCCGGCTGAGTCGAATCGGAAGTAGGTGAGGAATGGCGGGTCGAGGTCGTAGTGGAATGCGAAGAGCTCGCCGGTGATGGGGTCCTTCTTGGGGTGCGCGGTCATGCGCAAGAGGAGGCGGCCGCCGAAGTCGCGCCTGCCGTGCGTGGTCACTTCGCCGGTGTCCGCGTCGACTCGCACGACGTACGGGAGGTCCGACTCGGCGAGCGCGTAGAGGCCGCCTCCGAAGAAGGCGAGGCTGGTGTTGGCGACCCCCATGCCCTCGGCCAGGTTCATCTGGCCGGTCAGCGCCCTGGCCGCCGCGACGGCGTAGCGCGCCACCCCGGCCACGCCGTGGAAATGAGCTAGGATGTTGGGCAGGACCGGCTCGCCCGCGTCGCGCTCCAGGAGGTACTTGTACGTCTGCACGTAGCGGGAGCAGAGCACGGGATGGGTAGAAGACGGGGACGTGGGGAGGAGCAAGGAGTGCAGCATGCCGTCGCCGTCGAAGAGGTGGTGCGGCCCGCGCGGGTGGTGCTGCGGGTTGGGCCCGTTGCGGACGTAGGCTCCTCCGGCGAGGCAGCGGGGTATGGAGCCGCGGACGACGGGGCACGGCGTGGGCGGCAGCTCGTCCACGGGCGCGAAGTTGCCGGAAAGCACATGGCGCGGGTCCACTGACGGCCGCAGCGCCGGCGGGTCGATGAACGTATTGATCACCTTCTCCAGCGCGTTGCAGAACTTGACCGCCAGCCAAGTGGCAGGCCGGCGTCGGCGTGGCGTCGAGGTCGTCGGGGCATCCCTGTCGTCAGTAGCAGTAGCAATTCTCTTCTTCCTTGCGTACCTGGGGATGCGTGCAGCAGAAGAGGTGTTGGAGAGCCTCCTTGATCTTGGAGGCTGAACAGCATTGGCAGGGTAGACATGAGACATGGAGAAGTTGGAGGTCACAAGTGCTCCCACCATTCTGTCTGTAACAATTTGCTACTAGCTACTAGTAATACCTAGGGAATACTCCTACATTTGCTAGTTGTATACGCTGCAGTTTTTTTGGTCAGCGTCGTGAACTCGTGATCCCCACACCACAGGTTGGGTAGTCGAGGCACTGTATAGATACTGTGTCTACATTCACTGTATAGCTACTGCCCTGAAATTTGGGTCCACCCGGTGGGTTACGTGATCCCGGAAGTGACGGAGCTGGCTCTTTGCGACTGGGCACTATCATAAAATAACTGGGTCAATATGAACTCTACCGAATGCTGCACAAAGAAACAGTCGGAAAGTCAAACGAATACTCGGCACTGAGCAGGTGTGCCGAGTAGCTCTTTTTTATCGCTAGGCAAACTAGCCGCCGTCAGGAGGCAGGCCACTAGGGAGGCGCTCGCCTTTCCTCCGATCTCCACCGGTCAGGTGCTGGTCCCCTCTCTCTCCGACCACTGTCTCGATGGCAGGAGGGAGGGAGGCTCCGTCCCCCCGCTCTGTAGTTAGGTTTTGTATTTGTGTGTCGTGTTGTGTCGTTGGGGTGGTGGGACCGGCGTCCGGACAAATAAATCTGCCTCTGCCGTTAGGGTTCTTGGATGGTGTCGACGAGGCGGCGGCGGTGACTCCATCAGGTGTGTCTCTTCTTCTGCTCTGTCCCCGTTGTTGCGGCGTTGTCTTCGACGTCATGGTGGAGTAGGGAGAATGTGTCGTCCAGGAGTGCGCGCACACTGTTGTCTGCGCAGGTGATAGCGGGAAGATGATGCATCTTGTGTTGGGTCTGTGGTTAGAGGATTGCAGTTCTGATTTCCTCCTTCGACGTCGTCATCATGCGGGGGTGTAAATTCTGCAGTTTGATGGCGTGTCCGAGGACATGTTGCCCCGGTCTGATTCGTTCAACGGCAATGGTTTTGCTTCCGGCAAACTACTTTGGAGATCCGTAAAGCTGCAGATCAGCGATGGAGCCGCGTCGAGCCCGGGTGATGAGGTGATATGTCTTATTTTCCTTTGGTGGCCGCTTCGGTGGTGTCGGAGGAGAGGGACATGCGCTGGTTTTTGCATAAGATTGTCCTATCTTTTCAATTCTGTAAGAACAACGTTTATGTGCTCTGTAACCGGATATTTATTCTATAATTGAAATATGTATTGCCATTGGAAAAAAAAATAGCCGCCGTCGGCACACATGACAGATAACATTCGGGAAACCTCATAACCAAGTGGCCATACTACTCGTGTTATAAACGATGACACAAATAAGCGGTAAATAAAAAAGATCGACACACGGGTACACGAGATTTTAACGTGGAAAACTCTTCCAATGAAGAAGAGAAAAAACCACGGACGTCAGCCAGCAGAACTTCACTATTTTCGGGTGTGTTACAAACGCCGGGATTTATAACTTACGACTTATCCCAAAGGGGCAAACCCTAAACAAGGTAGAATCCGGATTCAACTCATCAACAATTCGTACCGTACCGCGAGGGGCTGCCGTCCCCCGTACCCCCCCCCCCCCCCCGCAAGCGGTCCACGCAACAGGTGAGAAACGTGATGGGAAAGTTCGGCATCCACTTCGGCCCTAAGCCTCCCGGCGACGGGCCTCGCATTGCTCCGTACAAACTTTTCTTTATCTTTATATAAATTTGGACCACCACAAAATAACACTCGGCCTTGAGACAAAAATCCTTCATGTAACATAAAACGAATCATCACCCTGAAACAACAAAGAAAACACTTTCGGCGTCAAATAACCTCTTGGGCTAAACAGTGGTACCAACTAAGCTTGAGCAAATTTCAAACTTAGTAACAGGAACTAGCTTTTTCATCATATCAGTAGGATTATCATGAGTGCTTATCTTGCATACCTTTAGATTACCTTATGCAACAACATCACGCACATAATGGTACTTGATATAAATGTGTTTTGTTCTCTCATGGAACATCTGATCCTTAGTAAGTTAAATAGCACTTTGACTGGTAGAAAACAGCTTAATGCAAGTATCATCTCTACAAAGCTCAGCAAATAAACCTTTCAATAAAACTTGTTTTAGTGCTAGACTGGGCAACAACTAAGTATAATGTTGCACCCCCAACTGATGGCACAACCACCTAGCGTGAACACGTAACCTGTGAGGGATCTCCTCTTATCCAAATCGGCAGAAAAATCTGAATTCGCGTAGCCATTGAGGGGGTGTTTGTTCGGGCTGTGGCTGGCTGGTTGTGCTGCTATGCAGGAAAAACCACTTTTCTGAATGTGTTTGTTTGGCGATTTGGCTGGCCGTCTAGCTGTGTGTTGAGGAATTGTCTGAAATACCCACAGAGTGCCGATGACATATGTATTTACTTCTTGCTAAAGAGATTATCATATATCCTATTTTAGCTAAATCTTATGGAGATTATTTTTTTCTTACAAAATAAATCTTGTGTAAATGCTATTGCGGACGCTAGTTTGAGGTGTTGCTCGGACATGGATGGAGCAGCACATGATGGACCTCGTACACGCAGCTCTTGGAGCTCTCGCTTGAGGCCAAACTCGAACCAGACAGGGACGGGGTCGGTCGCGGCTCGATCTGCAAGTCATGGGCGGTCAAAGATGGAGGAGGAGAGCTTCTCCCTCACCTCAGCCGGTAGAGACGGGGTCGGTCGAGACGGCATGGCGGTCTGGCCTTGTTCAGCCGACCGGGAGGAGTTACGGCAGGTCGGGTGGAGAGGTGGAGATGCGGCGGGCCGGGAGCCGGGAGGAGATGCGGCGGGCCAGGCGGAGCTGCTTGGGGACGACTGGGTGATACGTTTCCAACGTATCTATAATTTTTTATGTTCCATGTTGTTATTATGCTATTTGCTACATGTTTTCTATACACTTTATATCATTTTTATGGATTTTCTGGGACTAACCTATTGACAAGATGCCACAACGCCAGTTCCTGTTTCCTGCCGTTTTTGGCTTAAGAAAATTTATTCTGGAAATTTTCTCGGAATTGGACGAAACAAAATCCTAGGCTCCTATTTTTCTGTCACGTACCCGGAGTCCGGAGGAGACCCAGAGGGGGGCTCCGAGGCGGCCACACCATAGGGTGGCGCCCCCCTTGGTCGCACCACCACGTGGTGTGGGCCCCTCGGGCACCCACCTACATCGCACTTTCGCCTATATAAAGTCTTCCTCGGGAAAACCCTAAACACCCAAGCCTCCATCCACGAAAAGTTCTGCAGCCCCGTGATGACCCACAAGTATAGGGGGTGTATCGTAGTACTTTCGATAAATAAGAGTGTCGAACACAACGAGGAGCAGAAGGTGTTGACAAGCAGATTGGATAGAGGATTCACTGTAAACACTAGCAAACGGGTTTTTGGTTGTTTTGGATATAGCAGATAAATAAAATGCGAGTAAAACAATGATAGAGACCCCTAATTGACTACTAACATCACTACTGACATCATGAATTCTCTCATGTCCTCAAGAACTAAACGAACTACTCACGAGACATCATATGGATCATAATCAGAGATGATATAACAGATGATAACAATCTGGTCATAAAGTGCTAACACCGATAAATCTCACAAGTATCAACTACTAACAAGTAATCCACACCAGAAGAGAGATCTAATGTAAAATAACGATAGAGGCCCCTAATTGTTACAGCGGGATGACGGTGGATGATGAGGGTGATGGTGCTGGTGATGAGGATGATGATGACGATGATCCCGATGAAGCCCGGAGTGATGACAATGACGATGGCGATGATTTCCCCTCTCCGAAGAGGAATTTCTCTGACAGATTTCTCCCTGCCAGAGAGCTTTTCTCTCTCGGGTGTTTTCCGTCCCAAGGAGGCGGCGCAATAATTCTTCGATGATGGTATGGGGCTTAGGGTTCCCTGGGGGTCAAGTACGCGAAAAATATCCACCAGAGTTGGGCCAGGGTGGCCACACCATGTGGCGGCACGGCCAAGGGGGGCGCGCCACCCCATGGTGTGGGCCACTGGTGGCCCCCCTCCGGCTCTCCTCCTGGTTGGCTCCCTCTTCTGGAATTCTAAGATATCTCCGATGTCCCTCCCTCTTCTGATCTTATGAAATAGGGTATCCTTCTCCAAAAATTATGAAACATGCAAAATAAGATAAAATGACATAAGAGATGCATCATAACATGAAATATATCGATGAATAACAGAAAATAACAATATAAAACGGTGATGCAAAATGGACGTGTGTCAACTCCCCCAAGCTTAGACCTCGCTTGTCCCCAAGCGAAACTGAACTCACTAAACATGACCACAGGTTTATGGAGTGAGGTGTCGATAAATGAAATACGGACAAGAGGCATCACATCTAACAAAGAACAAGTCATTTTAGGCAGCAAATTCCTCTCATATAATCAAACTTGAAACAAGTAAAGTAACAATAAAGATGCAAAAAGTAAATCACAATTGGTAAAGGCAAACTTCGTTCTTGGTTAGAGAACAATTAACAGTGTACTCCCTCCGATTCTTTTTAGTCTGCATATATTGTTTTTTCTGTTTTTTCCTAAATACTATGCGTATTAGTATCATGGAGGGATTCTTTCCTAGTATACCCCTCCTCTTCCTCTTCTACAATAACTCCTCGTCAGTAAAAGCAGGTGCATGCGGCGGCGGAAAGAGAATGCATGCAGAATACTAGAGAGAGAGAGAGACAGAGTAGTGCGCCCAATAATTGAGGAGTCACGGTAGGTCGACCAATGGTTTGCATGCATGGAATAATGTAACATCCCAAGTATGACAAAACAACCTTTAGAATGTTTGCTCCTTGTTATTTTATGTTTTGCATCATGTCATCATAAGCATTGCATTTGTTTTCATTTGTTTTCCATTTGTTTTCCTTTGTTTTTCCATTTGAATTTCAAACCAAATTTCAAATTCTTGTTCATACTTGTTCTGTTACAATTATCAAATGCAACTTTCAAATCAAAACATCAAATTGTTTCCAATAAACTTAAAAGTTCAAACTATTTAAATTGCTTCTTTTCAATAATTCATTTGATACCAAATTCACTCAAATTCAATTGAATTTTCAAACAGCAACCAAGTTTAAAATTTTGAAAAACAAACAATGGCACAGTTGGGGTTTTGTAAATAACAAACTATAAAAATTAACACCAAATTTTAAAACCCCAAAACCCCTCTAATTTTCTCTCTTTTCCTTACCTTTCCTTTTCAGCAAAAAAAAAAGAGAAAGAAAAAAATAAAAACAGAACGGCTGGGGGAGGCAGACTGGGCCAGCCCAGCCCACCTTTCCACCCCAGCCAAGAGCGCAGGCCCGCGGCCCCCTTCTCCCTCCTCCGTACGGCTGGCGTCAGCTGACGCCAGCACGCACGCAACAGCGCACCTCCCCCTCGCCACCTGCTCCCTCTCCTCGCCTTTATCTACCAACCAAGGCCCCAAACCCTAGCCTAGCCCTCTCCCTCCTCGCCACCTGCTCCCTCTCCTTGCCGGCGTTTCCGGGGGGGGGAGAACAGCAGGGGAGCTCGCCATCGACACGCCGCCATGGAGCACCTCGGGCACGGTTGAGCACACGGAGGCGACCACCGCGACCACGACTACCTCCTCGTCGCCTCGATTCGCTCATCGGAGACCAGGATCGTCCACGCCATCTTCTTCTTCCTCACGGGCAGAACTGAACTTCGTCGTCATCTCGTCGTCCTCGTCCACGGCAACCCCTCTAGTCTACTCCAACACACTCACGGTGAGGCACACTTTTCTGTAACTGTTTAAATCACAAAATAGCCCCTGAAATTTCAAATTCAAATAACTTGTGTATTTCAAATCCAAATAAAATAAATAAGATATGTTTTCTAAACCAAATTTAATTCTCCACATGTTTAAACCATTTGTTTACTGTTTTGAACATTTCAAATGTTTTCAAAATTCAAATTCAAACAACTCATTATAAATTTGGTCAAATTCATAACTAATTCAAATTTAATTCAAATGTCACATATAAAATATGTTTTCCATGCAAAATTGAACCACCTTTCCAAATATAAACTTTGTTTCCTGTTTTGAATAATTAAAGTTGGTTAAATAATTTAAACCTTGTTTAAATCATTTAAAATTGCTAAATTCATAACTTGGTCAAATTAATTTCTTTTTGAACATATAAAATATGTTTTCAAACCAGAAAAATATAATCTTTTCAAATATGAATTTTATTTAATGTTTTGAACAAATAAAAATTCAAATAAATTCAAAATTGAATTAAATTCATTTAAATCTTGTTTAAACTTGTTTAATTCATTTTAATTCCTTTTTCAACAAATGAAACATGTATTCCACCTAAAATTTTGTGTTCTTTCCAAATATGAATTTTGTTAGCTATTTTGAACAATTAAAATTGGTGAAAACAACAAATTCTTGTGTAACTCCTTTAAGAAGCCAAATTCCATAACTTAATAAATAAATTTCCAAACTTGGTAAACACCTTTTCAAATTGAAGCTAATGTTGTTGTCTTATTGTTTTCATCATCCATGCATCATTCTAATCAACTTTCACATGTTGGTTATTTGTAGATCATTTAATACAACCTTAATTCATGGGCTTTCCATATGCAGTCCAAATTGCATATGGTCCCATTTAATTATGTTACCATGTCAACTAGCTTACCTTTGATGCATCAATTAAATTGCCATGCATCATCCCATGATTGTGCATTATGCCATGTTATTGATTGTTTGTCTCTCTGTGTTGTTTGTTTGCTTCTTCTCGAATAGACGACGACGTTGAGACAGACGAGGTTTACGACACTACTTCTGAGGAGTTAGCCCAGTACCAGGCTACTGAGTTTGCAGGCAAGTATTCACTCACATGAACCATTGTGTCCTTTCCACACTGGATATCGATACTTCCCGTTGTCTATCCTGCTAGCCTTAAGATTCGATGCTTGTGTTCCGATCCTATCACATGTTATCCTGTAACCCTGATATAGCCTCACCTCCACACCTATAACCCCGTTGCTTGTTGCCTGTGTCTTACTAGCATGCTTAGGGTTGTTTATGCTCGAGTATGTTGTCCGTTATTTCGGTTATCATAGTTATTATGTTCTGGGGCTCGATGTTAAACAACAACTGTTAATGTTTGAGGTAATGCTAATTTGACGATAAGGCACCGGAAGGAGGCCGGGTATGGTTTTGAGGCCTGCTAGCGTCGAACTCAGGAAAAGTCTTTGTCCTCTAGATCCATGATGAGCGCGCTAACCGCATGTGGGAAGCGTGTATGGGCGCCCCCCTCAACTTTGATTCGATTCGCATCTCGTCCAAATCGCCTCATTTAGTTCGGGTTTTCCATTTGCCGCATGCATATGCAGGTGCGAACCCGAGGCCAGGGTGGAACTTTTGTAGTCGGCATTTAGGGAGACACGTTCTTAGAGTGCTATTGAGGGTCCCCTTTCTTCGTGGGGCTTGATTAGCCGTGCGCTCAATTGCACGGGGTTCTTTTGGCTTGATGCGAAGAAGAGTTGGGATGTGTTGAGTGCCCCGCTTGGTGGAAGTGCATTTCCATCTGGCGGGGTATTCTTACGTGTACGGCCAAATTGGTGCATCCCTGCAGGGTTAAATCTTCTCGAGAAGCCGTGTTGTCCGCGGTTATGGATGACTTGGTGATAGGGTTGGCTAACAAGGATTAGACAACTTACACCTAACTTAATACTAATGTGGACTAGTAATAGACCATATTGACACAATAACTTGACCCATCATTAATCCAACTGTGTGAGTTATCCTCGGATTGCTTCTTTGGATAAGGGGCGAGATCCAGGATGGGTTTGTTTGAGGTTAGTGGTAGTTGGTTACTATACGCTATCTTATCCCTCTCTTTTAGACGGATGTTGTAGCGTGTCTCTGTAGTTGGTTAGGCAGCCCGCTGCCGCACTTTTGTATCACCTATTCTTCTGTTGAACCCAAAGCATCTGTACTTGGTGTTGCTGGGTACACTTTGGTATCTTGTGAGTCTTGCTTGCCAGTACTTGTCTGTGCTGACCCCTTTGGGGCTGTGGTTTCCGCAGACTACGTTTCCGAGGATCCCCATGGTGGCTACTACGTGGAGTATGACGAGGCTGCTGACGAGTAGATAGCGGACCCGGGCAGGATCCGAGACATCGTGGATGGGCTCCGTCTTTTCGTTTCCGGCCTCTTAGGCCTATTTGGATCTTGTCTGTACTCAGACACTTTGGATGCTTCCGCTGTGATGTAATGATGACTTGTTGGGACATGTGTCCTCTGGATGATTGTATTTGCTATCTCTGCTCTAGTGAGAGCTATTTGCACCTTATTTCTATTTCTTTGTGTCTTAGAGATTTGTTGTGATATCACTTGTTCAAATGCCGTTGACGTACCATGTATGTATGTTATGAAGTACGTCAATGGAAGTAGCCGGATTTCTATGGGATGGTTTTGTCAGGATCCTAGTGTTCTTGTGTTTGATAGTTAAGCAATTACCTCCCTTTTCCTGCTATTGTAATAAATTACCGGACCATTATGTAAAACTGCTTGAGCCTGCCTTTGGATATAAAGGGCAGGTGGGGTGGATGGGTGGATCAAGCAATACCAAACTTCTATTTTTCGTTTTTCCCCTTCCAGCATTTTATCAAATTACCCTAGTTTAGATCTGAGCCCCGAGCTCCTACCTTCCCCCACCTTCTGCGGCATGTCGGGATCCCAAGGACCTGACACGGTGGTATCAGAGCCAGGGAAACGAGCCTGAGCTCCCTCCCTCCCTTCCCAATTCGTCACCTCGCTCACTCCGCGTTCTCCGTCCCGAGGTTGCCAAGATCGCTTCGATCTTTGGTAGTAAAATCCCTCCCCGACGAGCTCTATACCCAGTAATGGCCCCTGGACGCCGATCTCGCTCCTCCTCCCGTGAACGAGTTGGTGAGGCAGGCAAGAACCGCGCTGAGGATCAAGATGTGGGAAATTCGGTCGCCGTCGAGACCGCTTCTGATGAGGAAGATCTGATGGCGGAAGAACTCATCAAGAATCACCTGCCGCGGGAAGTCCTACGCATCGGGCGCCGCCTCGACCGTCATCAAGCCGAATCGGTTGACGCCATTCACGCACTCCAAGGTGAGCTGTCCAAAATCACGGCCTTCATGGCAAGGCTTTCGTCGGAAAATTCTTGTTCTTCACCGGAACCACCGCCGAGCACATCCCTAGCAACCCCAAACACCAAAGCTACGCAATTCACCACTCCACCACCACTTCCCACCCACTCCTTGTCTCCGATCGTCGAATTACCGACACCACCAACCACGCTGTTTCCAAAACAAACGCCACCGTTCCCTCCATCAAGAATCAGCTACAGTGTTGGGTTTACTCAGACGATGGATAGTAGAGAATGGTTGTCACACGTTTACGTGTTGGCCTGCTCATATTGAGATGCGGGTGCCGGTATGCCCCGTAAGCCATTTATCTACTGTTTAGCGGGCTGTGAGTATCCTCTAGAAGTCCGGGTGCGACAAATAAATTGCTTAGCATCTCCACCGTAAGAAATAAGGGGCAAAGTAGTCAATTTTTTACCAAAAAAATCATCTCCTTGGTATGCGGGTTGAAATTTACACGCGGACTAAAAAGAATCTTTGCAGATATTGGTAACTTTCAAAGTGGTATTCAAACAGATAAAAGCATTTTCAAAAACAAGGAAGAATAAAGAACATGATTGAGTAAATAAACATGTAGCTGGATGAATCACAACAACTCAAATGCTTGCTTAGACAGAAAGAAGTAGGTTTACTAACTCAAAATAAATGTAAAAGATAGGCCCTTCGTAGAGGGAAGCATTGATCACTCATGTGCTAGAGCTTTTATTTTATAAAACAGAGGTATAAAATGCTTGACACTCCTCCCAACCTTTCTTACACAAACCATGGCTAACTGAATCCTCGGGTGCCTGCCAACAATCACAAACCGTGGAGGAGTGTCTAAATTTTGAGAGGTGTATGTTTATGTCAACGAATGGCAAACAGAAAATACAATACTTCACAAGCCAACTAGACTTCACAAGAGCGGCTCCCATAGAACGACGCAACTGGTATAGAGCGTCATCCCTCTTTCTCTTTTGTTTACACAATTATGCTTTGACTGATAAATCAGGGGCAAAAAGAGTGAAGAGAATTTGTATTATTATTTGGGGCTGGGAACCCCGCTGCCAGCTCTTCTAGCATTTGGATAAGAGGATGAAGCCACTAGTCAAGGGTGTGAAATCCAATCAACAAGTGAGATAAAGATTCTCTATTTGCGTCCTCATGAGCTAAAATAGGAGTACAAAACAGGTGTAATTTTGAAGGTTTAAAGGTAGCACACAAGCAATTTACTTGGAGTGGCGGTGAAATACCACATATAGGTAGGTATGGTGGACACAAATGGCAAGGTTTTGGGGCTCAAGGTTTGGATGCACGAGAAGCATTCCCTCTTAGTACATGTTTTTGCTAGCAAGGTTGGGTAGCAAGCATAAGAATTGAAGTAAAAAAACAAAAACATATATGATAAAGCCAATCATGCAATCTTCCTTGAGGGCTCAAACAAACTTATTTGAGAATACTAAGCTTATGAGCTAACAAGAAAGAAAGATCATGGAATAATATATCTACATTCAACTCCCTCTTTTCTACTTAAGTCTCAACAAATTGTTGCTACTGACCAATGCTAAGTTTGCCAGAACCAACTAGATTATCTTGAATCTCCAAAATTGATACCAATACTAATAACAAGATCAATCACATAACAAAAATGGAAACTAAAATAAAGTGAAACAAGTAGATGATGAAACTTCTCATTAATATTTCATTACGGCAACTCAAACCAAGGTATAAAACGAAAACCAACTAAGTAGCAACACTTCCATACTGCAAACCATACTATATGATATTTCCTCTACTCACGATATGACTCCACTAAAAGGTAAAAGGGTGAAAAATAAAGGTGATACCGCGGTACTCCCCCAAGCTTGGAACAAGCCAAGGGGATGCCATTACCAATGACGAATCAATTCTTTGGTGGTGGTGGTGAATCCTTCTCGATGAGCTTATCAATTGATTCTTTCGGATCTTCAATTGCGAACATAAGCATACGCATCACCTACATATTGCGCTCAATATGGTCTGCGTGCTTGTGAGACGGTGAATTCTAGCCATCAAGATTCTTCCCCCACACTTCCTTAGGTTTAGAGTTTTCTTTATCTGCACGGTTAGAACGATCCATATCCCAACAAGAAAGCACATCTGCCTCGGGTACCCTCCTAGATTGATACTCATGAATTAAAGTACAGAAATGATTCTTTATGCGTGAAAGGGGTGTCCATGAAGCTAAACAGTGACGTGGGGCCTTCCCTCCGGTGCTCATCCTCGCCGTTTGCTTGCGAGGTTTTGGAACCACTCCAATGCTTGCGATGGTGGCGCATGGATGCACTCGAGGGTTTTCTTCTACATCTCCTTCAGCTCCACTCTCGATCTCCTCCTCCGGCTCCCGGTCTTGGAGATCATCTTCCTTCGGTCCCTTCCCCTTGTTGTTGTTGGCGGAGACCATGATGCTTCTAAAACTGAAAACAGATCCTGGCAGAAACAACTCGAAACAGAAACACGACGAGAAAACGATATGCAGACCTCGGGGGTTCGGGGGGTTATATAGCAAAAATATGCGTAACAAAAGGAAGGTACAGGTCGAAAACGGGTCGGAGAGGGGCTCCGAGGTGCCCACACCATAGAGTGGCACGACCAAGGGTGGGCCCGCGCCCCCTCTTGGTGTGGTGCCTCCGGGCACCTTCTCCAACTCCTCTTTGGCTCGCTATTTTTCATATTTTCTAAAAATCAATAATTTATAACTGAAAAGGTGTTTCATGAACTTTTTCTTAACATAACTGTTACCTACTCGAAAACAGACTCTACAGATTCTGGAATCTTCCCCCTAATGAACTTCTCCGGAGTCACTACTTGAATAACATCCACATCTTCACCATAGGAATCCCCAGAAATATAATGTTTGAGTCTTTGTCCATTTACCACTTGTGTAGTGTTATCTTTGAGGGAAGCAATTTTTATTGCACCCGAACGATAAACTTCTTCAATAACATAAAGTCCTTCCCATCGGGAGAGTAATTTTCCCGCAAAAATAATCTGAGACGAGAACGATAAAATATAACTTTCTCACCAATATGAAACTCTCTTTTAAGGATTCTTTTATCATGCCATTGTTTAACTTTCTCTTTGAAGAGCTTGGCATTTTCATAAGCTTCACATATCCATTCATCTAAATGATTCAAATCAAGAATTCTTTTCTTACCAACAAGTTTAAAATCTTTATTTAATTCTTCTTAGATTTATTAACAGTCTTTTGCAAGATAGATTTAATTTCTCTATTGGATAATTCTACTTGCCCACTGGTTTGAGGATGATAAGCTGAGGCAATTCTATGATTAACAACATATTTAGCAAGGGTCTTTCTAAAACCACCATGACTCATAAGATATCTAGGCACGCCAAACCTAGGAAAAATAACATCTTTAAGCATTTTTATAGAGGTCTCACCATCAACACTTTTAGTAGGTATAGCTTCTACCCACTTAGTAACATAATCAACAGCAACAAGAATATGAGTATAACCATTCGAAGGAGGAAAAGTACCCATAAAGTCAAATCCCCAACAATCAAAAGGTTCGATAACAAGAGAATAACTCATAGGCATTTCATTACGTCTAGAAATATTGCCTACTCTTTGATATTCATCACAAGACAAAATAAATTTACGTGCATCTTTAAAGAGGGTAGGCCAATAGAAACCTGATTGTAGAACCCTCTGTGCGGTCCTATCTCCAGCGTGATGTCCTCCATAAGCACTACTATGGCACTTCTTTAATATTTCACGTTGTTCATGATCTGGTAAACATCTTCTCATAATACCATCTACTCCTTCTTTATATAAATGTGGGTCATCCGAAAAATAATGCCTCAAATCATAGAAGAATTTTCTTCCTTGTTGAGTTGTAAATGTTGGAGGCAAATACTTTGAAACAATAAAGTTAGCATAATCGGCATACCATAGACTATCCTGGGATTTTACCTTTATTGCAGCTAACTGCTCATTTGGAAAAATATTATTAACAGCCCTAAGATCAAAAGTAATGTTTTCCAACCTAGACAAGTTATCAGCAACAGGATTTTCGGCATCCTTCCTATCCACAATATGCAAATCAAACTCTTGTAAAAGCAACACCCATCTAATAAGCCTAGGCTTAGCATATTTCTTTTCCATAAGGTATCTAATAGCAACATGATCAGTATGAATAGTAACCTTTGAGTCAACAATATAAGGCCTAAACTTATCACATGCAAAAACTACAGCTAAAAACTCTTTTTCAATAGTAGCATAATTCTTTTGAGCCGCATCAAGAGTCTTACTAGCATAATGAATAACATTCAACTTCTTATCTATGCGCTATCCAAGAACAACACCTACAGCAAAATCACTAGCATCACACATAATTTCAAAAGGTAAATTCCAATCAGGTGGTTGAACAATAGGAGCAGTATTTAAAGCCTTCTTTGAAGTTTCAAAAGCTTCCTTACAATCATCATCAAGAACAAATGGTACATCTTTTTGAAGAATACTAGTAAGAGGCTTTGATATTTTAGATAAATATTTAATAAACCTCCTATAAAAACCAGCATGACCAAGAACACTACGAATACCTTTAACATCCCTAGGACAGGGCATTTTCTCTATTGCTTCCACTTTAGCTCTTTCAATTTCAATACCTCTTTCAGAAATTTAATGTCCAAGAACAATTCCTTCATTCACCATAAAGTGGCATTTCTCCCAATTAAGAACAAGATTAGTTTCCTCACATCTCTACAGAACTTTGTCAAGGTTGTGTAAACAATTATAAAAAGAAGTTCCATGGACGGAGAAATCGTCCATGAATACTTCCACAATCTCTTCACAAAAAACATGAAAAATAGCAGACATGCATCTTTGAAAAGTAGCAGGAGCATTACACAAACCAAAAGTCATACGTCTATAAGCATAAGTACCATAAGGACAAGTAACGGTTGTTTTCTCTTGATCTTGCTTCCTAACAACAATTTGAGAAAACCTAGAATAACCATCAAGAAAGGAAAAATGATTTTTCTTAGACAACCTCTCTAGCATTTGATAAATAAAGGGTAAAGGATAATGATCTTTCTTAGTAACTTTACTAACCTTTCTAAAATCAATACACATTCTATAACCAACTACTACTCTTTGTGGAATGAGTTCATTGTTTTCATTAGGCACAAGAGTCATTCCTCCCTTCTTAGGGGCACAACGCACACGGCTCACCCATCTACTATCAGCAATAGGAAAAATAATACCGGCATCAAGAAATTTTAATATCTCATTTCTTACCACTTCCTTCATCTTAGGAATTAAACGGCGTTGTTGTTCAACTACTGGCTTTGCATCAGGTTCAATATTAATAGCATGCTGACATATAGTAGGAGAAATTCCCTTCAAATCATCAAGAGTATATCCAATAGCTCCATGGTGTTTCTTCAGAATTCCCAATAAACTTTGCTCTTCTTCACCTGAAAGTTTAGCACTAATAATAACAGGATATATTCTTACCATCAAGATAAGCATATTTAAGATCATCGGGCAGAGGTTTTTAATCAAAGACAGGATCCTCCTTGGGTGGTAATGTTGTACCGAGGTCTTCCACAGGTAAATTATGTTTTAGTATCACCGGTTGACGAAGAAGAACATCGTCAATCTCATTTCTCTCTTCCATAAAGACATCACTCTCGTGATCCTCCATATATTGATGCAAAGCATTGTTAGAAGCAAGAGCAATAGAGGCAAGTTGTTCAACTTTAAAATTCTCATCAGGCAATTTAGATTCATAAGGTGCTCTAGCAAATTTGGAGAAATTGAACTCTTAAGATTTTCCATCAAATTTAGTCAAAATATTCTATCTTTTACAATCTATAATAGCACCACGAGTGTTCAAGAAAGGACTACCAAAAATAATAGGACAAGTCTTACTAGCAGCTTTACCAAGTACTAGAAAATCAGCGGGATATTTAGTTTTACCACATATCTAACAATACCAATTGGAAAAATAGTTTCCCTATTAGTAATTTGAATAATCACATCAATGTCTTCAAGTTCACATGAACCAATTTCATGCATAATTTCTCTATAAAGCTCATAAGGTATAGCACTAGAACTAGCACCAATATCGCACAAACCATAATAGCAATGATCACAAATCTTAACAGAAAGCACAGGAACAGTAGGTTTCTTAGGTCTATGAGGATGAGAAACAATATTAGAAGCATCCTCACAGAAGACAATGTGTTCATCCTCCACATTTCCACAAACAAGATCTTTCACTATTGCTACAGCAGGTTCAACAGTTATTTGTTCATCAGGTTCAATAGATTTCTTATTACTCTTATTAACCACATAAGCCACCATAGAGTGTTCTATCACTTTACCAGGGAAAGGCATTTTTTCAACATATGGCTCAGGAACAGCATGATTAACAGCATGCACTTCTATATTACTAGCAGGAACAATATCTTTATAAGGTGCATGGTACTTGTGATAATTCTTTTTAGGAATATCAAGATAGGAGGAAAAAGCTTTAAGACGGTTTGCAAAGATTTGAGAATCAAGACCACAAACAGCACTAACATCATAGAAACCATTGGTTCCCATAAAAGATTTAATGCATTCATAATCATAATTTATACCTGACTTTCTACCTTTGTCGTTCTCCCATCCTTGAGTGTTCTCTCGAATATGATCAAGAAGATCCCATTTGGCTTCTTCCTTCATACGTGTGAATGATCCGGAACAAGAAGCTTCCAATAAATCCTTATCATGAAGAGAAAGCCTTGCATAAAAATTATTGATAAAAATATTTCTCGAGAGTTCATGAACGGGACATTTGAGCATTAATAAATTCATTCTCCACCAAGATTGGGCAATACTTTCTCCATCATGAGGCCATAAATTATAGATTTGATTCCGGTCTTTATGAATCTCACTAGGAGGATAGAATTTAGAATAAAAGATAGGAACAATTTCCTCCCATCCAATAGATTCAGCATTCTTCATTAATTTGAACCATTCAGCGGCTCTTCCTTTCAGCGATAAAGAAAATAATTTCCTTTTAACTTGATCCATTGTAATACCTGCACACCTGAATAACTCGCATAGTTTCTGTATAAAGAGAAAATGATCACCGGGATGGACAGTTCCATCACCGTAATAGCAGTTATCCATAGCACGTCCAACAATTTTCATAGGTATTTTATAAGCATCTAATTCAGCAGATGAGGGGTTGCCAAATACCCTAGTAGAAACGGTAGAAGTACCCCTAAATAGAGAACCAAGAGTATTCTCCATAATGAAATAAAACAGCAGACAGAAATAAAAACATCACTCATAGTAAAAGTTTTTCTTACCAATTCCACTTACCAATAGTGCTTCACTCCCCGGCAACGGTGCTAGAAAATAGTCTTTATGACCCACAAGTATAGGGATTGTATCGTAGTACTTTTGATAAATAAGAGTGTCGAACCAAACGAGGAGCATAAGGTGTTGACAACCAGGTTGGATAGAAGATTCACTGTAAACACTAGCAAACGGGTTTTTGGTTGTTTTGGATATAGCAGATAAAAAAATGCGAGTAAATAAAGTGCAGTAAACAATATTGCAGCGAGTGGCCCAATCCTTTTGAGAGCAACGGACAAGCCGGTTGTATTACTTATGACTACCAAACGTTCTCGAGGACACATGGGAATTTCGTCAAGTGCTTTCACTTCATTACGGTTGATTAATATCCATTAGTTCGTGAAGTGTTGTGCGGGTGAACCTACACTAATGCACCGCCCAACTAGGACTAATACATACTTTTGATTATACCCCTCGTAAGCATCCGCAAATACAAGAAAGTAATTAAGATAAACTAACCACGGCCTTAAAACTCCGTGATTCTACGCTCCCTCGTGCATTGGTTTCCTAATGGGGGTTTAGGTTTCTGTCACCACGGAAACCCCACAATTAGTAGCCAAATACACAATGCATCCTCCTAGGCCCATAAAGGTGAAGTACCATGTAGTCGACGTTCACATGACACCACTAGAAGAATAGCACTACAACTTAAATACTGAACCACGAGATATTACTTCAACATAACTTCACTACTAACATCACGACTTCTCCCATGTCCTCAAGAACTAAAAAAACTACTCACAAGACATCATATGGATCATAACCAGAGGTGATATAATATATGATAACAATCTGGTCATAAAGTGCTAACACCGATAAATCTCACAAGCATCAACTAAACAAGTAATCCACACCGGGAGAG